>OW026442.1:1232812-2463125 GCA_932274075.1 Diarsia rubi
AAAAAAACTTATATCTAAACAAAAAACCCTCCTTTTGGGGTTCACCGCAGTCAGGTAAAAAAGGGATAATATTGTGTATCTCGCGGCTGTGTAAAAGACACGCTCCAGTTACAAAAAAGTTGAAAGGGAATCGATTGTCTTGTTATGGACATGTTGTGAGTAGGGGCGAATCGTGTGTGTCTAAAACAGTGATGACTATAAATGTTGATAGATGGAGAGAGAGAGAGAGAGAGAGAGAGACCAAACAAACGATGGAAAGTTTTTTTGTAAATAGCTACTTTTCACAAACCATTGTAACTCTTGAAAGCCAGAATCAACAGTGGCGACCACAAGACAAGCGCCGAGACAATGAAGCTTGACGAAGTCCCAATGAAAACTGTCTTTTTTTGAGAATGGAAAAACATCAAATATCTCCTCCCGCTCTCTTACTGTCTACAAACCACCCTTGTTTCTTTTAGCCCTTCGTTTCCGGACCCACCGTGTCCTTGTGTGTCCTTTTTGACTCCTTCCACCCTTGGCAGAGCGGTAGGGAGTGTCAGACTTCTACTGACTAAAAAACCACCCATGTCTCAGGGTCTTAGCCTTTGTGCCGAGGCCGCGGTATCTCTTTCAAACAACACGCAGCCGTTTCACTTTGTATTGATTCTGAGGCACTCTGGCCATAAAATCAGTCTACCAACCACCAAACCAAGCATCGCTGTAGTTACCTATATCCTATATGTCTGCCTTTCCCGGACACCTTAAACCCTGACTTTGAAAGTTCATCGGCCTGCTATCAGCCACACGTCTGTATTATTTATCGTGATAACGACATGTATGACTCGATTCTCTTATCATATCTTTGCATATTGCAAAATGATTTGTAAGACAATAGAGTAGAAAAAAAAAATTTGTCCGTCAGATAGATTTCCAAAAAATATTGGACACGTATTTTTTCTTTTTTCACGTAAACAAACAATGAAGACGATACAGAGGTTTGAAAACTCATGTGACGTCATACTCTAAGACATTAGTATGAAATTTTGGGTTGGTGACGTCACTGACCGCAAAAAAAAGTTTTCGTTTATCTTAATATTTTTTTTTTGCACCACCCATTACATACCGAGTGTCCTCCGTGCCTCGGAAAGCACGTTAAGCCATTGGTCCCAGCTGTCATTATGTAAACCAAGCGTGGCTGGTACGCCGCAGTACGTCTGCTTGTCTGGTTGTAAATTGGTGTTTATAGACCAGTCATGCATTAACCTATGTAAAACTAGCTGTTGCCAACGGCTTCACCCGCTACAACTCGAAAATGATCCCACGGGAAGATAAATTCGGGATAAAAGTAGCCTATATGTTAATCCAGGGTATAACCTATCTACATACCAAATTTCAACCAAATCGGTCCAGCCGTTTATGCGTGAAAGAGTAACAAACATCCACACATCCATTCTCACAAACTTTCACATTTATAATATTAGTAGGACTAATTAATAAATATGTTAAATAAAATAGAATCGGACAGGGTCAAAAAAATATGATTCTAATTAGTCCGTCAGTTAGATTATCGAAAAATATTGGATACGTGTTTTTTGTTTTATCAAATTAATAAAAATTGATTGAGGGTTGAGACGTCATTTGTAGTTAAAAAAATGTACTAATATGTGACGTTTTCATGGAGTTCACGAGTTTTCGAAGCACTGTATCGTCTTTGTTTTATTTTTTGTTTATGTGAAAAAAGAAAAAATACGCGTCCAATATTTTTTGGAAATCTATCTGACGGACTAATTAGTTTGTCGCCCTGAACTGAGACGGTTGTATAGGTGATTTTAATCATTATTACTCAATAAATAAACATTTGTTATTGTCGCGAATCCTATTTTATTTAACAAACGACTTGACACTGACCGGGAAATTGCAAAAAACTTAAGAAAATTCGAATTTTAAGGGTATCTTGTCGTTTTCACCTTAATAATAAATAGTGTAAAGAAACATCCCTATCTCTCAGTTCGAAATAAACTGGTAATGCTGGTATTTAGTCACCAGATAATCTTCTCAAGTTCAAGTGTCAGTTACGATGATCTATTACTAGTAAAACAATGGTGTGCGATAACCCTTTCTCTGTGACCTTATGATAGTGGATGTACTTTGGTATGATCACGTCATGGCCAGCGTGGGGCGGTCGTGGGTTAGACTGTGGCAAATGGCAATGGCTTAGATGATTAATTGTTTAATTAGAGATGTTTAATCGGTCATTTGACCGTCTGTTAAGCTGACACCCTTGAGTGTACGTTTAACTCAGTAAACTGATGCATTTTTAATTCTGTTGAATTTGTGTTGGGTGTCAAATTATATTTATTTATAGTAATTTTCCGAGTGAGAGATCACAATCTGTCATACCACCACTACAACACAATTAAGTATACCTATTTAATCGCGGGCATGCCAGTAACATCCGCTCTGAACAACAATGGTGGCACGCGATGTTTTTTTGTTGCTGTCTGTTATATTGCATCCTGTTGTCATAAGTTGTTTATATGTGGACACCGGTTTTTACCCGACTGCGGCGAAGCCCAAAAGGAGGGTTATTGAAGAAATTTTTTAATGTTTTGAGGCATTTGTCTTATTGAACATGTTTATTTATACCAGAACCCAATTATGGCTCACACTTACATAATTGTCAGGCCTTTTTTTTTTTTTTGGTGGGTGTAAAATCATCGAATAACCCCTCCCGCTCTTGGGCAGAGCGAAAGGGAGTGTCAGACTTCTACTGACTAAAAACCACCCATGTTCCTTCTTCGCCCTCTATGTCGAGGCCGCGATAACCGTTGGACTACCCGCGGCCCCGACAGGCGTCGGCCCTTTCGGGCCCCTCCCATGTTGCTGACATCTCTTTGAGGCGCGCGTGGAACACGAACGCGCCGTCGACACGGCCTGTTTTCGTCGTGAGACGGACGGACGGCGAGTTAGCCCATCACTCACCGTCCACAGGCCCGCGTCTACGGTGGCCGGAGGTCATCGCGGGTAATTGTCAGGCCTCACGAGACACCGCGTGATGTGGCAAGCTGGCAATGAACGTTTTAGTTTTAATGTCGTTTTTTCGGAACGACTGTTTTAATATGATCTTTACAACCGACAACAACCACTGTCAGTCGACATACTTAAACACTTAAATTTCGGCAGAATTGGTAGTTCTGTCCCTCACCGCGAAAAAGGTTTTGTCGGTGCTAAAATATTATAATGAAGGTTTTTAGGAGTCTGGCATATTCTTGGGCAAATGCCGAAAATATGCTCTAGAATGCGTGTTTCAATAAAAACCGGTTTCCTTATCCTCAAAACAATAATGACTCAACAAATTCAAATTCAAATATTTATTGCTCAACACAGTACATGATTTTGCATTTCTAGACTTCAGGTGAAATCTCCAGAGACAGGAAGGCTCTCGAATCTTCCATAACAATTTTCTAACAAAATATGCTTATCTCTCTCTCCTCTTGATACAGAATCATGGGTAGAACTCAACTCCGGCGGAGGACTAGCCGCCGTCGAGAACGAGTACATCAGACTCCTGCGAGAGGCCCAGAGGGAGAGCCGGGACTCCTCCGTGAGGCACTCCCGCGCGTCCAGCGTTAAAGGCAGGTCAGTATCCAGGTCCCTACTCACCAGGGAAAGATACGTATGTAGCTGTTGTGACAATGCGGCTGGCCCAAGATATGGCGGGAGGATCTAAACTCTTTCCCAAAGGATATAAAGGGTGTAACAGTACTCTTAACGCAAACGAAAGGCACTTGTTCTCCCCACCACTGCGATATTTTTTTTGTTCTAGACCATACCTGGGAACTCCCTAGTTACGGAGATATTGGGGGTCGAAGTTCCAAATAATAAATACTAGTTTTTCAGGTTATAACTTTACTTAAATTACCTCCATGACCCGTTTACTATTCAAAGCATCCACTAGCACAATGTTTTAAGAATGCTACATTGAGTTTTACCGTAAATTGAGATTTTTGACCCAAAAAAAAGTGGTTTCCCAGAAAAAAAATTGCGTAGGGGTACTTAGTTTGATGTACAAAATACTTGGTTGACGTTTGCGTGAAGGGCTCATTTACACCCTGTATAGGGTATTTCACCAAAAAAATCGAATTACTCCGTCTGTTAGCTTATCGAAAAATATTTAACTCCTGGACTGGACCAACCTAAGCAATTGCTACTTAGCCTGAAGATCGACCCGAGCTAGTGTTATTTAGCCTAAACTACACACATCAAAAGTGTCTAGGGATCAAGCATTTTTATGCGGATTTCTTGAGATTGAGATGTGGCTTTGTAATAAATTTATGATTTTATAAATTTATATGGATCCTTTTTGGTGCATTTCATAATTTGAATCAGGAACTGTGAATCAAATTCGAGTAAAAGATGAAAATCAGCTGTCAATATTTTCCCTATAAAAACATACAACGCATTGAAGACATTATTAGTGCTACTGTTTCCCTACTACTGATTAAAACCAACGTTATTATGGAGCGGCGACGTCATTTAAGCAGGGAAGAAATGCTCAGAGCCGTGGGAATGATAGAAGCTGGTTCCCGGCAACGTACTGTGGCTTTAGCTCTGAATACAAGTCAGAGTGTTATCAGTCGACTTTGGACACGTTACCGAAGCACTGGTACCGTGGCTGGGCGCCATGGAGGACGGTATCGCTGCACCACACGGAGACAAGACCGATACATTCAAATCTTAACTCGAAGAGCTCCAACAATAACCGCCATGATGTTAGCCGTGAGGCTTCATCACTCTTCAGGGAACTTAATTAGCGACCAAACAGTCAGAAACCGCTTGCATGAAGTGAACCTTCATTCCCGAAGACCGCTACGGGTACCACCTATAGCAATGCACAATCGTAGGATTCGATATCAATGGGCTCTTGAACACAGAAATTGGGCAGAAGAACAATGGCGTTTCGTGTGCTTTTCTGATGAGTCTCGTTTTGGTATGAGACCGGATACAAGACGTATACGACACTGGAGAACCCCTGGACACCAACAGCGATTAAAATCCTGCCAGGAAGTCCATCCTTATAGTGGTGGAACCATCATGGTATGGGCGGGTATTTGGATCGGCGGAAGAACTGAGTTGATTTGGATCAGAGGCAACCTCAACGCTCAAATTTATGCTGAGACGATTGTATCAGATGTCATCGTTCCTCTACAAGTGCAAATCGGTCCCTTATTTCAGTTAATGCATGATAATGCACGACCGCACACCGCAAGAGTTGTAAGACAGACTCTCGCCGCAGCTAACATCAATGTCCTGCCCTGGCCTGCTCAGTCGCCAGACTTGAACCCGATTGAGCATGCATGGGATATGCTACAGAGAAGAGCTCTGCCGAATATGGAGGGTATCCAGTCGCAAGAGACCTTTTTTTGTTGTTGCAACGAACATGGGCGGCCATTCCACAGCGTGATTTGGATGAACTCATTTTGAGTATGCCAAACCGATGTTCTTGTGTTGTTAGTGTTCGCGGTAGAAACACGGATTATTAATTGTTTAAGTTACCCAATAAAATTTTAAAGAAAACTGTTATTTCAGTCTTTTTTTCGAACTTTAATGTTAGTGGTTCAAATGTCAAAAATCCCTTTATTAGGAAAATGGCAAATTTCTTTATTAATGCAAAGGTGACTTGGTTTATCGTTACTGTGACAAACGAAAACACTTTATTTGATGAATCCTTAAAGAAAATTTTTATTAATATCAATCAGGAGAAAAGTTATTGCAAAAATATATGTTGATCCCTAGACACTTTTGATGTGTGTATTTGGACTAAACGATTATGAACAGTCTTTACAAAATTAAATACTGAATAATGATGTTGATGCCATCCAGCCGATATCGGCTACAGTGACTGCAATCGATGGCTCTCTTCGGTGGTTTCTTGATTCTGAATAGTATCAGACTCCTTAATAACATAGCCTTTTATTCCGAAAACCAGACACTAACAATAATGGTTAAAACAATATGTCTCGAATTTAGGTTTGCCTCGTAGCATAGGCCTCCTCTAACAGTTTCCATTGTCGTCTGTCGCCAGCTACTCTCCTTCAGTTTGGACCTGCAGCAGGTCAGCGTGAGGAAGAAATAAAACTGACAGCAGGTCACCTGCTGTCAGTTTTATTTCTTCCTCCCAACGGGTGGGCTGCCTTCCCCGATTTCTTTTGCCGTCTCTTGGATACCATTCTGCCACTACCTTGCTCCACTTGCCTTTAGTGTCTCGCATCATGTGGCCTGTCCACCTCCGATTTTGTTGATCTATTTTTGTTAAAACATCGGTCAGTTTTGTTTTGGACCGGAGATCTGTATTTTTAATTCTGTCCTGTCGTTTTGAGCCTACTGCACATTAAATACGAGTACGTGTCTGTCCACAGTATTATACCTTGTTCGAGATGCAAGTAATCCGGTTGGACTAGTTTCTACACCAGTTTGTGTTTATAAATAGATTCGGATGGCCACTTCCCGCGTCTCTATATGATGCGAAAACTATTGGACGAGTTTTCACTGTGGTTTCTTTTCTCCAATATTTATTTACCACTAATTATAGCGACATTACAGATAGTTACATCCAATACGATGCTATAAGACACAAAAAGTATTTATGTGTATTACTTCGAACGAGTATTTGAGTCCGATTGGGTATTTTCTTTGTCAGTCCTTAGGAGTAGCCAAAAGCCTACAAATCTGTCTTACGAATTATCTCTTCACAATCGGTCTTTCCATGTTTATTTCAGAGACAAAAATTAACCGACTTCCAATCACTAAAACGTATAAAATTATTTTACCTTCGGAAGTCGGTGACTTTGTTACATTGATTTTTTGCCACCAACCACCGAATGTTAAGTTATTTTCCACTTTGTAATGTTTTGTTGAAGCTGGTCAATTTTTTATTCGATTCCCAGCAATAACTTTTGCATCGAGTTACTTTACTTACTTAAGTATAAAATGCTCGGTTGACGGTTTCGTGAAAGGTCCCTGTGTACTTTGTAAAAAGGAAGTCATTATTTATCACCTAATAGCATTCCTGTGGGCGTCCCGGTGTTCAAAGGGTGTCTGTACGCTCTGGGTGATATAAAACGCACATACTTCGTAAAGGTTGGCGTACCGGCAATCCCTTTGGTTTATGCAGGTGCTTGTCGATCGTCAGCTGTAACGGCTTTACAGCAGCTGGACCGTCGACCTTTATGTATAACTAGCTGTTGCCAGCGGCTTTGCCCGCTACAACTCTAAAATTATCCCACGGGAAGATAAAAACGGGATTAATCCAGGTTATAAACTAATTTTATCCAAATCCGTTCAGTGGTTTTTGCTCGAAAAAATGACCAACATCCATCCATCAGTTCATACATACTTACAAACTTTCGCGTTTATAATATTTGTAGGATTTATTGCCAACCAATCTTCTTTTCGTTTTAGTTGGCACACGCTGGGAAGTTTATAAACCCGTTTTGGGGTAAATATAGCTGGCTAGATGCGAGGAGAGGGAGGAGACATTGTTGCCATCGCGGGAATATCCTGGATGAGGCTGTTACAAGTAAAACATTATCCGAAGTGAAGGAATACATCGTGAGGCAAATTGCCACCCATGTTTCTTCTTAGCCTGTCGGGGCTGCGGGTTGTATATAAATCGAAGTCAGAGGCCAATCGGCAGGGGCTACGGAATGTTGTAAGCGATACTGCGGCCTTGACATAAAGGGCCAGGACGGAACATGGGTGGTTTTTAGTCAGTAGAAGTCTGTCACTCCCTTTCGTTTTGCCCAAGAGCGGGAGGGGTTATTTGATGATTTACCACCCGCCAAAAAAACGTCCAGTCGTCAGCATAAAAACTCTGAAACCCCTATGTTAGGCAATAATCAAACGATAAGGCAGGACTCGTCAAAGTTTTACCCTGATTAATCGATCCCTGCTACGGGAGACCTTGGAGAGCCCCTGATATTGACCCCTTCTTTTTTGAAGTGTGGGAAATCTACAATGAGTGTCAGACTTTTACTGACTAAAAACCACCCATGTTCCTTCTTAGCCTTTTGTGTCGAGGCCGCGGTATCTGGACAGGAATGGACCCCTTGTTTTGTCCGAGTCCGATATAGGCCTCACCTCAATTAGTAGTCTACTTTGAACGTAGCTTTACGGAAAAAAATGCTGAAGTAATTGTGCTTACACCTAGCTTGAATACAAACACGCTATAATGACTAGCATTGAGCAACGTCAGCAGTTTCACAAGCGATGAGGCGGCCTGATTATGGCTTCTCGCTGTACACATAGTAATTAACTTTGACGTCTAAATCGATACGCGGTTGGTTCAGTTTGAACTGGGACTTTAAATACTTTTAATACAGGGTGTAAATTAACCCTTCACACAGCATTCTGTACATCAAACTAAGTAGGTACCCCTACGCAAAAATGTTTGCCGGGAAACGACTTTTTTGGGGTAAAAATCACATTTTACGTTAAAACTTAATGTACATACTCTTAAAACATTGTGTTAGTGGATGCTTTGAACAGTAAACGGGTCATGGAGGTAATTAAAATAAATTTATATCCTGAAAAACCAGTATTTACAAAAACAGCTGTGCAAAATTTGGAACTTTGACCCCCAATATCTCCGTAACTAGGAGGTTCCCAGGTATGGTCTAGAACAAAAAAAATATCGCAGTGGTGAGGAGAACAAGTGCCCTTCGTTTGCGTTAAGGGTACTTTTACACCCTTTATAATGATGGAGATGGTACAGAAGTATAGGTACTGAAAGTTTTTCAGTTTTGATGATCGGTTAAGATGACTATTTCTGATACATACTAAAAAATCCGCATGAGAACCAAGGTTACCGACATAGCCCGAAAAATTGCCAAACTTAAGTGGCAGTGGGCAGGGCACATTGCTCACAGAACGGATGGCCGATGGGGCCGGAAAGTTCTGGAGTGGCGACCGCGAACCGGAAGACGATGCGTTGGAAGGCCTCCCACTAGGTGGACCGATGATCTGGTGCAGGCTTCGGGGATCCGCTGGATGCGAGACGCACGGGACCGGTCAATGTGGCGACACTTAGGGGAGGCCTATGTCCAGCAGTGGACGTCTTTCGTCTGAAATGATGATGATGACAAAAAAATCCGAACGGAGTTACTCTTGAATCAAATGTACCGGCCACTAAGCTCGTTTGCCTACTGAGTCTTATCAGGAAACGACCACTTGGTCAGTTACGATTAGTTGGGACGTTCGGATGCAATTGAGCATTATCAAGAGACGCATTAACCAATCGATTTCTATTGAGAAACATGGCAGCTGAATGAGAATTGGAACAGCTGGATGGTCATATGATAATCCCACATACGAGGGGCAGGTGATGTCAGGGTAAATCGATAATTACACCCCATTGAAGACTTATAACATCGTTTGTGGTGTTGGCCCACAAACGATGGAACACTTGATATCGTGGCCTACCGGTCCTGTTAGTCGTTTAGCCATAATGACTCAAGAACTTCTTTGGATGAACAATTAGACAGATGTGTTGCTGGGGTTATTTTTCCGCCACTTCTGCCCAGCTAAAACACCAAAGGAGTAACATTATAGCTATCAAGAGACATTGTCGTAGTACCTTTTTTTTTTTTTTTTTTTTTTTTTTTCTATCTTGCGATCGGCTTGATAAGCCCTTAACAGATATGTTGTGTGTTCATTGACATTAAAGAACTGTTCCTCCATTGAGAAACTGTCTCATATTATTAGTTGTGAACAAAGTCCCATATATGTTTTCTTTTGAGCCTTCTCAGGTTTACTGGTTCACATAATGCAGTGGCTAGGGTGTTAGTATGTGCCTTTATGCGTTCTTTGTATTTCTTCGCTCGGTGTTCTACTTCCTCCTTAACTGTTTTCATTTCAGTGTACTTGTGCAATTCACTCGTTCTGATGAAAAGTGGTGCATTGCATATGGTTTTGAGAGCTTTATTCTGACACCGTTGCAAGATTTCCACATTAGAAGTTTTTGCAGATCCCCATAGCTCAATGCCATATGTCCAAACTGGCTTGATTATGGTTTTATAGATGAGTATCTTATTCTCAATTGTGGTTTGCGATTTTCTGCCGATTAGCCAGTTTAGGTTTCTAAGCCGTATGTTTAACTCATCACGTTTTTTATGGATATGGGTGTTCCATGTTTGTTTCCTATCAAGATGCATGCCCAAATATTTTGCCGAGTCTTGATGAGGTAGAGTGTTGTTTCCGAGTTTAACCATTGGGCAGTTGTCTTTCCTCAAAGTAAAAGTGACATGCACTGACTTGCTGGGGCTGGCTTTGATGCGCCATTTTTTCATCCATTGGCTGACTTTGTCCAAGTGACTCTGTAGAATGAATGACGCTACGCTGGAGTTTTCATGATTACTTAGTGCAGCGGTGTCATCAGCAAAAGTGGCAGATAGTACATTCTCCGTTGAGGGTATATCTGCGGTGTACATAAGATACAGAGTAGGGCCCAGTATCGAGCCTTGCGGTACCCCGGCTTTTATATCTTGAAAGGCAGAGTAGGTATCATTGATTTTAACTTTAAATATTCTATCTTCCAAATAAGATTTCAAGAGCAGGTAAAAGTTATGTGGAAGCTGTTTCTTCATTTTGAAAAGTAAGCCTAAGTGCCAAACCTTGTCGAATGCCTGTTGTATGTCGAGAAAAACCGCAGAACAGTACTGTTTTTTCTCGAGCGCTTCTCTTATTTTGTTGACAACTCGGTGAATTTGTTCTATACTTGAATGACCAGTTCTGAAGCCAAACTGATATTGAGGGATCAGATCGTTTTCGTCAAGTATTCGTTTTAGTCTTCGTAAGATGATCTTCTCAAACAATTTACACAAAGTTGGTAGTAGACTAATTATTGGTCTGTAAGAAGACACAAGATGCGGGGGTTTACCAGGCTTTGGAATCATTATTACCTCTGATATTTTCCATATCATTGGCACATGTCCAACCCTTATTATGCTATTGAAAAGGTATGTTATGCCAACTATAGCTTTTTTAGGAAGTTGTCGTAGTATTTCAGTTGTTATTAGGCAGAAGCCAGGTGCCTTGTTTAACTCTAGACTTTTTATTTCTCTTTGGACTTCGCGAGGTGAGCAGCTTTGTATTGGGAGACCTAGTTGCAGGTCAGTGTCTAGATAGTCTTGTATTTCCTTTTCAGTTTCTGTATCACCGCCATTTGGAGTAAAGACTTCATGCAAGAATTGTCCAAACACCTCAGCCCGTTCTTTGTCAGATTTAGCCCAGGAGTTGTTACTCTTTCTGATGGGATGTTGTGCAACTTGAGGGGCGACTCTACTACCTTTTACCATGTTCCAGAGTGAATACTCGTTTTTAGCTTGGGGGTTCAAGTTTGCTAATTTGTCTTGTAAGGTTTCTTCTTCAATGTCTTTGAGGTACTGCTTTAGGTTAGCAGCTGCTTTATTAAACGCCTTCTTGTCTTGGGGATGTCTACTACAGTGCCACACTCTTCTGAGTCGTCTCTTTTCCAAGATCATTGTTTTTATGGTCTTGGGTACATTCCTACTACCTTGTTTTTGTGTGGTATAAGTATCTGGAGTACATTTCCATGCGGCCGTTTGTATTAGATTTGTTAACGTTCCTGCATATTTTTCGATGCCGTCTTTTGTTTTAAGAGATACTTTCAAGTTGAGATTTTTGTCTATATAGTTCCTAAATTCATCCCAATCGGTTTTTTTGTTGTAGAGTCGCTCTTTCACGGGCCTTTCAATTATGGTGGCACTTATTGTGGCTATTACTGGTGTGTGGTCTGAACTACTGTCTAGACTACTTTCCACACTTAAGTATTGATTTGACAATGCTTTATACACAAAGAAGTCTAGAAGGTCTGGTGTTTTATTTGGGTCTGTAGGCCAGTACGAGGGTTCACCTGCACTTAATACGTATAGTTTGTTGTTGTCTATACTTCTTTTCATTTCTCGGCCTCTGGGTACGGTTAGTCGTGATCCCCAGTGAACATTTTTGGCGTTCCAGTCCCCTCCACAAATGAACCTGTGTCCCAGGGTTTTGAAGTACTTAGTAAATGCTTCTTCCTTTAAAGTGTGCTTTGGTGGACAGTAAACAGCAGATAGCGTCATGGATCCTCGTTTGTCTTGGACTGTTATTGTAGTTGCCTGTATTGGCTCTGTTTTGTAGTCCTGCAGAATTTCATGCTTAATATGTTTTTTGATAATTACAGCTGTGCCTGCATGAGCTGTTCCGTCTGGGTGGGGTGTTGAATATATGCTGTAGTTTTTTAATGTCATGTTGTTGTTTGGGGTTAAGTGTGCCTCAGATACAAGTAGTATGTCAATATTTTCATGTTCCAAGAATGTTTGAACGTCATATTTGTGTTTAATCAACCCGTTTGTGTTCCATGTTGCAACTTTGAGATTGGACATTTTAATGGACAAGTTTGGTGATTACTGTTGTAAGAAGGTTCATCATTGTTGACATTTGTTCTAATAATTTGTCTAGCTTTAGAGCTTGTTGTGTGAGTAGTATCTCCAAGTTATTATTATAATATGTTGTAGGTTGTTCTTTCACAGCATCTGCATAGGACTTATTAGTTTCTGTGGAATTTTTGATTGCATGTCTCCATTTCTCAAACATTTGAAATTGCTGTTGGTGTGATTCGATGGTGATATTTTCCTGACTTACATTATTTGGTTTATTATGTGTGGTAGTGGTGTATGTCGGGATCTTTGTTGGCCTTTGTCTATTTGTTTTTCTAGAAAGTATTTCTTGATAAACTTCACACCCTTTATAGTTAGCAGGGTGTTCACCTTCACATAACGCACAAACAGCAGGATTGTTTCGATCTTTTTTTGGACAGTCTGAAGTTTTGTGATCTTGTGCACACTTCACGCAGCGGTATGGCCGCATGCAATAATTTTTAGAGTGCCCATATTGTTGGCATCGCTGGCACTGAACAATGCTTTTAGGTTTGCGGGGGTCTTCTATTTTGACTTTTTGGTTGAAAATATATTGGATGTTCTTGACCTCGCGATTGTGAATACTTTGTTTGACATTAACAAAGAAGGTCGAGGTTGGTCTTTTGTCCGAGCCATATCGAGCATTAATTATCTCACCAACAATTTCATTGTTGGAGGCTTCGACTGCTTCCCTTATAGCTTGATGAGGGGTAGTATGGTGTAGATATTTGATAACAAAGCGGTAGCACTTAGCGTCTTTTGGTGTGAACGTATGCCCAATAAGTCCATTTTCTCTTATGATGCTGATGGCTTTTTTGTAGGCTTCTGTTGTATTTATCATAACACGTATGGTGTTTTTGTTGACTATCCGGTAATTAAATTCAGGTGGGCTAATCACCGTCTCGAACAGTTTGGTTAATTCCTTGAGATCTTCTATCCCATACAATATGATCGGTGGAGGCTTACTAATATATTTGGGTTGGCCAGTTTCGTTCTCTTTCAGATCGATGGGTAAGCCTGCAAACCTGTTTTCTGTCTGAGTTGAAACAGGCGGGGGTGACAGCTCTGTGACTTTACGTTTTTTAGACGATGGCACACGTTGCCATGCGGGGGGCTGCTTTTCTATGGTCGACATTTGGGAATCAGTTTCGGCTGAATTGATTAGAGTTGTGCCTGGATTTAGCATTATAGGAACAGTGGCTGTAGTACATACTTTGGGCGTAGGCTCAGTGAGAGAGTTAGATCTCTGTCTGGTAAAAAGAGAAGGATGAAATATTTGTTGTGTCATGGCCTTTTTGCTGCTTGTGGCGGCGGTTGTGCGAGCTGGATTCTTTGGTGAAAGCGGTTCCTTAGTAGTATTTGTTTGACCAGGAGACTGAAGCTCCACTCCTGTCATATTTCTACTATTTTCGCTACTCATAGCAGATATTTCAGTTTCACAGTGGCAACACTTGTCCAAATGTCAGATGACATTTTGGCATGACGAGACAAATTGTCAGGGAAAAGTAAATGGCTAAGTGGGTATCTGAAGAAACTTTGAAACAGATGATTGTCAGTTCCTAGTTTTGATCACTGTTTTCTTCTTGAATCACTAGCACTTTTTGGTAACAACAATGTCACTTGTCCATCACTAACAAAAGTACTTTTTTATTGCATTTCCAAACACTGTTAAAGCAGTATTACACTCAAAATTACGAAAATTGCCGACAGCACTATTACGCGTGTTGACAGTTGTTTTGAATCCTGACGAATGTCGTAGTACCTAGGGCTAAATTCTGATTTTAGAATTAACGCTTCGGTAGGAGCTTATGCAAGGTGTAAAGCAAAAACTTTTTTACAAAAAAAATAAAACCGACTTCAACAATAAATACGAGTAAAGCACATAAAAGTAAAAAATAAACTTTAGAACAAAAATCAGCGTCTGATGTCGGTGAATTTTGTTTGATTGATTTATTTTTTTGCAGTGGTTCACATGTGCTTACCCCTTCAAAGCGTACCGGCGTGATGCTATGTTATGAACTGGTGTAAACAATAGACAGACATGAGATTTCAGCAATCCCAGTCCATCTGCTATCATTTTTTGAGGAGTTCCTATCCCCGAAGTTCTTCATCAGATATTCACCAAATTGAAATGGGATCACTCCGAGAAGGTACTCTTCTAAAACTACTCAAATCACTTCAAGTGTGCCTATAAAATTGATGATCATGGGGACACCTGGAAAGTTTTTTAAACAAGGCAAAAAAAAATTTAAATCAGTCCAGCCATCTTCGAGTAATCGGGGAACATACATAAATATAAAACTTCGGACGAATTGAGAACCTTTTCCTTTTGGAAGTCGGTTAAAAAGTGCAATGCCTCTTAGGTGGTGATAATCATCTTCCTGCACGTACTTGTCCTATTCTATTTGGTGTCGGCGCAACACGTTTTTCCTATCCATTCTGTCAGATGACGTGATGGCATCATTCACTCCTTTCTCTTGCCCCCCCCCCCCCCTCTCTCTATCCAGCCTCTTAGCTGGTGACACAGACCATCAAAGTTGTTAAGAATCATGTTCATAGATATATGGAATCTTTCTTTTTGTAAACTAAATCCGAGTTCGGCGTAATTTTATAAAATCGAAAATAACCTCAAAACCAAGCAAGTAGGTGTATAGGGAAGTCAGCCGAACTGTCAAAATCAACTGACAGATCTAACAGAGCGACTTTTGAACTGATTGTGAGAATGTGTGTCCATGTTTATGGAGTAAAACAATATTCATACTTTTCTTATTTAAATTAAATTCCCCATTCAAAAATCAAATCCCAGCCGCGTAATGTCGTAAAAAATTATGAAAATAATTACTATAACATTTTGAAATGTTAAGGTCTTTGTCTTTTCCCAAAGGACCATGACTCGTAATTATTTTTGGACTTCACTTGCGAAATATCGCATCGTCCATCGATCTTTCGTTTAGGCAATGTGGTCCATTTCAATTCACAAGAGATTTAAAGCGCTTTATGTCTTACATCCTGTAGATACTCCACCTCACTCAAGTTACAAAAACATATGAAAAAGTAAAGCCGTTGAAATGCGCCTGGCGCCGGGTAACCGCGTGTAACATGAGACGTTAGTTATACTACCTACACCTAGTCGTCTGTGCACATATATATGGACGGTGGAAAATATAATATTGTGTGGGGCTATCCGATGCAGACTTTTTATTCTATTTTATTTATTTAGGGACATTAAACAGCTTCAATATGTGTTGAGACATACAAAAAATTAAAAAAAAAAAAACAATATTGCAGCCCACTACATTATCCGCATATTAACAACTGAGAATATGATAATGAGTGTCACTAGATAGGCAAACACAATAATAATAATTACATCACATAAATAACAAAAACAAATTAAAATTAAAACGTAAAAGTTCAAATTGATTCAATTGCAGAGTAACAATAAACACAAAAAAAAACAACAAATAAATAATAAAATCTAGATTAGCTTGCATTCCTAATGACATTATCGATTCAATAACTTTCATGACATTGTATTTAAATTTAGATTTTGAGAGTGTATGAAGGGGGTAGGAGTTTTAGGACCTGATGAATCTTATCTTACTTAAAACATGGTGCAGTTAGGCATCTGCGTCAAAATTCAGGAGATTGTCATTAATACATAAAATCTATAAATTTAAATAGTTGTTAATTTTTTTCTAGGTATCAGAATAATCCGAGGGCAGTGGTTTGTAGAATAAGAAATAATCGCATTTTGTGTGTGTAGACGGGCCTCGTTTACGGGTGGCGTAAATTAAACACTTACCATTTTCCGTTTAATTTCTTACCCATTTTATTATTCCGGTCGACAAATATTAGTACAGTTATTATTACCTCCTTGAATTTGACGAAGATGCAAAACGACAGCCTGTCTAATGAATAGTCAACTATCCACAGAGTAACCTTGGTAACTTTATAAGCTGATTAATTACATAATTTCAGCTTTTGAAGATACATGAACACGTACTATCACTTCATACGAACTTGAAGAAAACTTGGAATATCTTTCAAGTACCCAAGCCGTTATCTTAATAACAATAATTGTTTTTAGAGTGTATCTTTATTAAAATCAATTAATAAACTCTTGAAGTCTTGAGGAGCGTGCGAAGTCGCGCGTTGGCTGATATATTACACGTTTTTACAATAATTCGCGTGTTTTCAAGGACAATTTTTAAGGTCATTTTCGTTTAAGTGTTGTTTATGAGTAATTGGTGTGGGAAATTGTGCTGTATTTTTTTTTTAAACGTTGCCCCACACTAGGAATTTCTCCTGTATCGTGGGTGCGTTTAGAAACATTTAAACTCGCATACACAAATACCCGGAGCAACTATCTGTAGGCCATACAAATATTTGTACTGTGCGGGATCGAACCCGCGACACGCAGCGCAGCTGTCCATTGCCGGAGCCACTTAGTCAAAGCTTCAGGTAGAGCCGCGCATGCCTAGGTAGTTAGTGGCCTAAAAGCCTACCAACCAGTCTTACCAAGAGGTATCGTATATCCAGTACTTACTGGGTTTTGGAGGTCAGATAGGCAGTCTCCATGTAAAATACTAGTGATCAGCTGCATCCGGTTGAGATGATGGTGTTAATTTAGAAACTAGTCCTATGAATTTTGCTGCTAACATGGGATCGGACAAAAAAAACTAATTAGTCCGTCAGATACATCTCCAAAAAATATTGGAGACGTATTTTTTCTTTTTTCACATAAACAAAAATTTAACACCTATAAAAAGCATTCCATCTAAATTATCTACACATGTTTTTACAAATAAATGAATTGAATTGAAGTCAATACAGTGCTTCGAAAACTCGTTAACTCTTCGAAAACGTGATATGATAGTACATTTTTAACTACAAATGATGTCACAACCACATCTTATCTTCGTCAATTTTGATTAATTTGATAAAACAAAAAACACGTATCCAATATTTTTCGATAATCTAACGGACGGACTAATTAGAATCATTGTTTTTTGACTCACTCCGATCCCCTATTGTTTTGCATAAAACTAACAAAATGTTTTTCTCTTATGTTTCAGCCCGAAGTCGCCCCCCAACAGCCCGAACCTAGAACCTTCCACTGAGGATGAGCTCAAAGGAGTCTACATTAACTGCTGGAGAGTGAGTCACTTACCATTTCAACATTTCAGCCAAAACACTTCCACTGCTGGATATAGGCCTCCCCCAGGTGTCGCCGCATTGACCGGTCCCGGGTGGGAAATCATCGAATAACCTCTCCCGCTCTTGGGCAGGCCGAAAGAGAGTGTCAGACTTCTACTGACTAAAAACCACCCATGTTCCTTCTTAGCCCTTAATGTCGAGGCCGCGGTATCTCTTACAACATCCCGCAGTCCTACAAGATCTCGCAGCCCCCGTTCGATGTTCTTGACTCGAATTCGGGCACCTGATGTTTTTATTAAGTACACGACAAGTTTTGGAGGCACTTCCAGAGATAATCGAATACGGGCAAACGACCAAGTTTACTTTCTCCATAAGGATGCGTCTAGCATGGTCGACGAGTTACAAAACATGGACTTTTGTGTAAAGAGTGGTGTTTTGTTTTTCCAGGATGACTCCAACGACTGGGTTTGGGAGTGGAGCAGTAGACCCGACCAGCTTCCACCCAAGTGAGTGACCTTTTTTTTTTTTTTTGGCGGGTGGAAAATCATCGAATAACCCCTCCCGCTCTTGGGCAGAGCGAAAGGGAGCGTCAGACTTCTACTGACTAAAAAACACCCATGTTCCTTCTTCGCCCTCTATGTTGAGGCCGCGATAATTAGTGTACAACCCGCGGCCCAGACGGGCGTCGGCCCTTTCGGGCCCCTCCCATGTTGCTGACATCTCTTTGAGGCGCGCGTGGAACACGAACGCGCCGTCGACACGGCTTGTTTTCGTCGTGAGACGGACGGACGGCGAGTTAGCCCATCACTCACCGTCCACAGGCCCGCGTCTACGGAGGCCGGAGGTCATCGCGAGACCCCCGACGCCCGGAGCGCCTCCCGCGGCGGTTGGGAAATGAGTGACCTAACATAACACACAAATTTAGCTTACAACGTTCCCACTGCTGGGACACAGGCCTCCTTTATGAAAGGGAGTGGGCTGTTAGAAAGAAAGAAAGAAAGAAAATTTATTTATTTGTCGCAGAAACATACCGAGCATACAGGAAAAAAACATTACACAAACAACGCTTAACAGATATAAAAAAAAATACAACAAGCAGGGATTACAAAAAAGAAAATGTTGCACGTTGTGACTGCGACAAGTAGGTTACCACTCAGCATGGTGCTGTGTTATGGTCGCCCACAGCACAGCGCTGGTTTTCAGTGGTCACCCGTGAAAAACGTACGAATGCCAAGAGCTTCAAGCTTCGAGCTTCTGTTGTCCGCCATATAATTATTTATTACCAATTATCCAATTTATTCAGGTTTTGATGATTATAATAATTAATGGCATGCCTATTTGACCATGTAAGACTTATTTACCTCACTATAAGATTATAAATTGATTTTACTATAATTTACGCAAGAATTTTCCCACCGTAAGGTAGACTAGCCGATCTCATAACTTTATGTATGCCAGCGGCTTCACCCGCGTGTAGTTCGATAATTGTCAATCCTGTTTCGATAATTGTAAATGTGTTAATCCTGTGTTCTGAATTTCATCCACATCCGTTCAGTAGTTTTTGCGTGAAAGAGTAACAAACATCCATTCATACATCCTCTCAAAGTTGCATTTATAATATAAGTAGAAAGTACCATATTAGTAGAATAACATCTTATAACCTGTACTTACTACACTCTTAGCAAATCAATTTCTGATTCAGATCATGAATCAGCTATTGTATTATGATATTTAGTCCAATCACAACTTTAACATTCACTGTATTGTTTTATTTTTAATTAGCGTAACAAATAATCTTCTTATCGTTGGATACTTTGTGGAAGAGAATTAATAATGTTAATTATTAAAAAAAAACTTTTTAGCGTGTCGATTGCAATCAAAATATTAGTATAAATACTATTAGGTACATCTCTGTCTACCCCTTTGGGGATTAAAGGCGTGATGTTATTATCATTCCCACATAATCTCATCATGAATTTGAATATTTCCTTTAGTTTATTCAGTTAGTTTTAACTCATTCAAAACCAGGGACTGCTGATATGGAGGGAAGTGGAAATTATGTTTTACCTACTCCTCCGCTATTCTTTTCTGATTAATTTCGTTGCGGGATCCAAGACAGTTAAATCATTTCTCTGGGTCTTCGTCGAGCTTCATTGTCTCGGCGCTTTTCTTGTGGTCGCCACTGTTGATTCTGGCTTACAGGAGTTACTGTGGTTTGGGAATAGTGTGGCGCGCTTGTCATTCAAAATCAAAATCAAAAGTCATTTATTCAAATTAGGCTGATAATCAGCACTTTTCGAACGTCAAAATTTACTTTACTCTACTTATTTACAAGGGACAGTCCCCCAAAACGCCCACCCTTCGGCACTTCCTAGTGTTTAGCTGGAAAGAAGAAGTGACGGAACAAACTCCCCAGCAACACATTCTGTCGGTTATGTTGGTTAGAAGAACCAGACTCGATACAATAGTAAGGTGTAAGTTCATTTTAGAGTTACTACAGACACAAATCAATAATAAAAAATTATATAATTATAAACAATGTAAAAATAAAAAAGTACATACCTAACATATCAATTAACAAATTTTTGTAATGTAAGTAAGGCACAAATGTTGATATCAGTGCTGTAACAAATTAGTGGTTTAAATAACCAACCACCATATTTTTGATTTATTGGCATTTTATTGTTTAAATACCTAAGGAAAAAGCACAGAAAATCGAAATACAATATTATTAGGTTTCTTTCTATGAAATATTTTTTTAAGTGATTCATCAAGGGCCTATTAATGTTTCCACTGCTGGGACACAGGCCTCTTTGAGAGGGAATGGGCTATAATCTACCACGCAGGTCCAATGCGGGTTGGTAGATGTCACATGTCTTCGATTTTTTTGGTTCTAAGACATGCCGGTTTCCTCACGATGTTTTCCTTCACCGTTTTGAGAGCAGTGGTGATGAAATAAATTACACAAAGTAATGTGCCTGCCTGGGTTCGAAACCACGACCTACTGTTCGTTAGTCGGGGACGCCACCACTGGGCCACCGCTGCTCCGCTGCTTTTGAGTGATTATTTATAACTAACTAGCTGTTGCCAGCGGCTTCACCCGCTACAACTCGAAAATTATCCCACGGATCATAAAATTGGGATAAAAACTATCCTATATGTTAATCCAGGGTATAACCTATCTACATACCAAATTTCAACCAAATCGGTCCAGCCGTTTATGCGTGAAAGAGTAACAAACATCCACACATCCATTCTCACAAACTTTCACATTTATAATATTAGTAGGATTAATATTATGTTTTCGTTGCAGGGACTGGCGGTTTAAACACCCCACCTCAGCTCGTGGTCCTCCTTCGGCCACGTCTTCCATCGAAGTGCTGGAGCAGCAACTAGCCCCCCCTGTCATGCAGCAGGTAAACGACGTAAGCATTACTTAATACCTAATAATAGTTTATAGGTAGTATCAACATTTTGGACTAATTTGCTAGTTTACTTATTCATTTACTAGCGGACGTCACGTACGCGGTTTCACCCGCGTAGTTCCCGTTCCCGTGGGAATACAGGGATGAAAAGTAGCCTATGTCACCCGGGGATAGTGTAGCTTCCCAACGGTGAAAGAATTTTTCAAATCGGTCCAGTAGTTTCGGAGTCTATTCGTTACAAACAAACAAATATTTCCTCTTTAAAATATTATTATTATTAGTGTAGATCGAATTTATTGTATTTAGTTCATCAATCAAAATAAGAAAATTAGCTACTGTTAAAAAAATCACGAAAATGTTATGTTATTTTAAAGAGCTAACAGAAATCACGCGATGTGTGGAAAAAGTAATAAAATTGATCAGTTAATGGCTTACTGCCGCACTCGGAGAGTTCTAACGATTACTTAAGCCGTCACTTAGTAAAGGTTTGACATACTTTTGTATGACATAACTGTCAAAACCTTTACTAAGTGATGGCCTAAGTAATCATTAAAGCTTTCTGAGTGCGGCAGTAAGTTTTAACTGATTTAAAATGCCGTGTTAGACAATGACAGCGCTATAGAAACGTGACGTCATATTTCATACCGCCGTTTCGCGCGACAAGATTAGAAAGTGCCCCCACCAAAAACTTGTATGTATGCATGTAACTACTCCATTTTTTTTATCGATATAATTACTTTTTTCACACATCGTGTTAATTCTATTACTTCTATGAATTTCGTGAATTTTTAACATTAGTCAGTTTTTTTTTAATTACCTCTAAATGAATCACCCATTATTCTGCGTGTATTTTTATGTAGCTAGGTTACAAGGTGTAATAAAATTGAAGTAACACTCGGAAACGGGGTCACCAAACTCAAAGTAATTAAATTAGAATTTAAAGAGATAATGGCTGTTCTAAATTAGTTTAATTTTATTTTTTTAGCAAAATTAACGGTTACAGTATTACACAGAATTACCTACATGTTTAATTTTAAATAATTAAGACATTTTCCATATATTGTAAAAAAACACCATCAGTTATTAAAACAATGCTTGATGGCCAAAGACCATTTTCGACCCCAGATATGATCAAAATCAAAACCAAAATCAAAAGTCATTTATTCAAAGTCGTCACTTTGTGAAACGTGAACGTCAAAACTTACTTTACTCTACTTATTTACAAGAGACAGTCCCTCAAAACGCCCCCCCTTCGACACTTCCTACTGTTTTAGCTGGAAAGAAGAAGTGACGGAACAAACTCCCCAGCAACACATCTGTCTGTTAGGTTGGTTAGAAGAACCAGACTCGATACAATAGTAAGGTGTAAGTTCATTTTAGAGTTACTACAGACACAAATCAATAATAAAACGTATATAATTATAAACAATGTAAAAATAAAAAAGTACATAACATATCAGTTATCTAATTTTTGTTATGTAGTTAAGGTGGAAGCTCACATCTGGCCCGCGAAATTCTAATTTTCTTACGTTTTTGGCAATTTGCAGGCCAGTGCTTGGTTGTATGTTATGAAAATTTGATTTGCGACTGTAAGACGTATGAAGTTACCGAATTATAACCATCAAAATTACTAACTACTAAAGAACGACGACTAAATTACTAAAGAATGACTTTTACATGCAAAAATCAATCTTGACATGAAAATGAACTTGGAGGGTTGTATTGATAATTTTGATGGTTATAATTCGGTAACTTCATACGTCTTACAGTCGCAAATCAAATTTTCATAAACATACAACCAAGCACTGGCCTGCAAATTGCCAAAAACGTAAGAAAATTAGAATTTCGCGGGCCAGATGTGAGCTTCCACCTTAAGGCACAAATGTTTATATCAGTGCTGTAACTATTCGTACCAAAGGGCGTCTGGATGATTAAAACTACAAGTCATATGAGGCCATGCAAATTATCGTTATATACTACTTTTTTGCTTCATTTTCTCATTTTAAAATATGTGTTGTAAAACCAAATTATTTTAAAAGAGTAACCATTGAGTTTCTTACCAATGCTTATTCATAGGAAACGACTAACTTGAACCGTGCACCTTTACCTCGTTAGGCCTATGTGATATAAATAGTACATTGTTATGCGAGGGCGAAAGTTACTTATTTAGTTCCGTCCGAGAAGGGGTTTGGCGCCCGTAACGTAGTGAGGGCGCCAGCCAGTGCACAGTGTTTACTTCGGGTAATTTATCCGAGGTAAACACTGTGCTTTTCATTACGAATACGAGGAAATTAAAATTATGAACCTAAATTATTAGCTAAAGAAAAAATTTGTGTTGATCGGATTGTCGCTTACCCGCTTATATTGTTTTATTTTTGTCCTCTGGTCATCCAGCTATGCAGCTAGTATTTTTCATGATCATCATTAAAAAAATGTCAAAGAATTGGCCGAAATCTGTTATTTTAGAGAAATAGTCAAAACTAAATTATATTAGTCATCATTTAATTATATTTTTAAGTTAACTTTATTTTATTTTCATTTTAAATCACGGTGTAATTTTGTGGAATAGTGGAACAGGATTCGTGAAAATAGACCTAGTTTTTTTTTAATAATTTGACAGCTGTCAGTTGAAAGCGATTCTCCCTAGAGCTGAAAAGTAGTACTTTCAACCCGCTCTGCAGGCATGTTATGACCTACTTTGAGAGTATGAATAATGAAAATATTTTTTATTTTGGCTGTTAATATTACAGAGTCACTGCCTGTCCGTCCGGCGCACATGTCTGTTCAGTCGCGGCGCCATCGCTGCAGTCCTGCTCACCAACGTCGTCTCCTTGCTGCTCGGCGCTGGCATCGGGTGAGTTGCCTCCTATACGAAGTTTCTTTTATTTATTTATTAGTGTTACGAGCTGGATATGGGATAAATAAAAACACTACCAATTGAACACACGAAATACATAACTTTATTACTCGCAAAACACTTAAATTCAATTGCAAAACACTACTGAACACTTTATCGCACTAGATATCTCTTCGAACCTTTCGTTGTCTCGCTTAAAATTAGACTGTCTGCTTCGTCCTCTCTCGGTCCTTTTATACCCCAACACACAAAAGATATTCGAGAAAATTCGCTATTATTCCATAAAGCATCCAGAAAAAACATTAACGAAAAAATAAACTTAAAGATAAAATAACCAACAAAGAAGAAGTTACTTTACACCGTAGGTATACGGTCGAAATTAAAATGGCAAGTACCGCTGACGCCGGGCGCGCACTTACTACCTACAGAATGGAAATAGGTAACTACTAGAATTCACGCGTACTTTCTCAGTTATTAGCGAGGTTTCCCGAAGATTCTAGATGACCGACGTAACAATACATATACACAGGCCACAGCATTCTCCATTTGACAACGAACTATTCCCAAACCATGGTCTTGACCTTCTCTTTGTGCAACTACATCTGCACTTGTAAGAGACCTCTCCGAAACCACTATATACGCTGTCAATGTGGCAGAGCTGCTGAGTTCTTTGCATATTCGACTGGCCTGTTGGTCTAGTGGTTAGTGACCCTAACTGCTATGCCGGAGGTCGTGGGTTCGATTCCCACCCAGGACAAATGTTTGTGTGATGAGCACGATCATTTGTTCTGTGTCTGGGTGTAATTTATCTATAATATGTATGTATTTAGAAATATATAAGTATGTTTATCAGTTGTCTAGTACCCATAACACAAGCTCTGCTTAGCTTGGGACTAGATGGCGTTGTGTGATAGTTGTGGAATATTATTATAAATAAAAAAAAAATTAAAAAAAAAAAATATTTACTTATGATTACACGTTGTTACAGAATGCGTTGAAGAAATAAAGGTTCACTGCTCGTTCCCCGTAGGTGATAGCGTGATAATATGTAGCCTTTATGTTGACCCGACTTCTTAGTAATATTCGTGCCAAATTTGAAGTAAATCCATGCAGTACTTTTTGAGTTTATCCCGGACATACATATATATAATAATTCTAAAACTATATTTTTGGCTTCGGTATCGATTGTAGATCATTCAATGTACAGTTTTGACTTTCCTACCATTTTATTATATGTATAGATGTTTAATTTTTTTTTTCATTTGAAGAGCCCATTGCATGCTCTAGCTAGATTATGCAGATTAATATATTTTTTTGAAAACAAATCCTGTGATGTTGCGCAATAAAAGCTTCTACTGTATCCTAAAAAAGGCTAATTCACGTATATCCACGATGTTATGTAGGTAGTTTCTAACTAACGTGTATATGTTTGTTTCAGAATGTGGCTTAGCAAGCGAGGCATGCTGCCTCCCAGACTGATTGTGCTGAACTAAAGACTGAAACGAGACGCCAGAGGGAAACACTCACTCACTCTCCTATTGTGATGCCGACGACAAGAATTATGTAGCACCCAACATCTAAGTGACACCTGTCAAACATCACGTATGCCCCAATGACAAGAGGCAACTGACACCTGTCAACTGTCAAACTGTTTTTGTAGATAGTCGTCTGGGACTGACGTACTAACATACCCGACAAGAACCACGTGGTGTCGAAGAATTTCATTTGCTATCTTGATTAATTAACATTACATTCATGTTTTTTTTTATTTTTTTACTCTGCACACTTGTTTTTTAATTCACTGGACATTGGCAGAATAGTCGACATCGGCTTTAATTGCCATTAAACAAAAATAGAATAGAATAGACAACATGTGACAGTGTGTTTATCATCAGCGTACCACTGAAAATATGTTAGAATTAATTTATCGTTTTTTTTTGTAATTGTTTTACTGGATTCTGTATCTACTTCGCGTTTTATCAAAATGTTTGTTAACGATTTACTAAGTAGCAGACCCGTAGTCTGGACTGTGCCCGTTTGATGGCAATGGGCTAACAGGCATAATCTGGGTGTACTTATGGTTACACATCAGCCTAACCCATCCTGTATTACAAGCGTGATGTTATGCCTCCAGTCATATGCGTACTGGGAGATGTTAAAAAAGATTAGTCGATTTCAGAATATAAAACAAACAAATCATTTCATTTTATGTTTTTTGTATGTAATATATACGAAATGAAAATATATTATCACTATGCATATCAATTTTTGTACTCAATTGTATACAAAAAAACTAATTTTCTCTCTTGTTGTATCGCATCACAATACGAAACTGATTTGTGCTAGGTTTAGAAATGTAATATTCTGTTAGTATTAGATAATTTAATAACGAAAGTTAAGCAACTGGCGCTGAGGTTTGGAAAATGATGTGTGCACACAACCAGCCAGAGAGATGTTGCATTCGGTGATTTTTTACTTTAAGAAATGGTTTCTCTCAGGTTAAGCTACCTTTACAAAGGTTTTGAAAATGATGGGTGTGCACTTCCGTACCAAGTGTAATATGCAGAGGTATAGACAGGTTATCTCGGGGTTAAGTTAGAGTCGTCAAAGCTTGGAAAATGATGGGTGTGCGCTTTAGTAAGAGGATCAACGAATGTAATATGCAGAGGTATTGACAGGTTATTCAGGGGTTAAGTAAGAGTTGTTAAGGCTAGGCAAATGATGGGTGTGCACTTGTTCAAAATAGTATAAGGATCACCGAATGTAATATGCCGAGGTTACACTGAAGTAAAGTTAGTTCTTGAGGTTCAGAAAATGATGGGTGTGCACTCGAAGGAAGGCTTTAAAATGGTTTAATATAAATTATCTAGTACTAACAGATATCTGACTGTCGTATAAGTATATTGGATAAAAGGAATAAATAAAACTATATAATATGTAGTGCCTAGGTACAGGTTTTTGTATTTTTCTTACATTTTCGACTATCTGCGTTCGGTTTGTTGCTTTTAATGCTGTTCTTGGGGTAAACAGACTTTATATACCGCCGAGAAATCTCTCGTAAGGCAAGCTTAATAATAAAATAATAATAAAAACGTTTATTTGTACACAAAAAACAAATAGTTGAATATAGAAGGGACTTATGATTAAGTTGTACAACAGTGGCATAGTTAAAGTCGAAACATCTGACTCCTAAACTAGGCAAGAAGCCTGTATCTTAGAAGCCGAAGTTCCCCAAGATTTCATTGACATACAGCTGGTTACTTCACTATGTTTACGATGCCAGTATAGTCTCTCAATCTGCCTACCCTTGGTCTTAGTCTAACCTGATGCACAGCTGTATACCAGTATTTTACATGGAGCGACTGCCTATCTGACCTCCACAACACAGTTAACCACTGGTTAACTGGACTGGTTGTCAGACTTTTAGGTCAATGACTACCTGTAACAACTGCCAAAGGTCTATTTACAGGGTGTAAATTAACCCTTCACGCATACGTCAACCAAGCATTCTGTACATCAAACTAAGTACCCCTACGCAAAATGTTTTGCTGGGAAACGACTTTTTTTTGGGTCAAAAATTTAATTACACGGTAAAACTAAATGTAGCATTCTTAAAACATTGTGCTAGTGGATGCTTTGAATAGTAAAAGGGTCATGGAGGTAATTCTAAGTAAAGTTATAACCTGAAAAACTAGTATTTACTAAAACAGCTGTGCAAAATTTGGAACTTTGACCCCCAATATCTCCGTAACTACGGGGTTCCCAGGTATGATCTAGAACAAAAAAAATTATCGCAGTGGTGGGGAGAACAAGTGCCCTTCGTTTGCTTCAAGGGTACTTTTACACCCTTTACGGCAGCCGGGACAACAGCTTAACGTGCTATAACGTGTATGTAATGGGTGGTCACTCATCCGCATACCAGCCTAGGCAAGCGCGGCTTAACCTAAAGATCGACCCGAATAGCAGTTTTTATTAAGCCACGGCCGACTGCCTATCTGACCTATTTCTGTTACCTCGAAGAGGCTATAAGTCTGCCTACCCCAGTTTATCTCGTAGCTAACAAACCCAACGCCCTAGCAAAGTATGAACCTATTGAATTTTTTTTTATCTTATCGTAGTATGTAAGAAGAACACTACATTTTCTTAGTTTTTAGATGTATTTGTATGTATTTTTGATTGAAAATGTATTGGAAAATAGCAGCGGTGGCCCAGTGGTGTCAGCGCCGACATACGGACAGTAGGTAAGCCCAATGTAGCATGACGAAATAATTAGACCTAAAATTATAAAACACAAAACGATATTTTCATCTTCAAATTTCGTGTAGCGTTCGTTTAGACCTTTTAGGCGAATTAGCAGAAAGAGGACTGTGTCCCAAATATGATAAATTTTAAACGAATTTAGTGTCTTTTGGGTCAAAGTTTCTGTAATCAAAAATATCTACAAATACAACTATTTCATTTTTCTTTTTATTTCTATTTAGTATTATGAGTTAGCATAATACTTCATTACCTTCGCCATTTAAAATAAATCACATAATTGTCTCTGTGATTGAAAAAAAAAACTTATTTATTAGCTCTGGCAGTGTTGCCATGTGTCGAAATAAATTTTCTGCCACAAGACGGCACGGCACTGTATGGTAGTTTCACAATTTATTTTATTTCGATTTTGCAGCTTCTCGTTATATTTAGATAACTGTTTGATTATCGCTGCCAGAGATGAAATAAATGTGAAAATACTTTAGCATAATATTTTATATAATTGTCAAAAGTTTTAGTTTTAAACAAAGGTATGGTAATGCTTTTTTTCCATTGTTAGAAGAATCGGCTAGATTTGATTTTTATTATATCTTTGATGTTTTGTGGTGAATAGGCGTACGGCGCAATGTGAACAATATTTTTTTTTTACGATTTCTATCTATTTTTTAATTTTTTATTAGTTCTGTACAATAAATTGTCCGCCTATTATGTCCCACTGTTGGTCAAAGTCATTCCTCTTCCCCTTACAATTTTATTTCTTGATTTTTCTTCATGTGTTTCTGTTAATATTCTTTCCTTTGGAAAATTCATTTTATTTTCTTTTCTTTGACTTCAAACATATTGCTTCGTATATCCGTATTCACTACAAAAAAAATGTGATAGTAACCTAAAAACAAACTGCTAAGAAAAAAAAATATCTATCGCTTCTGCTTTCGGCTGTACTCGTGTATCTTCGCCACCGTTCGGGAGCGATCGGGCATTTCCGTCGACGGTCGGCTCCCGAAGTTTTTAGTTTACTATCACAGATTGTAAATATATTATGTTGTGTCATTTTAATCATTAATGTGTAAGTCGCTTAAAATATAAGGATATGCATTTTATTAAAAAAATATGGTTTTATTCAAATCCTTTTTACAACAGACAGACAGTGTGACTGCTTACCATGAGCTCTTGGCTTATAAAATGTTATGGCTTTCTATGCATTCGTTATTATATTTGGTATAGCAAACAGTAGTAAAAAACCTGAAGGAAAATCCAATGAAGTGATTAGTTCAGGTATCCAAATGAGGACCTCAACCTTAGCAGTCCCGCTTGGGACAGACGACGACGTGAAACGCAGCCAGCAGCGCAGCATTTATTGTCTTCTGTATTAAGGCCGGCCGGCTCACTGCCGGCACGGCACGGCGTGTCATGGCAAAGGATTTTATTACTAATCAAGTTATTTTGAATCGGGTTGTTCCCGTTCGTCCACACCCCGTCGTCCGCACCTCGTTTCATGTCTAGTTTAAGACTCACTGCTGCACTCAGAGAGCTTTAATGATTACTTAAGCCATCACTTAGTAATGATTTGACATACTTTTGTATGACAAAACTGTCAAAACATTTACTAAGTGAGAGCCTAAGTAATTATTAAAGCTCTCTGAGTGCGACAGTTAGTGTAAAGAATTTTAAATTAAATAAATGATTTAACGGTTTGATTAATTTAAAAACAACAGTTATTTTATTAAAAATCATCAAATTTTATAAAATAATTAACAATTCTAGTTTTTATCAACATAATTTACAATAATTAAAAGGCAATATTTTAACTAATATTTTTTTGGTATTATTTAAACATTTTTAAAGTATATAATAACAACATAATATGTATTACGTAGTGTTTAAATTCAACAGTATTTTTCAATAATTGGGTTTACAATAATTAAAAGCAACAACAGAGTAATTTGTATCGCAGATTAAAATTAATATTATAATTTTTAAATATTAATTTTATTAAAAAATATTTTTTTAACACTTAATTTACAATCATTTAAACATAACCATTTTCACAACATAACTATTTACAATTTTTGTCAGTAATAGTAGATTTTTTTTGTTTATTAACTCTTAGACTAGACGTGAGATGACGGGTGTGGACGAGCGGGAATGACTCTTTGAATCTTATTTCAATGAGTTTAGAATTCATGTTACTTTATTTCGATATCACGATGCCGCAAAAAGAAGCGACGTGACGCTGGATGCTGCGGCACGACGCAACGCGCCGTGAGTTGCTGCGGCATAACGCGTCATGCCCATGCACCCAGAAGTGTCTTTTGGTCGAATTAGCAGTTCTTATTTGTCACTCTACATGTTTAGCTAGAAGTGCTATTAATACTAAATCCCAGTCAACCATAACGACACAACCAACTCCGAATCTGCGTGGAGCAAAATTGATTGATGCCAGAGTGGCTGGGCTTTCAACAGGATACCACGGTATGCCACGATGCCACGGAACGCGTGAGATGCCGCAGCACAACCTGTCGTGCCATGCCGTCAGTGAGCGGCGCCTTTATTCGTCATATCATCAGTTATATATGTTATCATACCAAATAAGTCATTCACACAGTCCATTAATCTTTTCCTTTAGTCGTCCGTCCTCTACTTATACAGTGTGATTCTTTATAATGTGCACATATCGAAATGAGGGAATCTATGCTTAATTTTATCGATGGAAAAAATATTTAAAAAAATCTAAATATTTTTTAATATTTTTTATGGAATTTTCAAAAATGTTGTCCGCTGTTGTGACCCCAATGTAAAAAAAACGGTGTAACTTTTAAACTAAATTATCTATCGCGATGAAACAATTTTATGTAAAAAGTTATGAAAAAAAAAGTTTTTTTGATCAAAAAACGTGTTTATTTTCAATTGAGGGTAGTTTTTTTCCACAATTTTCATTTTACGAGGACGCCTAATTGCTTCCAATCATTATGGAGTTTGTTTCATCGCGATAGATAATTTAGTTTAAAAGTTACACCGTTTTGTTTACACTGGGGTCACAGTAACAGACAAAATTTTTAAAAATTCCATATAAAATATTAAAAAATATTTAGATTTTTTTTAATAATTTTTCCGTCGATAAAATTAAGCATAGATTCCCCCATTTCGATATGTGCACATTATAAAGAATCACACTGTATAGCCATCTACATTTATACTTAAAGCTGTGGCAAGGTAGTGTCCTTACCTGACCCATTTGTTCCACCTGCTTAAAATCTCCCACATGGACGGGAGTTGCCGGGGCTGATCTGGAAATCTTTAACGACTCCGGACCCAGAGTGGTCGCAGCAAGGAAAACCTGCTGAGGTGGAGATATATAATTGACCCTGCACTGGAGTGTAAGTGTGGTGCTGTTCCACGAACAATGGGGCACTTAATATCTTGTTCACTACAGGGTAGTTCGCTGACTTAGGTACGCTACCGAAAGCGCTAAACTAGTGGCCCAATAGTGATGTCTACTAACTTAAAAAAATATGATGCTAAATAGTCCGTCTGTTAGATTATCGAAAAATATTGGATACGTATTTTTTATTATATCAAATCAATAAAAAATGACGGAGATAAAACACGTCAAAGATTTGAGTGGGGGGGTTGTGACGTCACTCACCGTTAAAGAAGTGTCATACTAATGTCTTAGAAAATGACGTCACACGAGTTTTCAAAGCACGGTATCGTCTTCATTGTTTGTTTAAAAAAGAAAAATACGTGTCCAATATTTTTTGGAAATCTATCTGACGGACTATTTAGTTTTTTTTTGTTAACTATAATACCCTATTATTCAGGGCCGACACAATTTAGATTGCTATCGACACGCTAAGAAGCACTTTCTTCATTTCCCCGCATCACAAAATAATGTCCAGTCTCGAGCAAAAATTATGTTTACACTTGGCAAAGTTCAAATGCAAATTTCTCATAAAATAACGATTGAGAGCAGCGGTGGCCCAGTGGTGGCGGCCCCGACTTACGAACAGTAAGTCGTAGGTTCGAACCCTGGCCGGCACATAACTTTGTGTAATTTATTTCATCACCACTGCTCTCAAAAACGGTGAAGGAAACATCGTAAGCAAATCGGCATGGCCTAGAACCAAAAATTCGAAGACTTGTGTCATCTCATCTACCGATCCGCACTGACATTCCCTCTCGAAGAGTGGAGGCCGGTGTCCCAGCAGTGGGAACATTTATAGGCTGATGATGATGATGAACGATTGCAACTTTGAGATTTGACTTACTTTTTGATAATATGGGTCCAAAATATTAGTTTCGTAGCGCAACATTAAAATTAAATCTATTTAGGCGAAAATTGCTTATAAACGTTGGTAAGGTGCTACTGAATGTTACCACTACAAACTGCTCCGTTGGTCTCGCCGTGGTCGCAAAGCGCGACTGCTGAGCGTGTGGGGTCCTGGGCCTGCAGTCTCTACAAAGATAGCGATCGCTTTACGACAAAATTCGGTCGCAAAGCTATAACGATGCGGATTTAAGGTGGACGTAAGCCGGACGCGACCCGCCGGTATTAGCTACCACCTTAAATCCGCATCGTTATAGCTTTGCGACCGAATTTTGTCGTAAAGCGATCGCTATCTTTGTAGAGACTAAAAGAGTGTAATAGGGTACTTCACCAAAAAAATCTAATTATCCGTCAGATACATTAAAAAAAATAATGGACACGTATGTTTTCTTTTTTCACGTGCACAAAAGATGAAGACGATACAGTGCTTCGAAAAGTCGTGTGACGTTATAAGGTTCGTACTATTTTACCCACAAAGTGGCGTCGAAAGCGGGACTCATAATCTTTGACACGTTTTATTTTCGTCAATTTTTATCAATTTACTAAGGGCCGGTTTTTCAATCGCTAGTTAACTTTTATATAAATCTGACGAATAAGTTTGTCATATTGACAGTTTTTGTACAGACAATCTATCAAAACATCACATTTATTCCTCAGGTAAAAGTTAACTGGCGATAGAAAAACCGGCCCTTAAACAAATAACACGTATCCAATATTTTTCGGTTATCCAATAGACGGACTAATTAGTTTTTTTTTTTGGTGATATAACCCTATTGCGTTTTTCATTAGAAATTTTCCAGTAGTAAGTAGCTAGGCAGCTAAGTTGGTGGTATAATACCCCGTGCCTCGGAAAGCACGTTAAGCCGTTGGTCCTACGCCTGATGTCTCTCCGGACGTGCCGGATTGCCGTCCCATCGGACTGAGGGGAAAGGAACAGAGTTTGTTTTGTTTTTTTCTAACGTTGCCACACACTAGACTGGGCGGGTCCACTCAAATCTGTGTAGTGCTTTCTTCAAAAGACCATCTCAGACATTAATCTGCAGTCTCATGTGTGTATTATACCAAGATTATGTCTGGAACTTATTGTTAACCCGATTTTAAACGCCGGTTCTTCTCCTTAGGAATCGACCAATGCACCGAACCGTGCATGCACCTTTTTGTCGACGTTTTATAAGTACCCATGTAGGCCTATGTGAAATAATAATATTTTGATTTTGACTAGGACTCATCCTCACCCACACCCGAAACAACTATCTGTAGGTCATAGAAATACTTGTTCCGTGCGGGGATCGAACCCGCGCCACGCAGCGCTGCAGCCCAATCGCTCAGCTACTGAGCCAACCGTGCCGCCAGAGTGCGCCTATGCACTATAATTTCTCCCACGCCGTGCGCTAATCTCCGCTAGGATTGTGGTCGCCGTCACAGAAAACGGTCAGGACTACCACCGGCTCCATTTTCAGATTTTCCCTACCAGCCGTCAGTTGTGACTGGTCAACTTTTAGTTGACACGGCTTATTTGTAGGTATTATTACCCGACTGCAAGGAAAGGGTCATGTTTTCTTGCTACATCGATCTTACATAATGTACCATCTGAATATGAATGATTTAACCAAGGTTTTGTAACAATATTGTGATTTAACAGACCCAGGCGACGCTGTAGACCCAAGATGGCGTGACGAGCTGGACTCTTTTTAAAAGGATTCAGTGGATAGAGGGAAGAAAAGCTATTACCCTTTTTTGTGTGGGAATTCATCAAATAACTTCTCCCGCTCTGGGGAGAGCGGTAGGGAGTGTCAGACTTCTATTGACTAAGAACCAACTGTCGAGAATCGAACCTCGACACCTTCGCGTGCTTCAGGCAGCGCCGCCGCTGAGCCAGGCGGTGCGGAGTACGGCACGGGGGACGCGGGCACCAAGCTGCGCGGGCGACGGGCGGCGAGGGGCGGCCGGCGTCGCACACTCGCGCTAAGAACACTTTTCCACCGACCACCGCCTTGTATATAGTCGATTTTGGAAATATATTCAGTCAGTTTGTACCAGCAGCATACAGTCCACTTATTTACTCGTCACCATCTTAGAGACCTCCACACTGTTCTCAACACAACCGTGTTCTTTCTTAACCCTTTGTGTTGAGGTCGCGGTATCTCTTTTGATCAACCCGAAGCGAGGTCTTTGCCCTGCAGTGGGACAGATCAGGCTTATAATAAAAATAGTAAAAGAGTAAGAGTGTGTATGGAGTTCTCTCCATAGAGATCTACACTATGTAATGGGCAACTACAGTACACTCAGTTATTATGCCCTATTATTATTTTGTACTAGCTGTTGCCAGCGGTTTCACCCGCTACAATTCGAAAATTATCCCACGGGAAGATAAAATGGGGATAAATACTATCCTATGTGTTAATCCAGGTTATAAACTATCTGTGTACCAAATTTTATCCAAATCCGTTCAGTAGTTTTTACGTGAAGAAATAACAAACATACACACTCACAAACTTTCGCCGCCATTCAAGAGTACCTATCTTCTTGTCCAACTTACCACAGTGTCTCAAGACGAAAGTCTATGACCAGTGTGTGTTGCCAGTGATTACATACGGGACCGAAACGTGGTCGCTCACAATGGGCCTCCTCAGAAAGCTCAGTCACCCAAAGGGCAATGGAGAGGGCTATGCTCGGAGTTTCCTTGCGTGATCGAATCAGAAATCAGGACATCCGCATGAGAACTAAGGTAGCCGAAAAAAACGCCAGACTTAAGTGGCAATGGGCAGGGCACATTGCTTTCAGAACGGATGGCCGATGGGGCCGAATAGTTCTGGAGTGGCGACAGCGAACCGGAAGACGAAGGTTGCGGGAACCCGCTGGATGCGAGACTCACGGGACCATTAAGATAGGTACCGTATTTTATATGTCTATGCACGGGACCGGTCAATGTGGCGACACCTGGGGGAGGCCTATGTCCAGCAGTGGACGTCTTTTGGCTGAAATGATGATCAATAATTCAAGAGCCTGTAACTGGCCTAGTAGAAACCTTTGATATTGTTACGCCGGTCATCTAGAATCTTCGAGAAACCTCGCTAATTACTGAGAAGTACGCGTGAATTCTAGTAGGTACCTAATTCCATTCTGTAGGTTGTTAGTCCGCACCGGGCGTCGTAGGTACTTGCATTTTAATTTCGACCGTATACCTACGGCGTAAAGTAACTTCTTCTTTGTTGGTTATTTTATCTTAGTTTATTTTTTGTTAATGTTTTTTTTCTGGATGCTTTATGGAATAATAGCGAATTTTCTCGAATATCTTTTGTGTTTGTGGTATAAAAGGACCGAGAGAGGACGAAGCGAGTCAGTCTACTTTTAAGCGAGACAACGGAAGGTTCGAAGAGATTTCAAGTGCGCTAAAGTGTTCAGTAGTGTTTGGCGATTGTCTTTAAGTGTTTTGCGAGTAATAAAGTTATTTCGTGTGTTCAATTGGTAGTGTTTTTATTTATCCCATACCTAGCTCGTAACAATATTGTAGACTGATCGAAAAGGAGAAATAAATGAAACGCAATAAAACAGTTTTTCAATTTTTTTTAAAATAATTTTTCACTATTCTTAATCCAACAGTATATAAATAGTATTACTATATACTTAACTCCAAAACCCGACGCCAGATGTAAACACGACTTTACGATAACAATGGAAAGTTCAATTTTGACTGACAAAATATTAGTTAAAATACGGCGGATATGTGCTTGACAAAAATATTTGAGATAAGAAAAAAAATATATGTTATTATTGTTTAACAGCAAATATCTTCCCAACGTAATATAATATCACGCAGAAGTGAATGGGGCCTAATACCATCAACCGGGCACTAGACAACCAGATTTTCTTCGCACTTTACATAAAAAAATTGAATATATAAAATTACTATATAAAGTTTTATCAAAATTGAACTTTCCGCGACAAATACAAGTCATTATGGAGTTTCACAAAAAAAAAACTAAAATTTATTAAAGGAGGGTAAAACAATAAGTTCTTGGGATTTTAGGGTAAAAACAATAAAATACATAATTTTCTGGAATTATTTTGTCTTGTAAATTTCGACTGTTACACTAACAGTTTAAAATAGCAAAATTGACAGACTACACTTTGTGAACTGCAAAGATTATGAACCTTGTTGTCATGCTAAAGTGTTCATATTCGTATGCAAGCAAACGTTTTACAAGAATATATTCATATAGTGATGAATACGGTACAGAATCAAACATTTTTAACAGTCTGCTCAGTTCTACCTAACCCTCATTGGAAAGGGCGAGTTTATGTATGTATGCTCAGTTCTCAGAGATCAAATTCCAAGCAGAGGTGTTCGTAAAAACAGCTTCAATCATTTATATTCGTATAAAACAAACGCTTTAAAAATCAAAGTGTAACCTATGAATTTTGCTTTAAAAATTGATACAATTAAATAAGTCAGATGATTTGAAAAACACTGTCAATTTTCTTTATTTAAAAGGTTGTTACCGGATCCTTTGCGAGACCGTCAACCAAGCATTCCGTACATCAAACTATGTACGCATAAATGAATGCTGGGAAACAATTAATTTTTGGAGTGAAAACTTTCTGATAAATGCATTTGAATAGCGCAGAGGTAATGAAGGTATTTAAAGTCAAAAATCAAAGTGTTAAAGCGATATATTTTCCTTTAAAACTCAGACAATATTTTCCTATTGTCCTTTAAAACTCAGACAATATTTTCCAAATCACCACAGTTTATTTCATTTGTATCATCTATATTTCATTGAACTGATTAAAACAACTGATTTTATCACACTGTAACAAACCCATACTAGGCCTTGTTATATTCAGCAGCTCCAAACAATCTTACCAAGGGTTACTGTATTTCTAAGTACTAACTGTGTTGTGGAGGTCAGATAGGCAGTCGCTCTATGTAAAATACTGGTATTCAGCTGCCTTCGGTTAGATTGGAAGCCAACCCCAACTTAGTTGGGAAAAGGCTGATGATATAGTATTTGGGTCAAAAGACATGTAGATATAACAAAATCAGTTGTATTAACATAGCAGGTGTTTCTGTAAATTATTTGGTGGAGATAATCAGTCGTGACTGAATTCACAAGTTAAGACGCCATTTTGGATTTTAGCCTACCACGGCAGTCAAAGAAGAGGTATGATTTTTACAAGTTATTTAGGGACAAACAAGATATAATATTACTCGGTACTAAGTGGTTTGTTGAGGTCAGATATTCAGTCGCTAAAAGCTAGACCAATTATGTACGGTCAAAAATGGTAACTAATTGGTCCTTCAGATTGATTTCCAAATAATATTGAACACGTATTTTTTCTTTTTTCACATAAACAAAAAATTAAGACAATACAGTGCTGCGAAATCTCGTGAACTCCTCGAAAACGTCACATATTAGTATATTTTCTACCTACAAATGACGTCACAATCCCCCACCTCATTATCTTTGAGGCGTTTTATCTCCGTCAATTTTTATTAATTTGATAAAACAAAAAACACGTATCCAATATTTTTCGATAATCTAACTGACGGACTAATTAGAATTATATTTTTTTGACCCAGTTCGGTCCCCTATTATGTACGGTCAAAAATGGTGGATTTCTACAGTTGTTTAGTTTGAATATTATTAGATAAAGTCACCGGGGCCATTCCAAAGCTTGTTAGGTAATGATGATGAAGATACATGTTGTCATCATCAGCCTATAATGTTCTCACTGCAGTAACACAGGCCTCCTCTCTAGGAGAGGGATGGGCTATATATAATCCACCACGTGGGGCCAGTGCGGGTTGGTTGATGTCACATTTCTTCGAATTTTTTGGTTCTAATGTCTTCCTACACCGTTTTAGTACTGGATGTGAACTCTATTTCATTGTTTTAACAAATAGATGGTTTTAATTTTGAATTTCAACGTGGTGATAGTCAGAGAAACATAGTTCTATATTAAAATCCAAAATGGCGTCTTCACAAGTTATAATTAAAACGTAGACCTATTGATGTTGGCTGGAATTAGGCGCCGAATGTTCGCGGTGGTCGCGCCAGTGTCTTTCAACGAATTTCTTTATATAGTTGTATGGCTTTGAGTCTTTCTCGCCTATTACATTGTCGACCTGAAAGAAGACAGTTATTAACATCAGTTTTTATACAATTATAACATCATCATCAGCCTATAATGTTCCCACTGCAGGGACTCAGGCCTCCTCTCTAGGAGAGGGATGGGATGTCCACCATGTGGGCCCAGTGCGGATTGGTAGATGACACATGTCTTCGAGTTTTTTGGTTGTAAGACATGCCGGTTTTCTCACGATGTTTTCTTTCACCGTTTTGAGAGCAGTGGTGATGAAATTGATTACACAAACTAATGTGTCTGCCTTTTTTTTTTTTTTTGGTGTGTGTAAAATCATCGAATAACCCCTCCCGCTCTTGGGCAGAGCGAAAGGGAGTGTCAGACTTCTACTGACTAAAAACCACCCATGTTCCTTCTTCGCCCTCTATGTCGAGGCGATAACCAGAGGACTACCCGCGGCCCCGACAGGCGTCGGCCCTTTCGGGCCCCTCCCATGTTGCTGACATCTCTTTGAGGCGCGCGTGGAACACGAACGCGCCGTCGACACGGCCTGTTTTCGTCGTGAGACGGACGGACGGCGAGTTAGCCCATCACTCACCGTCCACAGGCCTAATGTGTCTGCCTGGGTTCGAACCCTCGACTTACTGCTGAAAAGTCGGGGCCTGCCGGAGACTAATTTTGAATGATTTGAAAGATGGTGCTTGATCTAAATATAATTTTTTATTGAAAATTTAACAAACCTTGTATGGTGGTGTGATAATAACTTCATTATAAACTCGAATGTTCTGCCCGGCCCAGGAGACATCATCGATGACACGAGCGATAGCCATGAACAGGCGCTGACCCTCGGGGTCCAAGCATGCTGATAGGGCTGAAACCTGGAAGAGGGAGACGTAGAAATTACATAACACTTTTAATACCCGAAGGATTAAAGGTTTTTTTTTAGGAAGGAAGTAGGAAGGTTTTTTTTTTCAATGTTTCTAGAATCTATCTATATATTATTATATTCTAGAAACATTGAAAAAAATAATTTTTTTTTTTTTTTTTTTAAGTTTTAAACTATCTGCGTACCAAATATTATCCAAATCCGTTTAGTAGTTTTTGCGTAAAGAAGTAACTTAACAGTAACATACACACTTACACACTCACATACTTTCGCCTTTATAATATTAGTGTGTTTTATAGACCATAGCTAATATAGTTTAGTTTTTAGTTTCTAACTAAAATACTAGCTTAGACCCCTTGATACCCGTCGGGGCTGCGGGTTGTACACAAGTTACCGCGGCCTCGACATATAGGGCTAAGAAGGAACATGGGTGGTTTGTAGTCAGTAGAAGTCTGACACACCCTTTCGCTCTGCCCAAGAGCGGGAGGAGTTATTTGATGATTTTCCACCCGCAAAAAAAAAGAGCCCTTGATAAGACTCGCAGCCTAACTTTCAGGCAACGAATAATGCCTTGTTGGTCATGTGTTGGACTGCTGAGTGCAAGATCCTAGGTTTGATCACCAGGCTAGGCAGTGTAATTGGCTTTTCCTTCAAGAATTTCTGGGTCGCAGCCATGGTGTCTTGTGCCTGTTTGATGGTAAAAGGCTTGCCCATATTGCATGGATTAAACACCTCTGCCTAACCATTATTTATATTTTGTAGGTAGGGACAAAAATCAATTGTCAAAAGGGACAAATCATAGGAATTTTAACGAGCCACTGGTCCTTAACGTCTACATAACATAGGTGTAACAAACAGCCTACTGTATAGAGGATGCATGGAGGTGGAAGAAACACCACGGTACATACTCCTAGTGTGCAGGAGTGTGGCATATCGCCGGGCACAAACTCTACAATCCCGGAAGCCTGTAGCTTTCTGGGAAGGCTGCTACAATTCTGGGACAACCTGTGTTGGTAGTAGGTATTCTTTAAACATCACGCGCAATGGCCCAATCAAGAGCCTAAGTACAGACAAAAACCCAGTTAAACTAAACTATATTTAGTAGGTGAAGTTGCAAGTAAATACTAGTTAGATCATAGAACAGTATCATTCAATGAAGTAGGTTTAAATAATAGCAAATCTTGAGTACCTATATTGGAGAGGCTGTGAATACTAAGAAACACATTCAGAATGATAGAGATGCTCAATCTTGTCCTGGTACCAACCCCAGGAGATAATCAAGTGTTTAGCGCTATCAGAACTTGACTAAATTTCCCCTACATAATAATCTACTACAATTTGGTAAGTATGATGACTGGCTAACAGTCTAATTTCAGCCAAAATGACTGCAAATAGGAACCGGAACTGTCTTGACACTCAGTAAGAAAGGAGGCCAAATTATATAAACAAATTTCATCACTCCAAAAAATACCACGTTTTTGGAAAAAAAACCGCGAAACACTAAAAAGGATGTTAAATGAAAGTTTATACTCACTAATCTTCTCTTATTCTCTATTGAATTACGAACTCGTGTGTTTAGCCTGTGCAGGTTTAAAGACTGGGGAGGTTCTGGAGCCGTGGTGACTTCTTTCTTGATTTGCACGTCACTAACCAGTGATAGGTTCACGATATTCACGTCATGGCGTTTGGGATTACCGCTAGAAGATGGACATTTGAGAATTAGCATCTTCGTTTGAGGATCGAAAGCTAATACTTCCCCCTCAATATTTTCATTATAGCATGTTCGAGTTGCTACTATGCTGCCGATTGTGAAGCAGTCCGACACGACAGTGGACATTATACACAGCTTTTGTTGTTTACTTGGTGGAAATTAAGTTCATGTAGCGTTTCAATTCTGTTCGATCGGTAAAATGTGAAAATTGTGTTTTGTTGCGATCAGAATACGAGGACGTCCGCCATTGAAACTTTGACAGTATTTGGTACAGATTAAAAAAGATGAAAGTTTTGAAGTTTATGGTTTTGCGTTTCGTTACCGATGGTGTTCGTTTATTTTTATTTGAAGTCTAGGATCATAGGATGAATAAACTAGTCGAAAAAATCACGAACCTAGTAATTTAGTCCGAGCTTCGTTACAAATTCTACACCTTATTGCAAAAGTTGTCTACAAAATGTTTTGGTCAGGCTAAAATAAATACACCCACCCAACGTTCGTTTTTCTAACTCAAAATATGCTGCAGACATCGACGCTTCGCTTACACTTTCCAAATCAACTAAGCAGTTTCGACACAATCCAAAACTATCCAATACAGTAGGTGGAAGGGGTGCTAAATGGCGAAATCTATACAAAAGAGATTGAGGCGGAAGTGGGCCCTCCGCCTAAGCGTTTTTTTAAATGAAATTGATTAAGACGTCACAGTCGTGTCTATTTCGAATACATTTTCGAGCTCACTTCGCTTGCCATTGCATTTTATTATCCCTCAAAAATGTCCCACATTGGTTGTTTGGCATTGTATATAAGTACTGCTGTATGAATAGTCAAAAAACAACCTGTCGGCGCCCATTATAAAAACTTGAGTTACACAAAACGTTGTTTAAATTTTTCAGAAATTGTTCTTACAAGTGTGTACAAACTAATTGGTTGCCCCCCTCCAGTTGGGAGGCCAACTGACGTTTTTTTAAATCAGGGTAACCTCCTACCCCTCGATTGGGGGACCAATCGTTGACTGGAACTGCGCCTGACCTATCAAAATTCATTTCGCTGATACCATCGGTTGTACCCTCTCTCAGGGGCCCTGCGATCAAATTTGCTACGAGCCCCGTGCTTCCTTAGGCCTCATTTACGCGGGGCGTCGCGCGGCGCGTTGTACGTTTTTAATTTAAGCACATGGCGATGTATGAAAACGTTAAGGATTTCAAACGACGATTTTGCGAGAAGCGATTTTTCACTTGTGCTATAGGATAATATAATTTCTTAGACATAGACGAAGCCACGATTAGGACCTAGTAGGTATGTCATGAAAGCGCTTACTTACAGTTATTCTAATATTTCAGTTAAGACTTCTTACAGCGGAAAGCAATATTTCCGGTGAAAAGTATCTTGGCGATAGGCATCAACTACATCAATAAATAAAGAGTTATGAACACTACATTGCATATCGTAGTGAGGAAAACAATACTTTTCCACCCCATATCTTCTAGCTAAGTGATACGAGGTGACCCTCAATTTTTTTTAAAAACAAACCCTACCGCCAACGGTTTGAGAATTTGAGGAAATTACCGATTTGACAGGTGTCAGATGAAACTTACGAGTTGACAAATGAAATTGTTGCCATTGTAAAACATTTTGGACATATCAAGTCCTAACCAAAAAGAGAAAATCTAAATGTCTAGCGGCTCTCGCCCATTAATTGCCCATCGCGGCAGATACAGAACAGATACTGATACACGATACTGTCGCTGGCTACATATGCTACAATAAAGTGTCTAATTTCTTGAAGGCGAGGACAGTGATGATGATCAATGAACAGCTGGATATCTCCTAAGCTGCGTCTCATCATCCAGTATTCTGCCTTCCACATGGATTCTATCCCAAGTGGGACTGCTATCTCGTCGAATCTGCGGGTTGTTCGAAAGAGATACCGCGGCCTCAGCACAAGGGCTAAAAAGAAACATGGGTGGTTTTTAGTCAAGAAGTCTCCCTTCCGCTCTGCCCAAGAGCGGGAGGGCTATTTTAATGATTTCCCACCCACCAAAAAAAAGTGGCGCTGCTAACTTTTCAATTTATTGGGATCCTTCAGGAGTTTATTGAGGTTGATGGCAGTAAGGTCGCACCTAAAATCTATTTATTAGATTTACACTCGCTCTTTGGGTCTTGGGCATGAAATCATCTAGAACTTTTGATGCAGAGACACACCAATGACTTTTGATTTGAGTAAAAATAAATAGAAAATTTATTCTAAGTTTGTGTGTGTGACAAGTGGATATCAAGTTTTAATTTGTGTTTTAGTTTATTCAATGTATCGCACCTTTCTGTTCTGTGATCGCACCTTTATGGTATGACTTAACTCAATTTCTTTCATCAATTTTTTTTTATTGCTTTATTCTACTATATAAAAATAAGTCGTGTTTTCCTTCCTGACGCTGTTTTGCATACGTTGGAAAGGTCTCGGGCTCCGTGAGGTTTAGGTAGGTAGGTTGTAGGTGGGTAGGTAGGTTGTAGGTGGGTATGTAGTAGGTAGGTAGGTAGGTAGTAGGTAGGTAGTTAGTAGGTAGGTAGTTAGGTAGTAGGTAGGTAGGTAGGTAGGTAGTAGGTACGTAGTAGGCAGGTAGTAGGTAGGTAGGTAGGTAGTAGGTAGGTAGTGGGTAGGTAGGTAGGTAGTAGGTACGTAGTAGGTAGGTAGTAGGCAGGTAGTAGGTAGGTAGGAAAAAGGGCATTGCAAGGCATGCCGGGTTCAGCTAGTCCTTTCATAAAAACGCCGCTTCCCAAAAGTGCATACCCTTTTAGTGACCCTCTATGACCGTAACTCAATTTTTGAGTTAAGTCCATACTACTCTGAAGATGCGGTATGTCCTCTGCCCTGCGAAGAGCGGAAGGGGTTTGTCAGACTCGTATAGATTAAAATCACACGGGTGCTCCCTCACATACCTAGTACCGCTAGCTACTAGCCCGCGCCACCTGCGGCTGAGTCCCGAGGTGGGGCGTAAAACACTACGCGCCGTGGACTAGGTAAATTTTCCTGCTGGGGTATGTATCGTACACACGCAGGTTCAGCGTCTTGCCACACTCGTTCGTCAATCTTATCATGGAGTTTCTTGCCAGTTAATTATTCTCCATAGGATTGGGAATCGACCAACTCGAACTGTGAACCTTTTTGTCGGCGTTTTTCAGTGCCCATGTTACCCATGTGAAATAAAATATTTTGATTTCATTTGCGAAGAATGTGTGTGACCGAACTCGAATAGTCACTTGATCACCCGAATATGTGCTAACGACCAAGAGTAATTGGGGCCCGCTAAGCGGCCACGATCACGAGTTTGGCCGAAGGAGCGACTTATGGCCACAGAAGCGACTTTTGACGGTAGACTCGACATTTGACCGCAGACTCGACATTTGACCGCAGAAGCGACGTTTGGCCGCAGGAGCGACTTTTGGCCACAGAAGCGACTTTTGGCCACAGAAGCGACATTTGGCCACAGAAGCGACTTTTACCGCAACGACTAATTGGCCGCAGAAACGAGTTTTTTTTTAAGATAGTTTGAGCTTCCCTAAAGGTAGTAAAAATAAAACAACAAATATAGGTTGTAACATTTATTCCTACTAAAATGAACTACATGATTATAGACGATTATTTTATAATAATTAAATATTAAAGTAATTACAAGATACGAATATCATTTTCCGTGTTCAACTCAAAACTGCTTGAAAACATATGCTTTTTTTGCAAGGAAATGAAAGAAAGTTTAAAGCTTACTTAGATTTGGTCTCGCTAGTCGGGTCCTAGTCATCTATAGCTACGTATAGCGACGACTCGAAGGCGGGTTGTGGGCACACGAACGAATTATTGTTCGACCCATATGCTGGGTGCTTGACAACGAAAGTGCTAAGTATATATTTATATAATATTTTTTTATAGCGTTTTGTTCACGCAATCGATGAATACCATTGAACACGGAAAGAGCAATATGCGTTAAAGTTAAAGATGGCAACAATATGTGCTGGCATAATGATAGTATGGCCAAGGCCTAATACTTGTCTAATTATAGTCTTGCCATTAATATCTTACCTGTTCATCTGCCTAGCCTTTTCCCAACTATATTTGGGTTAGCTTCCAGTCTAACCGGAGCCAGCTGAATACCAGTATTTTACATGGAGCGACTGTTTATCCGACCTCCACAAAGATTCCCCGTGGTAAGACCGGTTGTCAGACTTTCGGGTCACTGATTTTACCTGTACGACTGTCAAAGATTTACAATTGACACCCGGAAACAACGACTTAACGTGCTTTCCAAGGCACAGAGGCAACTTGGTGTGTAATGGGTGTTCACCCATCCACAGACCAACCTAGGCAAGCGCGGCTTTACCTTAAAATCGACCCGAGCGGCTGTTATTATTAAGCCACGAGCTACTAAAAAGATGTAAATATAGAGGTAAAATATCCATGATAAGAATATAAAGACAGAAATTTCAGTTTTATTGAAATACTACATAGTAACTTGTTAGCTATTTAGAAGATTCAATTAAAATAGATGGACAAATGTAAACACCGCGTTTTGTACGTCTAACCAAAGATATTCAAGGAAAAAAACACTGATTAAAGTGATTTTATTTTGACCTCAGTGGTTGGGTAATCAATATTTTTAGTGTATTTTCGTTGGCAGATTTTTTCTGTAAGTATGTAATGCCTTTCTCTTATTTATTTTTTACCATTGTCATCTATTTTAATGGGATGTCCTTATTTTGGTGGTCGGAATGATTTCTATAAGTTTGTCCATCTATTTGAATGGGACCTTACATTTGTCTTTTAAATACTACATTTTTAAGCCACCCTACATAATATAATAACATTGTTCTTCAAACGGTAATCTTTCAAACAGCTACTATTACTAAAATAGTATTGTTTAAGATGATTTATAATATTAATTTAGTCAGCTAAAACTAGATTTAGTCAGCTAAAACTCGAGTTAGTCAGCTTAAACTAGATTAACTGCCGCACTCAGAGTTTTAATGATTTCTTAGACCACCACTTAGTAAAGGTTTTGATAATTTTGTCATACAAAAGTATGTCAATTTTTTACTAAGTTACGGCTTAAGTAATCATTAAATGCTCTTTAAGTGCAGCAGTTAGTCAGTTAAAACTAGTTTTAGTTGTTTTAGTCGCAACTCAACCCGCATCTATTAACATATCAAAGTGATTACTTGAGTAAAAGTAATACCTTAAGATACGATTTTAATTCTGTAGTTTCGTAATTGATTAATCGTTAGAACTGTCAAAAGTTACAATTCTTAGCTTTGATTTCGTTCACGGTTCAGACTTGTCTATTGCACAAGTAATTACTTAAACTATAAGTAATAATTTTGACTTGATTACAATTATAGATAACAGGGTAAAAGAGATACTCGTACCTAAATGGTTTAGCCGAACTAAACTAGATTTAGCTGTACTAAACGACAATTTAGTCGTACTAAACAAGTTTAAGCTGTACTAAACTCTTATTCATTCGTACTAAACCAGATTTAGCTGCACTAAACTGCAATTTAGTCGTACTAAACAAGTTTAAGCTGTACTAAACTCTTATTCATTCGTACTTAACCAGATTTAGCTGCACTAAACTGCAATTTAGTCGTACTAAACAAGTTTAAGCTGTACTAAACTCTAATTCATTCGTACTAAACCAGATTTAGCTGCACTAAACTGCAATTTAGTCGTACTAAACAAGTTTAATCTGTACTAAACTCCAATTTAGTCGTACAAAACACAAATTTATTTGTACTGAACCAGATTTAGCTGCACTAAACTCTAATTTAGTCGTAATAAACCAGTTTCAGCTGCACTAAATTCAGTGATTATCGAACTAAGCAAGATTGAGTGTGACTAAACATGATTTAGTTAACTAATTTCGTTACATAGTTGCTTGGGAACAAGCCTGTCATTCCTCGAAGTTCACCTGTAAAGAGAAAAACAAATTTTAGATACATCATCCGTCTAGTATTTTCTCAAATATGTCGGGGTCGGCTTAAAGTGTAACCGCATGCAGCTGAATACCAGTATTTTCATGCAGCGACTGCTTATATTATTAAGACCTCCGCAATCTAGTTAGAATTCGGTAATATTGATATTTCTTGGTAAGACTGATTGTTAGACTTTCGGTTAATAGGGGATCGGACAAAAAAATAATAATTAGTCCGTCAGATAGATTTTCAAAAAATATTGGACACGTATTTTTTCTTTTTTCACATAAACAAAAAATTAAGACGATACAATGCTTCGAAAACTCGTGAATTCCTCGAAAACGTCATATGGTAGTACATTTTTCACCAACAAATGACGTCACAACTCCCCACTCATGATCTTTGACGCGTCTTATCTTCGCCAATTTTTATTAATTTGATAAAACATAAAACACGTATCCAATATTTTTCGATAATCTTACTGACGGACTAATTAGAATCATATTTTTTTGACCCAGTCCGATCCCCTATTGGCTACTTGTAAGGACTATCAAAGTACAAATGACAAATCATATTAATTTTCCAATTCACCCCTGCGCTCTATCACCTCGTTTTATCAGATATTTGTAAGGTAGTGCATAAAGCAGTTTATTACAATGCGATAAAAAATACGGATAAGACATGGAACAAAATTGCTCTTAAAGCGTGTGCTCTGTATGTTGTTAAAACATTGCATATTACATACGAAGTACAGAGTTTAAGGATAGTACAGATGCCAGCATATCAAGATATAACAAGTTCTCAAATTTATTGAATTGGCTATTATTTTGACTACTGTAAAAAACACACGAAAATGTTATGTTATCTCAAAGAACTCACAGAAATAACGAGATGTGTGAAAAAAGTATTAAAATCGATCAAAAAATGGCTTAGTTTTAACTGATTCTAAATGACGTGTTAGACAAAGACAGCGCTACAGATACGTGACGTCATATTACAGCCGCCATATTTGTCCGCGTCTTATTACATATTGTTACCGGTATTGGGGCAACTATGAGCTTTGTCATGTTTTACGGATTTTTCTATAGTTTAATTTAATTTTACTTTTTTGTTTTTATTGTGTCTTATAGCATCGTATTGGATGTGTTGTCTGTAATGTTGCTATAACTAGTGGTAAATAATTAAATAAATATTCCATACAGCCATAGTTGCGTAGTAATGGCAGTTTTGCGCGACCAGGAAAGAAAGTGCCCCCACCAAAAACTTCTAAAGCATGTAGCTACTACATTTTTTGATCGATTTTATTACTTTATTCACACGTCGTGTCATTTCTGTTAGTTTTTTTTTTTAAATAATTTAACATTGTCATGAATTTTCAACAGTAGTCAAATAGCCAAATACGGAAGGACAAATTACGGTAAAGAGACTGTCGTATATGAGGGAGCTGAACTCTATAACACTATACTTAAAGTTATCAAGGAATCGAAATCTTTTAAAGGCTATTTAAAGCACCACCTGAGTAATTTCCGTTTTTATTACTTCATTTTATTTTATTGTTACTTAATTTTAGTTTTATTTTATTTCGTTTATTCATGTTACTTACAAAGTAATTACATTTTAAAATATTATTTACTAAATACATTTTATAAAACATTTAAAACTATAAAAAAATTGCCCCCGGTGGGCTACAATTTTTCGGATCGGGAGCAGGGTCAGATTAATTAATTCATTAATTATAAATTATTATTAAGTACTTTATTTTAGTTTATTACCAAGCGAAACCGTCGCTCATAATTGTACCTAAATGATTGTTTTTTGCTCGTAAAAGTGAATAATTGTAGTCTTTTTGCGCGAAATAAATTTCTTAAACCGTAATAGATTTTCAAACTTTGGAAGATTTGGAAAATTTTCCGGTTTCGAGTAGCTTTATTTGCTGGCGTCTGATTATATAAGATTAATTAATATAAATACAATACACATATTATATATACATAGTGTTAATAATATCGCATGCATTAGCACAGGGCCGGGTAAGTATAAATAAAAAATACAAAAAATACCAACCTAATAAAAAAATACCTGCAAATTTAACAATTGATTCGCGACGAGAATCATTAGTATTATTTACCTCTTTGACAGCTTGTTTCATTATTCGCCAGTTTACAATCTCGGGAGTCACATTACAATCTAACGGTATTTACAATTTTACAGCGACATACATGTTACATAAAACTAGGTGTATTATAAAACCAGGGTAGGTTGTGTTAGTTACCTTGCCACCAAGCAGGGTCCTGCGATCTGTCAGTGACTGCAATAATGTCATCTTTCTCAAAACTGAGTTCATCTGCGTTTTGCGCGGTGTACGGATAAAGTGCGATAACCTGCAAGTGGGTTATTTAACTGTGAGTTCAAATTGAACTGGAGATTAACCAACCACCAAAAGACCAATCACCAAAGAAATATAAAAGAAAAATGTGAAGATGTCTATCTCTTGGTTATCTTAAATTTGTGTAAAAATCTTTTGTATCCTTTTCTATTTTATTTCTTTACTACCAAGAAGTATAACAAAAAATATAAAAGAAAAAAATCCGTCTCTTGGTCTACGTGTTACATTCAATTTGTGTGAAAATCTTCTGTCTCCTGGTCTATTTTATTTACATCTACTACTTCAAAAAACCTTTTTTGATATTTATTTTGAATATGAATAAATACATGATGTCAAAAAACAATGATAGTAAAGTCCTGAAAAATTACAAATTAAATCGACTCATCTTTTATGATTATTTCGATGTAGTGAATGAATATCATAATGAACATCATCTACCCAGCTTTTTCTCAAATGTGTAGGGGTCGGCTCCCAGTCTAACCGGGTGCAGCAATCTACCAGAATACCAGTATTTTACATGGAGCGACTGCCTATCTGACCTCTTTTTTATTATGCCCAAAATTGCCAAGTAATCTATATCCACGTATAGCGACGACTAAAAGACGGGTTGTGGGCACACAAAGGACCCATACGCTGAGTGCATGGCACCGAAAGTGTTAAATTGATTTCGTTGGAAAAGCAAAGCGTTAGTAAAAGCAAGCAGCGTTGCGACATATTAGTTATTTTATTAATGACAAGTTAATGTTAGATATACAACTAATATATGGGACTTAAATTTAACTGGCGCAATGAGGTACACGTCTATTTTACGCTTATTAATGCAATTCATATTATGATCTGCTAAAATGGTAATCTTAGACGAAAAGCAGCGCTATTGCGTATCTTTTAAATGACAGTGGCTATCATATTGTCCATGGATTAACTGTCAAATTGGTTATGGTTTAGAACAAAATGGAACCATTTGACATTATTTGATGGACACTATAATCATTTAATCATATCTTTTAAATAACAGTGGCTATCGAGCCACTGTCATTTAATAGATACGCAATAGCCCTGCAGGTGTGATTTTATGTTATTCTTAATTCACAATCCTCTACTTTCGTCTCGTCCACTTTCATACATCTGTTCATACAAAATTTTTGTTCGACTCATACGCTGGGTCCTTGGTAGTCGAAAGTCAAAATGACAGACTATTTTCAACTCTAGCACATACATAAATAAACTCAAGCCCTTCCTATGGGAGTAGGCAGAAACCACAGAACGCCACCTGTTACGATCCTTACATACTTCTTTTGCCTCGTCTACATTCATACATCAGCAGGGCTATTGCGTATCTTTTAAATGACAGTGGCTATCATATAATGTCCATCAATAGGGGATCGGACAAAAAAAACTAATTAGTCCGTCAGATAAATTTCTAAAAAATATTGGAGACGTATTTTTTCTTTTTTCACATAAACAAAAAATGAACATGATACAGTGCTTTGAAAAATTGTGAACTCTTCGAAAACGTCACATGATAGTACATTTTTTACCTACAAATGACGTCACAACCCCCCACTCATGATATTTGACGCGCCTTATGTTCGTCAATTTTGACTAATTTGATAAAACAAAAAACACGTATCCAATATTTTTCGTAGATTGACTCAGTCCGATCCCCTATTAACTGTCAAATGTTTCCATTTTGTATTAAACCATAACCAATTTGACAGTTAATACTAGGGCAATATAATTGCCACTGACATTTGAAAGATACGCAATAAAATAGCACTGCTTTTCATACACGCACGCCGGTTATGAGTAATATGCACCTGTCCTTTCTGAAGAACGGAACCAATAAGATCAGTGTATGTCTTTCTAGGGTGTCCCCTCCCGGCGTTGCCACTCACATCTGCCTTGTAAATACCTTTCGATAATTGACTTTCAGTCATCCGATTTTCAACTCAATAAGGTATTACTACCTTATTGAGTTGAAAATCGTATGTTTACATCTACGTTTGGTAATGTGCAGAGGATGACTGAAAGTCAATTATCGAAAGGTATTTACAAGGCAGATGTGAGTGGCAACGCCGGGAGGGGACACCCTTGTACTAAAAAAATGATGTACTAAAAAAATCTAATTAGTCCGTCATATAGCTTACCAAAAAATATTGGACACGTATTTTTTCTTTTTTTACATAAACAAACAATAAAGCCGATACAGTGCTTTGAAAACTCGCGTGACGTCATAATCTAAGACATTAGTATGAAATTTTTAGCGGTCAGTGACGACACCAACGCCCACTCAAATCTTTGACGCGTTTCATCTTCGTCAATTTTCATTCATTTGATAAAACAAAAAATACGTATAAATCTAACAGACGGACTAATAAGAATCACATTTTTTTAAGTCGGTAAATATCCCTATTACTCTTGTTTATACAATGAATATTATTGTTCTACCTTATCGATGACTGTTTCAGCTGGTAAGGTATCCATCTTGGACAGAACTGGAGTAGTTCTACCTGATGTGCGGCCTGAAGATTGAAGGATCTGCGAAATTTTGTTAAAAATATTTTCATGAAAAATCTGTTGAATAGTTTAATAATTTTCGGTGATAAAGTAGATAATTATATTATTCAAATGTGGTGGTTAAGGGTGAAGCGCTGGGGTAACCCGTGAATTAAATTTTTTCTTACGTTTTTTGTCATTACAATACCACAAGATATAACAATTAAATTGACATAAAACACAAATACGACGGCGACGATGACGGCACGGTTGGAGTGGCTGAGCGATTGGACTGCTCCGCTGCGAGTTGCGGGATCGATCCCCGCACGGAACAAATATTATGGCCTACAGTGGTCTGGGTGTAATGTGTATGTGAGTTTAAATGTTTGTGAACGCACTCACGATACAAAACAAATTTCTAGTGTGGGGGCAACAATTAAAAAAATTAGAAAATTAAAGAAAAAAATTCAATATAAATTATATTAATAAACATACACACTTATAAACTATGATTTATTTTTTAAGTAATTCCTTACCTTGACATAGCTGGCAGGGAACCAGCCGACCTGTCTGTTCCTCCCCTTAGCTTGCAACTCTCCCTCCCACCAGCCGCTGTCGGCCTTCTTCCTTACCACCAGGAGTTGGCCTTTGGTGAGGGATAGCTGCTCCGAACTGGACAGAGATGGAGAGGTATTCATTATAGTGAGTCACAGCTTACACAGATCGGTATGAAAACCAAGCATGATATTTTTACGCCTTTTTTTTTTGGCGGGTGAAAAATCATCAAATAACCCCCTCCCACTTTTGGGCAGAGCAAAAGGCAGTGTCAGACTTCTACTGACTACAAACCACCCAAGTTTCTTCTTAGCCGTTTATGTCGAGGCCGCGGTACCTCTTAGAATCCCGTAGCCCCGACGGGCGTCGGCCCTTGCGGACCCCTCCCATGTTGCTGACATCTCTTTGAGGCGCGCGTGTAACACTCTGGCGCCGTCGACACGGCCTGTCGTCGTCATAAGACGGACGGACGGCGAGCTAGAACATCACTCACCGTCCACAGGCGCGCGTCTACGGTGGCCGGAAGCCGTCACGTGGCCTCCGACGCCCGGAAAGCACTATTTCGTTACTATACCTGACGATACGATATGTTGTCTTTATTTTAATGTTTTTATTTTTATGTTTATTATTATATACTTTTTAATTATTGATTTAAACTTGTGTCTGTAGTCATTAACTTGCACCTAACTATTGTATCGAGTCTGGTTCTTCTAACCAACCTGACAGAGAGATGTGTTGCTGGGGAGTTTGTTCCGCCACTTCTTCTTTCCAGCTAAAACACTAGGAAGTGTCGAAGGGGGGGCGTTTTGGTGGGGATATCACCCAGGTGAACATAAGTGCGATAATTTGGAAAGACAATATCATTTGGTGTTTAATATTAGTAAATCTGGTTTATTTACTATTTTAAAAGTGTTTTTATCTCTGGTATAAACTGCTGACACATTTGTGAAATTGCTCGTGTACTCAAGCTGAGTAGATATCTTGTGGTGAAGGTGGTTCAGAATTTAAAAGAAGAATAGAATAGAGTAGTCAACAAAAAAATCTAATAGTCCGTCATATAGATTACCAAAAAAATTTGTACACGTATTTTTTCTTTTTTCACGAAAACAAACAATGAAGACGATACAGTGCTTTGAAAACTCGTGTGAAGTCATTCTCTAAGACATTAGTATGACATTTATTAGCGGTCAGTGACGTCACCGACCCCCACTAAAATCTTTGACGCGTTTTATCTTCGTCAATTTTTATTGATTTGATAAAACAAAAAATACGTATCTAATATTTTTCGATAACCTAACAGACGGACTAATTAGAATCATATTTTTTTTAAGTAAACATACCTATTGAATTGTAAATTCTGAAACATACGTTTTTTAATGGCATTCGATAAAATAGCGGGAACTGTCAAGGTTATAAAGTTTAAAAAAGTTGTCTGGCTTTCATTCTTTGATCGAATCCGTATTAGAAATATGTGTTAAATTCTGGAAAGCAATGCCATACAGCATACTTACAACTAGACATGTACAAAGCTTTGAATCTCATTTAATCTCACCTGCTAACATGCGCAAGTCGACAACATTTTGTCGACGCATTATCTCGTGCTGAGACGACATATGTCTGTTTGTCGATGGGAGCTAACATGGCGCCACTTAAATCTCATGTCGTTCTGCTAAAGAACTCATGTCGTTCTGTCAAACCTGTTTTTGTCGTCAGGCTCTAACATGCGCGCTATATTTAGTCGAATTTTGACGTTTTCCTATGACAAGTTTCTCGTCGATGGTTTTCGTAGACGAGAAACCGCGAATAACTGAGAAAAAACTGAAAAAGGGGTAACAGTGTTCTGTAAAATTTATGAAACAATTTAAGTATAATGGCGGTGCCGTACTATAATTATCTATTAACTGTGTATGAGGAAAGGGAAGCAAGAAAAATACAGAGGAAGATGATTCTGGTAGTAAAGTAAAGTAAAAGTAAAGTAAAGTAAGAGAAAAGTAAAGTAAAGTAAAAGTAAAGTAAATTACAGTAAAAGTATATAAAATAAAAAAATAAAATAAATAAAACAAGTAAACTTTCGTTGGTATTACAAATAATATTTCACAGCAATGGCAGTTGGTACTTGCTGAATAGTGAACATTCAATAGTTATTGATTTACGTATGGCATAGTGTGTTTATTTTGTACATTACAGTTAGTACATTTCATCGAGATAGATAATGTAACGTAAATTACATATCTTAAAACTCGTAGAAAAATGCATTCTTCACACGGTTTGTTTTGGAAGTAATTAAAGAACATTGATTAAAGAGTTGCTAATAAACTAATAAGCAATAAGCATCTCCGCCAGCTGTGACGGAATTTTGATCTAATAGTTACAATCTCTTTAAAGCCAAAGCCATCTTCTTTCTAGCCTACAATCCAACAATTTTTCAAATTGTATTGAAAATATGTAACGAACCACAATCAGAGCAAATTTTGGATTGACAAAATGTCAAAGAGACAATTTTAAGGTCGCGTTCACAAATACGGCAGCGTTCACGCAATTTCTACCAATATTGACCGAATGAAACCAGCGTTACTTAACTAGACTATGGTATGTTTTCATGAAATGGTAACATCGATTATCTCGCGTCGAGAAGGCGAAGTCACGACGAGATATCTTCTCGAGCATGGTGCGCATGTTAGGAAAAGTGACAAACGAATCGAGATCGACAAAATTTGTCATCTCGTTTATGAGATATGTCGACATGCGCATGTTAGCCCTGCTGGTGGCAGTATAGTTAGCGATAGCCTGCGCTATCTCATTCTTCCTCCGGCTCGTAACGGAGTCTCTGCCGGAGTCCCGTCGCGCCGCACTAGCAGGGCGGGGCTCTCGACCCGCACCGTTACCTTCATCTCATTGAATCTCACCTGGTGGCAGTATAGTTAGCGATAGCCTGCGCTATCTCATTCTTCCTCCGGCCCGTAACGGAGTCTCTGCCAGAGTCCCGTCGCGCCGCTCTAGCAGGGCGGGGCTCTCGACCCGCACCGTTACCTTCATTTCATTGAATCTCACCTGGTGGCAGTATAGTTAGCGATAGCCTGCGTTATCTCATTCTTCCTCCGGCCCGTAACGGAATCTCTCCCGGAGTCCCGTCGCGCCGCACTAGCAGGCCGGGGCTCTCGACCCGCACCGTTACCTGACTGGAAGACTGGCCTGTTGGTCTAGTGGTTAGTGAACCTAACTGCTATGCCGGAGGTCGTGGGTTCGATTCCCACCCAGGACAAATGTTTGTGTGATGAGCACGATCATTTGTTCTGTGTCTGGGTGTAATTTATCTATAATATGTTTGTATTTAGAAATATATAAGTATGTTTATCATGTCTAGTACCCATAACACAAGCTCTGCTTAGCTTGGGACTAGATGGCGTTGTGTGATAGTTGTGGAATATTATTATTATATATTATTATTATTACCTTCATTTCATTGAATCTCACCTGGTGGCAGTATAGTTAGCGATAGCCTGCGCTATCTCATTCTTCCTCCGGCCCGTAACGGAGTCTCCGCCGGGCGGGGCTCTCGACCCGCACCATTACCTTCATCTCATTGAATCTCACCTGGTGGCAGTATAGTTAGCGATAGCCTGCGCTATCTCATTCTTCCTCCGGCCCGTAACGGAGTCTCTGCCGGGCGGGGCTCTCGACCCGCACCGTTACCTTCATCTCACTGAATCTCACCTGGTGGCAGTATAGTTAGCAATAGCCTGCGCTATCTCATTCTTCCTCCGGCCCGTAACGGAGTCTCTGCCGGGCGGGGCTCTCGACCCGCACCGTTACCTTCATCTCACTGAATCTCACCTGGTGGCAGTATAGTTAGCAATAGCCTGCGCTATCTCATTCTTCCTCCGGCCCGTAACGGAGTCTCTGCCGGAGTCCCGTCGCACCACACTAGCAGGGCGGGGCTCTCGACCCGCACCGTTACCTTCATCTCATTGAATCTCACCTGGTGGCAGTATAGTTAGCGAAAGCCTGCGCTATCTCATTCTTCCTCCGGCCCGTAACGGAGTCTCTGCCGGAGTCCCGTCGCGCCGCACTAGCAGGGCGGGGCTCTCGACCCGCACCGTTACCTTCATCACATTGAATCTCACCTGGTGGCAGTATAGTTAGCGATAGCCTGCGCTATCTCATTCTTCCTCCGGCCCGTAACGGAGTCTCTCCCGGAGTCCCGTCGCGCCGCACTAGCAGGGCGGGGCTCTCGACCCGCACCGTTACCTTCATCTCATTGAATCTCACCTGGTGGCAGTATAGTTAGCGATAGCCTGCGCTATCTCATTCTTCCTCCGACCCGTAACGGAGTCTCTCCCGGAGTCCCGTCGCGCCACACTAGCAGGGCGGGGCTCTCGACCCGCACCGTTACCTTCATCTCATTGAATCTCACCTGGTGGCAGTATAGTTAGCGATAGCCTGCGCTATCTCATTCTTCCTCCGGCCCGTAACGGAGTCTCTCCCGGAGTCCCGTCGCGCCGCACTAGCAGGGCGGGGCTCTCGACCCGCACCGTTACCTTCATCTCATTGAATCTCACCTGGTGGCAGTATAGTTAGCGATAGCCTGCGCTATCTCATTCTTCCTCCGGCCCGTAACGGAGTCTCTCCCGGAGCCCCGTCGCGCCGCACTAGCAGGGCGGGGCTCTCGACCCGCACCGTTACCTTCATCTCATTGAATCTCACCTGGTGGCAGTATAGTTAGCGATAGCCTGCGCTATCTCATTCTTCCTCCGGCCCGTAACGGAGTCTCTCCCGGAGTCCCGTCGCGCCGCACTAGCAGGGCGGGGCTCTCGACCCGCACCGTTACCGTCCCCAATAATGGATGCGACCTCTGAGGAGATGGGGGTTGAGGATTTCTGCTCCTGTTGGCAATGATAGGTATAGGTGAAGTAGGAAAATCTGACAGGGGGTACTGGTTTATCACTGAACAGTTGTTATAATGGGACAAGCATTAAAAAACAGAAAAATTATAAACTTCTTGCAAAAAAAAATACTTCTAAATAAACACTATTAAAAACAGCTTAAAATGACTTTTTCGACATTACGTCAAGTTACGTAATTCATTCTCATTTATTTCCAAACTAGCTGTTGCCAGCGGCTTCACCCGCTAAACCTACGGGAATATGAAATCGGGATAAAAATAATTATATTTGTTAATCCAGGTTATAAACTATCTGTGTACCACATTTCACCCAAATCCGTACAGTAGTTTTTACGTGAAGAAAGTAACAAACATGCACACTCACAAACTTTCGCTTTTATAATATAAGTGTGATGTTGACAAGAGTTGCTAAACTTTTACCGGTAAAGTAACCCATCCGTTTTCAAGCCTTGGCAAGAGTAGCTTAATCTGAGCCAGTCACACACCCATTTTCAAACCTCGGCATTAGGTTCTTAACTTGGACTAGGGTAAGGTAACTAACATCTTTAACCTAGGCCATTCACCCATCCATTACCAAACCCCGGCAAGAGTTGCTTAACTCGCATCCTACCTGTATAGGCGGGCTGTAGGGCGCGGAGGGCGGCGCCGCCTGAGGCAGGGCGGGATGCTCCAAATCATTGTTGTCTGGTTGAGGCTCTGCAGCTTCAGGTATGGGTGCTATGACGTCACTCGTGGTCGTCGTGTCTTTGGTCACGTAGTTCGATGGGAAGATACCAGTTCTGGGGAGGAAGTTCTTGGTTATAACTTAATGGCTGGTATGTGACGAGCAGCGGTGGCGAAGTGGTAGCGGCCCCCACTTACGAACAGTAATAAATACATAGATTATATCCCGTTTTTTTTTTTTTATTTCGAAACAATAATACATTGTGTAGAAATTTTGTAAAAAAAAAAGTATAAAAAAAGTACAATTAAAACATTACAATCCAAAGAAATGTGTAAAAAACAATAAGTAACTCAAGACGATAATAGTTCACATTCAATTTAAAAACAATGAATAACATAAAATAAAAATGACAAAAAAGGAAACACAAAAACTAAATTGTTAAATATCATCTAAATTTTTGTCAATTATCAATTAAAATAGAAAGTCAAATAAAAAAAAAAAATAAGGTACAAATTGCTATAAAAAGGTCAGTCATAATAATTATGTCATCTCAATGTAAAATAAAATAGATATTTTATTTTAATTTTAAATAGCCTGTACTGTCCTACTGCTGGGCAAAGGCCTCCCCCAAATCCTTCCAAGTGCTCTTTTCTTGAGCAAATAAAATAAAATAGAACGAAATAATAATCAACATATAATTTTAAATTAATTCCAATAATAATATTACGGCTATGGCTTATCATCCAGGTACTCATCGACACTGTAGTAGCCCTTCCTCAATAAATATGTCTTTAACTTGTTTTTGAATAAGTTTGTGCTGTTTATGCTTTTAAATTCTAGGGGAAGCTTATTATAAAGAAATACTGATTGATACCTAGGACTGTGATGAACCACGTTCATTTTCGGTTGGAAAATGAACGTGGTTTCTTTTACACCATTTGCTTATTGTTGCAACGACCCGATTTCTTATACTCTGGCTTTGTATTGTTTCTTAAGGTGAATCACTGACTCCTGAGACACAGGCACATACACCTAGTTTAGGAGTCAGAGAATTAAAATTTTTGTGACCTAGTTTATAAGCCTTATTTTGCTCTTTTTTTTTTTGTTATTGTACTGTGATGGCTTTTGGTGAAATAAAGAATGTATTTAAAAATATGGATGTTTACTGGCCTAAACAAATATGATTCTAATTAGTCCGTCTGTTAGATTATCGAAAAATATTGGATACGTATTTTTTGTTTTATCAAATCAATAAAAATTGACGAAGATAAAAGGCGTCAAAGATTTGAGTGGGGGGTTGTGACGTCACTCACCTATAAAGAATGTCATATTAATGTCTAAGAAAATGACGTCACTTGAATTTTCAAATATCGTCTTCATTATTTGTTTACGTGAAAAAAGAAAAAATACGTGTCCAATATATTTTGGAAATCTATCTGACGGACTTATTCGATTTTTTTTGTTAACTACCATATTAGTGGGTTCGAACCCAGGCAGGCGCATTACTTTGTGTAATTTATTTCATTACCGCCGCTGTCTAAGGGGTGAAGGAAAACATCGTGAGGAAACCGGCATGTCTTAGAACCAAAAACTTCGAAGACATGTGACATCTACCAACCCGCACTGGGCCCGCGAGGTGGATTATAGCCCATTACCTCTCATCGAGTGAAGGCCTGGAGTCCCAGCAGTGGGAACATTATAGGATGATTATGTTTATGCTGGGACGCAACCTGCGCCGACATCGTTGCGCCCTCTCAAGGTGTGCGTGTAGTGGTCAATTATGTTAATCTGGGAGTACCAGAGTTCATAGAAAATGCCGATGATCTTTTAAGTGCCAAGCGCGTTTCATTTATACTCTCCAAAGTGGAGATAGAGAGAGAGTCGAAGGGGGGGCGTTTTGGGGGACTGTCTCTTGTAAATAAGTAAAGTAAATTTTGACGTTCGAAAAGTGCTGATTATCAGCCTAGTTTGAATAAATGAGTTTTGATTTTGATTTGGATTTTTAGAGGGACAGGTCATGTCTCTCACACACACTGTTTTTCTTAGCATTTATTTTTAATTTGGTTTTTATCTTATTTAGTTATACTTGTTTTTTTATAGGCGGGTGGAAAATCATCGAATAACCCCTTCCACGCTTGGGCAGAGCACAAGGGAGTGTCAGACTTCCACTATCTAAAAACCACCCATGTTCCTTCTTAGCCCTTTATGTCGAGGCCACGGTATTTCTTACAACATCCCGCAGCCCCGACGGGGTTTAGTTATACTTCAAGTCTTGTCTTGTTTTAATTAATTTTTACCGTTTATTGCACCTTTTTTAATTTGTTATTGAGGACCGGAATCTTGAGCACAAGTATATCTTTTACTTAAAACGCGAACCCTATGTAAGATTTACTGTAAAATTTGTACAAGTTCCTGAAATAAATATTTTATTTATTTATTCAAGACCTTCACTAACCTGATACCTATTCTGCCAGTCCACCAGTCTCCATCTCTTCTGATAACCTCGATCCTCTCGCCAGCTTCGAAGGTCAGGTCTCCAGGCTCAGCAGAGAGGTAAGGATAAGCAGCGATATAGAAGTCACCACCTTCTGTAGAACAGAATATTTCATGTTGAAATCTTTTCTGGTGGACGTGTTTTAGGACGATTTTTGGCCAAAACTAAAGGCGCAGGTTTAATAACACTAAGAAATTTTGTTGCAGATTGGCTAAAAGTGAATGTTTTCTTTTAAGTTAAAGGTTTATTCTGTATAAAGGGCGTTAAATACACCTTTAATGAAGTCCAAATGCGCTAACTGTTGTACTCAGGATATTTAATGATTATTTAAGCCGTTACTTACTGCCGCACGCAGAGACGTTTAATTGTTAATTGACACTTAGTAAAGATTTAAATTTACACTTTTGTGCAGGTTTTGTATGTCACATCTTTATTAAGTGACGTCTTTTGGGGGGGGGAATCATAAAGTGACCCCTCCCGCTCTTGTGCAGGGCGGAAGGGAGTGTCAGCCTTGTACTGAATAAAAAACCAGCCATGTTCCTTCTTAGCCCTATATGTCAAGACCGCGGTATCTCTTACAAAATCCCGCAGCCTTATGGGAGCATTAAATATCTCTGAGTGTGGCAGTTAGTAAAGATTTGACATACAAAGCCTTCACTTAAGTGTGAAAATCTTTACTAAGTGATAGCTTAAGTAATCATAATCACGGAGATATTTTGGGTTAAAGTTCCAACTTTTTTTTAACAAATTTGGCCCTATTTGGCCGAACTCAAAGGTACTATTTTATACTGAAAGGCATGCCATTACGAGATTCCATGCAAAAAAAATACAAAAAAATGTTGTAAAGCATTCACTAAATGCAAAAGTGAATAATTTTAATAATTAATTCGTAAATAATCGTACTTTAAAACTACAATTTAAAATTACTACTAAAAATGTTTCTCAAAAGTGTCACAAAAAATACTATTTTACTTTTTTTCACGGTACAACTAAAAAACCAGCGCTGTGCTGGGGGTCCCCATAGCACTGCACCATGCTGAGTGGTAACCTGCTTCTCGCAGTCACGACGTGGAAGCTGTTAACTTTTTCCGTTCCTCTTATGGTATACTAGCTTTTCTTAACTACTTCGCCCGCACGGACGGCAATAGGGGATCGGACAAAAAAATAATAATTAGTCCGTCAGATAGATTTTCAAAAATATTGTACACGTATTTTTTCTTTTTTCACATAAACAAAAGATGAAGACGATACAATGCTTCGAAAACTCGTGAATTCCTCGAAAACGTCACATGGTAGTACATTTTTCACTAACAGATGACGTCACAACCCCCCACTCATGATCTTTGACGCATCTTATCTTCGTCAATTTTTATTAATTTGATAAAACAAAAAACATGTATCCAATATTTTTCGATAATCTAACTGACGGACTAATTAGAATTATATTTTCTTGACCCAGTCCGATCCCCTATTATCCCACGTGAACATTTAAATAGAGTCCACTAGCGGACGTCACGCGGTTTCACCCGTGTAATTCCCGTTCCCGTGGGAACACATGGATAAAAAGTAGCCTATGTTCCTCAGGGTGAATGTAGCTTTCTAATGGTGAAAGAATTTTTGATATCGGCGCAGTAGTTTGAGTTTATTCATTACAAACATACACACAAAAATACAAATCTTTCCTCTTTTTAATATTAGTGTAGATGACACTCGGGGATAATAAAAATTCCCATTAGGGGAAGAATTTTTAAACTCTGTTCAGTAACCCAATTAAATACCCCAATTTTTTTTTGATTGGTGGAGGAATTATCAATTCATGTTTTTCCACCATTAAAAAAAACTACTCCCCGGTGTCAGACTTATACTGACTAAATATCACCCATGTTCCTTCTTGGCACTTCGTCGAGGCCGCGGTATCTCTTACGAGCAACCAGCAGCCCGACAGGGAGTAATACGGGGAGTATTAGTATGTACCATTTATGTAGGTATATTTATTTATGTTTACAAAATACATAGTATTCTCCTAATTGTTGGTCTAGTGGTTAGTGACCCTAACTGCTATGCCGGAGGTCGTGGGTTCGATTCCCACCCAGGACAAATGTTTGTGTGATGAGCACGATCATTTGTTCTGTGTCTGGGTGTAATTTATCTATAATATGTATGTATTTAGAAATATATAAGTATGTTTATTAGTTGTCTAGTACCCATAACACAAGCTCTGCTTAGCTTGGGACTAGATGGCGTTGTGTGATAGTTGTGGAATATTATTATTATTATTATTTATTATTAATTTATTTATTTTTGTACTCTACCACAACGCTGTCCTATTTGACCAAGGTTGACTGGCAGAGAATGCCATTATTGGCTTGACTTGTGGCATAAGTCCGCCTATAATAAGTTTAAATAAATAAACCCGGGGGGGGGGGGGGGGTTATTTATTTCACCTCACAAATTTTTGCCCCACACTAGGAATTTCTCCTGTATCGTGGGTGCGTTCACAAACATTTAAACTCACATTCACAAATACCCAGACCCGGAACAACTATATGTAGGTCATACAAATATTTGTTCCGTGCGGGAATCGAACCCGCGACACGCAGCGCAGCAGTCCATTGCTTGAGCCACTGCGCCAACCGTGCCGCCGTAAAAACAAAAATAACTAAAAAAAAAAAAAAATTACTAGCTTTTGCCCTTAAACCATCGTCCGCGTGATATTATTATAAAAATATCAGTATAAAAAAAATATAAAATATCAATATTTGAATTTTAAGGGTTTTAATTTTTTGCACAATCGTTATTCTAAAATAAAAGTAACTCCTTAGAACAATAGTTATCTGCTAGTAAAAGCCTTGTCAATATCGGTTCAGCCTTTCAGAGATTAACCGGAATAAACAGACAGAAAAACAATATTTAATATTTTGCATTTTTTTTTCTTTTATTTATTGCGAACGAAAAAAAAAACTGAACCTTAACTCCAGTTATTTTTTGTTTTGTGTGAAATAGACGACACGGTTGGGGGTTGGCGGTTGGCGGTTGGTTAACTTTAAACTAAATATTTAAATACCTTCATAGCAAATAATACGACTATCTTACTGATACTATTTTAAACTAATATTATTTATTTTGTGATTCTATTAAAAAGACGCCTTCATCCTCTCTACTATAAAAAATTAACTTTGCTGTGCCCGACAGGGTCCATAATTGATTCTATGTTTTAACATACCAACTGTTATATGTACACATTATGGAATGCAATAAAGTATTTAGTATTGAGTATTGAGTGGCTAAGCGATTGGACAGCTGCACTGCGTGCCGCGTGTTCGATCACCGCACGAATCAAATATTTGTATGGCCCACAGAATTTTCTTTCCGGGATTGGATATTTGTATATGTGAGTTTACATATTTGTTAACGCAATCAATATACAGGGGAAATTCCTAGTGTGTTGCAACGTATTTTTTTAAATAATATAAAAAAAAACTCATATTGCTATTTTCACTACCCTAATATTTCATAAACGACTAACTCTACAACATGCAACAACTCTCGATTCAAAATAAATTAAAAAAAAACCATGCTTATCATGCCTATGAAGTAATGCCAACTCACCAACTACCGGCATGGCACCTCCTAGATCACTCAGTTCATTCTCCGGCATTTCTGCAATACCCTCTAATCCTGCCGACTTGGTCTCTATAATGAGGTACGTTAGGTAAGAATGGTCAATAGTGGCTGAAAATGTTCAACAGTGACTACGAATGGCCAACAGTGGCTATGAATGGCCAATAGGGGCTGAAAATTTTCATCAGTGGCTACGAATGGCTAACAGTGACTAAGAATGACCAATAGAGGCTGAAAATGTTTAACAGGGGCTACGAATGGCCAATAGTGGCTAAAAATGTTCAACAGTGGCTACGAATGGGCAATAATGGCTGAAAATGTTCAAGCGAGGCTACAAATGGCCAATACTGGCTCCCAATTGCTACCAGTAGTTGACGATGGCCACTCACCAACTACAGGCATGGCACCTCCTAGATCACTTAGTTCATTCTCCGGCATTTCTGCAATACCTTCTAATCCTGCCGACTTGGTCTCTATAATGCGGTACGTTAGGTAAGAATGGTCAATAGTGGCTGAAAATGTTCAACAGTGACTACGAATGGCCAACAGTGGCTATGAATGGCCAATAGGGGCTGAAAATGTTCATCAGTGGCTACGAATGGCTAACAGTGACTAAGAATGACCAATAGAGGCTGAAAATGTTTAACAGTGGCTACGAATGGCCAATAGTGGCTAAAAATGTGAAACAGTGGCTACGAATGAAAATGGCAATAATGGCTGAAAATGTTCAACAGAGGCTACAAATGGCCAATACTGGCTTCCAAAAGCTACCAGTAGTTGACGATGGTCACTCACCAACTACAGGCATGGCACCTCCTAGATCACTCATCTCATTCTCCAGCATTTCTGCAATCCCTTTTAGTCATGCCGACTTGGTTTATAATGAGGTACGGAAAGTTACCACTAGAGGCTGTCAATGGCTTGCACTTTTGCCCGTGACTTCTGACAATGGCCAATACTGTCTGACTATGCCCACTAATAGTGCCTGACAATGGCCAATAGTGCCTGACAATAGCCAATAGTGCCTGACAATAGCCAATAGTGCCCGACAATGGCCAATAGTATCTGACAATGGCCAATAATGGCAAAAATAGATGTTAGGGATCGACGATGCCCTATAAATGCTGAGAATGACTAATGGTAGCTCAGAATTACCGTTAGTGGTTGCCGATAGTCACAATCATACATACATAATTTTAGTTTCAATATAACTGTGTCAAATAAGGGAAGAAGCGAGTCAGCCCCAACACAAGTATTTTCAATTACTTACTGGGGCTGTCTCAACTCGTGTTTATCTGTGTTACTTTTGAGACTCAATAAACTTTTTGTTTTCTTTATTATTTTTATAATTATGGCCTATATGACCATTACACTACACACCATTATTTAATTTTAGATTAATTATGGTTTCTTTAATTTATATAATGTTTGCATGCCTAATATAACGTAGACTGTAAAAGGCTCACCCATTTTATTGTTACATGTTATGTTATGCACCTATTAATATGCAAATAAATTTGACTTTACTTTATAATGGGTCAGAATGGCCAATTGGCCACTGCCGGTTGTCGTTACAGACGGTGACAATTATTATTAGTGAAGAAGAAGAATTGAAATAGTTGGTCGCCATTGACTTATTACTAGTTTCCTATTCTCCTCTATAGAATTTATTGGATTGTGGTGTCTGAAAATGGCCAGAAAGTAGTTGACGATGACAATTGGGCTGAGTCAATTTTCATTGTCATGTCATCGGCACGTTAAGAAGAATATTGACTATTTACAGCCATTAGTCAGTGGCTAGCAAAAGCTGTCGTTAGCCAGTATAGGGTAATCCACTGATTTAAATAAAATATGATTCTGTTTAGTCCGTCTGTTAGATTATCGAAAAATATTGGATACGTATTTTTTGTTTCATCAAATTAATAAAGATTGACGAAAATAAAACGTGTCAAAGATTATGTGTGGGGGCTGGTGACGTCACTTTCTAGTAAAAAAAACTACGACTTTTTGTAGGACTGTATCGTCTTCATTTATTGTTCACGTAAAAAAGCAAAATAAAATACGTGTCCAATATTTTTGGAAATGTATCGGACGACTAATTAGATTTTTTTGTCAACTACTCTATTGGCCGATTATGTTGGACAATAGCGACTTCCAAAATAATACTGGCTAATAATAGCCACACTACATGTCGGTACCGAGTTGGAAGCATTAACCAATTTTAATGTTTTTATTGCTATACCTACCACAGTGTTTTGTTTTTGTTATAATGTTACTACATAAGATTACACAAGTAATAAAGTTTATTATTGACTAGCTTTAACTCGACATTCACGCGGGCGTAGCTGCGGTACGCCCGCGTGAATATCGGAAAATATCCCAAAAAGCTTTCATCCCCTATTTAATTCAGTTAGGGGTTGATTTTCCAGAAATGTTATATACTAAAACCTTTCTCGAGAATCACTCTATTCATTGATGAAAACAGCATGAAATCAGTGCACTAGTTTTCGAGTTCATCGCGAAAAGACAGACAGACGAGGCGGAGGAAGTTGTTTGTTTTATAATATGTTATGATTGATATTGATTATGTTATGAGACGGCTAGTGGCTGTGGCTGGCCTTTATAAACCTTTAGTGGTCTGGTTAACAATGTTCATGATTTTATTACTAATATCTTTCTTCTATAGATACTTACCAAAATCTGCCATAGTTCCTCCCAGGTAGTTATTCACCTCACCCTCAGGCAGTTCCGCTATGCCTTCCAGCTGACTCAGCGGCTCTACATAACGTCATTTACTTGTCAACCATACACGTGGACCATTTGTGGGTGTCATTGACCACTAGTGGATAAAATAGCCGTCTAGTGGACGACTATGACCTCTACTGACTGATAATCGCTACTAGTGGCCTTAAAATGACCAATTGCGACTGACAATGACCTCTACTGGCTCATAAGGGCCAATACAGCTCGATAATGACCCGAACTGACTGTCAATGGCCCATACAGGCCAAAAATGACCTCTACTGGCTCACAACAGCCAATACAGGCCAAAAATTACCAGTACTGGCTCACAACAGCCAATACAAGCCGATAATGACCTCTACTGGTTTATAATGGCCAATGCAGGCCGATAATGACCTTTACTGGCTGTCAATGGCCAACAAAGGCAAACAATGACCTCTACCGGCTCACAATGGCCACAAGAAGACTTTCAATGTCCTTTTATGGTTTGAAGTTGGCCATTTTTTTCTTCTTTTATTGGAAACTTACCCATACTCATGGTCATGGCTCCACCCTGATCATTGCTCATCTCAGCCTCAGGTACCTCCGCTATACCTTCGAGTTGGGTCTTGGTTTCCATGGGGTCGATGACTTCGGCGTAGGCGGCAGGGGCATTGATATCTTCCACGTAGGACTCCGGGAACCAACCTGATTGCCCTAAAAATGGAGATGACATTAAAAGACAATGACCAAAACTCGTACCAAGAATTCTTACGTTTTAAGATCAAAATGTCATAGTAATTATTTTCATAATTTTTTACGACATTATGCGGCTGGGATTTGATTTTTGAATGGGGAATTTAATTTAAAGTATAAAAGTTTGAATATTGTTTTACTGCCTATACATGGCGTTCACACAACCAGTTCAAAAGTCGTTCTGTTAGATCTGTCTGTTGATTTGGACAGTTCGGCTGACTTTACATCGAAGAGGTTTCCGTACAAAAGACAACCTTGCCTGGTTTTGAGGTTATTTTCGATTTTATAAAATTACTCCGAAACTCGGATTTAGTTTACAAAAAGAACTTTTGTAGGAGTTAATATGATAAATGTAGACAATAAAAATCAAAGTTTGATGTTGACACAGTTTGGTACGGGATTCCATATATCCATGAACATGATCCTTTAGAAACTGAAAAGGTGTCATAATCTGCCTTGACTTTAACCAATTATGTTGGGGACGGCACTCAAATAAAATCGTTTATTTGTGACACATGGGTTACATGCATGCATGTTCATTACATTCATTAAAAACTTATAATGTCATACCACGATCAGTCACTAGGGCATACAAATCCTACTAATATTATAAACGCAAAAGTTTATGGCTATATATGAATGTATGGTTGATACGCTTTTATGCAAAAACTACTGAACGGATTAGGATAAAATTTGGTACACAGATAGTTTATAACCTGGATTAACACATACAGGGTGTCCAAGAACCTGGCGTCCAACTGGATTCCCACGATGCCCCAAGTTCTAACAGTACTCAGAAAAATATTTTAAAAAATCCACCCCATGTACTTACAGAATTATACTGATTTCAAAAAAAAAGGGGAAATGAGCACCCTGTGACATACTTTTGAATGCTGTGACTGCTAATGCTGATAATTTCGATATTTCTTGGAGGTTTTGTAATCTAGGGTATTGCTGTGTCTAAATAGAATGTAAAAATAATGTACTTATTGTACCATTTTAAAATAAAATATTATTTTAACTAAAGGTGATATGGAAAACTATTGAATTTCGCAACTTTGACCGACTGTAGTGTAAAAAAAATGTACCAAAATAGTATGGCAAGTGACGTCAAATTTTGACGCGTTTATTCCTCTTTTTAAAAAGGTATAATACTTACACATTAATTTGAAAAAAAAAAATTTTGATAATATTTTTACTCAACAACCCAATTTTTACGATGTCTTACAGAATTCTTAGAAAGAAAAATTTACGACGAATTGAATCTAACCTCTAAAGAATTACTATTGTATGCTCATAAAAATAACAACAGGCCTCTCAAAAAACAGGTTAGACCGTAAGGGACGGTATGTGCATGCATCTCACCATAGTGATTCGTTATTACAACAGGAGGGAGCAAGACAGAAACTATCTTTGCGATTTGCTGGTTCTTCTTTATGGTACCCCATTATTCAGGTAAGAGTGAGGGAGAAAAAGGTTAGAGGTGCGAGTGAGATAGATAGTGACGCTATCTGGGATCGTGCTATTTAGGATAACAGTACGGTCAGTACGCGTCACTGCCTCCTGCCGTTACTACGCACCTCTCTCTTATTGTTACCATTGATCACGTACTACGATTTAAAGCTTTGTTTATTGGACTCGATTACTCTTTGTGCTCTGGACTTTGAAACGAACTCTTTACGACGACCTTTGCCTGTGTTTGGACAGTTTGTGTTTTGTGTGTGCTACCATGGCGACCTACACTCCGCAAGAATACGCAAATATGCACTACATTTATGGAGAATGTAGAGGTAATGGACGAGCTGCAGCGAGACTTTACAGAGAAAGGTATCCGAGGGCTACGCGATATCCCGACCATCGAGTTTTCATTAATGTGCACAGATCACTATGTGACGGGCGGTTCCCCAATCAAGTAGCTGGTGAAGGACGACCCGTAAATGACTTCATACGCGATGAAGTTTTAGAGGCGGTGTCGGCAAATCCAAGCATCTCTGTGCGAGGAATAGAAGCTGATACGGGGATACCGAAGAGCACAGCACACAGTATTCTCCAAAAAGAAGAATATCATCCGTACCACGTACAGCGAGTGCAAAGTCTTTTACCTCGAGACTATCCGAGCCGAGTCGCGTTTTGTGAAACAATCCTGCAAAAACATCGAGAAGACGAAAACTTTATCGACAAAATTTTGTGGTCAGATGAATCAACATTTAAGAAGGATGGCTACATGAACCTACACAACTTGCACGAGTGGCATGTGGAAAATCCGCACTTGATGCGAGAAGATAGATCCCAGTACCGGTTCAAAGTGAACATGTGGACCGGTATTCTCTGTGGGAATATTATTGGTCCATTTGAGATGCCCGAGAATTTGACTGGCGAATCATATTTAAATTTTCTTCAAAATGATTTGCCAAACTTACTAGAAGAGACCCCACCAGATATGTGGTTCCAACACGACGGCTGTCCAGCACATTTTCGCGTATCCGTTAGAGAGTTTTTGGACGAGCAATACCCGAACAGGTGGATTGGGCGATCAGGAACAATCCCGTGGCCAGCCCGCTCACCTGACTTAAATCCGCTGGATTTTTTTTTCTGGGGAACTATGAAGGAGCTCGTTTATGCGAAGCCCATTAATGACATCGCTGACCTTCGTGAGAAGATAACACAAGCAGTGCAGGTGATACGTCAAAAAAGTTACTCGCGAAACATAAAGCGGTCCTTTTTAAGGAGAGTGAGAGCTTGTATTGCCGCGGGTGGTCAACATTTTGAACATTTATTGTAATAAAATATCTTTAAACTAACATTCTTTGCTTTTATTCTACTGGGAACCCATCTACCTGTGTGTATTTCCTTCTTGCTCACTCTTGGAACCGAAGTAAATAATAGTAGTAACATAACAGTTTCTAAGATAAGAAAGGGTCCGACAGTTACCGTTAGTAGGTAGGCACTTCGTAAAAATTGGGTTGTTGAGTAAAAATATTATCAAAATTTTTTTTTTTCAAATTAATGTGTAAGTATTATACCTTTTTAAAAAGAGGAATAAACGCGTCAAAATTTGACGTCACTTGCCATACTATTTTGGTACATTTTTTTTACACTACAGTCGGTCAAAGTTGCGAAATTCAATAGTTTTCCATATCACCTTTAGTTAAAATAATATTTTATTTTAAAATGGTACAATAAGTACATTATTTTTACATTCTATTTAGACACAGCAATACCCTAGATTACAAAACCTCCAAGAAATATCGAAATTATCAGCATTAGCAGTCACAGCATTCAAAAGTATGTCACAGGGTGCTCATTTCCCCTTTTTTTTTTAAATCAGTATAATTCTGTAAGTACATGGGGTGGATTTTTTAAAATATTTTTCTGAGTACTGTTAGAACTTGGGGCATCGTGGGAATCCAGTTGGACGCCAGGTTCTTGGACACCCTGTATAATAGTTTTTATACCGATTTTATCTTCTCGACTAGAGTCATCATGACTCAAGTATTATAATGTAGGCAGTGTTATAATAATGTGACGTCACGGTTGGCGTAGTGGCTCAGGCAATGGACTGCTGCGCTACGTGTCGCGAGTTCGATCCCCACACAAATATTTGTATGACCTACAGATAGTTGTTTCGTGTCTGGGTATTTGTGTATGTGAGTTTAAATGTTTGTGAACGCACCCACGATACAGGAGAAATTCCTAATGTGGGGCAAAGTTTAAAAAAAAAATAGTTTATTTAATTTAGATGACAGTGGCTGTCATCTAAATTAAATAAACTATTTTTTATTTTTTTTTATTAATAGGCATTTTGTTAATAGGTATACTTAAAGAATAATGTTAGTACAAAAAAGAATAATCATAATAATCGAAGGCCAATACACAACACATACTTCATTCAAAGTTCATTTTAAAACTACAATTTAAATAAAAATAAAATGATCATGTCAAAATGTAAAATGTCCACAATGAAATTATTATTATATTATTATAGCTAGCTTATGTTGTCCCACTGCTGAGCAAAGGCCTCCCTCCATTCCTTCCAACGGTCACGATTCAGTGCGACGTCTCTCCAATTCTCAAGGAAGACATCCAGTTCGTCCCGCCATCTCCTTCGTGGTCTGCCACGACCTCGCGTCACAGTTTCAGGGCACCAATCCTGAGCTTTACGGGCCCACAGCTCGTTTGGCATGCGACAGACATGTCCTGCCCAGTCCCATTTAAGTATGGCAAGCCTTTTGAGTCACGTCAACAATTTGCGTTTTGGAGCGCAGTGTAGTGTTTCGAACCCGATCGGTTAATTAAATTAAAAAAAATTATAAATAAGAAGTAAGAAGGATATTTAAGTCATGTTTTGTTGCTTACCTCTGGCCGTGCCCCATCTCCAACCAGGCTCTGCATCGCCTCTAGGTGGCGGTGCATCGCTGACCTGCAAAATGGAAGATTTACCTTTAGAAATTTCAAATTTGTTGAGCAGTTTCTGAGTACAGTCAAAAATAATGATTATAAACTATTGTAGGCTATTTAGTCACGTCAGAATATGATAATGTCATCATCATTATTTAAATTGTGGGATATCATCATCAATCATCAACAGCCTATTAACGTTCCCACTGCTGGGACACAGGCCTCCTCTCTTTGAGAGGGATGGGCTATAATCCACCACGCGGGCCCAGTGCGGATTGATAGATGTCACATGTTTTCGAATTTTTTGGTTCTAAGACATGCCGGTTTCCTCACGATGTTTTCCTTCACCGTTTTGAGAGCAGCGGTGATGAAATAAATTACACAAAGTAATGTGCCTGCCTGGGTTCGACCGTTCGTACCCACGACGTACTGTTCGTAAGTCGGGGCCGCCACCACTGGGCCACCGCTGCTCTCTATTTGTGGGATTATAACGGGATCTACCCCAAACGTTTGTAAAAGGGTTTATCGTACCCTTCACGAAGACGTCAAACAAGAATTCTATACATTTTTGGTGAAAAATCGCATTTTTCAATGGCTAAAAACATTGTGCCGATGAATGCTTAGAACAGGGATCATGGAGATATTCCCAGAAAAGTTAAAGTATTTAAAACTAATATTTCATACATCGAGTGAAACTTGTACATTTGACCTACATTATCCTCTAGTTACAAAGATATTCAGAACAAAAAACGAGAAAAACTAGCACTTTATTGCTTTACGAAGGTTCTTTTTACACCTTTTATGAATTATCGTTTATTTATTTATACTTCATGTACAAGAGTGGTATATTAATGCCACAAGACCTTCAGACCTTTCTTCCGGTCGTCTCTGTTAGATATTTATTTTACAAAATAATATTAAATGTCCATCAGTGCCCTCTGTATTGTCATTTACGTCTATGATTGTATCTGTGATATAATCTATGATGTTGTCTATGACAGCTCCAAATAACAGTTGATGTGTTTTTATTAGTTTCTGCCATTAATTCCATAAATCGCTTTATAAGAACCTTTTTGAGAGACTGTAAATAATACAGTATAAGTGCTTACCAGGTCTCCAGGTTGCAAGCTAAGCTCATCGACTGTTCGCGCGCTGAACTCGTACACACAGCGCCATCTAGGGGCGCTGGCGGTAGACACAGCTTCTATCGCTATAAGAGAAAGTAAACATGTTTTCATTACTCATACTCTGAAAGTAGGTCATAACATGCCTGCGGAGCGGGTTGAAAATACAATTTTTTCAGCCCTAGGGAGAATCGCTTTCAACTGACAGCTGACAATAGTACATTATGATATAAGTGCGGATAGTTGAAAATTACAGCCGAGTCGATATTGCTTGCCCGAGCCGTAGGCAAGGGATAAAAGAAGGCAGAGGCTGCAATTATCAAAGCGCATTTATTATATTTATATATTTTTGATTTTATCTTCCAGTGGGATAATTTTTGAGTTGTTGCGGGTGAAGCCGCTTGGAACAGCTAGTAAAATATAAAAGAAAACATTATGTTCCTACCAAAAATCAGAAACGCTGTCAGACATAACACATCCATAACTCACTATAAATAAGGTCCAATGACACACAAAATCACTACAATAATTTATAATAATTATAAGTAATTAATTTGTTCTGTGTAGAAAAAACACGTTTGAAGTTTAACCGATAAAGACTTTGAGTACAAAGAAATAAGGTGTAAAAAACAATGGCGGTTGCTATAACTCGACGACTTTTGTTTGAACCCTCAAATGATTTTAGATCGCTCATATGTTGCTCATACGTGCAATAGATTTTAATACTTTTCAAGGTTTTTATCTGCCTCCTTCTGTTTTCCGACAACTTCACTTCCCCCTTTTTTTTTTTTGGCGGGTGGAGAATCATCGAATAACCCCTCCCGCTCTTGGGCAGAGCGAAAGGGAGTGTCAAACTTCTACTGACTAAAAACCACCCATGTTCCTTCTTAGCCCTCTATGTCGAGGCCGCGATAACTAGTGTACAACCCGCGGCCCTGACGGGAACTTCACTTCCCCTCAGGACACCTATTGCTTTCTATTTGTCTAAGTAATTTATTGGTCTATGGTGGTGTGTTTAGTACAAATATTGTAAATAGGATTCAAACCACTTCCCGATATCTGATTGAGCTGAAATGTTGTGTACCGCAACTTCAGTGGCAATTCCATAATATGTTAGATATAACCTGATGCAGCTGGCTGGATTTTTTATTTATTTATTTAAACTTCATGTACAAGTGTGGTACATAGGCGGACTTAATGCCACAAGGCATTCTCTGCCAGTCAACCTTTGGGTTAAAAAGGACAGCACTGTGGTAGAGTACAAAAACAATAAAAATAAGGTTATAACCATTTTGTAAACATAAAACATAAATTGGTGCATACTAATACATAAATATACAGATAGAATTAAACGAATAGATATTTTAATACATACAAATACGAGAAACCTTATAATAATTACCGGGATAATTATTATTAGGATTGTCTCCTCACTGGACAACTCTTCAACTGGTGGTAGAAATTTAATTATTACTAGTACTTTTTTTGCCCGGTTTTGTTTCATTGTATTTAATTAATGTTTGACTTTTCTACACACTGTGTCTACTTGTCTAGTCTAATTTTCCTCTCGCATGTCTGCTGGAAGAAATTTCTTTTGAAATAAGCAGTACCTTTGTGCTTCCCTTTTTTTAATATTTTTATCCTTTTTTTGTATTTTGTGTGTACATAAATAAAAAAATAAAAAAATGTTTTGTTTAATTTGTCTTCCCCTATTGTGACAACCCTTCCATAATAGGTGATCATTTTGCACGTTCTTAAGCAACGTATACTATGTAATCTGTTCCATATTTTTACTTTTGTGATCATGTTCATGACCGTCGGACTGCCAAATCGTCTCGAGATGGAACCCAAAACACGCACTTGTGATTTATTGGATTTATGTGCGTATTGTATAATTATCTTTTTTTTTTTTATGGGACAAGCCCGCCACACTATTCCCAAACCACTGTAACTCCTGAAAGCCAGAATCAACAGAGGCGACCACAAGAAAAGCGCCGAGACAATGAAGCTCGACGAAGTCCCAGGGAAACGATTTAACTGTCTTGAATCCCGCAACGAAATTAATCAGAAAAGAATAGCGGAGGAGTAGGTAAACCATCATTTCCACTTTCCTCCATATCAGCAGGAGACAAAACAGAACAAGGCCAACAGGCACGCAGGGACGTATACAACTTGGATAAGCCCAGTTGCCTGATAATCATCATCAGCCTATATTGTTCCCACTGCAGGGACTCAGGCCTCCTCTCTAATAGAGGGATGGGCTATAATCCACCACGCGGGCCCAGTGCGGATTGGTAGATGTCACATATCTTAGAATTTTTGGTCAGTTGCCTGATAATAATTAATGATAATTATCACTTGCTTCGGTATAGGAACACATCATGAGGAAACCAGTATGCCTTTTTTATGTTTTTTGAAGTTTAGGAAATCATCAAATGACTCCTCCCGCTCTGGATACAGCGGTAGGAAAAGTCAGACTTCTACTGACTAAAAACTACCCATGTTCCTTTTTAGCCCTTGTGTGGAAGCCGCAGTATCTCTCTCGAACAACCTTCAGTCTCGACGGGAAACTATTTTTTTTTTTTTAATAAACGTTGCCCCACACTAGGAACTACTCCTGTATCGTGGGTGCGTTCACAAACATTTAAACTCACATACACAAATACCCAGACCCGGAACAACTATCTGTAGGTCATACAAATATAGTTGAGTTTGTCTGAGAGATATTTCTCGGCGGCATGTAAAGCTAAGTCAGAGATCCGTGGGTGGTATATAAACTCTGACACCAGTTAAGGTATCTAAACACACGATAAAGGAAGAAGGTGGTTACATTTGGTCCTAGAGCAAGCCATGGTCCGGGGCGAGGAGGAATGGGACGCCATCGCCTCCTTCTGCGAAGCAGTGATGCTAGCGAAGGAGTTGGCGGAACGTGTGAGGGAGAGAACCTCTCGTCCCAGCCGCCACGGGAGACGCTTCGGGCGTCGGGGGCCACGTGATGACTTCCGGCCTGTGGACGGTGAGTGATAGGCTAGCTCGCCGTCCGTGCGTCTTACGACGATGACAGGCCGTGTCGACGGCACGTTCGTGTTCCACGCGCGCCTCTAGATGTCAGCAACATGGGAGGGGCCCGTCGGGGCTGCGGGTTGTTCAGAAGTTACCGCGGCCTAGACATATAGGGCTAAGCAGGAACATGGGTGGTTTTTAGTCAGTAGAAGTCTGACACTCCCTTTCGCTTTGCCCAAGAGTGGGAGGGGTTATTTGATGAATTTCCACACGCAAAAAAGAAAAAGGTGGTAACATTTCGACACTAACAATTTATACTACGCTAATTCGAACTTTAGGTAAATTCGTTTTTTTATGCAAAGTTGCTTAGAATGTGTATGGTGGCGCCATCTCGTAACCATGTTTATAAATTCTACTGCTCGTGAACTAACTCTGCATATGACGTTGATTGTACGACAAGCGACGAAATTCGCCCTCTCTTTCCCTCCTTTTGGCAACCGCCTGCGGAGGATTTGGCCGCGGCGGCAGGCACTCCACCTCAAGACACCACAACGTTCGATTCTCGACTGCACTGCGTATACGCAGCCTGCAGGTCAAACCGCTTTCCGCCGGAATCGAGATATACAAGTGGCCCCGGGGTCCATCAGCGAAGCTAGACCTGATGCACCAGAAGACGCGCGAAGATTGGGTTACGACCGACAGCCGCGCCATCGAGCCAGCCACGTCAGCAATACCGGCAGGTGAGCCAGATTTCCCCTTCCTTAATGTCGTTTGTTCTTTCATCAGATAGATTCCCAGAGACGATAACTAAAATCCTTAAAGCTACAGTCAACCCTATACCCCAAGTAAAAATAATAAAACGTCCAAAAAAACCAATCCAATCGTCTCCACAAATTGGTGGTGTAATAAAAAAAATCGTGAAGAAATAAACAAAAATAACGAAGTTACAAATACGAAATCACTCGATTTAAATTACGCTAGCTAGAATAAGCGGAGTGTGTGCGGGGAGGGGACGCACCTCTTGTTTGCTTACATTAGTCTAACTACACTTGTCGCTGTGTTACATGTGATTGCGCGGTCTTAAAGCTTTATCAGTAAATCATAATTAATAGCGTCATTAAATTAATTTCAATGTTATCACATTTTTCCCTTTAAGAGCCTTTACTGTAAAGTATACTTTTATAGGTTGGCTAAGTATAAATTGCTGGTGTCGATTTGAGGGTTGCTTTAAAAGTTGTTGAACTATACGATCTCAAGAATAGCGGCCGATAATGAAACAATTGAAGAAATAAGGAAAAAGTAAATGAACGTAGCAAAGTTTCTCAAACTTTGTGTGTAGAACAGTAATGTTACGTCGGTCATCTAGAATCTTCGAGAAATCTCGCTAATAACTGTGAAGTACCCACAAGAGTCGAGTAAATTCTTTTAGTTACCTACTTCAATTCTGTAGGTGTAGGTACATTGTTTTGTCAAGACTCAAGGTCAGCGTTCGGCCGGCGTCGGCGGCACTTGCCATTTTAATTTCGACCGTGTGCCGACGGCGTAAAGTAACTTCTTCTTTGTTGGTTCTTTTATCTTGAAGTTTATTTTTTTGTGAATGCTTTATGGAATAATAGGGAATTTTCTCGAGCTTCTTTTGTGTGTTTGGGTATAAAAGGATCGACAGAGCTCGAAGGAGTCAGTCTACTTTAAAGCGAGACAGCGAAATGTTCGAAGAGATATCTAGTGCAATACAGTGTTCAGTAGTGATTTGCGATTGTGTATAAGTGTTTTGCGAGAAATTAAAGTTATTTCGTGTGTTTAATTGGTAGTGTTTTTATTTATCCCATACCCAGCTCGTAACAGTAACAACTATGCAAATAAAAAACTAAAAAACCCGACTGAAAAAACTGAAAAGCAATAAACAAGCACATTTTCATTGTCCATTCTATTTTCATTTCATAATTTAATACTCAAATGAACCCCGCCTGCTTCCAAGTTTTGTTTAATTTTAAATGTGCTTGTTTTTTGCTTTTCAGTTTTTTCAGTCGTGTTTTTTCAAATCAAATCAAATCAAATCATTTCGGGTTTTTTAGTTTTTTTGTTTTTCAAAAATCTTTTCTTTTTTAATGTAGCCAGTGACACTCGCGCCATCAAGACGAATCTAACGACGTGTATTTTATTCAAATCCCTTCATGCGTTTAGGACTTATGAGGGAACAAAGAAACGGACATACATACATACACACGCCAAACACATAAGTCTCCTTTTGGGCTTCGCCGCAGTCGGGTAAATAGGCTCGTTTTAGTTGAATTTAAAATTATTACAGGAAAGGATGTGTCTCATGAGATGACAAGTAACAGACATTATGGAAGAAGGCATGGTGCGTCGACCACAAATGAATAGGGTAACCGATAAAAAAAAACAAATTAGTCCGTCAGATAGATTTCAAAAAAACATTGCCGAATATTTTTTCTTTTTGCACGTAAACCAAAAATGAAGACGATACGGTGCTTCGAAAACTTGTGTGACGTCACATCGCACTGCTTTTTACCTGAATCTGAATAAGAAAATATGATCCTTAAATAAGCCCATTGGGGCTGCGGGTTGTTCGCAAGAGATACCGCTGCCTCGACATAAAGGGCTAAAAAGAAACATGGCTGGTTTTTAGTCGGTAGAAGTATGGGAGGGGGTTATTTGATGATTTACCACCCACCAAAATAAAAAACCTATTTTTACGGTCATGATTAGCGGAGTAACAAATAAATTCGCAAAGTTTTTATTATAAAAAAAATTAATAGGAACCTAGAAAAAATATTCTTTCTTAAAACTTGAATTATGTCAAAAATAAATAATTGTTTTTGTGTTACCGAAAATAAGTAACAAAAGTAAGTGATTACCGCACTCAGAGGGCTTTAATGATTACTTAGGCCATCACCTAGTAATGGTTTTGACAGTTTTGTCATACAAAAATATGTCAAACCTTTACAAGTGACGGCTACGGTAGTAAGGCTAAACTTTAACAATCCTAAGTGTTACAGTTAACATAGCTTTAAACTATACAGTTCCCTTTAGTATACCGAATGTCTCACTCTGCAGTAACCGTGACCAGTCCTTGCTCTTACGAAGCAGTATCACACTAATATTATAAAGGCGAAAGTTTGTGAGTGCGTGAGTGTGTATGTTTGTTACTACTTCACGCAAAAACTACTGAACGGATTTAGATAAAATTTGGTACACAGATAGTTTATAACCTGGATTAACACATAGGATAGTTTTATCCCGATTTTTTCTTCCCGTGGGATAATTTTCGAGTTGTAGCGGGTGAAGCCGCTGGCAACAGCTAGTACATCTATAATAGGGGATCGGACAAAAAAAAAACTAATTAGTCTGTCAGATAGATCTCCAAAAAATATTGAACACGTATTTTTTCTTTTTTAACATAAACAAAAAATGAAGTCAATACAGTGCTTCGAAAACTCGTGAACTCTTCGAAAACGTCATATGATAGTACATTTTTTACCTATAAATGACGTCACAACCACATCTTAACTTCATCAATTTTGATTAATTTGATAAAACAAAAAACACGTATCCAATATTTTTCAATAATCTTTTATTTTTATTTTTTTAAAACGTTGCCCCACACTAGGAATTTCTCCTGTATCGTGGGTGCGTTCACAAACATTTAAACTCACATACACAAATACCCAGACCCGGAACAACTATCTGTAGGCCGTACAAATATTTGTTCCGTGCGGGAACGAACCCGCGGCACGCAGCGCAGCAGTCCACTGCCAGCCCACTGCGCCAACCGTGTCGTCAAAAAATCTAACTAACGGACTAATAAGAATCATATTTTTTTGACTCAGTCCGATCCCCTATTATAGTTTACCTGCTCCAAAAAGGGGCAAAAGAGTATTGGCATATTAATACTACATCACTACATAGTTTGACTGGCCTGTTGGTCTAGTGGTTAGTGACCCTGACTGCTAGGCCGGAGGTCGTGGGTTCGATTCCCACCCAGGACAAATGTTTGTGTGATGAGCACGATCATTTGTTCTGTGTCTGGGTGTAATTTATCTATAATATGTATGTATTTAGAAATATATAAGTATGTTTATCAGTTGTCTAGTACCCATAACACAAGCTCTGCTTAGCTTGGGACTAGATGGCGTTGTGTGATAGTTGTGGAATATTATTATTATATTATATTATTATTATTATGAAAAATAGTAATCAAACTAAAAAACCCGACTGAAAAAACTGAAAATTAAAAAAACAAGCACATTTAAAATTAAACAAAACTTGGAAGTAGGCGGGGTCCATTCTATTTTAATTTCATTTCATAATTTAATATTCAAATGAACACCGCCTGCTTCCAAGTTTTGTTTAATTTAAAATGTGCTTGTTTTTTTAATTTTCAGTTTTTTCAGTCGGGTTTTTTAGTTCTTTTGTGTTTGTTCTTTCATTGGTCGCGTAAAATTCTTCGCAGATGATTTAACTTTTGTGTTTGTTTATAGGATTTGTGACTTTGAATTTCTTTTAAACGTATAAGTCTCATATTTTTTTGTAATCTCCTTTTAAAACCCTTCATTTTGATACCCTACTCGATGGTAATTGAAAAAGTTTTTTTTAAATCCGCGATATGGCCTCCAAAATCCACAAATTTCTTTGTTTTTTTAATTTTATTGTAGCCAGTGACACTCGCGCCATCAAGACGAATCTAACGACGTATATTTTATTCAAATCCCTTCATCCATTTAGAAGTTATGAGGGAACAAAGAAACGGACATACATACATACACGCCAAACACATAACCCTCCTTTTGGGCTTCGCCGCAGTCGGGCAAAAACAAAGTCGCTTTCTCAGTCCCTATCTCCCAATGTATGCTTAAATCTTTAAAACTACGCAACGGATTTTGATGCGGTTTTTTTAATAGATAGTGATTCAAGAGGAAGGTTTAAGTATCTTTATTGCACGCGTGCGAAGCCGGGACGGGTCACAAGTTTTGATATAAATGGGGAAAGTTTGTTATTGCATTCGAGGTGGAATTCACAACTGAGCCAGAGGTTAAGATGTTATGGAGCCGTTAACTGCAGTAGTAAACTTTCCATTGCATGTTGAACCTAATCGTTAAGCAATAAGAGTCAGTTTTCAGAGAAGTGTTATTATCTGCCTAGCCTTTTCCCACCTATGTTGGGGTCGGCTTCCAGTCTAACCGGATGCAGCTGAATACCAGTATTATACATGGAGCGACTGCCTATCTGACCTCCACAACCCAGTTAATACTGGCTGGCTAATACTCATTTTGTTAAGACTGGTTGTCAGACTTTCAGGTCACTGACTACCTGTAACGACTGCCAAAGATTTCTACAGGAAGTAAATCAACCCTTCACGCATACGTCAACCAAGCATTCAACTTTTTCATCAAACTAAGTACCCCTACCCAATTTTTTTTGCTGGGAAACGACTTCTTTTTTTGGGGTCAAAAATTTTATTTTATTGTAAAACTCAACGTAGCACTCTTAAAACAGTGTGCTAGTGGATGCTTTGAATAGTAAAAGGGCCATGGAGGTAATTTAAAAAAGTAAAGTTACAACCTGAAAAACTAGTATTAAAAAAAACAGCTGTGCAAAATTTTGAACTTTGACCCCCAATATCTCCGTAACTAGGTTCCCAAGTATGGTCTAGAACAAAAAAATGATCGCAGTGGTGGGGAGAACAAGTGCCCTTCGTTTGCGTTAAGGGTACTTTTACACCCTTTATATGGCAGCCTTAACACCTTAACTTGCTTTCTGAGGCACGGAAGAAACTCGGTATGTAATAAGTGGTCACCCATCCACAGAGCAACCTAGGCGTCTAGCCGCTTGTAAAGATCGAGCCGGGTGGCAGTGTTACATTGAAACACCAGCGGACTTCACGCAATTTCACCCGCATAGTTCCCGTTCCTGTAGGAATACAGGGCTAAAAACTAGCCTATGTTACTCAGGGTGAATGTAGCTTTACAATGGTGAAAGAATTCCGCGCAGCAGTTTTTGAGTTTATTCATTACAAACATACATACATACACAAACACACACACAAAAATACAAATCTGTCCCATTTATAATATTAGTGTAGATATATGTATAATTACCGGTGGTAGCGGGTGCGTCGCCCCAGGCCTCCTCAGCTGCAGGCGCTTCGCCCCACGCGTCGCTGGACTCCGGACCCCACTCCGCTTCTATAAAACACATCATATTTTAATATGACCTGCCACTGATATGGATGGAAGTGGAAATTATGTTTTTCCTACTCCTCCGCAATTCTTTTCTGATTAATTTCGTTGCGGGATCCAAGACAGTTAAATCGTTTCTCTGGGACTTAGTCGAGCTTCATTGTGGATCACCACAATGAAGCTCGACGAAGGATTCGTCCTTCTTCCATCAATTACGGGAACTCGAAACTAAAAGTACATGGTAAATATCGCGTTTTCAGTATTTATTTATTTATTTAGGATCTCCAACGAAGAATATACACAGATCATGTTAATTATAGTAGACGACAAAAGTATCAAGTTAGGAGACCACAGCATGCACAATATAATTTAAATCTAAGCTACCAGTACCAATTAAAAATAAATAAATAAAATAAAAATAAATTAAAATAAAAAAAATAAAATAGATTTAATACAAAAAAATAAAATAAAATCAAAACTCGAAATAACAAATAAAGTCAGAAATATCAAAAATAAAAATAAAAGATAATGTCAAGAAATCAAAACAAAAAATGAATACTGACGAAAATTAAAAACTATAAATTATTGTCACAAATTACAAGCAAGCAAAATTAAAATTACATCACATTATTTAGAATAATATATAATTATTAGTATTAATACAGGTCGCGCCACGTAAGGCGAACGCTGGGGGTCAAGCTGCGCATTAGGGGATTTATCGATCTATTTGGTCCGTCGTTCTGAAAATACTATCGCGCACAAAAGTTTTAAGAAATGGTTTTACATAACAATTGAGAAAAATGATTTATGACGGTAATTGTTTTTTGAAGAGAGAGGCTGTTAATACTATTATTGATAATTTAAAACAATGCATCGAACGGGCGCAGAGGCAACAAAATGTTGCGAGTCTACAGTGAGAAGAATTTTGTTTTTAATTGAACACATTTACAACACACACACACACACACACGAAACGTGTTTTAATTCCATTTAATGATATTCTATTTAATACTAGCGGACGTCACGTGGATTCACCCGCGTAGTTACCGTTCCCGTGGGAATACAGGGATAAAAAGCCTATGTCACCCGGGGATAGTGTAGCTTCCTAACGGTGAAAGAATTTTTCAAATCAGTCCAGTAGTTTCGGAGCCTATTCGTTACAAACAAACAAACAAATCTTTCCTCTTTATAATACTAGTGTAAGTAGATATTTTTCGATGTCAACCTATTAATAAGCAATATAGTTCAAAAATAAAACAAAAGGCCAAGTACATAGTTTTGTGCGAGATTATATGGATATGTGCGAACAAACCCCCCCGCTTTCCCTTTATCGTTCATTTTATGTGGCGCCAACTATATTAAATAGTGCATTTCCGCTCCGCTCTCTCAGCTCACCTGTATTGCTCCAAGCGCTCTCCGCCGGCGCAGAGCTCCTATTCATATACTCATCCCGTCTTTCCTCGTACAGCTTCCACACTCGAGAGCATTTTTCTCCTAATTCTGTGACAGTGTTGCTGAGCTCCGATAGTTGAGACTTGTTGGTTTCTAAGTCCTGTTTCTTGCTCTCGACGAGAGCTTTTGCGGCTTCCACCTATAGGATAACTTATAATAAGTATACGTTATGTTAGGTTGCTGACTCACAGATGCACTTATTTATTTATTTAGGATCCCCAACAAAGAATATACACAGATCATGTCAATTATAGTGGACGACAAAAGTAGCAAGTAAGTGTACTCCTTCACTTACAGGAGACCACAGCATGCACAATATAATTTAAATCTAAGCTAACAGAGCTATACATCACCAATTAAAAATACTATTAAATTTAATACAAAAAAATAAAATAAAATCACTTGAACAAGCTTTGCGACTTAAGTGGAAATGGGCTGGTCATTTGTCAAGGTACACAGACAATCACATGAAGCTCTTGGCATTCGTACGTTTTTCACGGGTGACCACTGAAAACCAGCGCTGTGCTGTGGGCGACCATAACACAGCACCATGCTGAGTGGCAACCTACTTGTCGCAGTCACAACGTGCAACATTTTCTTTTTTGTAATCCTTGCTTGTTGTATTTTTTTTTTATATCTGTTAAGCGTTGTTTGTGTAATGTTTTTTTCCTGTATGCTCGGTATGTTTCTGCGACAAATAAATAAATTTTCTTTCTTTCTTTCTTTCAGATGGTCTTTACAAGCTACTAAATGGGCAGGACCTGCTGGAAATAGAAACAAAGGCAGACCATTTACACGTTGGGCTGACGATATAAAAGAAATAGCAGGTAAAGACTGGTTGGAATTTTCCCGGAATAGGGATAAATGGAAGCAATTAGAGGAGGCTTTTACCCAAAAGGGGTTCATGTAAAAGGAACAGCAAGGATAATATTATATTTATGTATCAAACATTTTTAATTATAAACTAAAGTTTAAGAAATCTACTAATACTTTGAATTGTAAACATACTTTTATACCGAAATAAATAAAGCTTATTATTATTTTGTTAGGTTGAACGATGACTTATTGAGGTGTTCAGTATTCAATTCTCGTCCCGAATATAAAAAAAAAACTTAAACCTTAGTAGGTACGTTTCCTGATTAAACAAAATACGACTCTGTTCGTCAGTTAGATTATCGAAAAATATTGGATACGTGTTTTTTGTTATATCAAATTAATCATGATTGGATACGATAAACCGCGTCAAAGATTATGAGTGGGAGCTTTTGACGTCACTACGTGGTAAAAAATGCTGTGCGATGTGACGTCACACGAGTTTTATAAGCATTGTATCGTCTTAATGTTTGTTTAAGTACGTGAAAAAAGAAAAAATATGTGTCTAATATTTTTTGGAAATCTATCTGACGAATTAATCAGATTTTTTTTTGTCAACCGCACGATCTCCAGATCTCAATTGATTAGACGTTTGATTTTCGCCATTGTCTTACGCCAGTTTTTAAAATATTAAAGGAAATTGAATTATACCTAAAAGTTTTTGACCCGCGCACATTTTCTGTGATCAACGCAAGGGTTGCGAGTCTTTTCCGAAATATTTGGTATGATTCGTTCTGTTATCTACCAGTGAACAAATATTAATTAATTAGATTAAAGATTTTACCCACATTTTAGTAGAGAAATATGTTTATTTAATTAAACCCATTTTTTTCTCAATTGTACAAGGGGTTAGAAAAATACGTGATACACGCCCTCTCTCCTTCTAGAGGATTGGCTCGACTTGCTTCCTCTTCAACGTCGCACCAAAGGATCTTGCTCATGGATATATGGAATCCCGTACCAAACTGTGTCAACATCAAACTTTGTTTTTTATTGTCTACATTTATCATATTAACTCCTACAAAAGTTCTTTTTGTAAACTAAATCCGAGTTTCGGAGTCATTTTATAAAATCGAAAATAACCTCAAAACCAGGCAAGTAGGTATTGTAGGGAAACGTCTACGATGCGAAGTCAGGCGAACTGTCAAAATCAACTGACAGATCTAACAGAACGACTTTTAAACTGGTTGTGTGAACGCCATGTATAGGGAGTAAAACAATATTCATACTTTTATACTTTAAATTAAATTCCTTGTTCAAAAATCAAATCCCAGCTGCATAATGTCGTAAAATATTATGAAAATATATTACTATGACATTTTGATCTTGAAACATGAGAATGCTTGGTTCGAGTTTCGATCATTGTCTTTTATGGACGCCCTCTTCAGTAAAATTTCTGGAAGGTCTGATGTCTTACCTTATCTCGCAGCTGTTTGAGAGTAATCTCCATCATGTTCAGTTTCCCATCCTCGCCAGCCCCTTCAGAAGCTTTAGCCTGCACAAAAAGAAAAAAACTTGAGAGGTGTCAAGGGACACCCGGATGGAACGAAGTTAAAGTCTATCGCAAACAGCACAAGAATGACCAAAAGAATTAATAATAATAAAAAAAAAAAAAAAAAATATATATATATATATATTTATAATTATTTTTTATATAAATTTAAAATATAAAATATCTGGCTTGCTTTCTATAAGAGAGAGAGAGAGACAGACAGAGAAACATGCGACGCCGCACAGCTTACAATAGCTTACTATAGCAAAAAGTGTCGTGACAACTTTTCGTAAGAATTTTTTCCGTCTAGCCCCCTTTCACAACGCGCAATAAGGAACTTCGTTCCAAAAATATATAGGAAGTGCCAAAGGGTGGGCGTTTTGGGGGACTGTCTCTTGTAAATAAGTAGAGTAAAGTAAATTTTGACGTTCGAAAAGTGCTGATTATCAGCCTAATTTGAATAAATGACTTTTGATAGATTGTTTTTGAATATTAAAACTTGCTTTTGCCCGCGGTTTCACCCGCGTTTAATGTCGGTTTCCGTTCAAACTTTCATCTCCTTTTACAGCCCCTTTTTTATTTTATTTTTGGGGGGTGGGAAATCATCAAATAACCCCTCCCGCTCTTGGGCAGAGCGAAAGGGAGTGTCAGACTTCTACTGACTAAAAACCACCCATGTTCCTTCTTCGCCCTCTATGTCGAGGCAGCGATAACTAGTGCACTACCCGCGGCCCTATTTCAGCCCCCCCCCCCCCCAATTATGTCCTAAATCTCTACTTACGTCGTAAGAGGAATACGTGAGCCAAATTTAAAGTCAGTCAGCTTTGCCTTTCATATTTTTAAAATAAACGGACGGCACAGTTGGCGCAGTTGCTCAAGCAATGGACTGCTGCGCTGCGTGTCGCGGGTTCGATTCCCGCACGGAACAAATATTTGTGTACCCTAGTGAGTTTAAATGTTTGTGAACGCACCCACGATACAGGAGAAATTCCTAGTGTGAGGCAACGATAATTAAAAATAATAAAAGCATTTATCTGAAACAATAACCTATGGAGCGCAAACATGGTCGCTTACAAAACGTCAGAAAGTCCGCATTTGGTGTTAAACTTACGGATCGCATACTTACAGTAGGATCAATTTAATAGGTCACATTTGACATCTGTAATTCTTTCAGTGTATCAGTGGAAGAAAATTGTAAAAATTAACTTGAAAGATGGTCGGAAAAAAAAGAGTTTAAAGATATTGATTAGAGCAGCAGTGGCCCAGTGGTGTCGGCCCAGACTTACGAACAGTAGGTCGTGGGCTCGAATCCAGGCAGGCGCATTACTTTGTGTAATTTATTTCATCACCGCTGCTCTCAAAACGGTGAAGGAAAACATCGTGAGGAAACCGGCATGTCTTAGAACCAAAAAAAATCGAAGACATGTGACATCTACCAACCCGCACTGGGCCCGTGTGGTGGAATTAAGCCCATCTCTCTCCTAGAGAAGAGGCCTGAGTTCCTGCAGAGGGAACTTTAGTGTGATGATGATTGATATTGAAACCACATCAAAGTTGGGTAAGCATAGAAGGTAATGACACTTTTTTTTTTTTTTGGCGGGTGTAAAATCATCGAATAACCCCTTCCGCCCTTGGGCAGAGCGAAAGGGAGTGTCAGACTTCCCACCATCCATCCATCCATTCCATCTTCTTTGTTCTTCTTCCATGGGTGACTAAAAACCACCCATGTTCCTTCTTCGCCCTCTATGTCGAGGCCGCAATAACTAGTGTACAACCCGCGGCCCAAGGTAATGATACTGACCTTGGCATCTAACTCAGCTTTCTCTTTGTTCAAAGATATTTGTTTGGCGTTCAATTCCTTGACTCTTGCTTTCAATTGCTGCATTTCAGACATACTGGCGTCACGGTCGGACCTAAAAAGAAAACAATAATATACAATATTGTCTGTAATCAAAATCAAAACATTTATTTCAGTTACAGGCACTTTTGAATAGTCGAACAAATCATTACATATCACTACATAGTAAAAAACAAAGTCGCTTTCTCTGTCCTTATATACCTATGTATGCTTAAATCTTTAAAACTACGCAACGGATTTTGATGCGGTTTTTTTTAATAGATAGAGTGATTCAAGAGGAAGGTTTTTGTATCTTTTTTGCACACGAGCGAAGCCGGGGCGGGTCACTAGTAATATAATAAAACAAAGTCCTCGGTCGCGTCTGCCAGTCTGTCTGTTCGCGATTAACTCTAAAACTGCGGCACCGATTTTCATGCTGATTTCACCAATGGATAGAGTGGTTCTCAAGAAAGGTTTTAGTATATTATTTGGCCGACATACTTGCGGGCAAAGCTGCAGGCATCAGCTAGTACAAAGTAAAATAACCTACAGTCCCAGTCACAAGGTATAACTGTGAGTGTACTGTAGGGCTGTCCATTCCCTAGCGTAAATCTCTGAGGAGAAGAACAGGCAAGACGATTGACGGCACGGTTGGCGCAGTGGCTCAAGCAATGGACTGCTGCGCTGCGTGTCGCGGGTTCGATTCCCGCACGGAACAAATATTTGTATGACCTACAGATAGTTGTTCCGGGTCTGGGTATTTGTGTATGTGAGTTTAAATGTTTGTGAACGCACCCACGATACAGGAGAAATTCCTAGTGTGGGGCAACGTTTTTTAAAAAAGAAAAAGAAAAAAAAAGAAACTGCATGGACACTCAATAAATCAGAATATTGTGACGACGGTCATCCAGAATCTTCGAGAAACTTTGCTAATAACTGTGTAGTACCTAGAAGAGTCAAGTACAATGTTTTAGTTTAGGTACCTACTTTCATTCTGTAGTACATTGTTTTGCCAAGGTCAGCGTTCGGCCGGCGTCGGCGGCACTTGCCATTGTAATTTCGACCGCATGCCGACGGCGTAAAGAAACTTCTTCTTTGTTGGTTTTCTTTTATCTTTAAGTTTATTCTTTTGTTTATGTTTTTGTGAATGCTTTATGGAATAATAGGGCATTTTTTCGAACTTCTTTTGTGTGGTTAGGTACAAAAAGAACCGACAGAGGTCGGAGCAGTCACTCAGATCCAGCCTGACCCCTTGCTGCCCTCCCCCAGTGACGTCCTAAGCCGAGGTCCGTACCCCACAGGGGGTGCCCTTAGCGATTTGTCACTTAGTTTGTAAGTTTTTGCCCTGGCTGGAGGCCTTAAACTCAGGGGCGTGCGCCCTATATAGGCTCTTAGGCTTAGCCTACCTTACCAACTGAGCATTTCTTATAATTAATTAACGATGCAATAAAATAACACTATGTACAAATTAATCATAAAAAAGTTCAAACTCCTGTTAAAATACTTATAGCAATTTTTCGCGTCCCACTAAAACTCATTGACAAGGATTACGATTAGTACGAATCTTATAGACAAACACTCGACTTGTCTAAAACCCATTCATAATTGTATGCACACAGCGTCACATCGGTACGTATGGCCGTGTCTATGAACCGCACACATACATAGATTTTCGCAATTTTAACGCAGCAGCTCCTACGACTGTAGCTGAGTGGGCTGTGATTGGCTGCAACAACACAACCAATCTATAACCCGCGAAGTTCAAAATTTGCATTTTTTTGCAATTTGTAGGCCAGTGCTAGGTTGTATGTTGAATAAAATATGACTACATACGTCTTAAAACCGGGAATCATATTTTAATGAACATACACCCTAGCGCTGGCCTGTAAATTGCAAAAACGTAAGGAAATTAAATTAATAATTTCGCGCTTCGCGAACTTCGGGCTTCCGTGCATAGAGCGCAGCACCTGTTTAGTTCGATGTTCGCAATGTTGTCAACTTGTCACCTCATTCATTGGATTTCGTATAATCCTGCAAAAAATGTTGACCGCTGTTGTGAACAAACTCGATATGAAAATGATGCAATTTTATTTGCTAGTATTTTTCTATCGACAATAATAACCTAGAAATTATTTTTTACGTAAGAGGAAGACATTACTGTTTCATTGTTGTGACAAGCAATATATAATGCGATTTTGTTTTGAAACCGAAAACGTACAGTTAACGTTATTAACAGTAGTGTAAATATTAATTTTGTTGTGTATTACTTGTTTATTCACGTAACAAATAACAATGGTATTTACTTGTGAAGTTTGTGCTGATAATGTGTTTATTACATGTTAAAGGTAATAAGTGTTCTCAATTATCGGTCAGTGGGTCGTCTTAGGGGCGGATCGTTTAATGATAAGATTCAAGTTGTATCTAAAGGTAGACATGTACCCGAATTACGAAAATTTATCCAAAATCTTGCAAGTTACGTGTTCTGTAACTATCACCCACTCACTTGGATGAGATATTTGAGGTGGCCGAATCTTTCTTCTGTTTGCATCGTCATTAGAAAATCGTGAGTTAAACCTTGAAAAATGTGGTGAGTTTTTGAATGGTATTTAAAAGTTTTGTTTTTACAGGCTTACTTTAATACACACATCAATCTAGGGATCAAGCATTTTTATGCGGATTTCTTGAGATTGAGATGTGGCTTTGTAATAAATTTATGATTTTATAAATTTATATGGATCCTTTTTGGTGCATTTCATAATTTGAATCAGGAACTGTGAATCAAATTCGAGTAAAAGATGAAAATCAGCTGTCACTATTTTCCCTATAAAAACATACAACGCATTGAAGACATTATTAGTGCTACTGTTTCCCTACTACTGATTAAAACCAACGTTATTATGGAGCGGCGACGTCATTTAAGCAGGGAAGAAATGCTCAGAGCCGTGGGAATGATAGAAGCTGGTTCCCGGCAACGTACTGTGGCTTTAGCTCTGAATACAAGTCAGAGTGTTATCAGTCGACTTTGGACACGTTACCGAAGCACTGGTACCGTGGCTGAGCGCCATGGAGGACGGTATCGCTGCACCACACGGAGACAAGACCGATACATTCAAATCTTAACTCGAAGAGCTCCAACAATAACCGCCATGATGTAAGCCGTGAGGCTTCATCACTCTTCAGGGAACTTAATTAGCGACCAAACAGTCAGAAACCGCTTGCATGAAGTGAACCTTCATTCCCGAAGACCGCTACGGGTACCACCTATAGCAATGCACAATCGTAGGATTCGATATCAATGGGCTCTTGAACACAGAAATTGGGCAGAAGAACAATGGCGTTTCGTGTGCTTTTCTGATGAGTCTCGTTTTGGTATGAGACCGGATACAAGACGTATACGACACTGGAGAACCCCTGGACGCCAAAAGCGATTAAAATCCTGCCAGGAAGTCCATCCTTATAGTGGTGGAACCATCATGGTATGGGCGGGTATTTGGATCGGCGGAAGAACTGAGTTGATTTGGATCAGAGGCAACCTCAACGCTCAAATTTATGCTGAGACGATTGTATCAGACGTCATCGTTCCTCTACAAGTGCAAATCGGTCCCTTATTTCAGTTAATGCATGATAATGCACGACCGCACACCGCAAGAGTTGTAAGACAGACTCTCGCCGCAGCTAACATCAATGTCCTGCCCTGGCCTGCTCAGTCGCCAGACTTGAACCCGATTGAGCATGCATGGGATATGCTACAGAGAAGAGCTCTTCCGAATATGGAGGGTATCCAGTCGCAAGAAGACCTTTTTTTGTTGTTGCAACGAACATGGGCGGCCATTCCACAGCGTGATTTGGATGAACTCATTTTGAGTATGCCAAACCGATGTTCTTGTGTTGTTAGTGTTCGCGGTAGAAACACGGATTATTAATTGTTTAAGTTACCCAATAAAATTTTAAAGAAAACTGTTATTTCAGTCCTTTTTTCGAACTTTAATGTTAGTGGTTCAAATGTCAAAAATCCCTTTATTAGGAAAATGGCAAATTTCTTTATTAATGCAAAGGTGACTTGGTTTATCGTTACTGTGACAAACGAAAACACTTTATTTGATGAATCCTTAAAGAAAATTTTAATTAATATCAATCAGGAGAAAAGTTATTGCAAAAATATATGTTGATCCCTAGACAGTTTTGATGTGTGTATTTCTTTTTGTTGTCATTTATTCGTAGCCTACCCATCGTGGGGGACCACTGCACGCCACTGCTTAAACTCAAGGCACCCACAGGGAATTGCCCGGTTAAGCAGAAGACAGTCTCCTAGACTGAACTGCGAGATGCCATTTAGAAAAAAAAAAAAAAATCGGAGCAGTCAGTCTTACTTTTATACCGAGACAACGAAAGGATCGAAGAGATATCAAGTGCGATAAAATGTTCAGTATTGATCTGTTTTTTTTTTGTAAAAGATTGTCCCCACACTAGGAATTTCTCCTGTATCGTAGGTGCGTTCACAAACATTTAAACTCACATACACAAATACCCAGACCCGGAACAACTATCTGTAGGCCATACAAATATTTGTGTGGGGATCGAATCCGCGACACACAGCGCAGCAGTCCAATCGCTTAGTCACTGCGCCAACCGTGTCGTCAAATTTGCGATTGCGTATAAGTGTTTTGTGAGTAATAAAGTTAATTCGTGTGTTTAATTGGTAGTGTTTTTATTTATCGGCTGGCACAAACTGACACAAGTGGTCTATACGTACAACCTCACAGTCATGAGGAAGGTCATGTTTTGTAACATAGTAGAATCCCGGTTATCCGATCCTCGATTATCCGGATTTTCTATTATTCGGTTTCAATGTTCACAGCTTTAATTACCATATTTTTATATCTTATCCGGATTTTCGATTACACAGAATATCCCTGGTTTTAACTGATTCGGATAATCGGGATCCTAGGGTACTAGGTTTGGCCGCGGGTAGTCCAACGGTTATCGCGGCCTCGACATAGAGGGCGAAGAAGGAACATGGGTGGTTTTTAGTCAGTAGAAGTCTGACACTCCCTTTCGCTCTGCCCAAGAGCGGGAGGGGTTATTCGATGATTTTACACCGACCAAAAAAAAAAAAAAAAAGGGTACTAGGTTTAGCATAAAAATAGGTATAGTTACTCCTCTCAGACTGAGATCTGGACACATTCCCCTCTCATGGAGATGAGGATTGGAGTCCCAGCAGTGGGAACATTATAGGTTGATTATGCTTATTTATGCTAATGAAAAAGGATCATGTACATGTATACATATATGGAATCCTGTACCAAACTGCATCAACATCAAACTTTGTTTTTCATTGTCTACATTTATCATATTAACTCCTACAAAAGTTATTTTTGTAAACTAAATCCGAGTTTCGGAGTCATTTTATAAAATCGAAAATAACCTCAAAACCAGGCAAGTAGGTATTGTTAGGAAACCTCCACGCCGCGCCGCGAAGTCAGCCGAAATGTCAAAATCAACTGACAGATCTAACAGAACGACTTTTGAACTGGTTGTGTGAACGCCATGTTTATGGAGTTAAAAAATATTCATACTTTTATACTTTAAATTGAATTCCCCATTCAAAAATCAAATCCCAGCGGCATAATGTCGTACAAAATTATGAACATAATTACTATAACATTTTGATCTTGAAACATGAGGATTCTTGGTACGAGTTTTGGTCATTGACTTTTATTCACCAATTTGTTTGTCAACAATTCCATTTCCATTTGTTTCACTTTGCCCAGCAGTGGGATGACACAGGCTTACAGTAATAAAAAAACTACTATCAGCACACTTCACACCTACCTCATACCGTCAATAGTACACTTGGCCGCCGCCACACTGGTTCTGGTCTCCCGAATGTCCTTCGCGAGGTTACCAGCTCGGAGCACCACATTGCTGAGCTCAGCTGTGATGTTCTGACTCCTGGATTTGAGGGAGAACACCTTGGTTTGTTCTTCGGTGCGTAGGGTTTCAAGTTCGCGAGTTCTGGTGGAAAATCAAGGTTGGTTAGTTTGGATTGGATTTTTGAATTGATTTTGGTGTATGGTCACTGAGATATTTTACTTGAATTGGATGATTGTAGCCGATTTTAATAATAGACTAATTGAAAAAACTTAAAAAAAAAAGAAACGAATGCTGTATAAAAAAAACTAATATAGGTACTCGAAAAATCAATAATTAAAAAAAAAAACGATGTGTAATTGAAACTTTGATCACCAATTTCTCTGTTACCAGAAGATTCCCAGGTAGTTTAAAAAAAGGTCTGCAATAAGATAGTTAACAAAAATAAATAAATAATAAGTCCCTCTGATAGATTTCCAAAAAATATTGGACACGTATTTTTTCTTTTTTCATGTAAACAAACAATGAAGACGATACAGTGCTTTGAAAACTTGTGTGACGTCATATTCTAAAACATTAGTATGGCATTTTTACCGGTCAGTGACGTCACAAACTGACGACTGGCCTGTTGGTCTAGTAGTTAGTGACACTAACTGCTATGCCGGAGGTCGTGGGTTCGATTCCCACCCAGGACAAATGTTTGTGTGATGAGCACGATCATTTGTTCTGTGTCTGGGTGTAATTTATCTATAATATGTATGTATTTAGAAATATATAAGTATGTTTATCAGTTGTCTAGTACCCATAACACAAGCTCTGCTTAGCTTGGGACTAGATGGCGTTGTGTGATAGTTGTGGAATATTATTATTATTGTTACAAACCCCCACTCAAGTCTTTGACGCGTTTTATCTTCGTCAATTTTTATTGATTTGATAAAACAAAAAATACGTATCCAATATTTTTCGATAATCTAACAGACGGACTAATTAGAATTACATTTTTATAATAGTTTCATAATACTTTTCGAAAGGTTGGAGAGACCAGAAGAACAATGAAATTAAAGTTAAGTTTTAAATGGTTTGTTTACATTTGTGTTTCCTATCACTGTTTTTTTCTATTTTTCTATTAGTCATGTTAATTACTATGCAGTTTATAGAAAGTAATGTTTATATTTACACAGATGCACTGTTGTTGTCACAAAAAGGTCGCTGGGCTTTGAAAATGTACACAGTTTCTTATATTCTTTATAACTTCACTTGTGGCAGTTCGTTTTCTTTAATATTATTGTCACTTAGGTATATGAGTGTCTTTTCACTAATTCACTTTGTTTTATCACTTAAATATTGTTTATTGATTTATGAAAGATTTTAAATAACAGAACTGATGTTAGTGCTCGATGACGTTCCGTTCCACAAACATCATCGTCCGTCATTGCGGACTTTTTTTTAAACTACTTGGGAATCTTCTGGTAACGGAGAAATTGGTGGTCAAAGTTTTAATCGCACATCTTTCATCATTTACTAACCGCCAAAAAAAGGGTATTTGCATACACCGTCGGGCCTGCGGGTTTTTTGAAAGAGATACCGCGGCCTCAACACAAAGGGCTAAGAAGGAACATGGGTGAATTTTTCCCCCCGCCAAAAAAAATGCACCCCAAAAGATACCTTTTTTTCTCCCACTCTAATTGACACTGCCTTTCCATTTCTTTGCGAGCAGCTTCGCGTTTTTCCTGAAAAATAAAGAGATAAACTGATTTGATTTTTGAATGGGGAATTTAATTTAAAGTATAAAAGTATGAATATTGTTTTACTCCCTATACATGGCGTTCACACAACCAGTTTAAAAGTCGTTCTTTTAGATCTGTCAGTTGATTTTGACAGTTCGGCTGACTTCACATCGTAGAGGTTTCCTTACAATACCTACTTGCCTGGTTTTGAGGTTATTTTCGATTTTATAAAATTACTCTGGAACTCGGATTTAGTTTACAAAAAGAACTTTTGTAGGAGTTAATATGATAAATGTAGACAATAAAAAACAAGGTTTGATGTTGACACAGTTTGGGATTCCATATAACCATGAACATTAGTTTAGACAAAAAAATAAGATGTGGGAGGCGCTAGTTTCCCTTAAAACCATAAACTCTGTCCCACACTAGAACAGACTACTAGGAGTGACTTACTTGGGCTGCGGGATGTTGTAAGAAATACCGCGGCCTTGACATAAAGGGCCAAGAAGGAACATGGATGGTTTTTAGCCAGTAGAAGTCTGACACTCCCTTTCGATCTGCCCAAGAGCGGGGTTATTTGAAGCATTCCCACCCCGCCCCCCAAAAAAGGAGTGACTTACTTGTTCTTCTTTCTGTTTCCTCATCAACTCTTCTTGTTCTCTCTTCTGTATTTCAAGACGTATCTTCTCCCTCTTTTCGGCTTCTTCACGCTCTTTACGCTCTCTTTCGGCCTAAAAACAATATGCTCACTGTATCCATACAAATAATTCGTTTGTAAGCAGTCAAAAGTTCTTCATTAAATGTATATGAAAGTATATTAGTATGTTACTAAAAATAAAACTTTCTGGTAGTTTGTTTCGGCTAACGTCCGAAACAGCTGGACCGAATTTACGGAACTTTCACGCCCAGATAGCTTTTTTTTTTGTTTTTTTTTTGGCGGGTGGAAAATCATCGAATAACCCCTCCCGCTCTTGGGCAGAGCGAAAGGGAGTGTCAGACTTCTACTGACTAAAAACCACCCATGTTCCTTCTTAGCCCTCTATGTCGAGGCCGCGATAACTAGTGTACAACCCGCGGCCCTCTCCCAGATAGCTAATGTTATAATTAGTAACTTAGGCTAGTATTATTTCCCGTCGGGGCTGCAGGTGGTTCACAAGTTTCCGCGGCCTCGACATATAGGGCTAAGTAATAACATAGGTGGCTTTTAGTCAGTAGAAGTCTGACACTCCCTTTCGCTCTGCCCCCTTTCTCTGAGCGGGAGAGGTTATTTGATGATTCTCCACCCGCCAATAAAAAAATAAAGGCAAAAATTTAAACCCCTTGAATTTGGTAACAAAATTTAACTAATTTTTTGAAGTCGTTTAATAAATAGAGTACATCTCAATACTTATGAAACTCTCACGGATCGGACAAGTTTCTTATAATATATTATTATTATTCGTCTAAATGTATATAAGTAGTTTATCAGCCATCTCGTTACCATAACACAAGCATTAGGTTGCTTAGCTTGGGACTAGATGGCGTTGTGTGAAATGTCCAAGGATATTTTTTTTTTTTTTTTTTTTTTTAATATTAAATTATTATTACCTCGGCCTCCTATGTAGCGTTGAAGAATAAAATATTTAATTAAAATTGGCACATGTAAGAAGAATCCAATAGCTGTTATTTATCGATTGTACTTGTTCATAAATGAAATTGATTAAAAAATGACCAGGGGGTTAAAATGCCCACTTTAGCAGATCATAATATGAATTGCGTTAAAAATCGTAAAATGCACTTTTTATCATAGTAACTGCGTCTGTGAACATTTTACGAATTTAAACAGAATTCAAATTATTTTCCTATTACAGGGTTATTTCTAAAACACCGTTAACCTGGCAAGACTGTATTACTATCGTCATAAACAACAACTTTTGTTCTATGACTTTTTACAAAATATAATACATTTACCAAAAACAAAAGTTCAAGATTTCGTTGTCCTATCTAACACATTTCAACTCTGTATTTTGCTGTACCTACCTACGCCTGTCGCGCACTGTCGTAACTCGCTACGCTACGATTACCCCGCCGCCCTTACCCCGCTCCCCTCGCTATTGTGCCAAGACTTGGTAACATTTAGAGCGTACAATTTAAATATTTTTATTTTTGTAAGTAAACCTGATGAACTAAAATATGATGAATTTTTAAAAGTCATAGAACAAAAGTTGTTGATTATGATGTTAGCAACTTAGTCCTGAGAGGTTAACGGTGTTTTACAAATAACCCTGTATAATCTATTTTTCTAAATGTTCACAGACGCATTACTATTATGATAAATCTATTTTACGCTTTTTAACGCAATTCATATTATGATCTGTTAAGGTGGAAGCTCACATCCGGCCCGCGAAATTCTAATTTTCTTACGTTTTTGGCAATTTGCAGGCCAGTGCTTGGTTGTATGTTTATGAAAATTTGATTTGCGACTGTAAGACGTATGAAGTTACCGAATTATAACCATCAAAATTACTAACTACTAAAGAACGACGACTAAATTACTAAAGAATGACTTTTACATGCAAAAATCAATCTTGACATGAAAATGAACTTGGAGGGTTGTATTGATAATTTTGATGGTTATAATTCGGTAACTTCATACGTCTTACAGTCGCAAATCAAATTTTCATAAACATACAACCAAGCACTGGCCTGCAAATTGCCAAAAACGTAAGAAAATTAGAATTTCGCGGGCCAGATGTGAGCTTCCACCTTAAAGTGGTCATTTTAGACCCCCAGTAATACAGACCAGGTAAAAAAAGAATTGCAGTGGCATGTGCAACAGAGTTTTGAATCATTATTTCTAAAATTTATTTTTACACTAGCGGACGTCACGCGGTTTCACCCGCGTAGTTCCCGTTCCCGTGGGAATACAGAGCTAAAAAGTAGCCTATGTCACCCGGGCATAGTGTAGCCTCCCAACGGTGAAAGAATTTTTACACGAGTTTTTGAAGCACTGTATTGTCTTCATTTTTGGTTTACGTGCAAAAAGAAAAAATACGTATCCAATATTTTTTGGATATCTATCTGACGGACTAATTAGATTTTTTTGTTAACTTCCCTATTTCCCCTTTTTTTTTCCTCTTTTTTTGTTATGTTATATCAAAGAACTATTAGAAATAATACGATGTATTAAAAAGTTATAAAATCGATCAATAAATGGAATCACACACATACACACACACACACACTCACACACACACACACACACACACTAGAAGACACACTTTAGAAGTTTTTAGTGGGGGCGTTTGCTATCCTTGTCGCGTGAAACGGCTATTTGTACTACGTAACTATGGTAGTATTAGTTATGACGTCACATCTTTATAGCGCTGTCTTTGTCTAGCAAGTCATTTTAAATCGGGTAAAACTAAGCCATTTTTAAAGATATTACACTAGCTTTTTACTTTTGCCTATCTTATTATTTAGATACTATTTCCAGATCACTAGTAAAAAAGTAAAAAAACTTTTTTTTTTAGATACTTTGGTTTGTTCTTTTATTCTTCGCAGATGATTTAACTTTTGTGTTTGTTTATAGGATTTGTGACTTTGAATTTCTTTTAAACATATAGGTGCCATATATCTTTGTAATCTCCTTTTAAAACCCTTCATTTTGATATCCTACTCGATGGTAAATGGAAAAAAATACTATTTTCAAATCCGCGATATGGATCCCAAAATCCACAATTTTTCTTTGTTTTGTAATTTTACTGTAGCTAGTGACACTCGCGCCATCAAGACAAATCAAACGACGTATATTTTATTCGAATCCCTTCATCCGTTTAGGAGTTATGAGGGAAAAAAGAGACAGACATACATACATACACGCCAAACACATAACCCTCCTTTTGGGCTTAAAAAATAGACAAGCACGCAATTATAAGCTGATAAAGCCAGTATACCTTCTCCTTATGCTGTGCTTCTGCCAGTTGTGATCTTCTCCGCTCTAACTCCGCCTGTCCTCGCGCCATGTTCTCCCTCCTTCTCTCTTCGTAAGACTTGGCGCTCGTGTTTGACGAGACTGAATCGCGTCTGAGGACAAAAGTACAGGTTTACCTATTACTAGCTGTTGAAAGCGGCTTCACCCGCTACAGCTCGAAAATTAAACACAAGGGAATATAAAATCGGGATCAAAACTATCCTATGTGTTAATCCAGGTTATAAACTATCTGTGCACCAAATTTTATCCAAATCCGTTCAGTAGTTTTTGCGTGAAGAGGTAACAAACATACACACTCACAAACTTTCGCCTTTATAATATTAGTGTGATTACTTTAGCCGTCACTTAGTAAAGATTTGACATACTTTTGTATGACAAAACTGTCAAAACCTTTACTAAGTGATGGTTTAGTAAAGGTAAATCATTAAAGCTCTCTGAGTGCGTCAGTGAGACTCCCAGATTCTCTTTAAACTATTTTAAAACAATGGTTAGAGCAGCTGTCTTGTTTGGATCGGATGTTGGGCCACTAAAGGGATTAACGAAGGCTGAGATTAGAATACTAAGAGGGATGTGTGGCGTTACGCGAATGGATAATGTGTTGCGGAGCAATTAGGATAATGTTGTGAGGAAAGTCTGGAGTAGGAATGTGGATGGGTATCGTCTTATCTAAATTGTGTGGCCCAGAATAGGGGATCGGACTGAGTCAAAAAAATATGATTCTAATTAGTCCGTCAGTTAGATTATCGAAAAATATTGGATACGTGTTTTTTGTTTTAGCAAATTAATCAAAATTGACGAAGATAAGATGTGGTTGTGACGACATTTGTAGGTAAAAAATGTACTATCATATGACGTTAAGGATGAAGGAAGAAGGAAGGAAGGGTGAAGGATGATATGGCTAGGAAGGAGGTGACTACTGACATGACGAGAAATAGAGAGGTATGGAAAAGACATGTTGCGCCGACCCCAAATAAATTGGGATAAGAGCAGGAGAATGATGATATGACGTTTTCGAAGAGTTCACGACTTTTCGAAGCACTGTATTGTCTTCATTTTTTGTTTATGTTAAAAAAGAAAAAATACGTGTCCAATATTTTTTGGAAACCTATCTGACGGACTAATTAGTTTTTTTTTTGTCTAATCCCCTATTAGGCTACTAGTTTTGCGCTATTGGTAACGGCTATCAGTTCCTGCATAGCTATTCACAACCATTTGAAATATTCCTAATACAAGCAAATCTTTGCTTAAAAGGTGACTCCAAACGTAACGTAACATAGTGCAAGGAAGTACGGATTCCGGCAAGCGCAGCGCGTGCCCTGTAACCTTCGAACTCTGTGCTCGGACCTCATTGAAGACACATGCGTTTTTAAAAACATTTCTACTCTATGGCATTTTCGTTGTTCGATCGAATTATGAATTACATGTCAATTACTCTGTATTGTTTCCAAGTGAATTAATATTACAAATATACTTAGAAGTGAATCCAAGTTTAGTTTTTTTCATAATTAAGTTCCCTTTTAATAGATATTTTCTGTAGTGATGAAATAAACACTTTTTTTATTGTCAGTCGTTTCCTATCGATTCATCGTTATCGAAAATTGCTATTCACAAAACCGAAGTCGAGTAATAGATTCGATAGTCATTTCCGACAGCTATTTGCTATCGGAAGCGCAATCCAATCAGAATCCAATTCCAATATCATTTTGTAGTATACCATAAGCAAGAGTCGTTGCGTATCCATTTAGAATAAAAATCTTTTCTAAATTGTATTTAATAATATTTTTTGTTACTATACTCGGATATTCAGTACAATCTACAGTAAAACTTATAGAAATACTCATTACTCATTCAAAAAAAATATATATTAATTCATTGGTTCCATAAAATATTTCGCCACGAGTGTCTATGTACTACAATGTCGATCGCATCTGTGAATAGCATTTGCCAAGCGAGATTCCCGAATCGAAATTCGGAAATCTGGTACTCGGATAAAGTGTCAAGGTCGACTCGGTTTCGATTCGATTGTTTGTGAATAGCTATGCTGTAGTGAATAACCAACAGGGCACGCAGGGCACAATATTAAGTACCCAATTATTTGAGGGACAGTACCACATTTACACTCCAGTGCAGTCATTTATAAATTTCCACCTCAGCAGGTTTGCCTTGCTGCTGTGGCGACAGCGACATCTATCGCAACAGATGCGAACTAAAATTGGCAAATCCTACATTGCGCTATCAAAGTTTTCCGCGACATTGGCCTATATAGAAAATCCCGACTTACAGATGTCGGGCAGTTAGCCCACCAGACACAACACCCGTCTGGTCGGAGGATCCTCCCTTTTCTATGGGGGATGAGGAACTTTACAACCTGATCCTCTTACCCCCCAAACTGCGACGAACCTGGGATGGGTATACATGGAGCAACTGCCTATCTGACCTCCTTAGCCCAGTTATTATAAAGGGTGTAAAAGTACCCTTAACGCAAACGAAGGGCACTTGTTCTCCCCACCAGTGCGATAATTTTTTGGTTCTAGACCATACCTGGGAACCAACTAGTTACGGAGATATTGGGGGTCAGAGTTCCAGCACAGCTGTTTTTGTGAATACTAGTTTTTCAACTTTACTTAAATTACCTTCATGACCCGTTTACTATTCAGAGCATCCACTAGCACAATGTTTTAAGAGTGCTACATTGAGTTTTACCGTAAAATGTGATTTTTGACTCCAAAAAAAAAAGTCAAGTTTCCCAGCAAACATTTTTGCGTAGGGGTACTTAGTTTGATGTACAGAATGCTCGGTTGACGTTTGTGTGAAGGGTTAATTTACAACCTGTATTTATGGGCTAAAGGATGTTTTATTAGGGATCTTACCTAAAAGTAGGCGGTATCAATTCTGTCGGCAACTTAGCTGGTACGGGCTCACCCTGCGTCGCTTTCTCACACAGATACATCGCCAGCACGAATTCCTCACATCCTGCGGAACAAGAGACAATCAAAATCAAAATATTTTTATTTTACATAGGCCTACATGGGCACTTATAAAACGTCGGTAAAAAGGGGCACGGTTCGGTGCATTGGTCGATTCCTAAGGAGAAGAACCGGCAAGAAACTCCAAAGGTTACTTTTTTAATCTTTTAAAATCGTTTGGGTTAAAAATAAGGTATAATACACACATAAAGACCATGCAGATTAATGTCTGAGATGGTCTTTTGAAGAAAGCACCACACAGATTTGAGTGAACTTGTCCAGTCAGTGCAAGCATTTGTCAGTTATCGTGGAGCTCGACTTATAACTCAAGGAGCTCAACGTCACGACGAACAATACCAAAGAAAGGACATTTGGGTGGGTCACTTATAGTTCTTAAACTGCCAGACAATCGTTAATATGTTTATTAAATTGATATATTAAGTATATATGAATGTGGGCGAAACAAAAGGCGTATGTAGGGATCGTAACAGGTGGCGTTCTATGGTGTCTGTCTACCCCCATTGGTAAAGAGTGTGGATATATTATGTGTTTAAGTAAATTATGTTTCTCTGGTTCAAATTTACATCTATGCGCTAAACGTGACGTTTACCGAGTGTGTGAGACATGTAATATAAACGGTCGTTTTGCATCCTCGTCAAACTCAAGAGGGTAATATTACCCAAGGCTGGCAATTTAGCCGCCGCGGGAGTCGCTCCGGGCGTCGGGGGCCACGTGTTGGCTTCCGGCCACCGTAGACGCGGGCCTGTGGACGGTGAGTGATGGGCTAGCTCGCCGTCCGTCCGTCTTATGACGACGACAGGCCGTGTCGACGGCGCCAGAGTGTTAAAGAGAGCAAGGGTCGACGCCCGTCTGAGCTGCGGGATGTTGTAAGAGATACCGCGGCCTTGACATATAGGGCTAAGAAGGAACATGGGTGGTTTTTAGTCACTATAAGTCTGACACTCCCTTTCGCTCTACCCAAAAGCGGGAGGGGTTATTTGATGATTTCTCACCCCCAAAAAATAAAACAAAAAGGCTGCTATAATCGGCAAGCGCCCAGATCTGTGCTAAGGCCTGCATGTTGCTGTAACATGATACACCTTGCTATACTCACCAAGTTTCCCATCCGCGTCCAGATCGGCAAGCGCCCAGATCTGTGCTAAGGCCTGTTGCTGTAACCGTGACTGTAACATGATGGAGCGCGCTTGTGCACCGGATACAGCGCCCGTCTTAGCGCGGTCTGTAGCGTTGAATAGCTGCGTGTATCTGTACAGAAACAAAGAAGACATATTTATTTGGCACATGCCACAAGTGAAGTCGGTCTTCTTCTTCTTTTTGTATCGATTCTACTTCCATCTTATACAGTTTGGGCCCAGTAGGTAGCCACGTTTATAGCAGCGGCAGAGGCGCTGTTCAGGGTGCTTACTCTGGAATATAATTCCGATAGATCGACATTGGTCAAACGTCAGTTGGTTTTGTTAAATCGCCAGGGATTGGCTAGACTCAGTGAGTCCAGCCCATCCCTGACGTTTGGCTGTCAATTTCAATGTCGATCTATCGGAATCATATTCCAGAATAAGCACCCAGGGCCCCGAGTCTGCTATTCAATAGTGTCAGAATGGTCTATCATTGATCTCATAATTGTTGATTTTGACAACACCAAACTTGTCAAAATCAACAATTATGAGATCAGTGATAGATCATTCTGACACTATTGAATAGCAGACTCGGGGCCCTGGTCGTCAAGAGTGCATGTGTAAGGACATATCATAAACTACGCGCTCCTTTTCACCGGCTTCACAAAGTTCATAATTCATTCGTCGGGCTTGGTATAACATTTTATAACAAACTGCCATCTTCTTTTCTAGACTTGCCATTTAATGCGTTTAAAGCGAAAGTAAAATATAATCTTTGTTTAAAAGCTTACTATTCCATTAACGACTACTTACTTAAATGTTGAGAATAGTTGGTAGCTGAGTTGAAACAAGACCATGTTTGTTATTTATGTATGTTCTTTCAGTCTTTCTCCAAGATTAGTTGACTGATAATTGTCTTTATTTTAATGTTTTAATATTTTTTTATTTACTTTTTAATTATTGATTAAAATTTGTGTCTGTAGTCATTAACTTGCACCTTACTATTGTATCGAGTCTGGTTCTTCTAACCAACCTAACAGAGAGATGTGTTGCTGGGGAGTTTGTTCCGCCACTTATTCTTTCCAGCTAAAACACTAGGAAGTGCCGAAGGGGGGGGGGGTTGGGCGTTTTGGGAGACTGTCTCTTATAAATAATCCGATCCGGAGCGCCACACTCGCACTCGGTGTTGAAGGAACCAATAATGTACCACTTTGCCAGATTATGTTTGCAGCGGCCCACTTGGGTGCGCAAACGATTTAGGGCTCTCCAAATTGGCCACTGATGAAGTCGGTGACTTTGTTTTTTCAAAAATATTTTTATTTTTTAGTTGTAGACTACACAAAGTCTTGTTTGTCATCATGAATTAATTATACATTGTAACTAGAACTTATTAAGGACATCATATCAACAAGGCCAGGAAGAAAACCGATTTTGATTAAAAGACAATGACCGAAACACGTACCAAGAATTCTCGAGTTTCAAGATCAAAATATTATAGTAAATATTTTCATATTTTTTTACGACATTAGGCGGCTGGAATTTATGAAGAAACAATTTAATTTAAAGTATAAAAGAATGAATATTGTTTTACTCCCTATACATGGCGTTCACACAACCAGTTCAAAAGTCGTTCTGTTAGATCTGTCAGTTGATTTTGACAGTTCGGCTGACTTCACATCGTAGACGTTTCCTTACAATACCTACTTGCCTGGTTTTGAGGTTATTTTCGATTTTATAAAATGACTCCGAAACTCGGATTTAGTTTACAAAAAGAACTTTTGTAGGAGTTAATATGATAAATGTGGACATTAAAAAACAAAGTTTGATGTTGACACAGTTTGGTACGGGATTCCATATATCCATGAACAAGATCTCTATGGGAACATAGTACATTTCGTAGTTTTATTTTGACAAAAGAGCACATCAAAATCTATAAAACTGCCTATATTCAAAACTCTCGGAAAATTACCAGGTATCACATTATTCGAACATAGCATATTCTTTTAAATAAAAAAGATTTTTGTTGCTCAAACCGAGCGACTAGTGCCCGATCCTAGTTTTTTGATGTTTGTTTTGATATGGTGATAGTACCCGTCGGGGCTGCGGGATGTTGTAAGAGATACCGCGGCCTTGACATACAGGGCTAAGAAGGAAGATGGGTGGATTTAGTCAGTAGAAGTCTGACACTCCTTTTCGCTCTGCCCAAGAGCAGGAAGGGTTATTTGATGATTTTCCCACCCCCCAAAAAAAAAAGGTGGTGATGGTATGACCATATTAGACACTTACTTGAGTTTTTGAGGTTGTGGTATTCCCCACTCCACCGTCGTTGGAGGACTCATAACCCCCATTGGCATTTCTGTGGGACTTGTCACCAGAGAACCTGTAGGAAAACGTTTGAAATTGTAATTAAAAATAAAGTGTAGGCTCTCGTTAGGCAGCTGGATCAAGGGCTTGATACAGAAAGCGGTACTCCTGGACACGGCTCGTATTGTTTGACCGCGTACCTTGGACCCTGTTCCCGACACTGGTGGGCTACAATTTTTTTTATTTATAAATGATTTTTTTAATTAAAAATATAATAAGATTATATTATGTATTGTAATTGAATAAAGGAAATAAGAAGTCTATGTAAAATTAAATAGATTAACAATTTAGTACAAATTAAAAATACTCAGCAACATGAAAGATTTTTATTTGTGTAAAATATCATAAATGTTAATTATACAAGATGATTTTTTAGTCACCGTCCAAATTCTGATATATTAATCTTTGGCGAAAATCATTGAATACGTGTTTTTACTTTTAGTATCACACACAATACAAAATAGAGGAGCTCGTGGCTTAATAAGAACTGCCACTCGGGTCGATCTTTAGGTTAAGCTGCGCTTGCCTAGGTCGATCTGTGGATGGGTGACCGCCCATTACATACCGAGTTTCCTCCGTGCCTCGGAAAGCACGTTAAGCTGTTGGTCCCGGGTGCCATATATAGATCTTTGGCAGTCGTTACGGGTAGTCAGTGACCTGAAAGTCTGACATCCAGTCTTACCAAAGGGTATCGTATTACCTAGTATTAACTGGGTTGTGGAGGTCAGATAGGCAGTCGCTCCATTTAAAATAATGGTATTCAGCTGCATCCGGTTAGACTGGAAGCCGACCTCAATATAGTTGGGAAAAGGCTAGGCAGATGACACAAAAATATTGAGATATCACATTACTAAATTTTAATATTTCATGGAGAGTGGATAATTCTTTCGAGAAAATTATTTGATATGAGAATTTATCTTAACGATTTTTTTTCAAAAAGGTGTTAGTGGAAAAATTGGACGGTGACTAAGTATCATCTTGTATAATTGTCAAAACATAATAAAAATAATATTAAAAAAATGACGCATTCCTAATCCCGCACGGAAAAAAATATTTATATGGCTTACAGGTACTTGTTCCCGGTCTGGGTGTTTGCGATTTCAAGTATTTGTAAACGCACACATACAGAAGAAATACGAAATTGATTTACCCCAAGTCTTATAAGAAGCGTTTGCACGAATTCGCTAATAATTTCGCTATTTTCCTTATTCAAAGCAAGTTACTAAAACTACGTAATATTTTTAACTAGCTGCCCCCTTCTATGCCCGCGTGGATGCTTATCAAATTGTATACTAAAACCTCCCTCGATAACCACTCTATGCACTGGGGAAAACAGCATGAAAATCGCTTCAGTAATTTTAGAGTTTATCGCGAACAGACAGACACACAGACGCGGCGAAGGATTTTGGGTTTTAATATACTTTATTATTAGATTAATAATCCTAGTACATTCGGCCCATTGGAAAGTTAGATGTTCACCCTGCCACTCTTAAATATCTAGAAAATATCCAAAAGAAAATATTACCTGGTTTAGACATGCTATCACTTTTTTGCAAGGCCGCGAGCGGTGTCGACGTCACAGGCTGATTGAGCACACTGCCACCATTGACCCCCGATGGAGGGCTATTCATCAAAGACCCCAGCCCCGACCCGGACATAGGCTGGGAGGTTAAAGGAGACTGACTGGCCATGGGTTGAGAAGCTACAGACGTTTGGGTTCCCTCAGGGGGTGACCCGAACCCCCTACTTTGAGTCGGAGGCATCATAGGCTGGCTTGACATGGAAAATGTCTGATCTATCGGTAGATTTGGAATAAGGGGTGGTTGCTGGGGGTTCATTAGAGGTTGAGATGGTAACATAGGTTGCTGTGGTTGACCTGCAACCAACGGCTGTGAAGACATCATAGGTTGGGAAGGAACCATTGGCTGCGAACTCATTACAGGTTGGGACGACATTGGCTGGTTCATTAACGGTTGGGAACCCATTTGAGAAGCAACCATAGGCTGGGGCCCACCGATCAAAGGCTGCGTGTTAACCAAAGACTGCCCACCCATTTGCTGTCCCGGCTTTACTCCAGATATCAAATCTGGTACATTAGGGACCATAGGTTTGGCAGGGGGCGCTATGGGGGGGATTAAAGGCGGTTGGGCAACCATAGGAGGGCCTACTAGGTCGCCTAAGAGGGAATGGTTGCTGGTGGTTGATGATAGGCCGGAGATTAGGGGTTGTTGAGGCTGAGGAGGAAGGGAAGGCATTGGAGGGATCGGAGGTTTAATTGGAGTGGGGGTGGGGGATGCGAATTGGGATTTTTGTGCGGCTGTAATGAAAAAAGATGAGATTATACATTACGTTTGATTCGTCTTGTCGAGTAGTTTGTCTTAAGATGGTGCACAGGGTCTGTTGATGGAGCTGGAAGGTGGCCATAGGAATTCCGTTATAAAACGATATAGCCCTGAGTTTGGACTCGTTTGCTTTGTCTTGTCGAGTAGTTTGTTTTTAGATGATGTTCAGGGTTCTGAATAGTTCTGATGATGGAGCTGGAAGGTGGCCATAGGAACTCCATTTTAGAATGTCTATAGAATCTCTATAGATCTCACTACTTTTTACGGTAAAAGACTTGAGTGCCTTTTTTACAAGTTTTGTTTTTAGTGGGATTTATATTACTGGGTCCTAAGTTGTGAGCTTATAAATTTGATTCCAATAATAGGTAAGTATGACAAAAATGCTTGAATGCACAGAAATTTGTTCTAGTTCCTAAGAGGTCCGTATAGTAAATAACTCCGGACGTAACCTGTACACTATCGAACATAATATTACGTTCATTCTGCCAAAGACTACACTCCCATAAAATGTGATGTGCAGATTGTTCATATTCGCAGTCAGATGTAGAACATTGACAAAAAGGCGGGGCAACAAGCTTCAAGGAAAATAATTTACTCTTAAAGTTACAATGACCTGTGAGAAAAGATCTGTGGTTTTAAAGACACACATCTGAAAAAGGAAAACATATAGCCACACTCAGAGAGCTTTAATGATTACTTAGGCTATCACTTAGTAAAGGTTTTAACAGTTTTGTCATACAAATAATGTAATAAGTAATCATTAAAGCTTTCTGAGTGCGGCAGATAGGGACATAGAAATGTTTGATGAGAAAACCGGCGAAAGAGTTTGTATAGAGAAAAGATCACCCGTATTTCATATTATATTGGTCTGATAAAAGAAATCCATCGTAATATTATAATAGTGAACTTACCGACCGGGACCGGTCAATGTGGCGACACTTAGGGGAGGCCTATGTCCAGCAGTGGACGTCTTTCGGCTGAAATGATGATGATGATGATGATGAACTTACCAGTAGGACTGAGGGAGGTCAGTAAAGATGGTGGCAAGGCTTTCGGCACTTCTATGTTGTGGAGCTTTAGGTTGATTATCTGCAACCCAGTTTTATTTCGAATTAAAATATTGAAGGGGAAGATAGAGTGAGAAGGAGAAAAAGTAAAGATTTTAATTTTATTTTACTATCAGATATTTAAAGAAAAAAAAAAGAAAGAAATAAATCATATTTATTTAGCACATGCCACAAGTGCACACATCAATCAATAAAAAATAAAAATAAACTAAAATATTAACAGAAAAAAAGAACCTTAATAGCAACCATGAAATCTGGAATAGGGATGTTTTCTGACTAAAAACATGATTTTGTTTAATCCGTCTGTTAGATTATCGAAAAATATTGGATACGTGTTTTTGTTTAATCAATTAATAAAAAATGACAAAAATAAAACTTGTCAAAGATTATAAGTGGGAGCTTGTGACGTTACTCGCCGACAAAAAATGTCATACTAATATCTTACAATATGGCGTCACAGCTCGGCGGAGGAGCTCGTGGCTTAATAAGAACTGCCACTCGGGTCGATCTTTAGGTTAAGCTGCGCTTGCCTAGGTCGATCGGTGGATGGGTGACCGCCCATTACATACCGAGTTTCCTCCGTGCCTCGGAAAGCACGTTAAGCTGTTGGTCCCGGGTGCCATATATAGATCTTTGGCAGTCGTTACGGGTAGTCAGTGACCTGAAAGTCTGACATCCAGTCTTACCAAAGGGTATCGTATTACCTAGTATTAACTGGGTTGTGGAGGTCAGATAGGCAGTCGCTCCATGTAAAATACTGGTATTCAGCTGCATCCGGTTAGACTGGAAGCCGACCCCAATATAGTTGGGAAAAGGCTAGGCAGATGATGGCGTCACACGAGTTTTCAAAGCACTGTATCGTCTTCGTTTTTGGCTTATGTAAAAAAACAAAAAAATATGTGTCCAATAGTTTTTGGAAATCTATCTGACGGACTAATTAGATTTTTTAGTTAACCACCCTATTGTGCGCGGTTGACATGGAACTAGAAGATCGTCGTGGCGTGACGATTTAAATTCGTTCCTGACTGACTTTCCAGGCACACAGCGAGAGTTGGAATGAGGAGTAGGACAGAATAATCGGCTAACAGGGTATTACACCAAAAAAATCTAATTAGTCCGTCAGATAGATTTCCAAAAAATTACGGACACGTATTTTTAATTTTTCACGTTAACTAAAGTTGAAGACGTGCTTCGAAAAGTCGAATCAAGTCGTGTGACGTTGGCCGCGGGTTGTACAAGTTATCGCGGCCCCGACATAGAGGGCTAGGAAGGAATACGGGTGGTTTTTAGTCAGTAGAAGTCTGACACTCCCTTTCGCTCTGTCCAAGAGCGGGAGGGGTTATTCGATGATTTTCCACCCGCCAAAAAAAAAAAGTCGTATGACGTCACAAGGTTATTACTTTTTACCCACAAAGTGACGTCAAAAGCCCCCACTCATGATCTTTGACACGTTTTATTTTCGTAATTTTTTTTTAATTTGATAAAACAAAAAACACGTTTCCAATATTTTTCGATAATCTAACCGACGGGACTAATTAGACTTTTTTGGTGAAATACTCTATTAAAAAAGATTAAGACCAAAGAAACGATGGATGGACTGTGTGAAGGATGATATGGCTAGGAAGGAGGTGACTGCTGACATGACGAGAAATAGAGAAGTTTGGAAGAAGATGACCACAAATAAATTGAGATAAGGGCGGGAGAGTGATGAAAGTGCCTACCTTGCAAGCAATGGAGAATTCTCTGAGATCAAGTTTCCCGTCCGCATTGGTGTCCGCGAGAGACCAGATTTGTCCCAGAATCGGTGGCGGAAGTTGAGACTGAAATTAAAGCATTTTGTTTAGCTTGTGTTGGTAATGTGGCTTTCAAATATCCAAGTTTGGACTTACAAGTAAAGTAGATCTATTTAAAAGAGGAAAGTTTATCACCCTAAGTTGCAACATCGCTTCACATCGGCCGATTTACCAAACGCAAGCAGTTTGTGTTTTTTTCTAAATATTTTATTGTAATCTTTTTTCAAATTGATTCATAAATTACGGAATTATGAGGTAACAAACATTAAAAAAAAAAGTATCTTTGGTGGACCGCCGTAGTCGCATGCCACCTTGCTAACGGCAACAGCAGCTGACTTCTGTATCAATGAAAACGCCACGAAGGAGCATCAGGTATCAGTGGCATGCGACTACGGCGGTCCTCTATAATAATTCAATAAATGAATATCAGACAAGAATTATTTTCTACTTTTAAGACCGCGGTTTGTAGTCGTGTTTTAGTTTTTAAACTTAAGTTATTTTCACAGCTTTAAGGGACAAGTAGACCTGAGTATTTTGACATATATTTTAGCTTGATACTTCCACGCGTTCCTGAGAAAAAGGGTTTTGACAGACAGACTGACGGACAAACAAAAAAGTGATCCTATAAGGGTTCCGTTTTATCTTATCGAGGTACGGAACAATAAAAATACAACCGAATTGTGATAATCCAACTTTTTTGAAATTTGTTTAAAAATACATGCGTATACCAAGTGTACCTGTAGCATGAACCGCTTGGCCTGTTCCCCAGTGAGGTGTCCATTGACGGGACCGAGGTTTCGGAAGTGCTCGGAGAACTTCGCCGCTTCGTGCTGCTGCACTATCCAGGGATCTGCCATGCTGTTGGAGAGAGGAGTGTTTTATTAGCTTTTTAACAAATATTTGTATGGCCTACAGATAGTTGTTTCGGGTCTGGGTATTTGTGTATGTGAGTTTAAATGTCTGTGAACGCAACCACGATACAGAAGAAATTCCTAGTGTGGGACATTTTAAAAAAGATAAAAGAAAAAATACGTGTCCGATATTTTTTGGAAATCTAGCTGACGGACTAATTAGATTTTTATTGTCAACTAACCTATTAAAAAGAAGAAAGAAGCGACGTTTTTATGGTAGAATAAAGCCACAGGTACCATAAAAAGTTGCTTCTGTAATATTCACCTAAAAGTGCGTACCTTCTAGTGACCCTTTCGACCGTAACTCAATTTCTTAGATTTTTGAGTTACGAGTATGTCCATACTGTTCTGAAGATGCATTCATCATCAACAGCCTATTAATGTTCCCACTGCTGGGACACAGGCCTGTGTGGTTAAAATATATAATGGGCTATAATCTACCACGCGGGTCCAGAGCGGATTGGTAGATGCCACATGTCTTTAAGTTTTTCAGTTCTAAGACGTATCCTCACAATGTTTTCCTTCACCGTTTTGAGAGCAGCGGTCATAAAATAACTTACACAAAGTGCAAATGTGCCTGCCTGGGTTCGAACCCGCGACCTACCATTCGTAAGTCGGGGCTGCCACCACTGGGCCAACGCTGCTCTCTAAAGGTGGCGGTTCACGCCGCGACAGAGACGGGAGACCGAGACAGGAGACTGAGACCAGAGACAGCGACCATTACTTGACGTTAGGCAATATATACGCGACAGTTTGCGAGTGAGACAGAGACAGGAGACCGAGACGCGAGACAGGAGACAGCGAGACGGTCGCTGTTCCGGACCATTACGGTCTCCAGACTCGGTCTCGACCTATAGTACATGCAGAAGAGACCGAGACACTTGTCGCGGTCTCCCGTCTCCTGTCTCGCGTCTCGGTCTCCTGTCTCTGTCTCACTCGCGAACTGTCGCGTATATATTGCCTAACGTCAAGTAATGGTCGCTGTCTCTGGTCTCAGTCTCCTGTCTCGGTCTCCCGTCTCTGTCGCGGCGCGAACCGCCACCTTAAGATGCATTATGTTGAATTTAAACAAATAATTATTATAGAAGACTGGGTATTGAACTTAAGACTTCATGGTCAGCAGTCATGTCACCACTGAGGACATATTATTTTGATTTAAATTCCTAAACAGGTAAATACAGTACTTTCACAAGTTATAATGCCTCTGTGACAGAAGCTTTGCTTTGTTTATTTTTTTTTCAAAAGTAACAGATTACGCGTTCCTTTGAATTAGAACATTAGGTCTAATTGAAACTTTAGCCGTCACTTAGTAAAGATTTGAATGTCAACACCTTTACTAAGCGATGGCCTAAGTAATCATTAGAGCTCTCTGAGTGCGGCAGTTTGAGTTTGAAGAATCTACATATGTTCAAACATGAACATTGTGTGTGTGTTTGTGCCTTTTCCCTAAAATTGCTATGCAACCAGGAAACCTACAATATTACAGCTTTATTTTAAAATATATGGATGATGAAAGTGTAATTGAGTTTTTTGTCCAGTAATATATCAGAAATAGGGTGTTCTCCTCTTAATAATAATAATAACTTTATTTCCAAAAAAACGCAATTTACATAGAATTGTTTTGGTTATTACAAATCAGATTATGACAGTTTAAATTGCATAAGTCTCCAATTGTACCACTGACACCCAAACTAAGATTAAACTTGTGTTTTGGGTGCCAGGGCTCTCTCTATTAATCTATTTTTCACGTTACACAAACCAGTACGGAGTTACACTTGGATAGTATGCATATGATCTTACATGGGGCTTGAAACATTAAAGGCGAAAAATGAGGGTGAACTATGTACAAAACTGTCTAACATTTCGGTGATTACAGGCGTGTTATTGTGGTTATCTGTTATAATTAAAGGTGGGCTTGAATATTCGGAATTCGAAGCCTGCGGCGAATTACGTCATTGACTACCCCAGTAGTACCCACCTCTAAAAACGTCCTAAGAAAACTAGCGAAATAGCACTTTTTACCCACATTACATACTTCCTTTATGTACATAATGGTTTATAACACACTATGTTTTACGATTTACTATCGCAATGACGAATTCTAATCCAAAAACAAATAGTTATTAACATTTTTAGATAAATCAACTTTCTAAATGGAAAATTAAGCGTTTCAAGAAATGCTAGGGTTTTGTAGCTATTTTAAATGTGTTAACTTACATGTCCTGCGTTTCTCCGAAGTTCTGTGAGATGTGATACGCCCCTCACAAATTAATTTGTTTGAAAAACACGGAAAGGATATCGTCTGGTTGAAATATTGATCTTGTTGAGCTGTCAGGCAGCGCGTTTCAAATCTAGAACCTCCTTTATGTAGAGCGAGATAGTCTTGCGAATCTGGTTGCAGAGGAAAAGAGTAAAGTGACAGTTTTATGTTTGAAATAGCAAAAGTGAAAGATCCTCGTTTGGAACGAAAAGAACGTCAGTTGAAATTTCGTTCTGAACTTTTTACTAGTGTTTACATAACAGGAAACTTGTGTTTTTTAGTTTTTCTAAGAAACCACTAATATATCCTTTTCAAATTCAACATAAATGTAAATGGTATGAGATTTAGAGCAATGTTGATTCCGTTGAAAAATTAATGTTACAAAATAAAAGCAAATAATTTTAAACAGCTGTTGGCTGTCCAAACACCAATTTCTGAACGAACAAATCAACATCATAATATAATCGCCTCTGTTGACAGCTCCTGCGTTGTTTTACTTGTTCTAATTTCTCTATTTTTGCAAAATAAAACTCAAAAAACCGCAAAAATATGACAAAATCGGTAGCCGACAACGTAAACCCCAACATATACGAAAAAGAAACTGAGCGGGAAAAGACTGCAGCAGACTACGACGAAGATGTAGAAGACTTATTTGATGAGCGTGAAATTTTCGATTTAATTCGTAATATCAATGATCCTGAGCACCCCCTATCGCTTGAAGAGCTACATGTGGTAGAAGAGAGTAATATAAGGGTGGATAACAAGGATAACACTGTGTTTGTTAACTTCACGCCGACGATACCTCACTGCAGCATGGCTACGTTAATTGGTAAGTCATAGGAGCTTCTATTTCTTACCCGACTGTGGCAAAGCACAAAAAGCGTGTTATGTGTTTGACCTGTCTGTTTCTTTGTTTCCTCATCACTCCTTAAGAGATGAACGGATTTGAATAAAATATACGTCGTTAGATTTGTCTTGGTGGCGCGAGAGAGTAAAATTAAATAAACAAATCCAAATATTTTTTTCTTCTGTTAGATTTTTTTCTCTAAGAATAGGGGCTGTTAGAGGCCGTAAAATTATGTATTTTGTTATTGGATTGTGTAAAGAGAAACTCCTATTTTACGTATTAAACTTATTACTTTATTATTATTATTACAAACTAAAACCTTTACTTAGTGCAAGCCATGACGGGACGAAAAGTGAAGTTGCCAACTTAGAAAAATAGAAATGTATACCAGTGTATAACAAACTGATATTCTAACACGCCTCCTTACATTTATATTTTTATTTTCCCATCTTATTACTTTAACAAATTCTTACTAGGCAGCATCAAATACAGTTATCTTTTACTTAAACATAATATGTACTTAATCTTATAACTTTTATATTTATTTACTAATACTAGTAGCTAGCTTACACACTCTTTCCTCTTTAAACAGTTTAACAGTATTTTACCTTAAATATTAACAAAATAAAATCAAACTTACAAAACCTTCCTTTCTTATTCACTTAGTAACTTAAATTTCTTATTTATTTATTAACTTTTCTATGTATCTACTAACTTAACTTTCTTGTTTATAAAAGTTTAACATAAGTAATTCAGTATTCTATTCTAGTTTCAACATTTCTCTAAACTTAAGAAATTTCAATTTACCCAAAGATTTGGTAAGTATATCTGCAACATTTGAATCTGAGTTTATTTTTACAATTTCAATAACTTTATTTTTATAGTTTTCATGTACATAGTGATATTGTATCTCTATGTGTTTAGAGTTTTTAGTAAAATTTCCATATTTTGCTATAGCAAGTGCTCCTGAATTATCTTCATAAATCTTAATAGGTTTACATATTTTAATGAACATATCACTTATTACATTTTTTAAGAAATTTATCTCAGTTACAGCCTCAGATAATGCAACATATTCTGCAAAGGTAGATGATTTAGTTACACAAGTTTGTTTCCTAGATTTCCAATAAATTGGATTTCCAAACAATTCAATAACAAAACCTGTAGTTGACTTCCTATCTGTATTGTCTCCTGCCCAATCGGCATCTACATAACAATTTACAATATTATCAGTATTAAGACTCTGTCGGTAAGTTAGTCTTAAATCTTTTGTTAGATACAAATACTTTAGAACCCTCAAAGCATATTTAAAATGTGTTTCATCATAACAATTCTGAAATCTACTTAAATAATTTACACTGTAAGATATGTCTGGTCTAGTACCATGACTGATATACAAGAGTGCACCTATCAAGTTTCTATATTTAACATCTTCATTTACATCACATTTGCTTAGTTTCAAGTTAGGTTCCATAGGTGTCTTATACAACTTTGCATTTTTAATATTATATTTTTCAGCTAAAGACTCTATGTAATTTTTCTGACACAATGTTAAGACATTTGTAGAATTACCATAATCATATTCAATATCAATACCAATATAGCTTCTTACTTTATTTAAATCCTTCATTTTAAATTTATTATGCAATTGTTTCTTTATATTATGAATAATGTCAGTATCTCTACAACAAATTAATAAATCATCAACAAATAAAAGTATATAAACTGTTACATTGCTCTCTCTTTTTACATAAAGACAATAATCATACTTGCTTCTATAAAAACCAAGATTCTTAATAAAATCGTTAAAACATTCATACCAAGCTCTAGGGCTTTCTTTTAATCCGTACAGAGCTTTATTTAACTTATAAACTTTATTAGAAACATCATTATAACCTTCTGGTTGTTTTACATAAACTTCTGATACTACTTTACCATTTAAAAAAGCTGTTTCCACATCCATCTGATGAATGTGTAAACTGAACTGACAAGAATAAGATAACAACAATTTTAATGTTTGCATTTTGGCAACAGGTGAGTATGTATCATCAATATTATCCTTTTGCTGAAAACCTCTAACTACTAAACGGGCTTTAAAAATGTTACCTGGTTTCCTTTTGTAAACCCACTTCACATCTAGAATATCTTTGCCCTCTGGTCTACTCACAAGGTTCCATGTATCGTTTTTAACAAGGCTGCTCATCTCACGGTCCATTGCATCTTTCCATTGAATGGCCTCATCACATTGCATCGCCTCCTGAAATGTACCTGGAATCATAGCATCACAAAAATTTGCACAAATGCAGTAATATCCGAATTCTTCATCAAATCTGATTGGACGTCTGATTTGTCTCTTTGCTCTTCCTTGATCATTTTCGTCATTAGGATCATCATTCATTGAGTTGTCATCAAAACTTGCTTCTTTTAATTGAGTCTCTTCCGGTAAGTTATTTTTTATTATTTCCTTTTCTTCTTCTAGTCTTTCTTCCTTTGAAACTGAATCTTCATTGTTATTCATAAACTTGACATCTTCTTCTATAATATCAACATGTCTGGCAACTATTATTCTATTATTTATCAGTACTTTGTAGCCAACTTCAACATATCCAAGTAATATTCCTAATTCTGCCTTTTTATCCCATTTTGATCTCCTTTTTTCTTGTGGTATTCTTACATAAACTCTACTTCCATACAATTTCAATTGTTCTATTGATGGTTTCTTATTGAAGAATATTTCATAGGGTGTTTTCCTTACTATAGTATTTGCCAAACTTCTATTTTTCAAATAAGCTGCTGTTGTAATTACTTCTGGCCAATAGCATTTATTTACTCTTGCTTCTGCTAGTAGACATCTAGCCATATCCATTATAGTCCTGTTATATCTCTCTGCAGTTCCATTCAACTCATGTACATATGCCGGGCATGCCTTTATCATTATTCCCTTTTCTCTTGCAAAACTATACATCTTACTGTTCATATATTCTTTACCATTGTCACATCTTAATTCTTTTATCATTTTTCCAGTTAAATTTTGAACCGTATTTACATATTCTATAAAACAATCTGTAACTTGATCTTTGGACTTGATGCAATAAACTTTTGCCAATTTACTGTAGTCATCTATGAATGTCACGAAGTATTTTTCACCACAATGTCCTATTGTATTATGTGGTCCATTTACATCTGTATGCACAATCTCTAATATATCATCAGCTCTTCTTCTATTGTTTTTAAAGGGTAGGTTATGCATTTTGTTCTCTATACATATAGCACACTTCATATACTCTGATTCAATTTCTTTAGGTATTCCTTCCAGTAACTGTTCCTTACATAAGATTTCTAGATATTTGAAATTTACATGTCCAAGTGTACGGTGTAATTTTTCCTTCACTGTCAATTTACTTTCACATAGATTTGCTTGTACTTTACTTTGTGTATTGTATATGTAGCTGATCACTTTATACAGGGTGATTGGAAGATGGGTGCAAAGCTTTAAGGTGAAGATAGTATAGACAATTTAGGACCATTTAAGCCATGGTTGTCTTAGACGAAGTCTTACCAAATTTTTTTAAACAAATTTTTAAGTTTTTTTTCGGAAATTCTCAAAATTTAATGTAAACTGCATAATTATGGCCAAATTGAATGATAAATGAATTCATTTTTTATTTATTTAATTAAAGTAATGTGTAAGCAACCAAGCAAAACATGTTTTAGGCTTCTGTGTCATTAGACATTTTTTTTACAGATATTTAAAGCTCAGAAAAAATAAAAAATTTGTACAATACGTCTTTTAAACCTTATTTAAAAAAAAAACGGAGGGTGCTTTTTTTGTTCAAACCTTTTTGAAGACATGCTTGATAATCGCTCTTTCTTTTGAGGTATCATTTATGCGGATATCTTACAAATTATTGAAATTAGGACCTATAAACCAAATCGAGGGAGAAATTTTAAATTTTAGGCAGTCTAACAAAACACAAAATTTTTGCTTAAAAGAATACTTTATGTGCTCGAAATGATAACATTGTTCAATTCTAAGAATTTTTGGCACATGCAGGAACCAATTGAGGGGAACCCATTGAGGGGATTCTCTAAACAATGGCCACCGAGCGCGGTGCGACGGCATTTCCAGGTAGAACGCCCAATGAATAGCAAAAAGCGATAAAGAGTTGGTTTTTACAGCAAAATGGTCTTAGTTACTGAGGCAACAAAGTCGTTTTTCTTTAGTCAGGGTCAGTCGGTCTGTGATGAAGCCGTTACATCTTTTACTTATTAGTCAAACTACTGCCCTTGTGAGTGGACGTTGTCGTGTTGATTCACAATTTACCGTGTTCAGTTGTAGCCCTTTGCGTTCCTGCACGTGTTGTTTGCGTTAGTTTTGAACTTTTTTGTTTCACCGTGTCCAGTCGTAGCCTCGCGCTCCTGCACGTGTTGATTTTTGACTTAATTGTGTTGAGTTGACGTTTAGTGCGCTCCTACGCCGTTTTTCTTAATTGTTAAGTGACTATGGCTACTTTTTCCAATCAAGAATATGCGGATATCGTATTTATGTACGGTAGAGCAGACGGCAATGGATCTTTGGCGCGACGGATGTATCAAGAGCGCTATCCGGATCGCAGGATACCGAATGTCCGAGTGTTTTACAACACGTTTCGTCGTCTTGCCCAAGATGGGTTTCACCGCGTGGAACCTGGAGTCAACCCGGGCAGACACGAAACTGCCGTCGACGAAGACATTTTAGCAGCATTTCAAGCGGATCCTACTACCAGTACTAGAGCAGTAGCTCGAAATTTAAACATTTCTCAATGGAAGGTGTGGCATACAATGCACCAAAATGATAAGTATCCGTTCCATGACAGGAGTGTGCAAGGTCTAGTAGAGCAAGATCCTCAAAGAAGAATTCAGTTCTGCCGTTTCCTCCTCAACAGAGACATCGAAGATGCGTGGTTTCTGAAATCAATCTTGTGGACGGATGAAAGTAAATTTTCAAGGGAAGGTATTACAAACTTTCACAACATCCATGAATGGGCCGACGTAGACAACAATCCACATTTTAAGAAGCAGGTGTCATTTCAGATGAAATTCTCTGTGAATGTATGGGCTGGAATAATTGGCAGAACATTGATTGGGCCCCACTTTTTGCCTGATCCATTGAATGGCGAAAATTATTTGCAATTTCTGCAAATTGATTTACCACTGCTGGTAGAGGAATCAGGTGTCCCGATCTTCGAAAGAGACCGAACAGTCATCTTTCAGCAAGACGGCTGTCCAGCGCATTGGACTTTAAATGTAAGGGAACACCTCAACAATTGCTTTCCTGATAGCTGGATCGGCAGGGATGGACCCATCCCTTGGCCCGCTCGCTCCCCAGATCTGACCCCGTTGGACTTTTTCGTGTGGGGCCGGGCCAAGGAACTGGTGTATAACAACAAAGAAATTAACACTAGAGAAGAATTGATACAAAGAATAAATTCAGCGTTTGAGACAATGAAGCAGGAGATGATGTTGAAAATAACGACTACAGAAGTTAGAAGACGGGGCCGTGCTTGTATTAGGAATCACGGCCGTCATTTTGAACATGAAAAATAAATAATTTTAATTCAAATGTTGTTTTAATTAGTCTGCCTAAAATAAAAAAAATTCTCCCTCAAATTGGTTTGTAGGCCCTAATTTCAATAATTTGTAAGATATCCGCATAAATGATACCTCAAAAGAAAGAGCGATTATCAAGCATGTCTTCAAAAAGGTTTGAACAAAAAAAGCACCCTCCGTTTTTTTTTTGAATAAGGTTTAAAAGACGTATTGTACAATTTTTTTATTTTTTCTGATCTTTAAATGTCTGTAAAAAAAATGTCTAATGACACAGAAGCCTAAAACATGTTTTGCTTGATTGCTTACACATTACTTTAATTAAATAAATAAAAAATGAATTCATTTATCATTCAATTTGGCCATAATTATGCAGTTTACATTAAATTTTGAGAATTTCCGAAAAAAAACTTAAAAATTTGGTTAAAAATATTTGATAAGACTTCGTCTAAGACAACCATGGCTTAAATGGTTCTAAATTGTCTGTACTATCTTCGCCTTAAAGCTTTGCACCCATCTTCCAATCACCCTGTATAAGCTCTGTTCCTTTTGTACTATAGCTATTACTTTTCTATTTGAATCATAAATTTTTGCCCATTGTCCTTTTGATATTACTGTGTTGTTATTATCTGTGATCCTTGCATAACTCAATAAGTTTGCCTTCATTTCTTTTACATAGAATACATTTTTTACTGTTAAATAGGATTTGGAGCCATAGACAAGAAAATATATTTTAATGTCACCAACCTTTGTGGCCTCCAGCATCCGTCCATCTCCAACTTTCACTTGCACTGGTTTTTTCAATATAACCGACTTTTCAAAATACTCATCGCTGTTGATTATGTGATCCGTGCATCCACTGTCTAATAACCATGTAATTTGGTTCTTAATTGGCTTATTTTCACTCATACTTGATGTCATGTTACTTTGAATAGCTGAAGTTTGGAAAGCATTTTGATCATTCTGTGTATTTGATGCACTATGATCAGTGTGTCTACCACGACCACGATTATTAAATCCATGACCACGTCCCCGACGATTTGAATGACCTCTTCCTCTATTATTATTGTTATTTGTATTTCTATTAAGCTGTCCTCGATTGTACCAACAGTTGCGTTTCACATGGCCTGGTTTTCCACAGATGAAACATAAATTTGAGTTAGGGACAGACTTTGTTTCTGTTTTAAAGGCATTTGATTTATCTGGAACTTCTGACTTTTCTTGTGGTTTTTGAGCCAAATATTTCATTTTTATTTTATTTGTTAGATATTCCACAGTTCTTTCTTCTTTAGGCAACACATCCAATAAGTCTCCAATGTGACTATATTCAATGGGCAGAGCTCTTAACATATAATTCAACTTCTCATTTTCTGATACAGTGGCACCTGCCTGTTTAAGCTCGTTTACTGATTTTTCAAAATCATCAAAAAAGGAGTCTAGTTCTTGATAGTTTTTTAACTTTAAATTTTCAAGATTGTTTCGGTAAACTATTTGCAAGGACGTTGAGCCTTGTAGGTACATAGAATCAAATTTACAAATTATGTCGTATGCCGTTTCACACTCTGATATATATTCCAATTGCTTATTCGTTATTGCCCCGTAAATGTAGTTTGTTGCTTGCACATCTTTGTCTGTCCATTTTTCTTTGTCATCAGTGCTGATTTTTCTCGTAATAACGTCTTGACACTTTTTATATTGCAGAAATTTTGATAGTCTTATTTTCCAATTTGCGTATTCTTTTCCATCGAAAATGGGTATAGCGATTTGTTGATTACGCTCCATTTTTTTTTAAATTTTCAGCACACATGTACTTATGCCACGGCACGAAGACAATTTCACTTTTTTTAATCCTGCGATATTTTAGCAATCCCTTTACTTATTTTACTAACCACGCTCTGCTACCATATTTTGTTATTGGATCGTGTAAAGAGAAACTCCTATTTTACGTATTAAACTTATTACTTTATTATTATTATTACAAACTAAAACCTTTACTTAGTGCAAGCCATGACGGGACGAAAAGTGAAGTTGCCAACTTAGAAAAATAGAAATGTATACCAGTGTATAACAAACTGATATTCTAACACTATTACATAAAATACCATGTTAGACAATGATATATTAAAACTATAGATACGTTGTCCACCCTCAAAAATGACAACATGAAATGAAGCCAATTGGCCACAACGCGCTTAGTTACGCACCAACCTCTACGTTTGTTCTTAATTTAAATCGTGGTGTAAACCTGCGCAAAACATAAAGAAAACAGGCATCAACAGGCATCCCGCTGTACGGTGTCATATTTTCTTTACCTTTCTTTACGTGTAAAAGTAGTTATATATTATTTTCGCCGTTTTTAAGCACCGCCATGTTAGTTCATGACGTGTCAATATAGTATACGTCATTGATGTTAGATACGTGAAATTATTTAATATAGATTTTTACAGGATGACATCAACAGACAGACATTATGAGTGACATATAGAACACTGTTTAGAATAACTTCATTTAAATATATTCTAACTAAAATGTCATTTATCCTTTTTCATCACGATCAGACTGGGTAAGAAAAATATGGTTCTAATTAGTCCGTCAGTTAGATTTGTTTTATCAAATTAACAAAAATTTACAGAGATGAAACATCTCAAAGATCATGAGTCAATCAACCACCCCCAGTTGTGACGTCATTTGTAGGTAAAAAATGTACTGACATGTGACGTTTTCGAGGAGTTCACGAGTTTTAGAAGCACTGTATCGTCTTCATTTTTTGCTTACGTGAAAAAAGAAAATATATGTGTTCAATATTTTTTGGAAATCTATATGACGGACTAATTAGTTTTTTTTTGTCCGATCCCCTATTACTGAGGGCGCAATCATTTATTTCCATTAGACCATTACTTTTGAGTGACAGAAAAACAGAGAAAGCAAAGCTTTTTGACTGAGAATTTTGTAAATAAGATAACCAGTCAAGTTGGAAAATATAAGTGTACCTACCTACTATTACACACATCCCTACCTAACCCTTCGTGAATTCCGGCATGCCATTATATGAACCACCACACTAAAACACCCCCATCCCTCAAAATTTCAGGTCTATCAATCCGAGTGCAGCTCCTCCGTGCCTTACCAAGCCGTTTCAAGGTGACCGTAGAAGTCTCAGAAGGCTCCCATGTCTCCGAACATGCAGTTAACAAACAACTAGCCGATAAGGAGAGGATCGCAGCTGCATTGGAGAATAAGAACCTAGTGCAGATCATCAACCAGTGTATTGCTGCGGTTTGAGTGGTAGATTGTGGATGGTTTGATGGCACGGTTGCTGCGTGTCGCGGGTTCGATCCCCGCACGTAACTAATATTTGCATGACCTACAGATAGTTGTTTCGGGTCTGGGTGTGTTTGTGTATGTAATAATATTTTTTACAATAAAAAAAAAAATGCAGTACATGAGGAATTTACATTATGATAATAATCAAACATGTTTAACTACAACAGCTGGGTGAATCACTGCTCTCCTAGCTAGATTGCTGAGTAATCTGTATTTAGAAGAGACAGTTACGACTCCCTATTTGAGTATCACAATAATCATGTACTAAACTTTTAGCGCTTATAATATAAAGCAAAACACAAAACCAAAGTGTATGTGAGTTTAAATGTTTGTAAGCACACCCTCAATACAAAAGAAATTCCTACTGTGGGGCAATGTTTAAAAAAAAAATATTATTGAGTTAAAAGATTCTCATCATTCCGGAATTTTAATTGGCTACTTTCCTGACAAAAAAATATGATTCTGTTTTGTATGTCAGCAACATCGAAAAATATTGAATATGTATGTGTTTTTTGTTTTATCAAATCAATAAAAATTGACGAAGATAAAACGCGTCAAAGATCATGAGTGGGGGCTTGTGACGTCACTTTTCCGTAAAAAATATACTTAAATGTGACATCACACGAGTTTTGGAAGCACTTTAACGTCTTAATTTTTAGGTTACGTGAGAAAAGAAAAAATATTGGAAATCTATCTGACGGACTAATTAGATTTTTTTTGTTATGAACCGCTTATTACGGTACAGTAGCTTATTAGGTATTTTTAAAGTTTGAGAAGATTATTCTTTAAAATATTCCTTAGTCTTCAATAACTTGTTAGTAACGAGTATTATCTAAGAAGTTTTTATCAAAAAACCTGCTTTGAAACTTTGAGTAATGTACATTTAGTTCTGATTCTGACTGTATCTGGGATGGCAAAGCAGAGATTCTTTTTCGTATTCTTGTAAGTCCCACTGCTGGGTTAAGGCAAAATACCTGGAAGAATATGAGGGAGCTCATATCCTTCCAGGGAGTCTAAAATGCCCACTTTAGCAGATCATAATATATTTGCGTCAAAAACCTTAAAATGGACCTTTCACAATACCTAGTAACTGCGTCTGCGACCATTTAGGAATCATCATCTGCCTAGCCTTTTCCCAACTATATTGGGGTCGGCTTCCAGTCTAACCGGATGTAGCTGAATACCAGTATTTTACATGGAGCGACTGCCTATCTGACCTCCACAACCCAGTTAATACTAGGTAATACGATACCCTTTGGTAAGACTGGATGTCAGACTTTCAGGTCACTACTACCCGTAACGACTGCCAAAGATCTATATATGGCACCCGGGACCAACAGCTTAACGTGCTTTCCGAGGCACGGAGGAAACTCGGTATGTAATGGGCGGTCACCCATCCACAGATCGACCTAGGCAAGCGCAGCTTAACCTAAAGATCGACCCGAGTGGCAGTTCTTATTAAGCCACGAGCACCTCTGTGTATGTGACCATTTAGGAATATAGATCTTATTAGGGAAATAATATGATTAGGAATGTTTACTGACTTCAAAAAATGTGATTCTAATTAGGCCGTCTGTTAGATTATCGAAAAATATTGGATAGGTATGTTTTGCTTTATCAAATCAATAAAAATTGACGAAGATAAAGCGCGTCAAAGATTTAACTGACCGCAAAAAAATGTCATACTAATGTCTGAGAGTATGACGTCACACGAGTTTTCAAAGCACTGTATCGTCTACATTGTTTGTTTACGTGAAAAAAGAAAAAATACGTGTCCAATATTTTTTGGTGATCTATAATATGACGGACTAAACAGTTTTTTTTTGTTAACTGTCCTATTGCGTTAAAAAGCGTAAAAAAGACCTTTTATAATGGTAACTGCGTCTGTGACCATAGAGGAAAATAGATCATAATAGGAATATAATACTGCTGCTAAAGTGGCCATTTTAGAGACCCAGCAGGGCTATTGCGTATCTTTTAAATGACAGTGGCTAACATAAATTGCCTATCAATTACTGTCAAATGGTTCCATTTTGTACTAAACCATAACCAATTTGAAAGTTAATTCATAGACAATATGATAGCCACTGTCATTTAAAAGATACGCAATAGCCCTGCTGGTACTCTTCTCTTGCGCCAGCTCGTACCAGTCTATCAAAGTTAGAATCTAATCACAACGCAGGTGGCGTTGCATCAGCAACAGCAGCATCACTTTGAAAGATCATATTTTGAAAATGTGACACTTCATACCTCGAAAACTTGACACTTTAGATCTCAAAAACGTGACACTTTAGAACAATTTGTCTCATACAAAACTTGTTTGTATTGATAACAACTATTGATTAATGTAGATTTCATTCATTATTTAGTTACTGTGAATTCTTGGCAGCAAACCTAACGCGTAGTGACATGTAAAAATATATCTTATTACAATTACTTAAAACTCTGTTTTAAACGTGATAAAAAATTTGCTCTCCTCTCCGAGCCGGCCTGTGTGTACGGACCCTTAATAGGGTATTTCACCAAAAAAATCTAATTTGTCCATCAGATAGATTTTCAAAAATGATGGATACGTATTTTACCTTTTTTCACTTAAACAAAAGATGAAGACGATACAGTGCTTCGAAAAGTCGCGATAAGTCGTGTGAAGTCACAAGGTTAGTACTTTTTTACCCACAAAGTGACGCCAAAAGCCCCCACTCATTTTTTTTTTTATTTTTTTTTATTTATTTGGGACAAAAAACAGTTACACATTACAATATTAATATAAAGTATATACAAAACAGTAAACAAACGCATAACCCACACTATTGTCCACGAAATCATGTCGGTTTAAAGAAAGAGATAAGGAAACGGACGCATACAGAAAGGGACAGTAAGAAAATAAAAATAAAACCTGAAAATTTACACCGGACTTAGTTAAACCACAACCCCACACCAACAAGAAGCAGTCATGGTTAAGGATGACTAGCCAGTAATTCCATTGCCATTTTTTTTAAATTGGGTCTGATTATGTGCAAAAAAATATCGATTTTTATGAAATGCGTGTTGTACGTTTCTAGTAATCGGCGGAGAGGTGCTCGCTCGCCAGCATTTGTTCTACACTCATGATCTATGACACGTTTCATTTTCGTCAATTTTTATTAATTTGATAAAACAAAAAACACGTGTCCAATATTTTTCGATTATCTAACAGACTGACTAATTAGATTTTTTTGGTAAAATACCTTATTCCAACCCCTAATTATGTATGTACCTACTTATTAAAATACAAAACATGGTTCTTAAACAGATCAGAAAAAAGAAGTGTATAAATTGTAAAATAATTTATTTTTCTCAAAGTATGACATAGTTACATGTAAAATATTGTGAATAATAAAAATGTATAAAATAATTGATAAATAAAAAAGTTCGTTTTATTTCATTTTCACTTAGAATTCTTTTCCTTAGTCTCGTTCTTGATATCTTCATAAGACGTTTGGTTCTGTAAAAGAAAATAAATAACTACCATTTCATTTACGGAAATACATTTTTTAGAAGTTCAACTTAGGTTGTCTTAACCCGCCTTTACTGTGCCTTGGGTGTAAAGGCAGGTTAAGACAACCAACCTTGGGTGCCTTGAGTGTTACGCCTCCAACTTTGCAAATAAATCATTCATTCATACGCAAAAATAAATCATTCATTCAACCAGGGCTGCCTGACAGATGTCGTGTCTAAAGTCACGGATAACTGTAATAGTGCAGATTTTGATTTTAACTGTAATAATAATAATAATAATAATTTTATTTATTTCAGACACAGTCCATAAATGATACACAAATTAAAATGGCAAACAACTCAAACGTCACAAAATAATCAATAAAAAATTACACATACACATTAGAATTATATAATCAATGTCGAGCAATTAATAAAAATAAAATTACACAAACACATTAAATTTACACAAAACCAATGTCAAGCAAATTAAATTCAATCAAATAAAAATAAAAATTAAACACACACAATCAAAATGTCAAAACAAGCGAGGAAATGCGCTAGCATGAAGCTGCATCCACTTTTTTATTAATGACAAGTCCCACCGCTCGGACAAAACCCTCAGGAGACTGTTCGAGCTGCTTCGTAGGCGACCCAATAGCGAAGCGCTGCGCTTCCTTACGATCGCGAAAAAATCATCGGTCCGCGCCTCAGCAAACATAGTCGAAGCACTACAAAATCGTGGAAGCCCTACCAGTATCCGGAAAGCATTGTTGTACTGCACGCGCAGTGCGCTGTACGCCCGCTGCGTGAAGTTGGTCCACAGGCTGCACGTGTAAAACGACTGGCAATATGCCTTAAATAAAGTCATCTTTACTGGTGTAGTACACCGAGCAAACCTGCGAGCCAACATATTACACCGGACAGACAGCGCCCTGCGCTCCCTCTCAATGTCCATATTGTCACACAAGTCGTCGGAGACCCAGTGGCCCAGGTACTTGAAATGCTGCACCCTTTTTAAAGGAATGCCGCAAAGAGCGACAGGTGGTACAGATGAGTATGATTTGTTACCGGCTTTAAAGATCATGAATTCACTCTTTTTAGCATTGTAACTGAGCCCATGGGCCTCCGAGTAGGACTCACAAATATGTAAAAGCTTGCGCAACGCACCAATCGATGGGCTCAGCAACACCATATCATCCGCGTAACTAATGTTGTTAATACACACACCGTCAATGGAACATCCGATATTAGTGCTGCTGAGCTCACCGATCAGCTTGTTCATGTACAGGTTAAAGAGGCGAGGCGAGGACAATCCCCCTTGCCTCACTCCGCATTCCAACCCATACACGTCCGACTGTGCACCCGCCCATCTAACGGTATTCTGCTGCTTACTGTACCAATACCGGAACAGAGATACAATCTCACGTGGCACATCCGTTTCACATTGTAGCTTCTGCCATAGCTTGTCATAACACACCAGATCAAACGCTCTAGAAAGGTCTAAAAAACATGCATATACTGGTGTGTTTCTGTCCGTATAGTACTGGACAGTCTGCTTGAGACAGAGGATGGCACTTTCAGTTGACAAACCGGGTCTGAACCCAAATTGTGCGTCATGCAAGTGGAGGTGATTTTCCAACTGTCGGTCAAGCAAACTATCCAGCACCTTAGCTATGACAGTTGCAAGCGAAATCGGTCTATAATTAGACAGATCCGATGAGTCACCCGTCCTATCCTTAATAATTGGCACTACGACAGTTTTCATTAAATCATCGGGTAAATAACCATGACTAACACACAAGTTAAACAATAGCGCAAGGACTCTTGGCAGGTGTACGCCCGCGTACTTCAAATGCTCGATGCTAAGACTATCGTGACCTGGGGACTTGCCTCGCACCATCTTTTTTATAATTTGGGCCACATCTTTGGCGGAGAACCTAACGTCAACATGGTCAGAGTGATCCTCAACATCGAGCACCTGAGACGCGGACCCGAGCGGTGATATCACACCAAAATGCTGCTGAAAGGCACAGGCTATGTCCCGCGGCTCATGAGCACCTCCGACACTCACCGGAGTGCCCGACCTTGGATTCAGTTTATGGGTATTTTTCCAAAAATCACCAAAGTTTTTATTTGCGTGATGTTCCGCAATGATGTCCATCTTTATCTGACATTCGTTATTTTGGCAGTACTTTAATTTTTCTTTAAATAGTTTCCTGGTCTCACACATATTATTATAATATTGTCCAGGGCCTGCAGTCTGTACAAAGATAGCGATCCTTTACGACAAAATACGGTCGCAAAGCTATAACGATGCGGATTTAAGGTGGACGTGAGCCGGACGCGACCCGCCGGTATTAGCTACCAACTTAAATCCGCATCGTTATAGCTTATCGACCGAATTTTGTCGTAAGCGATCGCTATCTTTGTACAGACTGCAGGCCCAGATCTAGGACGTCCATAAGACCCCACGTCCCACGTCCGAAAACAAAGCCTGGCCCTCCGGTGAGCGTCACTAACATGCCTGTTCCACCCCGTTATATACCTGAAATTGTTGCGCTTAGGTGCAATGCAGCTTCTCTTAGCAGCTTCACTCAAAATATTTACAATGTCATTATACATTCCATTTATAATCATTTTATGGTACTGATCACTACATATACCATCTGCACAATAACAAAACTCCGATGGGAAGTCAATCTGCTTTAATTTTAAATTACAGTAACTGGCATAGTCTTGGATTTGATTATTATCTCTAATTCCCCATTTTATATAATTAAAAGTATTTGGACTGTTTGAAACTTTAGGTTTAATTATATTTACATTGCATTCAATCATTAGCGGATAGTGATCAGACCAGTATGTATCATACAGTACGCACACATTCACGACTGCACTACGCGCCGCGCGTGTGACCACACAGTAATAACAGCGCGATTTAGAATTAAAACGTTAGTTCATGCTTTGTGTTATAGACTGCGTTGTGTTATAATATTGCTGTAGTGGTACTATTTTACTCTCTGCGAAGGTCCGAACTCAAATAAGCGTTGTACGGTCAGCAACAGACGCAGCTTATCATTTCTGAATTTTAATTATTGGACAGGACTTGGCCTGTTATTTTTAATGTTTCAGACGATTTTTTCTGTAACATATTCCTTACTCTTCAACAACTTGTTAGTAACGAGTAATATCTAACAAGTTTTTATTAAAAAAAAAACCCTGCTTTGACAATTTGAGTAGTGATAAGCTACATCTGACAGATGATGACTGTAGGTACCATAGATTAGGTACCCATCCTAAACGTTTGCTACAGCACTGTATTTATTTTCGACTCCACAGGGTGTAAATTAACCCTTCACACAGCCGTCAACCAAGCATTCTGTACATCAAACTATGTAGGTAAGTACCCCTACGCAAAAAAAAATTTGCTAGGCAACGACATTTTTTTTTTGGGTCAAAATACACTCTTATAACATTGTGCTAGTAGATGCTTTGAATAGTAAACGGATAATGGAGGTAATTTAAGTAAAGATAACCCGAAAAACTAGTTTTACAAAAACAGCTGTGAAAAATTTGGACCCCCAATATCTCCGTAACTAGGGGGTTCCCAGGTATGGTCTAGAACAAAATAATGATAGCAGTGGTGGGGAGAACAAGTGCCACTCGTTTGCGTTTAGGGTAGTTTTACACCCTTCATATCACCCGTTAAGCCGTTGGTCCTGCGCCTGATATCTCTCCGGTCGTGTCGGATTGCCGTCCCATCGGAAGATGAGAGAAAAAGGAACAGAGAGTGCACTTGTGCCTGCGCACACACTTGTGCACTATAATATCTCCCGCGCCGATGGCTAATCTCCACTTAGATTGGCCGCCGTAACCGAAAACGGTCAGGTGGACTATTATTATTATTATCACCAACGATAAAAAGTTGAAATAATCATAATGATCGTCACTTCACAATTAAGTTCCTTATACTTACATCCCACATATCATTATCCCATTCATTGAAGAGCTTCTTGAACACGCTGGGCTCTTCACCCTGTTTCACAAACACCACGAGGGCAGTATCCACGGTGCGGTCTAAGCCGTCGTCTTCGATGTACTCCTGAAAAAGCATAATACATTTTTAATAAATTATTTTCATTGCCAGATCATCATCATATTTTTTTATTTGGGACAAGCCCACCACACAATTCCCAAACCACTGTCACTCCTGTTAGCCAGAATCAACAGTGGCGACCACAAGAAAAGCGTCGAGAGAATGAAACTCGACGAAGTCCCAGAGAAACGATTTAACTGTCTTGGATCCCACAACGAAATGAATCAGAAAAGAATATCGGAGGAGTAGGAAAAACATAATTTCCACTTCCCTCCATATCAGCAGGAGACAGAACAGAACAAAGCCAATAGGCACACAGGGACGTATACAAGTGGGATAAGCCCAGTTGCCTAGCACTACGGATATTATTGTCATTAATATTACTGGGTCCTAAGTTATGAGCTGTTATATTTGATTCTAATAATAGATATGACAAAAATGCTTGAACGCACGGTGTTCTAGTTTCTACAAGGTCCGTATAGTAAATACCTAACTCCGGATGTAACCTGTTCACTAACCAACATAATATTACATTCATTCTGCCAAAGACTACACTCCTTGTTCAAATTCGCAGTCAGATGTAGAACATTGACAAAAAGGCGAGGGAACAAGCTTAAAGGAAAATAATTGACTCTTGAAGTTACAATGACCTGTGAGAAAGTGGGCAACACAGTGATCCACAAGTAGAAACTTGAGGTCCATCAACACGTTTTCTTCTTCCGTTATCGGATTATCCCCTATCAGATGTCGCGGCGTCATTTGCCCCTTTCTGCTTCGCATTTCTCACTTAGGTAATTCGTCCCAATGAGCTGTGGGCTAAAGTATCTACTATAGCTGGCATAATCAGCCTACAATGCGTTCCCAGTGCTGTTGCTAATGTGAATGCTGTTGTGTTATAAATAGATTTCTCACACGCAAATGACAATTCTTACCTTGATAATGTCGTTCTTTGCCATCTTAACTCGCTCAGGGATATTCTTTCCTCGCCACACGTACAGTTCCTCGCCGGTGTCTAGGATATACAGTCCATCGTCAGACAGGTCCTGGAAACACACAGTTCATATGAAATATTAGCCTTTGCCCTCGGCTTCGCCCGCGCGGATATCGGTTAAACTACAAAAATGACGAATATACCTATACGAAATTTCATGCCCTATTTCACTTAGGAGTTGAATTTCAAAAATCCTTTCCCTTTTTTTTAGTCTACTTTATAAAGGGAAGCTTCAGCTTCAGCTTTCTAGGTACAAGGTTTTGGGCTGGACGTTGATGAGTCAGTCAGGACTTTTCTTTTAATTTATATAGATAGATAGATAAATGTTTACCTCGGGCAAACAGCAGTTTTATAAGAACAACATTGAGAAGGCAGCTAACAGAAGAATTCAGCTAGGCTGGGCAGCATTTGGGAAACTTTGTTGGGTGTTCTCCTCGCGTATTCGATAGAGCCTAAAGCCCAAGGTCTTCTACCAGTGCGTGTATTATGACTTTCGGGGCTGAAACGTGGACACTCATGGTCCAACAACTCCAATGAGCTATGGATCAGTGTATGCTTGAGTGTCTCTCTGAGGGATCCCGTTTGCAACGAGGTGGTTCGAAATAGAATCATGTTGACATAGCTCACACAATGAGAAAGGTAGGTAGGTAACGGGTGGTCCACCCATCCACGAACCATCCTAGGCAAGGACTGCTTTAAGCTGAAGAACGATCCGAGCGGCTGATTATGTATTTCCATTATTGGTCTCACTATGCCAGAAAGAAAACAAAAAGTATGAAAAAAGTAGCCATTTTGCGCCAGCACGGGGGCCACGTGATGACTTCCGGCCACCGTAGACGCGGGCCTGGGGACGGTGAGTGATGGGCTAGCTCGCCGCCTGTCAGTCTTTATGACGACGACAGGCCGTGTTGACAGCGCGTTTGTGTTCCATGCGCACCGTCGACATGTCAGCAACATGGGAGGGGCCCGCAAGGGCCGACGCCTTTCGGAGCTGCGGGATGTTGTAAGAGATACCGCGGCCTCGACATAAAGGGCTAAGAAGGAATATGGGTGGTTTTTAGTTAGTAGAAGTCTGACACTCCCTTTCGCTCTACTCAAGAGCGGAAGGGGTTATTCGATGATTTTCCACCCGCCAAAAAAAAAAGGAGCAGTAGTCTCCTGGTCTAGTCCAATGTTTTTGGTTGATAATGATGATTATGCAGTTCCACTATACCTGCTGTGTGAAGTCAGTGTCCAGGTCTTCGAACTTGATCTTCTTGGTGACACTGACAGTGACGGCTGTCAAAGTGCGCGGCGTGTTGATCTTTCTGTTGACTGCGTTCCTCCAGCCTGACGGATCTTCCTTCTCTTCAGGGGCACCACCTAGAGAGTAGAGTTGGAAGTATTAAAAAGAAAGACAATTGTGTTTATCTGGCATTATCTACAATTTTTACAAAAACAAACATACTGATAATTGAATGCCAGATGGCCACCCTTTTTATTCTTTGGAGCGTGGCCATCAAATTACTCCTCCCGCTCTGGGCAGAGCGTTAGGGAGTGTCAGACTTCTACTGACTAAAAATCACCCATGTTACGTGCCCTTTGTGTTTCGGGACCGCGGTATCTCTTTTACATTTTAAAACAACAATTGACAGTATAAAAATATTGCTGGAAAAGTACTGTTTTTGGGGTGTTCACGTCATACAGTAGGACTTATTAACGCACTCAAAATAGAGAGTTATTTTTTTAATGAGGAGAAATCATCAAATGACTCCTCCTGGTCTGGGTGGAGCTAAAGGGAGTGGCAGACTCTTACTGACTAAAACCTATCCGTGCTCCTTTTTATGTCCTTTGCGGTAACTCTTTCGAACAAACGGCCCCGTCTACTTCTGCTGACAACTCTTCAACTGCAACGTACCTAAAGCATCCCAGAACTCATCAGGTTCCTCTCCCTGCTCTATGGTCGCGATCTCCTTCTCTTTCACGACCTTCTCCACGAAGCTGGCGACTGCTTCCTTCTCTGTGTCGTTGGATTCCTGTAAAGGTATAATTATATGAACATCACGCCTGTAATCCACGAAGGGGTCGACAGATCTCTGCCTTTTTCACTTGTGTCAAGTGTCTGTTTGGTATTCCAAAATCAAAACACCTTTTTTAGAATGCATATTTTTACATATCTAAGGCATAAAATAAAGTCGCTCCCGCTGATTGTACGCTTAGATTAATTTTACGCAACAGATTTTAATGAAGTTTTTAGCAATCGATAGAGTTGAGTGATTCCAAAGGAAGACCGGTTTATTTATATTGCACCCGAGCGATGCTGGGTGGGTCAGTGAGATGGCTCAGTAAGTCATCAGTCCGTCAGGACTGCTCTTTTTATTTATATATCTAGATATAGAAGATAGATAAAGTGCCCTTACCTTGCCAATCCAAACATACACGGTGTCATTAGTCTCCAGGACGTACACGTCATCATCCTCAAGACTGTCAGCTGTTTCAGGTACCTGAATGGCTCTCATGTCCACGCCTAAGTCTGTGCCTTCAACCTGTAATAAAAAAGCAGCCAGTATCATCTTTTGCCTACCTTATTCCAACTTTGTTGTGGCCGGCTTGCAGTTTAAGTGAATGCAGCTATATTTTACATGGAGCCACTGTATATTTGACCGGTTTTTGGGTAACAAATAGCTATTTAGACAGGTTTGTACAGTATAGAAACAGGTGTAAAATAAAATAGCCTCTGTAAGTGGCGATACTTAGATCTTCACGATCAAACAGTCAACTAAGAAATTTGTTCAAGAACTTTAACATCATGACGGTGCATTGTCAATACATCTACGGAAACGTAATGTACGATTGTACGTGAGCAAAAATCTGCATCTATTTGGTAAAAGAGGTGACAGACACAATAGGGGATCGGACAAAAAAATAATAATTAGTCCGTCAGATAGATTTTCAAAAAATATTGGACACGTGTGTTTTCTTTTTTCACATAAACAAAAAATGAAGACGATACAATGCAGTACATTTGGTAGTACATTTTTCACCAACAAATGACGTCCACAACCCCCCACTCATGATCTTTGACGCGACTTATCTTCGTCAATTGTTATTAATTTGATAAAACAAAAAACACGTATCCAATATTTTTCGATAATCTAACTGACGGACCAATTAGAATCATATTTTTGTGACCCAGTCTGATCCTGTATTATATTACTAACTGGAATAGGGACCAGTTACTTCAGCCAGACTTCAGACTCGCTAAGGTAGACTCTTTCATGGGGTACTGTTTGAGATGCTATAACAAAATTCCACAAAGCATTCTTGTGCTGAATGAGACGAAATTTAAAACATGCATCAAACGCACACTATGCAAGCAAGCATGTTACATGTTAGACGATTGTATCGCTGATAAAAATGCTTGGCTCAATTCCGGTCCTGCTCCACAAGAACAGGGCGCTTACATTGATAGCATTAAAAAGGAAGAAGAAAGAAGAGAAGATTGTACAACTATCTTTGCAATGTATAAATTCAATCTCTTTAGTATTATATAGTCGCAAAGCACATATTGTGTGAGTACCATGTAGGTACTAGAAAGCAATAATTCTTTGGAAACCTACATTTATTTTCTACTAGCTGAACCCGCATGCCTTGCAATGCCCTTTTTCCTACCTACTACCTGCCTACTACCTACCTACTAAATACATACCTACCTACCTACCTACTACCTACCTACTACCTACCTACTACCTACCTACTACCTACCTACTACCTACCTACTACCTACCTACTACCTACCTACTACCTACCTACTACCTACCTACTACCTACCTACTACCTACCTACTACCTACCTACTACCTACCTACTACCTACCTACTACCTACCTACTACCTACCTACTACCTACCTACTACCTACCTACTACCTACCTACTACCTACCTACTACCTACCTACTACCTACCTACTACCTACCTACTACCTACCTACTACCTACCTACTACCTACCTACTACCTACTACCTACCTACTACCTACCTACTACCTACCTACTACCTACCTACTACCTACCTACTACCTACCTAAATACTACCTACCTACCTATCTACCTACCTACAACCTAACTATCTACTTACCAAAAAAAAAAAAAAAAAAATATCCTATGTCCTTCTCCTGGCTCTAAACTACCTCCCTGCCAATTTTCAGCTAAATCGGTTCAGCCGTTCTTGAGTTATAAGTGAAGTAACTAACACGACTTTCTTTTATATATATAGATTTTTTATTTGACTTGGAAATGCCCTGGCGATTGAGAGTGTGTCATGCTCGCTTTAATGTCTCGCTGATGGTGGCGGGTGTGTCGGTTCATTTCGTTCCCATAAAAATGGTTGAGTGGAATGGTGCTGATCCATGCGTCATGCTCGTGAACGGGTGCTGTCAGTTGTGACTGGTCACCTCTTAGCTGCCACGGCTTGTTTGAATTATTATTTTAATTTTAAATCCTTGTTTTTGACTTTTCTGAGGACACTTATTGTGCACATCTTGCTACATCGTTCTCACATAATATACCATCTCAACATGAATGATGTAACCAAAGTTTTGTAACAATATTATGATTTAAAAGAGTGTCAATGGAGTTTCTTGCCATTCTTCTCATGAGACCAACGCTTTGGAATCGGCAACTACAGTACACTCACAATTATACCTTGTGACTGGAAGTCTGGGACTGTAGCTTAGTTTATTAAAATTTTGATTTGTTTGACTGTTCAAAAGAGACTGTAACTGGCCTACTTAAAATAAATAAATGTTTTGATTGTAATTTTGATCCTGTTAGTGGTGGTTAATATATCATATAGCAAAATAAAGCACCGTGCTTAATACACATAACATAAAGCAAATGCTTTCATGGCTCTCACAAGTTGCTATTTGCTTATTGCTTTTACATCGCACTCATGCATGCTGCCACTCACCGCGCTTGCTTTAAGTCACTTGACTTAAAGCAAGCGCGGTGAGTGGCATCATGATATGCCTACGCGTTTAAAAATCACGTGCTTTAATAAATCATATATAACTAGCTAACTTAAAATATAAAGCATTAAGCATTAAGCAAGTGATTGCCTTAAAGCAACTTTGAACACCACTAGATCCTGTTGGTACATCAAACTAAGTAGGAGGTACCTACCCGTATGCAAAAATCATTACTTTAATGGGGTAAAAATTCTCGGTTTATTATCGGACTCAATGTTAGGTACGCACTTAAAACATCTTGCTGATGGATGCATTGAATAGTAAACGGGTCATGGAGATATTAAATTAAAGTTATATAATTATAACCTTGAAAAACGAGTAAGATTTTTTTTTAACGTGCGTTAATGTTGGAACTTCGACCTCTAATATGGCTCCTTAATAAGAAGGTTCCAAGGTAAATGGCCATTTAAGAATCGGCATTTAGGAGTTCGGCTTCGTTAAGAGTCTATAAATAAAACAGCCATTATACTTTACTTACTCTGAATAGACGAATGTTGTCATCCTCGTAGGAACCTTTAGAATTGTCAGGTTGATCCTTGCTGCCAAAGATAATCACCAGATTGCCTGAAAAAGATAAAAAAGTCATCATCTACCCTGACTTTTCTCAACTACGAGTTTGTTGCGGTCAGCGTTCGGTCTACCCGGTACAACTTACTTACAAAAATTGTCTTTCTGTCTGTCTGTTTGATCCTGGTAATGTCCGATATGGCGAGACCGATTCTGACGGTGTTTTTTTGGTAAGTAGTTGATGTTATAAGGAGTGTTGTGGATTTAGGTTGTGTTGGGAACGATTGTACCTATAGCTATGTGATGATTGTGTATCGTTTAAAGTGAAGCATGTGTTAGTTGAAAATAAAGCATAGACCAAACCACACGTCTTAATTACTGCAGAAACTGTGCCAACCAAAACTGAACCTTAACGCGCTAATCATATGGTCCTTCGAGCCGGATTCATTAAGTGGATTTTAAAAGGTATAAAAACTGTCCGGCCGATCGAATACAATAGGCTCGCACATTCCTCAGCGATAACAGTGAATAACAAGCTCATTAGTGAAGACTTCTTAAGAATTACGAGTTATAACATCGCGTCATAACAAGTATTTACGCGAATTTGGCTTAATAATAACCGATTAAAAGTGCCTTTTTACGAAAATGAGTACTTCAAGCAGTCAATTACTCAATATTCTAGAAGAAACAGCTGGTAAATTGCAAAAAGCGCAAGTTAATATGAAGAAATGTCCTAAGGTACGATTAACAAAGGGTTACATCCTAGCAAGATTACAATGTATAGAAGAATATTGGCAGTCATTTAAAATATCACATGAAGAACTTGTTAAGTGTACACCGAAAGAACATCGTGCGAACATTCAGTACTTTGTTAACGAAGACTATTACGTTGTTGAAGACATGTTTTTGTGTTTACAAGGAGACTTAAAGGACATGATTTCTACATCGTCAACAACAGAAGATGTATGTTGTAACATGCCTACGATTAACCAAACTCAAGTTAAATTACCGACTATCCAGCTACCAGAGTTTAATGGTAATTACGATGACTGGCCCACATATCATGATTTGTTTATATCACTAGTCCATGACAATAAGTCGCTAAGTTTGGTACAGAAGTTGCAATACCTGAAGTCAAGTATCACCGGTGAAGCTGAAGCCTTGCTGAAACATATAAAGGTTACGGAAAATAACTACAAACAAGCATGGAATATATTGAAAAATCGCTACGGGAATAAACGAGTTATAGTAAATACGTTGTTCAAACGACTTACCGGACAAAGGGCGATCAAGACACCAACTGCAAATCAGATAAAGTCCTTGCTAGACACTACCGCTGAATGTATGAATAGTCTACAAAATCAGGACTTAACTATTGAGAACTGGGACCCCCTAATTATATTTTTAGTGGTTCAGAAATTAGACCCGGAGACCCATAAGGACTGGGAGGAGCATACGTACACTCAGGAGTTTAACAAATTACCCACCTTGAAAGAATTTTATATATTTTTGGAGTCTAAGTTCCGTACATTGGAGTTGGTGACACCTGGTAGTTCTTCAGCTGTCTCAAGGGAGAAAACTATCAAGGATAAGTCATGCCATGTTTCTGCAACCACACCGGCGAAGACGTGTACAATGTGCAAGGAAGACCATGCCCTATGCCATTGTAAAGATTTTATAAAGCTTCAACCTATGGAGAGAAACGAGTTTGTAAGGAAGAATAACCTTTGCTACAATTGTCTGGCACCAGGGCATTCAGCCTGGAAATGTCGCGTACCTGTATTCTGCCGTCGATGCAATCGCCGGCACCACTCACTGTTGCACCAGCAGAAAAGTAACAACAAGCAGTCAGACAATACACAAACTCCACACGTACATATCGAAGGAAAGAAAACAAACGATGAACATGAAAAAGAAGACGTCGCAATAGCATCACACTTCATCACGAAGAAGTCCACAGCTTTGCTGGCAACAGCACTAGTGTATGTAAGGGGTGACAATGGACTAACGACAGTATTGCGCGCCTTAATTGACCAAGGGTCACATGAAAGTTTTATCAGTGAAGGAGCAGCTCAAAGATTAAAGATAAAACGCAAAGCAACTAAAGGAACAATCACAACGGTTGGAGGTAAACAGACACACATAAATCACATCGTAGAATTTGATCTTCTATCGCGGTGTGAAGATAATTTCAAGATTACTCTGAAGGCATATGTCATACCCAAGAACATAACCTCCAATTTGCCACCAAGTCATTTCACCCACAAAATCGCAGACTGGCCGCATTTACAAGGCCTCACCCTGGCAGACCCAAGTTACAATCAACCAGGGCGAGTGGACCTTTTATTAGGTGTTCAAATCTATGACATCATTCTGAAAGGCGGTCTGGTTAAAGGTCCATTAGGCTCTCCAAGCGCACAAGATACACGCCTAGGATGGATTCTTTTTGGAAAGGTGGAAGAAAACATATCTTCGGTAGATATTACCGTCATGCATCAACATATTGACATTGACAATATGTTGAAATCTTTCTGGGAAGTAGAAGATGATAGTAAGAAGAAACTAACAAAAGATGAAGAAGAGTGTGAGAAAATCTACAAGGAAACATACAAGCGAAATGATGAGGGAAGATTTGTGGTAAAATTACCGTTTAAAACAGAAAAGCCTAAGTCATGTGAAGGTAAAACTAGAGATATAGCATTGAGAAGATACATGCAACTTGAAAAACGCTTTGAGAATGATACGAATTTGAGGACGGAATACACAAAAGTAATGAAGGAGTATATTGATCTGAAACACATGGAAATAGTTCCAACAAACGAGATAGATAATTCGGCAGTATACTTACCACACCATCCAGTCCTGAAAGAAACAAGTGAAACAACGAAGGTTAGGGTTGTCTTTAATGCTTCGTCCAAGGGTTGCAATAATATATCTCTAAATGATGAACTGCTGATAGGACCTCAGCTACAGGAGGACATGAGATGTCTAGTCATGAGATGGAGAATGAAGCCTATCTGTTTTGTGTCTGACATCGAAAAAATGTACAGACAGGTTTTGGTGACGAAAGAAGACGCAGACTATCAGCGTATTCTTTGGCGTCAACATTCAACTGAAACAATCAAAGATTATCGTCTGCTCCGAGTCACATTCGGTACTGCTTCTGCCCCTTACCTTGCTGTGAAAACGCTGCAACAACTAGCAGAAAATGAATGCAGAGATTATCCTAAAGCAGCTGAAACCATCAAGAATGATTTTTTTATGGATGATCTAATGTCTGGGGAGGATACAGTAGAACAAGCTATAGAAGTAGCTAAGGACATTAACCATATCCTACAAGGAGGAGGTTTCAAGCTGCAAAAATGGGCATCTAACAGTGGAAAATTCCTAGAACAATTTGAAGCCGAACAGCATAGTAAGCAAGTTAAAATAGACATGAAGTTGCATGGTACTGTTAGAACCCTAGGTTTATCCTGGAACATGGGCGAAGACACTATTCATTATCATCTTGATTACGCCCTCATGACTGGAGTCGTAACCAAAAGAAAGATCTTGGCTGACATTCACCGGCTATTCGATCCGCTGGGATGGCTGGCTCCGGCGATAGTACCTGCAAAAATATTAATCCAAAGTTTGTGGCTGAAGCGAAGCGCCTGGGATGACGAAGTAGACCCTGAAACAGAAAAAGAATGGATTAGTATAAGAAAAAGTTTATCACATTTGAAATTTGTAGAACTGCAGCGATGGTTACAATGCACAAGTGACAGCATGAGAAACGCTTCTGTTCACGGTTATTGTGACGCTTCTAACAAAGCATACGGAGCTGTTGCTTACCTGAGGGTGCTGGGAGAAAACCTTCAATACAAAACGACCATAATTGCTGCTAAATCCAGAGTTGCGCCTGTAAAACCACTGTCACTATCGCGACTCGAGCTATGTGGAGCATTACTACTTTCAAAATTATTGAAGCAAATAAGCGAAGCTATGCATATTCCTACTAATCAAATATTTTCATGGACAGACTCGACAATCGTTTTATCATGGTTGCAGGGAGATCCTACTCGATGGCAAACCTTTGTGAGGAACAGAGTCGTAACGATAATCGATAACATTGGTAGCAAATGGTTTCACGTCCTATCAAAGGAAAACCCAGCAGATGTCGTATCAAGAGGCATGCTGCTGTCAGATTTGAAGAATTGTAGATTATGGTGGGAAGGACCTGAATGGCTAAAACAAAAGGAAATACCATATACAAGCATAAACACTTCGACTGACCTAGAAATGAGAAAGGGTATAAATGTAAACGTAGTAACGGAACCATCCGTCGAAGAGAAAAATTGGTCAACCCACTTCGAGGTTTGTGATACACTAGCGGAGTTGTTGCAAACAGTGACGCACTGCAGACAATTCTTGAACCTGAAAAATAAAAAAATACAGATTAGTTTAAGCACAGAAGAATTAGAAAGATCATTACATAAATGTATTCAAATAACACAAAGAGAATGTTTTGAAGAAGAGATTAAAGACCTGAAAGACAAAGGTAAAGTTAAGAACAGAAGTGTTTTAAAGTCACTCAATCCGTATTTGGATCGAAATCATATCCTCAGGGTGGGCGGTAGAATTCGACACGCCAATATAGACAACGATAGAAAACACCCTATCATCTTAGATAATAAATCACGTTTGACCAGACTTATTGTGGCCGATGCACATAAGGCGACTTTGCATGGGGGCGTACAGTTAATGTATAATTACATTCGATCGAAATACTGGATTCTGAACCAAAAAAGTTTGGTAAAGGCTGAAGTACACAAATGTATAATCTGTGCGAAACAACGGGCTGAAATTAGAAACCAGTTTATGGGAGACTTACCCAAGGAACGAGTGACACCTGCCCGAGCATTCTTACATTGTGGTGTTGACTTTGCTGGCCCGTACCAAATCCTAATGTCTAAGGGAAGAGGTGCTAAAACAAACAAAGGCTACATTTCATTGTTTATATGTATGGCAACTAAGGCCATACATTTAGAACTTGTTGGCAACCTAACCTCTGAAGCATTCATCGGAGCGTTCAGAAGATTTGTGTCACGTAGAGGAAGATGCAACCACATGTGGAGTGACCAGGGCCGAAACTTTGTCGGGGCCAACAAAGAGCTGGTCGAAGCCTGGAACTCAGCTAAGTTAGAATTCCAAGGTGACATAGTAGATACTTTGGCCAAGGATGGGACTCAGTGGCATTTTATTCCGGGATACAGTCCGAACTTCGGGGGTCTATGGGAAGCCGGCATAAAATCCACTAAGCATCATCTCAAACGAGTCTTGAACAGTCACCTGACGTTTGAAGAGTTCACTACACTTTTATGCCAGATCGAGGCTTGTCTTAACTCTCGACCGTTATGCCCCATCGATGATTCAGACAAGGACGATATGGAGGTACTCACACCAGGACACTTCCTGATCGGGGAAGCACCAATCACCGTACCTTCACCAAGCTTGAAAGACGTTCCTGCTAGCAAGCTATCTCGATGGCAGCATACTCAAAAGCTATTGAACGACTTTTGGCAGCGCTGGCAGCATGAGTACTTAGCAAGACTACAGCAACGGCCGAAGTGGTTAAAGACAGTCCCAGACTTAGAAATTGGTCAGATAGTGCTAGTAAAGACGGACAATTCTGTTCCAGGAAAATGGCCACTTGGACGAATCGTAGATAAACACCCTGGCCAAGATGCAGTTACCAGAGTGTATAGTGTGAAAACCGGTAACCACATAGTTAGACGATCAATTGGTAAATTATGTCTTTTACCTGTAGACACCAATGTTTAAACTTCATAGTTATATAGGTACCGTGTATTAATTTAAATTGTTGTTTGTACTGAAGTAGGATTGATTTACTGAGCATGTAATTTCATTAGTTTACATCTTGTAATAGTAATGACTATCAACAATTTTGTATCTAGTTTTTGATTTTATTGTTTGTGCTATGTGTAAATCAATTGAACATCTGAATTGTTTTTAAAAGAACCTTAAGATCTTTTGGTGGGCGGTATGTTGGGAACGATTGTACCTATAGCTATGTGATGATTGTGTATCGTTTAAAGTGAAGCATGTGTTAGTTGAAAATAAAGCATAGACCAAACCACACGTCTTAATTACTGCAGAAACTGTGCCAACCAAAACTGAACCTTAACGCGCTAATCAGGTTGTTTTATTTGAGTAGGAAAAAATATTTGGGTTCCGCGAAAAAAATTAAAACCTTTGATACCATTAACAAAATCCGATTCAAATAGGGAAGTCTAATCTAATATATAAAAATCTCGTGTCCCAGTGTTTGTTATCGAGCTTAGCTTGACCAAATTTATTTTGGTGTAATGTAACTAATTAATATGAATCTAGATTAAGTCGTGAATTATTTTTTTAGTTATTGTAGGAAAAAGTATGTAAATAATATTATCGCACACGGACGAAGGTCGCGTGGAATAGTTAGTTCAACGACAAAATACGTCTATTTCATCAATCTTACCTTTGAAGATAGTCAAGAAGTGCTTGTTCTCCTTCCCTTGAGGGACCTTCACTACAGTCGGAGTACCTTCCAACTCCTCCTCAATCTGAGAGACCAGGTCCAGAGCTGCTGTCTTGTCGTCAGCACTGGCTGCGGAACCCTGATAACAAAGCCCTATGATTAGCCTATCTTTCTTCTTGACATGAAACGACTGCCTATCTGACCTCCACAAGCCAGTTAATACTGGGTAATAAGATACCCTTTGGTAAGACTGGTTGTCACATTGTCAGGTCACTGGCTACCAGTAACGACTGCCAAAGATCTATATAAGGTCCCATTCAAATAGTTGGACAAAATAATAATCATTCAGACCTCCATCATAAGCACAATGGAAAAATGTTTGTTCCAGTGTGCCGTCAATTTATTATTTTAGATCAAAATAAAATCCCTTTATTCATTGTTTAGATATCGTTGGTTGGACACGTACACCGTGTTAAAATTTGTACATCTATTTTAATGGGACCTTATTTATGGCAGCCGGGACCAATAGCTTAATTAAAGTGCTTTCCAAGGCACGGAGGAAATTCAGCAATAATGGTCACCCGCCCACCTGATAAAAGATTCAACCTTTCTACGGAAGGCAAGGAACTGCGGGCTGCGGGATGTTTTTAGGAGTAGCCGCGGCCTCGACATAAAGGGCTAAGAAGGAGGAACATGGGTGGTTTTTAGTCAGTAGAAGTCTGACACTCCCTTTCGCTCTGCCCAAGCGCGGGAGGGGTTATTCGATGATTTTCCACACGCCAAAAAAAAAATATAAAGACGAGGATCGGTGCACCTTGTTTCTTATACCTTTCATTTCAATTAAATCCATTCCACGTGCTGAAAATGACCAACCAGGATATGAGTTGCCTTGGCTGGCCTGGCAGTCTTTAAACAGACTCTGATTTAGTTTTGCCGAAGTAAGGGATAAATTCATGATGTTAAAAGTGGAGATACAGTTAAATTGATTCTCTGAGACTTCGCTTTTCTGGTGGTCGCCACTGCTGATTCTATGTTTTTTTAAAACGTTGCCCCACTCTAGGAATTTCGCCTACAGCGTGTGTGCGTTTACAAAAATTTAAACTCCCATACACAAATACACCCAGACCTGAAACTGCTGCCTGTAGGCCATACAAATATTTGTTCCGTGTGGGTCCAATCACTCTGCCACTGCACCAACCGTGCCATCAATTCTGGCTTACAGAAGCAGTGGTCTGGGAATAGTTGGGCGGGATTGTCTCAAAAAACGGTGGAGATTTAAAACTGTGTAAATGTGGTGTTATTCCACAAACGACGGGACACTTAATGTTACCAGTATTCCAGCATATCTGAACATTGCAGGAAATTTTTGACGCCACTGAAAAACTTATTCTCGTACCACTAAGAAGAATCAACAAGTACTTACGATCCAATAGTACACAATGAAGGCATCAGCGTCATTGGAATCAGTGTACTCATACTTGACGACGTAAACTTCACTCTGGTACAACACTGACACTCCAGACGCGAACTCTTCGGACACGTCCTCTTGGTCTCCACCTGATATCCTGAGGAGAGGGCAGGAGGTTCATTGTCATCATCTGCTTAGGTGCTTAGGTGGTTTGGTCATGAGACGATGAATGAAAGGCGATTAACAAAACGTATTTATTACAAGGCAGCAGGGCTATTGCGTATCTTTTAAATGACAGTGGCTAACCTATAGTGCCTTTCAATTACTGTCAAATGGTTCCATTTTGTACTAAACCATAACCAATTTGACAGTTAATCCATAGACAATGTGATAGCCACTGTGATTTAAAAGATACGCAATAGCCCTGCTGATGTGATTTTGCTTTGCAACTTTGCTAGGCAACTGGGCTTATCCCAGTTGTATACGTCCCTGTGTGCCAATTGGCCTTGTTCTGTTCTGTCTCCTGCTGATATGGAGGGAAGTGGAAATTATGTTTTTCCTAGTCCTCCGCTATTCTTTTCTGTTTAATTTCGTTGCTGGATCCAAGACAGTTAAATCCATTCTCTGGGACTTCGTCGGGCTTTGTTACCTCGGCGTTTTTCTTGTGGTCGCCACTGTTGATTCTGGCTTACAGGAGTTACAGTGATTTGGGAATAGTGTGGCGGGCTTGACCCAATAAAAAAAATGCAGATGTGAGTGGCAACGCCGAGAGGGGACGCCCTATAAAGATAACACTGACCTTCTTGGTGATGTTCTTCGGGAAGGACAGGTGCGGTACTCGTAACCGGCGTGCGTGTATGACCAGATGTATGAATGTGGACGAGGCAAAACGAGTGTTGGATTGTAGCAGGTGGCGTTCTATGGTGTCTGCGTTTCCTCATTGGAAAAGGGCGACAGTTTACGTATGTATGTATGTATCTGCCTAGTCTATTCCCAACTATGTCGGGGTCGGCTTCCAGTCTAACCGGATGCAGCTGAAATGCTGAATACCAGTATTTTACATGGAGTGACAGCCTTTTTCTGACTTCCGCAAAACAGTATTACGTAAAATGGTTCCCGCTGGTTAGACTTAGTCAGACTTTTAGGCCACTAACTAATAAAGGGATGTTTACTGACTTAAAAAAAATGTGATTCTAATTAGTCCGTCTGTTAGATTATCGAAAAATATTGGACACGTATTTTTTGTTTCATCAAATCAATAAAAATTGACGAAGATACAAGTCGTCAAAGTTTTAAGAAAAAATCCTACTAATGTCTTGACACACGAGTTTTCAAAGCAAAAGCATTATTTGCTTACGTGAAAAAAAAATACGTGTCTAATATTTTTTGGTAATCTAAAGGGTGTAAAATTACCCTTAACGCAAACGAAGGGCACTTGTTGTCCCCACCACTGCGATCATTTTTTTGTTCTAGACCACTCCTGGGAACCCCCTAGTTACGGAGATATTGGGGGTCAAAGTTCCAAATTTTGCACAGCTGTTTTTGTAAATACAAAATGATATGAAAACTAAAACCTCGTAAAGGATCTAGGTCGACTTAACCTGTAGCCCTGTATATTCGTACTGCTGATTGTACGTCTCGTGGCATAATTTCCTGCCAGCGAACGCGAGCGTAGCTTACGAAAGCTTGTTTCAACTTTAAACTTTAACTTTACTTTTCAACTTTTTCAACTTTCAACTTTCACAGTCTTTTTAAGGATATTTCCAAACGCCTTGTTGACGCTTCCTCTGACCCAAGGGCTGGCTTTTTCTTTGGCCAGAGGCTAAGTGTTGCCATACAACGCGGCAACGCTGCCAGTCTCTTGGGCACTTTACCTGCTGACAGCGTTGAGGAGGAGTTTTTCGATGCCCTTTTATAGTTGGTTTGTTTTTAGGTTAGTTTAGTTTATATATTTAGTCTTACTTATATCTCAATAAATGATGTTTTTATTTACTAAGTCTTACCTGGTGACAGTTAGACTGCCTTCGCCCTGGTCAGGCATGTACCCTCTGGCGGACGCACTCTTGCCGATCTGCTTGGCGGCCTGCGCGGAGTGTTCGGCGTCCTCGGAGTAGTAACCAGCATCTGTCATGTATCACAAATATATTACAAGTTGTAAAAAAAGGGGGAAGGTACAATCACCAAATTTAGGACCATTTTAAAAATTTTAATGACATTGACATGTGCGATTATTTCTCTGAAGACTTATAAGTTCTTTATAAATCGATATGAAATTCTGCAAACAAAGTTTCGGTCAGTGTCAGGTTGTATGTGATATAAAATAGGGTTGTATTGGTGATTTTAATCATTATTATTCAGTAAAGTCACATTTGTGACGGTTGCGAATCTTATTTTATTTAACATACAATCTGACACTGACCGGCAAATTGCAAAAAAACATAAGAAAATTCGAATGTCGTGGGCTACCTTGGAGCATGAACCTTAAACATTTCTAAAGAATTAACAAAAACGAATTAAAAAAACAATTGTGAGGTCGCGCTTACACCTTTAACATTTCTTTAAAATCAACGAAAAAAAAAAAATGAGATCGTTTCCATTTTAAATATTTGTAACAAATAAATGTGAATGCTTCAGGGTAGCCCGCGTTTAAATGTTTACGTATTTTTCAATTTGCCGATCAGTGGCAGGTTGTATTTTAAATAAAATAAGATTCGCTACCGTAACAAATGTACCGAGTAATAATGATGTTAAATATAAATATGATTTCATTTAGTCCGTCAGTTAGATTATCGAAACATATTGGATACGTGTATTTTGTTTTATCAAATGAATAAAAATTGACGAAGATAATAACGTGACAAAGATCATGCCCCGCTCATGATCTCTGGCGCGTTTTACCTTCGTCAACTTTCGACGTCACTACGTGGTAAATAATGTAGTGCGATGTGACGTCACACGAGTTTTCGTAGCACTGTATCGTCTTCGTTTACTTTTAAAAAGAAAATCTGTCTGACGGACTAGTTAGATTTTTTTTGGTGAAATACCCTATTTTTGGTGACCCAAATAAATAACATAAAACACAACATTTAAGCAGACTCTGTGACCCCCAACTTACCAGAATCAGAGACTAACTTAGAGTTAGCAGAGATGGATTCCCAATTACTGAAGTATTGTGTGAAGGTGGAACTCTCAGATCCTTCCGACACTTTGGTTACATTCACCTGAAATACAAAAGCATTGTTAGTAAGGTCCAAAATTCAATAGCTATTGAGATCATCTCCAGCCTTCTCCCAACTGTACGGAGTCAGCTTCCAGTCTAACTGCATGCAACTAAACACCAGTATTTTACACGGAGCGGAGGGCAGTTTTTGAGTTTATCACGAAAAGACAGACGCGGCGGAGGACTTTGTTTTATAATATGTAGCTATCAGCAGGGCTATTGCGTATCTTTTAAATGACAGTGGCTATCATAGTGTCTATCAATTAATTGTCAAATGGTTCCATTTTGTACTAAATCATAACTAATTTGACGGATAATCCATGGACAATATGATAGCCACTGACATTTAAAAGATACGCAATAGCCCTGAGGGGCTCGGGACCGGTTTAAAAAGAGCGGTTAATTTCGGTTAAATACAGGTAAACATATCGTTCCTTCATTTACCGGTTAAACAGGTGAACTGTTTTTTGTTTTTGTAACCCAAATGATAAAGGTTACCAGTTACATAACAACAAACGATTTTTAACACTTCTACCAAGTTACAGTGAAATTATCGGTAAAATATAACCGGAGAACATAAATGGTGTGGGTAGATTCATGTTCCGACTTGGCAGAGGCCGGGGACCCTATCAAAACTTGGTTTTAACCGGTTAATTTTCACTACCAAAACCAAAATTAAAAGTAAAAAAGATTTCCACACAAACCGGTAAAAACCGGTACCTAAAGTACAATTTTTAACCAAAATCGATTTCACATTGGGGTGAATGACCGTAACCGGTTAAGAATTTTAACCGGTTTCCGAGCCTTCGTAATGATAGTGATTATAGTACAATAATAATGAACTCTCACCCAAGAAGGATAGCTCTTGGCCTCGAAGTATTTGTCAGAAATGTCATGGTAAGCTTTTCTGACATCTGAACTGACGCCAGAACCCATCCAGATGTACACTCCTGAGTCGGGTGTGTCCAGGATGTACACTTCCTATAAGAGAGAAAAAGTATTTCTTTTAATGGAGTTTTGATTCGTTTCATTCCATCCAGTACTGGGTGTTTCCGGGCTGATTTGATGATGATGTGCCGTTGAGGTCCGTTGCGATGCGACGTTCCCATTAACGCCTCCCCGCCCCTTGCTCGACCCATTAGTTTTTAACCAATCCATAAATAATGGTCTGACTCCGATTTAGTTTGTGCCTTGACTGCCCAATGATGAGATATCTTCAAAAAGAGAAGTCAGTTCTCCCGCTCTAGGCGGAGCATAAAGAAGTGCCAGACTCTAACTAAACCCATCCGTGTTCTTTGTAATTCTTTCTGCTTTGCAGGCCAGCGGTGGCTGTAACGATTAACGAACAATCCTGCAAGCCTGGCAGACGCTGGCCCAGCGGGCTCTGTCTAAAATGCTGACATCTCTGGGAATCGGAACCACTACCTCACGTTTAGTAGTCGTGCTAGTTGTAATATTAGATAAATCGTTACTTACTTCAGAAGACAGATGCTTCTGTTTGTAGGGCTTGTTCAGCGAGATCAGGTCGAGTTCGTCTCCAACCACGACCCTGAACAGATACACAGCAGATATGTCCTCGCGGTAATTACTCTGAAACAAAACATTCGATTATTAGAGAAGAATTAATAGTCCACCTAGTTTTGTCTTTCGGGATATCGTCAACTATTAAAGAGTAACCTTTGGAGTTTCTTGCCGGTTCTTCTCCTTAGGAATACGAATGCACCGAACCGTGCACCTATTTATGGACTTTTTATAAGTGCCCATGTAAGCCTATGTGAAATAAAATATTTTGATTTGATTTATTTACGTGACCATTCGGTTGGCCTTTTTCAACCGACTTCTTAAAAGGAGGGAGTTCTCAATTTGACTGCATGTTTTTGCGTCATAACTCCATTATTAATAAACCGATAAAAAAATATGTGACTGGATTTTACGATTGGTCTCATACAAATTTTATTTAACTTTATTGCAAAAAAAGAAACGACTTTCGAATAAAAAGTTGTACACTTTTTCAATGTTTTGACCATATATAGCATTGCTTTCCAACATGGCAATACATCTAGCCTTTGTTTTGGACGGCGAGAGGGTCAGACTTCTACTGACTAAATACCACCCATGTTCCTCCTTAGCCCTTTGTGCCAAAGCCACTGTATCTGTTTCGAACAACCCGCAGCCTCGACCAGCCAGCCAGCCTTCAAGGCAGTTTTTTCATTGACAGCGATGCGACTGACTATTCAGGGTGTAAATAATTGGGTGTGAATTATTTTTGGAATGTAAGATGTTGCCGGTTCATCGAAAAGTGATGTTGTTATTAGCTATAGATAATTATTGTAAGGATGAGTTTAAAATCAGGACGGTATGCATAAGACCCCAAAGAAATAAATGTTTTAAAAGATATGTGGTACCCACGTGTAACAACTATTATGGACGAAGAGGGAGAAAGTACTTAGTCCCAACAATTTATAACGATATACCATCAGAGTTAGAAAGTAGCTGTACCACAAAAGTGGCTTTTAGGAATAAAGTGGAAAAGTTTTTATTTTCCACTTTTTGTCAAAACCTCGTGGATGGAGATGTATAACTGCCGTGCTGTTCTGTAAACATCTCACATGTGTCACATCATTCATTCACTCATTTTAGATCCTAGATATCCTTGGAAAAGTAATTTTTTAAGTACCTAATTAAGATTAAGTATAAATGGGAGCTGCATCTGCCAACAAACTGTTTTACAGTTTGGCGGAAGTATTATTTGTGAAAATGACTTTTTGCCATGAATAAACGCTTTATTATTATTATTATTATTAATTAACCCTTCACACAAACGTAAACCAAGCATTCTGTACCTCAAACTAAGTACCCCTACGCAAAAATATTTGCTGGGAAAAGACTTTTTTTTTTGGGTAAAAAAAATCACATGTTACGGTAAAACTCAACGTGGCACTCTTAAAACATTGTGCTAATGGATGCTTTGAATAGTAAACGGGTCATGAAGGTAATTTAAGTAAAGTTATAACTCGAAAAACTAGTATTTACAAAAACAGCTGTGAATATTTTGGAACTTTGACCTCCAATATCTCCGTAACTAGGGTTTTCCAGGTATATATGGTCTAGAACAAAAAAATGTTCACAGTGGTGGGGAGAACAAGTGCCCTTCGTTTGCGTTAAGATTACTTTTACACCCTTTATACCTGTAACGATTGTTAAAAATCTACAAATGACAACCGCTACCAACAGCTATTGGTGTGTAGGTAATGAATGGTCATCCATACCGGTAGTGGCAGCACTTTCATGTAGGTACACCTACAGGCTTCATCATTTATTTTCATTATCTTCTCCATGGAGACAAAAGTTGAATGACAAAAGTTTTAAAAATAGTAATTAAATTAAATAACAGTATCGATTGTTCTTTGACTTGTTTTAGATTTTAGCTTTTTTTTACTAAATATTTCTTAATTATTTTTTTTTTCATGACATAAAATGTATTTTGCTAGGGACTTTGTTTCTGTATTAATACGAGTATGACTGTGAAGTTAGTTTAATTAGGATAGACGTTTTAACTTAGGATGGCTGTGGGACGAGGTTACTTACTAATTTATTTATATTGTAATTGTTTATGTTCCTTTTTTATGTACCTACTGTGTAAATATTTCGACACAAATGTATTATTTTTAAAAGCGTACTATTCCATTAACGACTACTTAAATGATAAGAACAGTTGGTCGCTGAGTTGAACACAAGACAAGGTTTGTTATTTATTTATGTTCTTTCTCCAAGATTAGTTTACTGATATGTTATGTCTTTTTTATTATTATTAATATACTTTTTTATACTTGCCTTACTATTGTATCGAGTCTGGTTCTTCTAACCAACCTAACAGACAGATGTGTGCTGGGGAGTTTGTTCCGCCACTTCTTCTTTCCAGCAAAAACACTAGGCAGTGTCGAAGGGGGGGCGTTTTGGGGGACTGTCTCTTGTAAATAAGTAAAGTAAAGTAAATTTTGACGTTCGAAAAGTGCTGATTATCAGCCTAGTTTGAATAAATGAGTTTTGATTTTGATTTTGATTTGATTTATTTTTATTATGAAATAAATAACTTGAACTTGAACTTGAGAAGATTATGAAAATAAATGATGAAGTGGCCGTATTGTTGGCCCCTTTGGCAAGCAAGCTGTTCAGAAACCCTAACATCATGATATTATCAATACGGCCACTGATCCACAGATCATGTTAATTTTAGTATATTAAAAAAACTTACAGAGCTAGAATCGTCGCTGACAATTTCATCTTTGGACCCTGAACCAAGGGCTTCGAAGAACGCCGCAAAGTCATCATCCGAAGAGTATTCGTCTGCAACAAAATGAAGAATAAGACAGTTTGTACAACGTTCAACACCAGGAAAGTACGAGTAAAAACAGACATGCATACATACACGCCAAACACATAACCCTCCTTCTGGGTTTCACCGCAGTCGGGTAAAAAGTAGAACGAACTGGTTATAAAGAATCGAAACATGTCAATAAAAGAGTGATGAACATTGTAAATGTTGATCCATGAAGAGTGGGAGGAAGACCAAAGGAAACTGGCCAATTGCAATTTGGACTTGCACATTAAGGGTTCCGTACTATCGTAGTAGGGAAGGCAACAACAAAAAAACTATTTTGTGATAAGTTTGTTTTTCATAGTGTTTGTATAACGAAAATAAAAGGAAAACTATCACAGCTAATTAGGCTTTAAAAGTTTACGAGTAATAGTCGACCAACTTATAAAATGTACTTGTATGAAGTATTTTCCTTTAAATAATGTATGGGAGCGCAGGTCTAAAAAGTGCAAATCTAAGTTTGTTTTATTTTTACAGTAAAAATCATCGTTCGGAGGCAGGTAGGCAGGGTGGTTAATCAGTTTAGTAAGTTCACATATTATTATTTTGATGGGCAACTACGGAATCCTACATTGTGCGTGGTCCGACATGCACTTGGCCGGTTTTTTCTTATAGTTTTTTTCTGTAATCCATAAGCGTTGAACTAATTTTTGTATTTTTATCAATTTTGACCTCAGTTGTTTTGGAGATAAGGGGGCGGGGGAATGATCGGTTTAACAGACAGGCAGACAAACAGACACACGAGTAATCCTATAAGGTATACGTTTTTTTTCTTTTTGAGGTACGGAACCCTAAAAATTGGATGGATTGTGTGATTAATGGTAGGACCACCACATACCTAGCGTTAAGCGGCGACACAGGTAGATGGAAAGATAATTATTTGCCCTGTAGACGCAGTGCCATGGTTTTCGACAGGGTACAAACAGCGGTGGCCCAGTGGTGGTGGCCCCGACTTACGAACAGTAGGTCGTGGTTCCAGGCAGGCACATTACTTTGTGTAATTTATTTCATCACCGCTGCTCTTAAAAACGGTGAAGGAAAACATCGTGAGGAAACCGGCATGTCTTAGAACCAAAAAATTCGAAGACATGTGACACCTAGCAATCCTATAGCCCATTCTCTCTAAAAAAAAAGAGAGGAGGCCAGTGTCCCAGCAGTGGGAACATTAATATGCTGATGATGATGATGACAAGAAAAAACCAATTATGATAAAATTCGATTGAAAACCTTGTTAAGACAGAAGAGTTGGTCCTGTGCGATATTAATAAAAAAATTCTATGTTATGTACTTATTAAGTGTAATAAGTGCATTCACAACATATTTTCTCAAGGCCAGCCGGCTTTTTTGATTACACAAAAAATTACGAATCAATGCGTAGGTAATACCTCGACGTAATCATTAATCCATATTGCAGTCGGCAAACACACCAATCAAATTGATAAAAACACCTAATTAATTTAAATTATATGCATCGACAATTTCGGCCGATAAACTGATAGAGCGGGAAACACCAAAATACCAAAAACATATAAAAAATAGTGTAATCTTTTTCCGTGAATATAAGTTTATAGGTCGGTTATCAGGTTATCGGCTTAAATTGAGGCAAATCAGGCGATATATCTGTCGCTTGTCAGTGTGATTATATCCGCGATGGTGCATTACGTGTAGAACCTATAGATCTGCGATGACAAACGTTGATTACGACGCGACGTTATAAAACAATGCTTCGCCTGAATCGTTTACGACCGATTAAACCTGCTAAGCCTTGTTGTATTAAAAAAATACGTCTATCATTTATGGAACGTTCAAAATGTATGTAACTACACTTGTCTTTTACATTATCTATGAAAAATTATATGGAATGGTTCACAATGATGTCCATTGAGGTCCGTCTTATTATTTTTACCAGAGCGTCAGCAATAGGGGATCAGACAAAAAACTAATTAGTACGTCAGATAGCATTCCAAAAAAAAATTAACACATATTTTTTCTTTTTTCACATAAACAAAAAATGAAGACGATACAGTGCTTCGAAAACTCGTGAACTCCTCGAAAACGTTACTTGTCAGTACATTTTTTTCCCTACAAATGACGTCACAACCCCCCACTCATGATCTTTGACACGTTTTTCTCTTTGTAATTTTATATTAATTTGATAAAACAAAAAACACGTATCCAATACTTTTCGATAATCTAACTGACGGACTAATTAGAATCATACTTTTATGACTCAGTCCGATCTCCTATTCTCATACGAGATAAGAATAAGTTGAACGATGATCCCCGAAGGTGTACCTACCTAATAGCAGACCAAAGTGGACTCTGCCACTGACAAATTCATGAAAAAAACTGGCCAAGTGCAAGTCGGATTTGCACATGAAGGGTTCCGTACCATTGTAGTAGATACTAGCGACTTCCCACATGGATAAAAAGTAGCCCTTGTTACTCAAGGTGAATGTAGCTTTCCAGTGGTGAGAGAATTTTAGAAATCACCGCAGTACTTTTTTGAGTTTATTCATTACAAACATACATACATACACGCAAAAAAAAAAACTTACCTCTTTATATATTAGTGTAGATTCTAGATTATTATACTGCCGCACTCAGAAAGCACTAATGCTTACTTAAGCCATCCCTTAGTAACGACTCTAAATTAACCACGCTCGGAGTGGGTTAGTGAATATAGATTATTAGATTATAGATATAAATAAAAGTACAACAGACTGGTGTCCGCAACTCCACGCCTAATGCGCGTATTTTGCGTCCTAGATTATAAATATAAAATAGTGTAGATGTAGATTCAGAGATACGAACACTACTTACGAAACAAAAATCGAGAAGCATAAGAACTCACCAATAATCTCTATAGTAGCTCTTCCATTATGATCGTCATCTCTGAGCTGGTTGGCAACGCTGATGATTTTCCTCTTCTGTGTCGCCTTGGCTCCCTCCGGTACCAACACGAAGATGTCATGGTCTACCTCTAAGATGAAGCAGTGCTCCTTCGTTAGAGAGGAAGAATCAGCTTCCATCTGCAGAAAAACGAGAAACATTAAGAGAAATTCTTATCACTGTCACACATTCCAGATAATGTTCTTGCATCTTAGAAAATAAATATAATGCTTTATTAGAGTTTAGATCGTTTTGTGTCATACAAAACTTGATTGTATTGAAACCAGCTATCGATTTATGAGTGGCTAATATTTTTAAATCAAAACATAATGACAAAAGTAAGGCCGACCAGGTTTTAAAAAAAAATCTTCATAAAGGTCTTCATTCTTCAATCGAATCTTTCAAAATCTAGTTCTTATTATTTATCTTCTATCAAATCTGTCTTTAATCAAATTACATAATTGAATGATTTCATACACGTAGTTAAAATAAAAAAAATCTGTCATGTGTTTTACATTACAGCGACTCCTGCCACTTGACTTCTCAGATAATATCTAATTAAAACGGCTCTAATCAAAGAACTTATCTATTTAATCATAATTAAGTAATACTAATCAAATCACGTGATACACTGATTCATAATGTAAATGATTGGGGATATTGATGTTACTGCTGATTGCTAGTATCACCAAACATTTCAGGTTCCGGTATAAAGTCTAAAGAAATACACAGCTACGCCTTGAACTCGAGAGGTCTTTTTTTTTTGCGGGTGGAAAATCTTCAAATAACCCCTCCCGCTCTTGGGCAGAGCGAACGGGAGTGTCAGACTTCTACTGACTAAAAACCACCCATGTTCCTTCTTAGCCCTATATGTCGAGGCCGCGATAACGAGTGTACAACCCGCGGCCCCAACGGGGACTCGAGAGGTCTAAGAACTAAAAAATAATAATAATAATATTGATTTACTCATAACAGTATTACAAAATAGGTAAGTACAATTTCGAGCACTGTTTTCCTAGCTAGGTTAAAAGAAAACCTGTGTTACGGAAAAACAGTCCGATCCCCTAATGTAACATGACGTAAACTTTACATAGTGCTTCATTATGTTACAGTAACAATTTCAGAGTATTGAGCTTGACAATAAAGAATCAAATTTTTGGATCATTCTCAGTAGATCCATTGGTCAGATCCATGATGGATCTTCTGGGAATTTGTTTTCTCAATAGATCCATCATCGAAATAGTCTAACTGCCGTACTCAGAGACATTTAATGAATACTTAAGCCGTCACTTAGTAAAGGTTTGACATATTTTTGTATGAGAAAACTGTCAAAACCATTACTAAGTGATGGCCTAAGTAATCATTAAAGCTCTCTGAGAGCGGCAGTAAGATTTTAGTACATATGAAAATAAAGTCTGTCGTCTGTCAGTATCTCTGTCGAAAGACAAAAAAAAATAGTACATTTTATTTCTTGAGATCTGCGCATACCAAGAATGGCACCAAAACTCAGAGCACCTGTACTCAGCAGTATGTGTAATTCAATTGCAATTTACCTCTTCAATCCTCATGTTATCACAGCCAGACAGCCTGAGGAGTCGCTTCTCAGCGCCGGCGTTGGTCTCCACTTCCGTGAAACCAGACTCGTTACCGCCTTCCACGTACCTGATGGCTAGACACGAAGATTAGTTAGATAATTATCATCCTCATTCATGACATAACAACAAGCCTTTAAGCTCCCTGTCGGGGCTGCGGGATGTTGTAAGAGATACAGGGTGTAAATTAACCCTTCACAAATCCGTGAACCAAGTATTCTGTACATCAAACTAAATAACCCTACGCAAAATATCTGCTGGGAAACGACATTTTTTTTTTGGGGTCAATAACCACATTTTACGGTAACTAACTCTATGTTGCACTCTTGAAACATTGTGCTAGTGCGTGCTATATATAGTAAAGGGGCGATGAAATTAATTTAAGTAAAGTTATAACCTGAAAAACTGATATTTACAAAAACAGCTGTGAAAATTTTGGCACTTTGACCCCCAATATCTCCGATCCGGTTTCCAGGTATGGTCTAGAGCAAAAAAAAGATCGCAGTGGTGGGGAGAATAAGTGCTCTTCGTTTGCGTTAAGGATACTTTTACACCCTTTATAGGGCTAAGAAAGAACATGGGTAGTTTTTAGTCAGTAAAAGTCTAACACTCCCTTTTGCTCTGCCCAAGAGCGGGAGGGGTTATTTGATGATTTTCCACCCGCCAAAAAAAAGAGGTTCTTCTAGCTACGACTTTCTATTCTTAAATTTATTAAGTGCTTATTTTTCACTTAAGACAATATTGCGCCACCAATATACAAAATCACCCACCAAAATTGGAAGTCACCCCAAAAACAGATATGGCAAAATTGCCCTGTGGGAAACTTACCAGGCTTAAAATACCCCAGGAACTTGCTAGACTCATGTCCCTGGACCTCCCTGTGATGAACAGCTTTGCCGCCCAGCATATCATCGAGGGTGACGGTCCATATGGCAGCTGACCCCTTCTTATCCTGCGTGGTCTTGCTGCCAATCCAGAAGTGCGCGTCGTGGTTTAAGGAGGAGTTGCTTTGACCTGATGTCTGCGAAATTAATTAGAGGTATAGGACTAAAACCAACCACTACAAATCCTTAATGCCTGAAACCTCTAAGTGACATTTAAATTACCTTATCGTGTTGCAGCGGTGGCCCAGTGGTGGCGGCCCCGACTTAGGAACAGTAGGTCGTGGGTTCGAACCCAGGCTGGCACATTACTTTGTGTAATTTATTTTATCACCGTTGCTCTCAAATCGGTGAAGGAAAACATCGTGAGGAAACCGGCATGTCTTAGAACCAAAAAATTCGAAGACATGTGACATCTACCAATCCGCACTGGGCCCGCGTGGTAGATTTATAGCCCATTCCCTCTCATAGAGAGGAGGCCTGTGTCCCAGCAGTGGGACTGTGTCCCAGCAGTGGGAACATTAATAGGCTGTTGATGATATCGTGTTGACTCAAGACCTTGGTATTTACACACCTAATAGGGACTGTGGACCTCAAACAACTTGCTAGGTCAACCCGTTCCTGAGAAAATCGGTGGTGACACATGGACAGACGCAGATCAGCTGATGGCAAGGAGTACAGGGGGTCTAAAATGGCCACAGGCGCAGTTATTATTATAAAAGGACCATTTTACGCTTTTAGACGCAATTCATATTATGATCTGCTTAAGTGGAAATTTTAGATTCCCAGGTTACACTGGATTAGTATAGCTCAATGTATTGTAATTTTTTTTTATGTGTAGACTGCGTGCGTAGTTTTACTGCGTAGAAGCGCATTTAATATCTAGATGTTTTCCATAAAAAATATCTTACCTTGAGAACGATGTAGGAGTCACCGTTATAAAACTTGCCATACTTATTTTCGTCAATTTGGACTGGTTCGAATTGCTGAAATAAATGGTTGGTGTTAGATGTTAGAACACAGTAATTTTCTTGAGACACAGACCTAATTTTTATAATTAGTATACAGGCAGAAATATTTATAATTCTAGTAATAAGTACACTGAAAATGTTGATTGCAATTTGGTTTTTTAAAGCGTTTCGCATTACCCGACTGATGTCAAACACTGTATATATTTTTTTTTTTTTTAAAAACGTTGCCCCTCACTTGGAATTTCTCCTGTATCGTGGGTGCGTTCACAAACATTTAAACTCACATACTAGGGTATACAAATATTTGTTCCGTGCGGGAATCGAACCCGCGACACGCAGCGCAGCAGTCCATTGCTTGAGCAACTGCGCCAACCGTGCCGTCACCTCACGCCACGTCACATTTGTCATCAGTATAACTCTACTGTACGTGCAGGTGACTAAACTTCTCCTAAACGGCTGACCGATTTGGATGAAACTATCTGGGGATATTTCAATGGGTTCTTAGATGGTTTGAAAACACAATTGGACTAGTAGCGCTGCTGTCTGACAGGTCCGCTATTTTTTTTTAAATGGGACAAGCCCGCCACTCTATTCCCAAACCACTGTAACTCCTGTAAGCCAGAATCAACAGTGGCGACCACAAGAAAAGCGCCGAGACAATGAAGCCCGACGAAGTCCCAGAGAAACGATTTAACTGTCTTGGATCCCGCAACGAAATTAATCAGAAAAGAATAGCGGAGGAGTAGGAAAAACATAATTTTCACTTCCCTCCATATCAGCAGGAGACAGAACTGAACAAGGCCAATAGGCACACAGGGACGTATACAACTGGGATAAGCCCAGTTGCCTAGCACCACGGATATTATTGTCATTAATATTACTGGGTCCTAAGTTGTGAGCTGTTATATTTGATTTCAACAGGTGACAGGTCCGCTAGTGTATCTGTATAATCTTAAAAGTAAATGCAAGTTGGCTGGCTGTATACCTTTTAGCTTGTTCGACTACTTCAGCTCATCATGCTACTATAGTCTGTCTTTCTTTAATCTCAACTTTATCACTAAATTATTAGGTTCAATGTTAACAAACAACGGATTTTGAAATACGCTAGCGACCGTCACCTGACTTCCTGACTTGCTTGCCTAGCTACAGAGTTCATCGAACTCAAAATAAAATAAATCAAAAGTAACATCATTTCTGAAAAAAATTGTACCAGTATATGTTATTGTAGTTGAAATAAAAAAATAATTAGTTCGTCAGATCTAGATTTCCATAAAATATTGGACAAGTATTTTTTCTTTTTTCACGTAAACAAATAATGAAGGCGATGCTTCTCTCTACTGCTTTGAAAAGTCGCGTGACGTCACAGTTTGTTATTTTTTTTCTAGAAAGTGACGTCACAAGCCCCCACAAAATTTTTATTAATTTTGATAAAACAAAAAACACGTACCTATCCAATTTATTTTCGATAATCTAACAGACTGACTAAACAGAATTCCATCTACGCCTGAAACGAGTTGCCATGGCTGACCTGCATGGAGGTCCTTAAATATACTCCGGACATAGGTCGGTCAAAGCAACGAAAACCTGTTCAAGTGGAGATTCATAGCTGACTCTGCCCTGGACTGTAAATGTGGTGTTACCCCACAGACGATGGTACACGTGACATCGTGTCCTGTCTGTCCCGGTCCCGTCATTTGTACATCACAGGAGCTAATGGTCGGAACAGAAAATGCCAAGCTCGTCGCTAAATTTCGGGCTGACTTAGTTTAAATGGTCATTGACAAACTGAGAAGAAGAACTGAATCATATATTTTTTAGTCAGGAAACACATCTCAGTCTACAGAGGGCTGTCCCTTTAACCCTCTAGATGAATAGAAGAAATAGATTATTGACTACTAACCTCAATAGTCCATATTTCAATCCCAGGAGCTCCACCTGCCTCAGCAAACGCCGGATGATCCATCTTGACACTACACCAGACTGGACGATCAATGTCGAAATGATTATGTTTTTGTGTACGACATAGCACGCAAGATATGTTATCTGTTATCGGGTGAGTCACATTGATATAGTGATAATATTTTGATTGCGGTGTAGGTATTCTTAGGCTGGGGACTCACCTGAGCGGAAGTTCGTGGAGGTTTTTGTGCTGGGTAAGATTCGAGTGTCGTGTAAGGTGTTATTACGTTCCAAAAACATAGATTTTGATGTCATATTATGGATATCAAAATCTATATATCGAAGTCTAATCACGACAGTCAATTGTTTTAAATGACGTCATACATGCATATTAGGAAGTCACGCGACGTACGTACAGTCAAACAAGCTAATAAGTATAACCATACCATACCATAAGTATGCCAGCTAACTTGCATTTCCTCTTAGGATTATACAGATACATTTAGAGACGAATGAAGCGTTTGCAATCAGTCGCTTAATGCGAAACGCTTTATAAAACAAAATTGCAATCAATATTTTCAGTGACTAGAGATACAAAAACTCTACCTGTATACTTATTTGCTTGTTCGACTGTACAAGTAAACTGACGAAACCAGACGGAGCAAATTTCGTTTGGGTAGACGTCACATCACATAATATTCGAATCTTTTCGTTCTAAGACATGCCGGTTTCCTCACGATGTTTTTCTTTACCGTTTTGTTTGTGAGGAGCAGCGGTAACGGAATAAATTACGCCAAAGTAATGTGCCTATTTTTTTTTTTTTGGGGTGGGAAATCATCAAATGACTCCTCCTGCTCTGGGCAGAGTGGTAGGAGTGTCAGTCTTCTCTACTGACTAAAAATGTTTTAAAACCTACTTTCTAAGTTTATTTTGTGTTAGGTTTTAAATGTCTTTTGTAATGTCAATAAAAATATTCTTCCAAGTTTGAATAGCAACCATTGCACACGTCTACGTTTTTCATTTTCGCTTTTTCCACCATTGAGGTTTAATGTACTACGTTTTTCCACAATATTTATTTAGGAACTCAGATTACAAACACAACAAACGTCACATCATCACGTGGCCCCCGACGCCCGGAGCGTCTCCCGCGGCGTCTGGGACGAGAGGTTCTCTCCCTCTCACGTTCCGCCAGCTCCTTCGCTAGCATCACTGCGTCCCATTCCCTTTGGCTTGCACCAGGGCCGGGGATGCGAGAGGTCGCCGCCGCCAATCGCCGCTACGAGAACACGGCGGGGCTCCGCCTAAGCGGGGCAGACTTCCTGGTGTGCTCCACCGTGTCTTCCGGCCGATCCTCGCAATGGTATTATTCGGGCGTTTCCGTGTTCGGTGAGGACCTGCATTAGACGGAAGGTGAAGGCGCGGTGGCGCCTCTCTAGCCACTCTTCAAAAAGAGGGGACTTAAGCTTGGCGTGCTCTGAGGGACACCCCCTTAGCGTAAAGTTGCTTAGTTTATAGGGCTAGTGAAAAGTCGTCAAATGACTCCTTCCGCAAGACATGACAGTTGACAGTTGAAGTAGACGTGTTCTAGAGTTGAGATAGCAAATCGGCAAGCGTAAGGTGGGACACCCCGTGGGTCGGTGAAGCGACGATCTTCGCACGGTGGCTGGTCGCAACTGGATGAAAGGTGCTGAGAATCGAGTTAAGTGGCGTGCGATTGAAGAGGTTTTTATCCAGCAGTGGAATGGTGTGACCTGCAGGGCTATTGCGTATCTGTTAATGACAGTGGCTATCATATAGTGTCCATCAATTAACTGTCAAATGGTTCCATTTTGTACTAAACCATAACCAATTTGACAAATAATCCATGGACAATATGACAGCCACTGACGTTTAAAAGATACGCTATAGCCCTGCAAATGTTTTTTTCTTATTTAAATGGAACAGTGGAGAAGTTTATATGCATGCATTTGTTTTTTTTTCTAACAACTTTAGCATGTAAAAATCATACTCGAAGCTAATTTAACAGTTAAATAAAATCCTACGCCATCTCTGTAGTGTGCACCGATTAACAGTTTACAATAAAAATATAATACGTCGTTTACGGCGTCTTTTAAGTGTGTGTCCACATGAAGATACAGAACTACTATACTGCATGCTTTGAATAGTAATGTTTATCGTTTTAAATTACCTCCATCGCCCATGTCATTGAGGTAATTTTAAAGTAGATATAACAAAAAAAAACAGCTTTGAAAATTATGTTTTTTTTTCTATTATTATCAATTATTATCAATTATATCTGTGTCAGGTTGTACGTTGATTATAATTCGACGAATCGTGATAATGATGAATATGGATTTATTAAGTTATAATTATAAATCAGTAATAAAACCCTCTAAGCTCATTTAATCTCAGTGAATATATGTCATGAAAAAGCATAGCATAAGCATAATCGCCCTATAATCTTCCTAGTGCTGGACCACAGGCCTCCTCTCTATAGATAAATCCACCACGTTCAGTCCAGTGGGTCCAGTGCGGGTTGTTAGATGCAACATGTCTTCGAATGTTTGGTTTTAGGACATGCCAGTTTCCGCACAATGTTTTCGTTCAAACTTTTGAGAGCAAACACAATGAAAAACGTCTTGTAATTAAATAAAAAAATCATTTATTAAACGACAATTAAAAATAATACATTTCCTATAAACACATCACAAGCATAATTTATAAAGCATTTACCTTTAAATACTGTAACGAATCGGGTCACTCACTAACCTTTATAAAATATGTACAGGGTGTTTAGAGCAATTGAAAGGAAACCTTGATTTAATGAGGATAAAGATAATAGTACTTATGACACAGTCATTACAAAACCTAACTTCATTCCTTGTAATCCCCGTAAAATGAGCTCCATTTTGTCAGTTAAATTTACCTCCCATGCAATAAGAGGCGCGGCAATTGCAATTAACCGGGCACAAATTTAGACTCAATGGCTGTTCTTGAGAAATTTCTGATGGAAAAACCCAGTATAAAAATTAACCCGATTACTTCTGCCAAAATTAGATACGGCCCCAACACACACCCTTGAGGAACACCCTCTTGATTTCATAGAACAGTCAAAACTTTTCAAGCATTAGTGAGTGAGCTGAGTTCCTGAAGTCAATCAAAGGCTAAATAATGATTAGGAACATATAAAAACATAAGATAAGACACTTGTTATCAGTAGAAAGCCATTGCTGATCACATGAAATGCGTCATCCGATGCGAGTTTTATCTGGTCGGGTGTATCAAACATGTTCTGGAAAATAAAATGTTTGGTATAGACTAACTGATAGATATTACTGATGTTAGGCGTATAAGAGCAGCTCTCGCTCAGTAATGGCGGCGCCAACTCACAAGCAGTAAGTCATGGGTTCGAACAGGCAGGCACATTAAAATAAATTCATTTATTCAGGTAATTTATCACAATATAAACATTTATAAAACGTCACAACTACTCTCAAAAACAGGTATGTCCTAGAACCAAAAATTCGAAGGCGTGTGACATCTACCAATCAGCGCTGGGCTGTCGTAATGAATCCCACTCCCAGAGGACGCCTGTGTCCCAGCAGTAGGAATATAACAGTTAAAAAATAGTTGGATGTTTCCTGGCTAAATAAAATATGATTCAGTTTAGTCCGACTGTTAGATAGTCAAACAAATATTGGATACATGTTTTTTGTTTTATCAAATTAATAAGAATTGACGAAAATAAAACGTATCAAAGATCATGAGTGGGGGTGGGGGGGCTTGAAACGTATAGTCTTAATTATTTGTTTGCGTGCAAAAAAATAAAAATATGTGTCAAATATTCATCTATCTAGATTTTTTTAGTCAACTTCCCTATTCTTTCTATATTGTGTGTTCAGTGCAAATCTAGTACTCACAACTTTTAATTGAGTAGTAATAAACAAAAAAAATATTATACAGGGTTATTTCTAAAACACCGTTAACCTTGCAAGACTGTATTACTATCATCATAAACAACAACTTTTGTTCTATGACTTTTTACAAAATCTAATACATTTACCAAAAACTAAAGTTCAAGATTTCGTTGTCCTATCTAACACATTTCAACTCTGTATTTTGCTGTACCTACCTACGCCTGTCGCGCACTGTCGTAACTCGCTACGCTACGATTACCCCGCTGCCCTTATCCCGCTCCCCTCGCTATTGTGCCAAGACTTGGTAACATTTAGAGCGTACAATTTAAATATTTTTATTTTTGTAAGTAAACCTGATGAACTAAAATATGATGAATTTTTAAAAGTCATAGAACAAAAGTTGTTGATTATGATGTTAGCAACTTAGTCCTGAGAGGTTAACGGTGTTTTACAAATAACCCTGTATATATTTTATTCAGTACATCAAAATCAAAAGTCATATATTCAAACTAAAGCTGATAATCAGCACACAGCAACGTCAAAATTTATTTACAAGAGACAGTACCCCAAAACGCCCACCCTTCGACATTTCTTAGTGTTTTAGCTGAAAAGAAGAAGGTGGCGAAACAAACTCCCCAGCAACACATAATAATATGTCTGTTAGGTTAGAAGAACCAAACTCAATACAATAGTAAGGTGTAAGTTAATTAGGATTTACTACAAACACAAATCAAAATTAAAATAAATGTATAAAATCATTCGTAACACAGCAATTTTTCATCCGTATTTTTTTTAATTCTTAACTGTTTGCTACAAAATTCCAATACTTTTATAACCATGGATGGATGGACCATATCAGTGTATACAATCATGCAAAGTAATAAGGAGACACAAGGCACTGCTGAGACACAATTTAAGCCTCCCTCGCTATGATGCCTCTCATTGCGAGGGTAAAATAAATGTATAAAATCGTTCGTAACACAGCAATTTTTCATCCGTATTTTTTTTTAAATACTTAACTGTTTGCTACAAAATTCCAATACTTTTATAACCATGGGTGGATGGACCATATCAGTTTAAACACGAATGCAAAGTAATAAGGAGCCAAAGGCCCGAAGGTGAGAAGTTGGCTGAAAGCTACCACACGGGCCCAGCGCGGGTTGGTACATGTCACAATCTTTGATGTTTTGTTTGTAGATCATGCAAGTTTCTTCTTAATGATTCTCATCACCCTAACGAGAGCAGTGATGGTAAAATAAATTACACAAAGTAATGAGCCTGCTTCGGTTTGAATCCACAACTTTCAACTCGTAAGGCGAAGCCGTCATCATATTCCTAGCCTTTTGCTAACCTCTACATCCCAGTTAATATTATACTAGGTAAAACAATGCTCTTTTGGAAAGACTGGTTGTCAGACTTTAGTACCACTGATTTATCTGTAACGACTGCCATGGATAGCTACTAATGAGAGCCAGGACCGACGGTTTAACGTACTTTCAAAGATACGGAGAAAACTTGGTATCACCCTTCTTTGTCGATGGTCCACACATTCGAACGAGGCGCTATGCTAAACCTTTTATTATGCGCACAGCCAAAATCCCGACTTCATATAACCCCAAACTATTTAAGTCGCGAATAAATAGGCTTCTTCTGGGTGAGCTCGTTCCATCTCCGCCCTTTTTTTTGGCGGGTGGAAAATCATCGATTAACCCCTCCCGCTCTTGGGCAGAGCGAAAGGGAGTGTCAGACTTCTACTGACTAAAAACCACCCATGTTCCTTCTTAGCCCTATATGTCGAGGCCGCGGTAACTTGTGAACAACCCGCAGCACCGACGGGGCCTCATCTCTGCCCTTAGGGCAAGATTGAGGTCAAGAGTAATCCCATTTCAAATGAAAAAAAGCCAAGCCTAGAAATCAATCAAGCTACAGTTAAAAAAGCCACGAGCTCCGCATAAGGCGAAGCCGATAATGGCGGAAAATAATGCTGACTCACAGGCGTGGTGGATTCTGAGTTGAGATTCTGTCTCTCGTTGCACACGATCTCGTCTCGAGATGTGCGGAATCTCTCAATGCTCGCCTTGTCTGTTGAATCTGGTGCTAATTTGAAGCTGTAATAGATGATAGAAATTACATAACATAACATCACGAATGTGGTCCCGAAGGGTTAGGCAGAGGTGTACCTAATAGTCGGACCCGCGTGGTGGGTTATAGCCCATCCCTCTCCTAGAGAGGAGGCCTGAGTCCCTGCAGTGGGAACATTATAGGCTGAAGATGAAAGGCAGCGGAGTGTTGGCTGTTTCATGTAAACTTAATCACTCACTTTTTCTGTGGCTGTCTCCCAATAGGCTTGTCTGCATACGTCTCTTCAGCTGATATATCATCTTCTGTCATCTTCATGACAGGAGATGGAGTTTTCCAATTCTTAGCTACTTCTTTTTCTTCTGCGCTGTCCGATTTGTAATCTGTATCAAATATTATTATCTGTTATTTTTAATGTAGAGTTTCGATTGGAAGGAAAAGCTAGCTCTTAAATCGAATCAGATGATTTATCGGTAACGCAGCAGTTCGGAGAGGCGGAGACCCACTGTGTTCTCGTAGCAGCGACCTCTCGCGTCCGGCCCTGGTGCAAGCCATGGTCCGGGGCGAGAGGGAATGGGACGTCGTCGCCTCCTTCTGCGAAGCAGTGATGCTAGCTAAGGAGGTGGCGGAACGTGAGAGGGAGAGAAGCTCTCGTCCTAGCCGCCGTCCGTCCGTCTTATGACGACGACAGGCCGTGTCGATGGCGCGTTTGTGTTCCACGCGCGCCTCAAAGAAATGTCAGCAATATGGAAGGGCAACGGCCATCGCCCGTAGGGGCTGCGAATTGTTCGAAAGACATACCGTGGCCTCGGCACATGGGCTAAGAAGAACCGCAAAGCGGCGAACCTCCTTGCCGGATTGCCGCCGTGGGATCTAGGGGCGACAGTCCTCGCGCGCCTGCATCAATGGCGCGCGGAGGCGCTGCGCCGGGGGGTCATTCCGCTGCCGCGGCAAATTGCTGCGCGGCGGACAGTCCTCCGGTGCGATCTCATGGCGACATGGAGACAGCGACTGTCGCAACCCCGTGCAGGGCACGCCACGATAGTGGCGGTAAGTCCCCTCTTAGAGAAGTGACTTGAGCGGCGCCACGGCGCCCTCACCTTCCGTCTGACGCAGGTTCTCACCGGACACGGTTGTTTCGGGAGGTACCTGCACCGAATCAGGCGGGAGGAAACGCCCGGATGCCACCATTGTGAGGATCGGAAGACACGGTTGAGCACACAGTGGAGGTGTGCCCCGCTTGGGCCCCGCGGCGGCGACCTCTCGCGCCCGGCCCTGGTGCAAGCCATGGTCCGGGGCGAGGAGGAATGGGACGCCGTCGCCTCCTTCTGCGAAGCAGTGATGCTAGCAAAGGAGGCAGCGGAACGCGAGAGGGAGAGAACCTCTCGTCCCAGCCGCCGCGGGAGGCGCTCCGGGCGTCGGGGGTCTCGCGATGACCTCCGGCCACCGTAGACGCGGGCCTGTGGACGGTGAGTGATGGGCTAACTCGCCGTCCGTCCGTCTTACGACGAAAACAGGCCGTGTCGACGGCGCGTTCGTGTTCCACGCGCGCCTCAAAAAGATGTCAGCAACATGGGAGGGGCCCGAAAGGGCCGACGCCCGTCGGGGCCGCGGGTTGTCCACAGGTTATCGCGGCCTCGACATAGAGAGCGAAGAAGAAACATGGGTGGTTTTTAGTCAGTAGAAGTCTGACACTCCCTCCCGGAGGGATGTAGGGGTTGTTTGATGATTTCGCACCCCCAGAAACAAAAAAAAAAGGACTTCTCGTATTTTAGCGCCTGAATGCCCCAAAGGGCCTCTCACATGGATTCATGACCGCCACTTGTTGGCCGGGACCACCGGCTTGATTTATACGTGCTTTCCGAAGCACGGAATCATCTTTTTATCAGACAATCGGTTGGTTTAAACCTGCAATGTCCTAGCCAAACTGGAAACAGCTTTTACAAAGTATGCTTGCCGTGAGAATCGAACACACGTCAACCGGGTCCAGTCCAGGCAGTACCATTAATGCGGTAAGAAGAAAATGAAGTACAAACCAGCGGTATCCTTGTAAATCTCAGACAGTTCCTTCTCTATTCGCGCTTCGTCTTCATCTTCTATTTTCTCTATGTCTTTTACGTTTTTCTTAACGCTTATCTGCAGGAACAATTCTTTGTTATAACTTAATACTTACCTACTATAGCCGGCTGTTTTGGCAGTTTTATGAATTTATCATAATAAGTTCTTGTTTCTTTATAATAGAAGGAGAAGTAACTTACTAAGTTTATGTTTTATGACGGAATTTAAATGTCAAATTCTAAGCTTGTAATAAATTAAATTGAGATAATCATAACATGTTTGGTATCAAATGAGAGGTTTTGGCAAGCACATTACAAATATGTATGTATGTAATGGGTCGCGTAAAATTCTTCGCAAATGATTTTTACTTTTGTGTTTGTATACAGGGTTATTTGTAAAACACCGTTAACCTCTCAGGACTAAGTTGCTAACATCATAATCAACAACTTTTGTTCTATGACTTTTAAAAATTCATCATATTTTAGTTCATCAGATTTACTTACAAAAATAAAAATATTTAAATTGTACGCTCTAAATGTTACCAAGTCTTGGCACAATAGCGAGGGGAGCGGGGTAAGGGCAGCGGGGTAATCCTAGCGTAGCGAGTTACGACAGTGCGCGACAGGCGTAGGTAGGTACAGCAAAATACAGAGTTGAAATGTGTTAGATAGGACAACGAAATTTTGAACTTTTGTTTTTGGTAAATGTTTTGTAAAAAGTCATAGAACAAAAGTTGTTGTTTATGATGATAGTAAAAAGTCTTGCAAGGTTAACGGTGTTTTAGAAATAACCCTGTATAGGATTTGTCACTTTATATTTCTTTTAAATATGCGTGATTTGTACTCTACTCTACTTTTAAAATCCTTCAATTTGATACCCTACTCAATAGTAAAGGTAGTTTTTTTTAATTCCGCGATATGGCTCCCAAAAATAAATGAATTTGAATGTAGCCAGTGACACTCACGCCATCAAAACGAAGATAACGTTGTATAATTATTCAAATCCCTTCATCCGTAAGAGTTATGAGGGAACAAAGAAACGGACATACATACATGTACGTCAAACACATAACCCTCCTTTTGGGCTTCGCTGCAGTCGGGTAAAACGCTTATCGTCTAGTTACAAGAGAAATACTAACTGCAGTAGCCTTCTTCAGATCTTTCTTGATAGCCCCTACAGTATTGCCACCCGTCTTCAATGTGGTCGTCTCGTCATCATCATTGTCTTCTTCCCCAGACGGCTCTTCTTCCAAACCCATAGGCAGTTCTGCAATTATGACAGTTTAAATTTCAGACAAGTAATGTTTATAAACATTTAAAAAAAGTTAAACTTAAAACGGCGAAGGAAAACATCGCGTCTTAGAACCAAACAATAGGGATGTTAACAAAAAAATCTAATTAGTCCGTCATACAGATTACCAAAAATATTGCACACGTATTTTTTATTTTTTCACATAAACAAAGACAAATACAGTGCTTTGAAAACTCGTGTGACGTCATTTTCTAAGACATTAGTATGACATTCTTTAGCGTTCAGTGACGTCACCTGCCCCCACTCAAATCTTTGACGCGTTTTGTCTTCGTCAATTTTTATTGATTTGATAAAACAAAAAATACGTATCCAATATTTTTCGTTAATCTAACAGACGGACTAATTAGAATCACTTCTTTTTAAGTCAGTAAACATCTCTATTTGAAGACTTGTGACATATAGTAATCCACACTGAGCACGCGTGGTGGATTATATCCACCCATCCCTCTCCTAGAGAGGAGGCCTGAGTCCCTGCAGTAGGAACGTTATAGGCTGATGATGATGATGATGTTGATGAAGGTCAGCTTTGAGTACTGGCTGTTAAAAAAACAAAAGCAACCAGAGCAAGGGTAGGGGAATCTCAGTATATACCTAATGGACGATCAACCTTCAACAGACCAACCTCATCCAAGGTATATGATTAAGTTGCAAGGTACCACGATATCTTAGTGCGTCAGTTTATGCGGCTGAGTTACGCTTTTGTTGAATATTATAAACTAGCTGATGCTCGCGGCTTCGTCTGCGTAGATGTCGGTTATCGCGTCCAAAAGTTCCGCAGAAAAAATTACAAAAAATAACCGTTAAGCGGTTCAAAGTACAAAGCACAGAACAAAAGCATTTGACCGACACCTACAAAGCATGGGTCGCCCAATGACATCGTCGCCCAAACGCCCAAAATGACAAATAGCACAGTAGCGTTATTAAATAAATTAAATGAAAACATATAAAATCAAATGTTCAACAATAACGAACATGTAGGTACTATAACAAGCTACAAGGAACAATTCTCAATTCAATCCTTTCATCTATCACTTTCAACTCCCTTTTTCTCATTAAAAAGTAGCTTTTATCCTTAAGCTGTGTACCAAATTTCATTTAAATCGGTTCGGTAGTTTTGGCGTGAAAGCGCAACAGACAGTTACTTTCGCATATTTATAATATTAAGTAAGGATGATGTTTGTAAGGATGATGTTTGTCTCGACGGGGAATCGGGTTGTTCGAACAAGATACCGCGGCCTCAACACAAAGAGCTAAGAAGGAACATGGGTGGTTTTTAGTCAGTAGATCAACTCACATAAGGACTATGCAAATTAGTGTCTGAGATGGTTTTCGAAGAAAGAACCATACAGATTTGAGTTAAAAGTGATTCATCATCATCATCATTTCAGCCGAAAGACGTCCACTGCTGGAAATAGGCCTCCCCTAAGTTTCGCCACATTGACACGAGACCAGTACCGACTCGTAACCATCACCAGATCATCGCTCCACCTAGTGGCAGTCCAATGCAACGTCTTCCGGTTCGCGGTCGCCACTCCAGAACTTTTCGCCCCCCTCGGCCATTGGTTCTGCGAGCAATATGCCCTGCCCGTTGCCACTTCATCATCACCATCATCATTTCAGCCCGTAATCACCCACTGTTGGGTATAGGCCTCCCCTTTACTCCGCCACTCCTCTCTGTTCTGTGCGTTTCTCATACATCCGTATCCCGAGCTCCTGACGATGTCATCCACCCAACGTGCTTTAGGACGGCCCTGGTTTCTCATGCCCAACCTTGGCCACCATTCGGTCAAAATTGTACTCCATCGGCCATCTCCACATCTAGCCAAATGTCCTGCCCAACTCCACTTTAAGCGTATTGCCCTGTCCCCGACGTCGAACACTTTCGTCTGACTACGGATCTCGGTGTTGCGCACTCGGTCTAGTAGGGTTATGCCCAGCATAGCTCGCTCCATGGCCCTTTGTGCAACTCGTATTCGGTGCACAGTCTCCTTTGTTTCGTTGCCACTTAAGTTTAGCGATTCTTCCAGCTACATCGGTAACCTTGATTCTCTTCCTTGATAATTCAATAAAACTCTGAGCATAGCCCTCTCCATTGCCCTCTGGGTGACTGATGAGGTCCACTGTGAGCGACCACGTTTCGGTCCCGTATGTCACTGGCAATACACACTCTATCGTCCTGCGACATTGCGGTAAATTGGACTAGAAGATACCACGCAACTTCCCAAACGCTGCCCAACCGAGTCGGAGACGAATAAAAGGTTTCTTACCTTTAATAGGACTTCCTATTTCAATGACTTCTTGTCCCATGGATTCTGTTGCCTGTCTCGCATTATTTTTAGCAGTAACTGCATAGCTTAGAGAGAAAAGGAGTATAATTAACATTAAACGCATTATTTGAAAGTTTTTCCGTAGTTTTCGACGTATTTTGATATTGATACAGTGTGAAAAGTTTTGGAGACCAACGTGATTCAGAAAGGATAGAGCCATCCCGATTTGAAATTAAAATGAAAAAGATAATCGGCCATGATTTTATCTTTAACGATTCATAAGATGTTAAGAAAAAAACTAAGTTTAAAAAACTAAAACGACTACGAATAAAAACGGAGACTGATAAAAATATGGTCTTAAAAGTAGAAAACAAGAAAATAATTCTTAAATTAATTTAAGTAAACTAACAAGTATAATTATTCTAGAGGACAGTCGTAGTCGCATGCCACTGGTACCTGATGCTCCTTGTTCGTGGCGTTTTCATTGATGGCGGCATGCGATTACGACTGTCCTGTACTTACAAGAATTGAATTGATTGAATGTGTCTGGGTGTAATTTATCTTTAATATGTATGTATTTAGAAATATATAAGTATGTTTATCAGTTGTCTAGTACCCATAACACAAGCTCTGCTTAGCTTGGGACTAGATGGCGTTGTGTGATAGTTGTGGAATATATTTATTATTAATTAAAAAAAAATAATTGTACATAATTATATTATATTATTTATTATTATAATAATATTTATTATTAATTATATTTTATTATTTTATTTTTTTATTTTTTGTATTGTAAATTAATATCAACGTCCACGTTTTTATTAGTCTACGTTTTCATTCGTAGTCGGGTTTAGTTTTTTTAACTTAGTTTTTTTTTTAATTTTATTTTTGTGTGTTATTAATAAATACGTTAATATGTTACTATCATAACGTAATATTCTACTTAATGTTGGTTTGTTATTTACATAATAAGTACGAGTACTTAACACAAACTAGACCGTGACAACTGTGTGACCGCAATCTAAACGTATATGTTGACTAAAACTGTAATATAATCTACGTATTTGTAATGTGCTCGCCAAGACCTTTCATTTGATACAAAACATGTTGAACTTTTTAGTTACGGAGAAATTGGGTCAAAGTTAAAAAAAATCGAAGCTGTTTCTTATAACTTTACTTTAATTACCACAATGACCTATTTATTATTGAAAGCATCCATCATCGCACAATGTTTTGAAAGCGCTAAATTGAGTTTTACCGTAAAACAAAATTTTTCACCCCCAAAAAAGAGACGTTTCTTAGCATAAATTTTTGCGTAGGGGTACTTAGTTTGATTTACGTAAAATTTTTGGTTGACGGCTTCGCGATGGGTTCATTTGTTTACAGCCTGTATAGAGGGGTCCTAAGTTGTGACGTTGAGTTGTTACATTTAATTCCAATAATAGATAGGTGACGTTGAGTATGTGCAAACACTTTGATTCTAGCTCTCGATTGAGACAGAGAAATGTAGGTCTGGACCCAGATAACTAGAAAAATTGGTGTCAACGGCACCTTTGCCAAAGTTTCAGTCAGTTAAATTTTAACCGTGGCTCGCAACACTAGCGTGGAAAGTTGGAACTGAGAAGAAGGTATTTAGACTCTCTTTATTTTGTCACGAGCATCAGACCTTCAGATCTTTGCACGTTTCAAGGTCAGACCTCAAGGCTTTTAACTACCCGTTACTGTTCAAATATATGAGAACGTTGCAGTTTAAATGAAGATGTTGTGACAAAAATTGAAAAGAGTATGCATAAACAGATAAAAACTTATTTTCCCCGACGATGTTGAGCCATCTCTGTCTATTCTTGGTCAAGCGAAGCGCATCATGAAATTACGTTCATGAAAGTGGTTTTCAAGGGAAGTTCACGACCTTCAGTAATGAGGAGTATGACTTGAAGAGGAGGTGGATGCTGCTTAGATAGTTTGGTCTTTTGGAGATGAAGAATAAAAGTCGACTAACAAAAGGTATTTACAAGGCAGATATGAGTGGCAACGCCGCAAGATGGCGCCCTAGAAAGACATTGTAGTTGATTATAGTGGTGAGATTCTTCAGACAGGTGCGTAGTACTCGCAACCGGCGTGCGTGTAATGACCAGCAGGGCTATTGCGTATCTTCTACATGACAGTGGCTATCATATAGTGTAAGTACATCAATTAATGTCAAATGGTTCCATTTTGTACTAAACCATAACCTATTTTACAGTTAATCCATGGACAATATGATAGCCACTGTCATTTAAAAGATACGCAATAGCCCTGCTGATGTATGAATGTAGACGATGCAAGAGGAGTTTATGGATCGTAGTTCAAAGGTGGCGTTCTGTGGTTTCTGCCTGGCGAAAAAGACACGAGTTTATGTTTGTGTCATAATAGGAATAATGATTCTAATTAGTCCGTCTGTTAGATTATCGAAAAATATTGGATACGTATTTTTTTGTTTTATCAAATCGATAATAATTGACGAAGATAAAACGCGTCAAAGATTTGAGTGGGGGGTTGTGACTTCACTGACCGCTAAAGAATGTCGTACTAATGTCTCAGAAAATGACGTCACACGAGTTTTCAAAGCATTGTATAGTCTTCATTGTTTGTTTACGTGAAAAAATAAAAAAATCGTGTCTAATATTTTTTGAAAATGTATCTGGTGGACTAATTAGATTGTTTAGTTAACTACCCTATTCTGTGCGTTTGAATCTGTGTTCGACTCCCTTAACAGGCAATACACTTTTTGATTTTCTTATCAGGAATTTCTTAGTAGACGCTCTGAGTCTGGATTTGTGTCTCATTAATGGTGGTAGGCTCGCTTTTTTACATAGGATTTAATAATTGATGAAGTATGTGCAATATGTGATTACAAGCGTTACCATATTAATACTAGCGAACGTCACCCGGTTTTGCCCGCTTAGTTCCAGTTCCCGTCGGAATACAGGGACAAAAACCCTATGTTACTCAAGGTGAATGTAGCTTTATAGTGGTGAAAAGATTTTTGAAATCGGCGCAGTAGTATCTGAGTTTATTCATTACAAACATACACACAAAAATACAAATCTTTCCTCTTTAAAATTATTAGTGTAGATGTTTACGGTAGCACTCCGATCGCTTCTTGAGTAGTGACGTCCAAAACAAACGATTGACGGTCTACATAAAATAATTATCGCCGAAGATGGTGTTGGCACGTGTAAAAAAAAATGATTTTTGGGGGAAATGATGACTTATGCATAAAGTCTCGTATATTTTAATGTTTTCTTTCAATAATGTTTTATTTTAAGTTTTTTATGCTGTTTGGTATTGTTGTTTATTTTACGAGTTCAATGAACTCTGTAGCTAGGCAGGAAGTGAACAACTGATTTCAGGCATCGTATAGTAGGTATATAAATAACTAGCGCACGTCACGCGGTTTCACCCGCGTAGTTCCCGTTTCCGTGGGAATACAGGGATAAAATGTAGCCTATGTCACCCGGGCATAGTGTAGCTTCCCAACGGTGAAAGAATTTTTCAAATTGGTCCAGTAGTTTCGGAGCCTATTCGTTACAAACAAACAAACAAATCTTTCCTCTTTATAATATTAGTGTAGATATAGTGTCCATCAATTACTGTCAAATGGTTCCATTTTGTACTAAACCATAACCAATTTGACAGTTAATCCATGGACAATATGATAGCCACTGACATTTAAAAGATACACAATAGCCCTGCTGATGTTAACATTGTTATTAATATTCTTCTCTATCCGCTAGATGGCGTTGGATGTACGTTTATCCCGAGACGTGGACGAGCCGTGGGGCTTCGAGATCTTCGGCGGAGCTGATGATGAGATGCCTCTCACTATTGAGAAGGTAACTAACGCATGAGATGTTGACTTCCAACCCTAGATCGAGAAAGGTGTTTGTTCCAGGGACCGATTAATTGCTAGAGTTGCAGATTTTGTTCGATGGAGTCACCGCGTGGCTGCGGGATGTTGTAAGGGATACCGCGGCCTTAACATATAGGGCTAAGAAGGAACATGGGTGGTTTTTAGTCAGTAGAAATCTGACACTTCCTTTCGCTCTGCCCAAGAGCGGGAGAGGTGTTTGATGATTTCCCAACCCAAAAAAAAAGGAGTCACCGCGTTCAGGAACACAAAGAGCTTAGAAGGAACATGGGTGAGTTTTAGTCAGTAAGAGTCTGACACTCCCTCCTGCTCCGCCCACAGCGGGAGGAGCCATTCGATGTCTTTCAATTCTTAAAAATAGGGACCGATTAATATTAAATTATTAACTTTTTTTTTTAAATACCGAAGAAAGATTTCAATGTATTATACAGGGTGTCCAAGAACCTGGCGTCCAACTGGATTCCCACGATGCCCCAAGTTCTAACAGTACTCAGAAAAATATTTTAAAAAATCCACCCCATGTACTTACAGAATTATACTGATTTCAAAAAAAAAGGGGAAATGAGCACCCTGTGACATACTTTTGAATGCTGTGACTGCTAATGCTGATAATTTCGATATTTCTTGGAGGTTTTGTAATCTAGGGTATTGCTGTGTCTAAATAGAATGTAAAAATAAAGTACTTATTGTACCATTTTAAAATAAAATATTATTTTAACTAAAGGTGATATGGAAAACTATTGAATTTCGCAACTTTGACCGACTGTAGTGTAAAAAAAATGTACCAAAATAGTATGGCAAGTGACGTCAAATTTTGACGCGTTTATTCCTCTTTTTAAAAAGGTATAATACTTACACATTAATTTGAAAAAAAAAAATTTTGATAATATTTTTACTCAACAACCCAATTTTTACGAAGTGCCTACCTACTAACGGTAACTGTCGGACCCTTTCTTATCTTAGAAACTGTTATGTTACTACTATTATTTACTTCGGTTCCAAGAGTGAGCAAGAAGGAAATACACACAGGTAGATGGGTTCCCAGTAGAATAAAAGCATAGAATGTTAGTTTAAAGATATTTTATTACAATAAATGTTCAAAATGTTGACCACCCGCGGCAATACAAGCTCTCACTCTCCTTAAAAAGGACCGCTTTATGTTTCGCGAGTAACTTTTTTGACGTATCACCTGCACTGCTTGTGTTATCTTCTCACGAAGGTCAGCGATGTCATTAATGGGCTTCGCATAAACGAGCTCCTTCATAGTTCCCCAGAAAAAAAAATCCAGCGGATTTAAGTCAGGTGAGCGGGCTGGCCACGGGATTGTTCCTGATCGCCCAATCCACCTGTTCGGGTATTGCTCGTCCAAAAACTCTCTAACGGATACGCGAAAATGTGCTGGACAGCCGTCGTGTTGGAACCACATATCTGGTGGGGTCTCTTCTAGTAAGTTTGGCAAATCATTTTGAAGAAAATTTAAATATGATTCGCCAGTCAAATTCTCGGGCATCTCAAATGGACCAATAATATTCCCACAGAGAATACCGGTCCACATGTTCACTTTGAACCGGTACTGGGATCTATCTTCTCGCATCAAGTGCGGATTTTCCACATGCCACTCGTGCAAGTTGTGTAGGTTCATGTAGCCATCCTTCTTAAATGTTGATTCATCTGACCACAAAATTTTGTCGATAAAGTTTTCGTCTTCTCGATGTTTTTGCAGGATTGTTTCACAAAACGCGACTCGGCTCGGATAGTCTCGAGGTAAAAGACTTTGCACTCGCTGTACGTGGTACGGATGATATTCTTCTTTTTGGAGAATACTGTGTGCTGTGCTCTTCGGTATCCCCGTATCAGCTTCTATTCCTCGCACAGAGATGCTTGGATTTGCCGACACCGCCTCTAAAACTTCATCGCGTATGAAGTCATTTACGGGTCGTCCTTCACCAGCTACTTGATTGGGGAACCGCCCGTCACATAGTGATCTGTGCACATTAATGAAAACTCGATGGTCGGGATATCGCGTAGCCCTCGGATACCTTTCTCTGTAAAGTCTCGCTGCAGCTCGTCCATTACCTCTACATTCTCCATAAATGTAGTGCATATTTGCGTATTCTTGCGGAGTGTAGGTCGCCATGGTAGCACACACAAAACACAAACTGTCCAAACACAGGCAAAGGTCATCGTAAAGAGTTCGTTTCAAAGTCCAGAGCACAAAGAGTAATCGAGTCCAATAAACAAAGCTTTAAATCGTAGTACGTGATCAATGGTAACAATAAGAGAGAGGTGCGTAGTAACGGCAGGAGGCAGTGACGCGTACTGACCGTACTGTTATCCTAAATAGCACGATCCCAGATAGCGTCACTATCTATCTCACTCGCACCTCTAACCTTTTTCTCCCTCACTCTTACCTGAATAATGGGGTACCATAAAGAAGAACCAGCAAATCGCAAAGATAGTTTCTGTCTTGCTCCCTCCTGTTGTAATAACGAATCACTATGGTGAGATGCATGCACATACCGTCCCTTACGGTCTAACCTGTTTTTTGAGAGGCCTGTTGTTATTTTTATGAGCATACAATAGTAATTCTTTAGAGGTTAGATTCAATTCGTCGTAAATTTTTCTTTCTAAGAATTCTGTAAGACATCGTAAAAATTGGGTTGTTGAGTAAAAATATTATCAAAAAATTTTTTTTTCAAATTAATGTGTAAGTATTATACCTTTTTAAAAAGAGGAATAAACGCGTCAAAATTTGACGTCACTTGCCATACTATTTTGGTACATTTTTTTTACACTACAGTCGGTCAAAGTTGCGAAATTCAATAGTTTTCCATATCACCTTTAGTTAAAATAATATTTTATTTTAAAATGGTACAATAAGTACTTTATTTTTACATTCTATTTAGACACAGCAATACCCTAGATTACAAAACCTCCAAGAAATATCGAAATTATCAGCATTAGCAGTCACAGCATTCAAAAGTATGTCACAGGGTGCTCATTTCCCCTTTTTTTTTGAAATCAGTATAATTCTGTAAGTACATGGGGTGGATTTTTTAAAATATTTTTCTGAGTACTGTTAGAACTTGGGGCATCGTGGGAATCCAGTTGGACGCCAGGTTCTTGGACACCCTGTATAGGGTGTAAAAGTACCCTTAACGCAAACGAAGGGCACTTGTTCTCCCCACCACTGCGAACATTTTTTTACTCTAGACCATACCTGGGAACCTCCTAGTTACAGAGATATTGGGGGTCAAAGTTTCAAATTTTGCACAGCTGTTTTTATAAATACTAGTTTTTCAGGTTAAAACTTTACTTAAATTACCTTCATGACCCGTTTACTATTCAAAGCATCCATTAGCATAATGTTTTAAGAGTGCTGCATTGAGTTTTACCGTAAAATGTGAATTTTGACCCCAAAAAAAAAATCGTTTCCAGCAAAAATAATTGCGTAGGGGTACTTAGTTTGACGTACAGAATGCTTGGTTGACGTATGTGTGAAGGGTTACTTTACACTCTGTATATGTCACAGTCAAAACAATTAATCAGTCAAAACTACTTTTGGCCGGTTAAACCTATTAAAATTATTAACTTACGTTTACTGAGAATCTTAATAGGTGGTTTCTGTTGTTGTCTACTCATTTCGTACATCGTTAAGGTCATTAGAAAACTTATTAGGTTTTTAGGTTTTTTTTGTGACTTGTACTAACCAATAGGGTAGTTGGCTAAATAAATCTTATTAGTCCGTCAGACAGATTTGTAAAAAATATTGGACACGTATTTTTTCTTTTTTCACGTAAGCAAACAATGAAGACGATACAGTGCTTTGAAAACTCGTGTGACGTCATATTCTAAGACATTAGTATGACATTTTTTTAGCGGTTAGTGACGTCACAAACCCCCACTCAAATATTTGACGCGTTTTATCTTCGTCAATTTTTATTAATTTGATAAAACAAAAAATACCTATAGGTACAATATTTTTCGATAATCCAACAGATGGACTAATTAGAATCACATTTTTTAAAGTCAGTAAACATCCATAGTACCAACAAATTTTAATAAGGAAAACGCGTTTTATATAACTTAGTAAGGGTCTTAAGTGACACCAGTCAAAAGTAGTTTTGATCGAATAACAATTTAGACTGTAAGATATATAGGATTTGTTGAAAACTGCCAGATTATTATTCCACATGTTAGAACCAAAAAAATCGAACATGTGATACAACTACCAGCCCGCACTGGGCCCGCGTGGCGGATTATAGCCCATCCCTCTCCTGGAGAGGAGGCCTGAGTCCCTTCAGTGGGAACATTATAGGCTGATGATGATTATGAATTGATATAATATATATTCGTTGGTGTCCATTTCAACCTGTATATTTGAACAATTTCTACGTAAGACTAGTGGTCGCATAAATTACAGAGTATGGCCGTAAACCTCGCACCTATGTAGGTAGGTACTGTCAACACAAACGTTCGGTACATGTTGGGAAGTAAATAAACATATTTGATTTAGCTACATCTGTGAAAGTTGCTTTATTTAGTCTAAGTTGGGAGCCTAACAGAACTCATCATCAACATCATAATTCTCCTTTTCTTAGGTACTTCTAATTTATTTGTGATCGGTGCAACATGTTATCTTCTTCCATACCTGGGTGCTTACTCTCGAATATAATTCCGATAGATCGACATTGGAATTGTCAGACAAACGTCAGGGATTGGCTAGACTCGGTGAGTCCAGCCAATCCATGACGTTTAACTCAACCAAGTGACGTTTGACCATTGTCGATTTAGCGGAATTATATTTCAGAGTAAGCACCCTGGTCTACTTCTCTATTTTTCGTCATGTCAGCAGGCACCTCCTTTCTAGCCATATCATCCTTCACACTGTCAAATTATAACCTGCAAAAAAAATGAGATTATCGTTGTTGGATCTCCGTTGTATTGTTGATTATCATGTTTGGTATCAAATGAAAGGTCTTGGCGAGCAGTATAACGACGTCACGCGGTTTCACCCGCGTAGTTCCCGTTCCCGTCGGAATACAGGGATAAAAAGTAGCCTATGTTACTCGGGCTGAATGTAGCTTTGCTAATGCCATTATTGCTACATTTACTGCGCCGATTTCTAAAATTCTTTCAGTTTATTAGTTATTTTATTTTTATTTTGTTCATTATCAAATCAAATCAAATAGTTTATTCGCTTAATATGGATAAATAGATGGTACATAGTGCATTACATAATACAACAGTAAATATCCTCATATTATCCATTTCTGATATTATGCAAAACTTAAAATAAAAGTTTATAAAAAAGTGAATTGGGTACGTCTAACAAATACAGAGGCTGTACAGGTAGATGAAGACATTTACATTTTGGACTACATACTAACTTAACAGTTATTATTGCACTGATAGGAACATAGCAAGGTGCTACACTAATTTTCTATTGTTTTAACTAAGGTTACAAACATACATACACACACACAAAAATACAAATCTTTCCTCTTTACAATATTAAGTAGTGTAGAAGTGTAGATTATACCTACTCTTAGTCAACATATAAGTTTAGATTGCGGTCAAATAGTTCAAATTAAGTTTAAAAAACTAAAACTCGACTACGAATACAATCGCAGACTGATAAAACCGCGGTCTCAAACGTAGAAAACAAGAAAAATCGTCTAGTAAGTAGCTAGATAATTTGTACATTTCAATTTAACGAATTTTATTCGTATTCGCGTTTTTAGTTTTTAAATCTTGTTTTTTTTTATTATCATGTAATTTCAAATACAATTTATTGTTTAAAACAACGACTAATAGATGGTCACCCATCCACAGACCGACTTTGGCATGTGCGTGTTCCACAAACATAGACCCGTGTGACAGTTATCTTTAATCCACGAGTACCTCCTTTAGCGTCTTTCTGCCGCACTCAGAGACCTTTAGTGATTACTTAGACCATCACTTAGTAAAGGTTTTGACAGTTTTGTCTTACAAAAGTATGTCAAATCTTTACTAGGTGACGGCCTAAGTAATCATTAAATGTCTCTGAGTACCGCAGTTTGTCATCTAATGCCTGAACACGTTATTTACTTAGACAAACCCACAAACAAAACACTAGCCATTCCAATCGGTTGTCACTAGCATCTAGGCTGACATTGATACTGAAATACATCAATAGCTGTCGAACAACGATACTTGGCACATCGCCGGGGCCGAGTGCCCTTGTAACCATTGCGTAAGCAATCAATGTTACTGATTACTAATAGATTCTGATTGAAAGATGTGGTGGCCCTGTGGTTGCGGCCCCGACTTACGAACAGTGGTCGTGGGTTCGATTCCCACGCGAAGTATACTTAGTAAAGTTGCTTCCAGTTAGGCTAGGACATTGCAGGCTTGAATCACCTGAAAAGATGATTTCATGTTTCGGAAGGCACGTATTTAGCCGGTTGTCACGGCCGCCAAATGGCGGTCGTCAGACCTTGTCAGAGGCTCTTGGGGCGGTTTCGAAATTCTGACCCTAGGGTGTGTGGGGGGGGGGGGGGCGCGGGTTGTACACTAGTTATCGCGGCCTCGACATATAGGGCTAAGAAGGAACTGAAGAAGGTGGTTTTTAGTCAGTAGAAGTCTGACACTCCCTTTCGCTCTGCCCAAGAGCGGGAGGGGTTATTCGATGGTTTTCCACCCGCCAAAAAAAAAAAAAAAGGTGTGTGGGGTAACGGGTTGTGTAATTTATTTTATCTCCACTGCTTTCAAAACTGTGGAGGAAAACATCGTGAGGAAACCGACATTTATCTTACAACCAAAAAATTCGAAGACATGTGACATGATCCTACCTACCCGCACTGGGCCCACGTAGTAGATTAAGCCCATCCAAAAAGAGTCACGTTGAAATAGACACAAATCAAATCTTTGAACTGCAACTGAAAATGGTTTAAAGTTTTTTTAAAAAGTTGCATCACACTAGGAATTTCTCCTGTATCGTAGGTGCGTTCACAAACATATAAACTCACATACACAAATACCCAGTGAAAGTTACTTAATTAATAAGTCCCGAAACAGGGTTGGCGCCCGTAACGTCTTAAAACATTGTGCTAATGGATGCTTTGAATGGTAAACGGGTCATGAAGGTAATCTAAGCAAATTTATAACCTGAAAAACTAATAGTTACAAAAACAGCTGTGAAAAATTTACAACTTTGACCCCCAATATCTCCGTAACTAGGGGGTTCCCAGGTATGGCCTAGAACAAAAAAAAATGTCCGCAGTGGTGGGGAGAACAAGTGCCCTTTTTGGCGGGTGGAAAATCATCAAATAACCCTTTCCGCTCTTGGGCAGATCGAAAGGGAGTGTCAGACTTCCACTGACTAAAAACCACACATCCTTCTTAGCCCTTTATGTCGAGGTCGCGGTATCTCTTACAACATCCCGCAGCCCCGAAGGGCAGAACAAGTGCTCTTTTTTTTTGTGTGGTGCGAAATCATCAAATAACCGCTCCCGAAGGAAGAAGAAGAAGTCAGAGCGAAAGAGAGTGTCAGACTTCCACTGACTAAAAACCACCCATGTTTATATGTCAAGCCCGCGGTATCTCTTACAACATTCCGCAGCCCCGACGGGCGTCGGCCCCTTCCATGTTGCTGACATCTCTTTGAGGCGCGCGTGGAACACGAACGCGCCGTCGACACGGCCTGTCGTCGTCATAAGACGGACGGACGGCGAGCTAGCCCATCACTCACCGTCCACAGGCCCGCGTCTACGGTGGCCGGAAGCCGTCACGAGAACAAGTGCCCTTCGTTTGCGTTAGGGGAACTTTTACACCCTTCATTTAATCCGCTTCTGTGGAATAATGTACTACCAAAACGCCGCTTGGAAAAGCTAGTATGGCTATTCGGTATGCCTCTTCTGATTATAATATTAATAATAATCATTTATTTATTTAGACAACTAAGATCCATTGCGTTAGTAATAATATTCCTAAAACCTATGTTAGTACTTCACTAAAAACAAAGATAGAGTACAGGTGACTAATGACCTCACCAACGGGCTGTCATGCCTCCCGACTATAGCTCTCAGAATGCTGTTAGGGCTGCCACGGATTCTGTTCAGCAGCGAGGCCACTTTCTTACCGTACTGTATTGAAGCAGTTGGTACGTGCCTCAGCGAACATAGATGACGCGCTACAGAACCGAGGCAGACGCAACAGCACCCTAAACGCGTTGTTGTACTGGATTCGCAGAGCATTGTAGGCCTTTTGGGTGTAGCTGAATATGCTATCTTATTGTCCACAGATAGAGCCCGACTCCCCAGCCAAGCGAGCTGGTCTGCTGAACGGAGACAATATCCTCACTATCAACGGGGTGGAAGCCATTGACATGAGCGTGGAAGTCGCCAGTCGAAGAGTTGAGGAGTCAGGGCATAGCCTTACTGTTGGAGTGCTACGGTAAGATAAACTACAGGGTGTAAATTAACCCTTCACACATACGTCAACCAAGTATTCTGTAGATTAAACTAAGTACCCCTACGCAGATTTTTTTGCTGGGAAACGACTTTTTTTTGGGGTCAAAAATCTCATTTTACGGTAAAACTTAATGTAGCACTATTATAACATTGTGCTAGTGGATGCTTTGAATAGCAAACGGGTAATGAAGGTAATTTAAGTAAAGTCATAATCTAAAAAACTAGTATTTACAAAAACAGCTGTGCAAAATATGCAACTTTGACCCCCAATATCTCCGTAACTAGGGGGTTCCCAGGTATGGTCTAGAACCAAAAAATAATCACAGTGGTGGGGAGAACAATAGCCCTTCGTTTGCGTTAAGGGTACTTTAACACCCTTTATACCCACAGAATACTACGTACCTACTACACAAACTCCTGTACTAGCTAGTCAGTGACCTGAAAGTGTGAGCACCAGTCTTAACAAAGGGTATCGTATTACCTACTACTAATTGGGTTGTGAAGGTCAGATAGGCAGCCGCGGGTAGTCCAACGGTTATCGCGGCCTCGACATAGAGGGCGAAGAAGGAACATGGGTGGTTTTTAGTCAGTAGAAGTCTGACACTCCCTTTCGCTCTGCCCAAGAGCGGGAGGGGTTATTCGATGATTTTACACCCACCAAAAAAAAAAAAAAAAAAAAGGTCAGATAGGCAGTGACTCCGTGTAAAGGAAGAGTAGAAGACGACCCCAACATAGTTGAGGAATGGCTAGCTTGACAGATCATGATGATGACGACGGTCTTAAAAATAAAAAGGGTTTACTTAATTCAGCATGCTGACGTATAATTAAATTAAAATTAAAATTCCTTGTACAGTTAACAAAAACATACTAATTAGTCCGTCAAATAGATTTCCAAACAATATTGGAGACATATTTTTTTCTTTTTTCACGTAAACAATGAAGACGATACAGTGCTTTGAAAAAAGTCAACGAACAACAACAAAGTAACGTCATATTCTTAGAAATTAGTATGATATTGTTTACCGATGAGTGACGTCACAAACCCCCACTCAAATCTTTGACGCGTTTTATCTTCGTCAAATTGTATTGATTTGATAAAACAAAAATACGTATCCAATATTTTTCGATAACCTAACAGACGGACTAATTAGAATCATATTTTTTAGTCAGTAAACTAAATTATACCAAAAATATACTCCACACTCAAATAAACACACACTAGCACACTACATTATAATACTTCTTCATTTTTGCAACATCATTTTGTTTTTGTTAAAAGATAATTAATTATCCGGCCCCAAGATATTAACAATGGTAAAATTTAACTTGTTACGTTTATTATTATTGCTACCAGTTAAATTAAGAAATTAGGGGATCGGACAAAAAAAACTAATGAGTCCTTCAAGAAATAGATCCCAAAAAATATTGGACACGTATTTTTTCTTTTTTCATTATACCTATACTTAAGTTAATTTGATAAAACAAAAAACACGTATCCAATATTTTTCGATAATCTAACTGACAGACTAATTAGAATCATATTTTAGGTCCTCTACCACATGGGATGCTTAATTGGCTGTTAATAACCATTTCACTTTAAAAACTTATTTCATACATCTTTTATGCGTCACGCAACTTTTTGACATCGTTTTAAAATGAACTTGTCTCGATCACTACCGGCAACGAACTTTGCCAAGACTAATTAAACTAGTATTGACAGCCGATACAGAATTAGATTATTAATGTCAAATAAAAATAGTATTATGTCCTTAGTATAGGTACTACTATTTTGTCTTGCATATAAACATCTTCGCAATCTGTATTTGGCTTTTTATTTTCAGTCAGTACTCGATTTCGGCGCGAAAACGATCGATTTTTTTAATTTAGATAGTTTTTTTTTCGTAAAAATGAGGTTCTATTTACTTTACAAAGACCAGTAAGTATTTTGTGATGTTTTTTTAGTGTGAGAAAGGAACTGTGAAATAGACTCAAGAAAAATATTAACTGATGACTAGGCAGCATGCTCTCAGACCTTAGCCTGTTTCGTCAGGAACTAATCTAAAAAAAAAAAAAAAGTGGAAGTGCGAAATATTTGAAAACATTTATAAACTTGTGAAATCTTGCTCAAAAAAGTTTGTTAAAAAGCTTTCATATTTTAGAAACCAAAACAAAACATAATATCGTCTGTGTTCCCGAAGATATAAGCAGTGATTTAGCCACATTTCATCATCATCAACTTATATATATAACTAGCGGACCTGGCAGACGTCGTACTACCCGGGCAGCAGCGCCACCTACCGGGTCCAAGACAGCAAAATCCCCATTAATAAAATGATCGGCCATTTATTGAATTCATTTGCCGCTCGACCGATTTTGTGCAAACTTCACATAAACCATCTACTAAATAGTCCGAACGGGCTCACCTATAAGCATTTGGTTTGGATAGGTGAGCCCGTTCTTGAGTTATAAAATTACAACGAAAAGTGTCATTGATTTTTATATATATTGATGTTCCCACTGCAGGAACTCAGGCCTCCTCTCTAGGAGAGGGATGGGTTATATTCTACCACGTGGGCCCAGTGCGGTTTAGCCACATTTAGTCGGTTTTAAGTGGAATAAAAAAATATCCTAGGTCGTCGGTACAACATGTAATCTTCTTCCGTACTTCTATATATCTCGTCATCTCAGCAGACACCTCCTTTCTTGCTAATCATTCTTGACACAGTCCTTGAATTGTTTCTTTGTCTTCCTCTACTTTTAGACCCATCCACAACGGTAGACAAAACTTTCATCACGATGTTTTTACATTACCTACTGCATTTCATCCGTCAATATTAAAAAAAAGTAGAGGTACATGAACAAATTATATCGCTCAAAGATATTTATACTATTCAAAGACAGATTATTTTTAAACGGCTATAACCTAATTGTTACATCGATATCAGTAACATCAGTTAGTATTACATTTTGTTTGATAACCGTTCTCTTTTAATTTTGTAGCTGTCAGTCAGCCATCTTTTATTTTTGTTTTTATTTTTAATTTAAATAAAAATGAGTGGTCAAGCTGTGAGTGAAGTGAAATTGTTAGCTATAGTAATTACAAGATATTATAGATATGATGATGATAATGTTAGTATTTAAATTGATTTTATGTCATCTAAATTATATTTTTTTAATAAAGGTGCAATAATAATGGTATTTCGAGTTAATATAGAGGGCACTAAGTTATGCCAGAGGGCTTACTAATCTTTGTAAGTTATTAAGAAATTAAGCCAACCAACTCTCAACTATTAAATAAAGTAAGCCGGGAAAATAAACAATTGTATATTATAGGGATGTTTACTAACATAAAAAAATATGATTCTTATTAGTCCGTCTGTTCGATTATCGAAAAATATTATACGTATTTTTTGTTTTATCAAATCAATAAAAATTGACGAAGATAAAACCTGTCAAAGAAATGACAAAAAATTACATACTAATGTCTTAGAATATGACGTCACACGATTTTAAGCACTGAATTGTCTGCTTACGTGAAAAAAAACGAGACCATTATTTTTGTTCGAAAAGTGCTGGTTATCAGCCTAATTTGAATAAATGACTTTTGATTTTGATTTTGAAAATCTATCTGACGGACTAATTAGATTTTTTTAGTTAACTACCCTATTGCATAATAAAGATAAATTAACAATAAATAGCAAAATAAAACAATATCAATTATTAAAAATATGTTTTATAAAAATAACATGGTAATTTAAAAGATGATTTTTTAGTCACCAAATCTTTGGTTTTTTCATCAAATCTTTGGTGAAAATCATTGAATACATGTTTTTTTCTTTTAGTATCACTCAATACAAAAATATTGAGACATTATCACATCACAAAGTTCACAAGTTCACTTTTCATGGAGAACGGATAATTCTTTCAAGAAAATGATTTAATTAGAAAAAACTGCCAAAAAAAAAACTTAAGTCTAGAATATACTAAAAAAGTCATCTTGTATGTCAAAGCACAGACTGATAAAAAAATACTGGGACACTGTCAATATACTCGTACAATATTTCTTGTACCTACCTCACCTTTTCAAACCTTTTCACCTTGCTTGTTGAATTTTATAATCGAAACAATTTATTTATTATGTCTTTAAGTGACCTTGAAATAACTGACCTATATTATTTAATTTTTCTAATATGAGGATCATTGTTTTTCACCTATTAGGGCACTGAGACCAGGAGGTTAGAGTTGTAGATAAAATCAAAATAATTTATGGTATGACATTGACCTTGAACCATATTTCAGCGTCCTTGACCTTGAGTAGATGTCAAGATTGAGAATGAGGTTGCGTTAATTTTATCGGATTATTTCTGTACTTAGATGAATGGATGGTAGAGGAAGTTTGTGAGTGTGTGAGTGTGTACGTTTGTTATTTCTTCACGCAAAAACTACTGCACGGATTTGGATGAAATTTGGTACACAGATAGTTTATAACCTGGATTAACAAATATGATAGTTTTTATCCCGATTTTATATTCGCGTGGGCTGTAGCGGGTGAAGCCGCTGGCAACAGCTAGTTAGAGAATAAAAAAGTGTCATCATCTGCCTTTTCTCAACTGTATTGGGGTCGGCTTCCAGTCTAACCAGATCATAGAAATATTGATTGATGATATTGATGAACGATATTGATGACTGCTTAACGACCAACCATGCCGACAAAACCAAATAAAACATTTATATTTCTTTCTTTATTTTATGTTTTCTGGAGACCTGAGTTTTTATGCTACCCACGGGCCTCTGACATGGCTGTTAAATGCTGTTGAGAAAGATCAGGGCTGCGGGCTGTTCACAAGTTACCGTGACATCGACATGTAGGGCTAAGAAGGAACATGGATGGTTTTTAGTCAGTAGAAGTCTGACACCCCCTTTCGTTCTTCCCAAGAGCGGGAAGGGTTATTTGATGATTTTCCAACCGCCAAAAAATAGGCTTATACTTGAACATTTATTTTTCTTTAAATCCCGACCAAGTTTCCACGTCTGAGAAATTCCTGTAAATTTTATTTGCCCTTAAATACTCTCAAGGACTTTGCTGGAGGATATAATATAGAACTCAGAGAGCTTTAATGATCGTTTAGGTCATCACTTAGTAAAGGGTTTGGCAGTTTTGTCATACAAAAGTATGTCAAATCTTTACTAAGTGATGGCTTAAGTAATCATTAAATATCTCTGAGTACCGCAGTTTATACCATTGGGTTGTGAAGTTCATAATTATAGACAGTCGCTCTGCATCCGGACTGGAAGCCGACTCCACCATAGTTAGGAAGGTAAGAAAGAAAGAAAATTGTGTTTAATTTGGCAAAAGCACAACACACAACACACACACTACACAAACAACAACAAAACACATAAACAACACGCAGTGTTGTGTATTGTGTGTATTAAAAAGTAGGCAAAAGATTATGGTAGTGTTAAAGCCATAATCACATGACTTAAGCTATGTTATCATTTCGCGACTAAACGGCTGATCGGATCATAAAGAAATTTTGCAAGAATATAGATTATATCTAGCGAAAGGACAATAGGCTGTCTTTTTTCTTTACACACATAAATTTTAATGCGTTTAAAGCCAAAGTAAAATCCAAACTATCTTTAAAAGCTTAATATTCCATTAGCGACTACTTAAATGAAAAGAATAGTTGGTCGCTGAGTTGAACACTAGACAATGTTTGTTATTTATGTTCTTTCTCCAAGTTTGGTTTACTGATATGTTGTCATTTTTTATTATTAAATACTTTTTAAATATTGATTAAAATTTGTGTCTGTAGTCATTAACTTGCACCTTACTATTGTATCGAGTCTGGTTCTTCTAACCAACCTAACAGACAGATGTGTTGTTGGGGAGTTTGTTCCGCCACTTCTTCTTTCCAGCTAAAACACTAGGAAGTGTCGAAGGGGGGGCGTTTAGGGGGACTGTCTCTTGTAAATAAGTAAAGTATATTTTGACGTTCGAAAAGTGCTGATTATCAGCCTAGTTTGAATAAATAAGTTATGATTTTTTCAAGCGAACGAATTCCCGGGCAACAGCTAATTTGATATATTTTAACTTATAGTTTAATTTTCTCTTTCTTTTGTTCCAGCGGTCTGTACGATCCGGTATTGGACGATACCGAGCCCCTCTGTTACGATTACGAGGACGTTTTAGGCCGTCAATCGGAACCGACTGAGGTAGTTTTCAAAATACAGCAGTTCGTAGAACCCTCCGATATTGGCAGCCACCTGATCGACTTCAATAGCTCCCCTGGATTAACAGAATCCAGGTCCCTTACTGCTTCTCCTTTTCTTACTCCTACAAAACCTTACCGTCCCTTTTCTACTGAACCTATCATCGAAGTCCCACCTTTAGAAGATCCTATTATCCTAAATCCCAACTATCGAGATGAATTTGGCAAGAGTCCCATCGATAATGATCCTGACTATCTCATTAATGCCTTTGGTCAACATGACCTGGGTAGTAAGTATAAGTTACCCATTTCAGAACAATATGATCCGGATGGTACCAAATTTAAGCAGAATAAGGAAGTTACTGAGAAACTGCTTAAGTATGAAAAGCATGTTAAGATTTTGAGTAAGGATTTGGAGGTAGTCGATGTTACTAAGGAAACTAAGATTGTTGATGCTGTGACTGGAGAAGTTGTGATCAAAGATGTGAGGAGAGAAAGCTTGAGAGGAGATATCAAAGTTGAAAAGAAAGGAGTAAGGATTAGTGAAGAAGTTACTGAACATCAAGAGAGTATGAGAAAAGATAGTAAATCCATGGAAAGAAAAGAAATGCTTAAAGAAGAAATGGAAGAAGAATCGATTAGAGAAGAATTGCAGTATATAGAGAAGATGAGACAGGAAATGGACATGGAGAAGATAGAAGAAACTGCGAAGTCGGTTGTAGAAGAGAGTATTGAGAGAGCCGTGTCTGTGGCAGAGGATATAAAGAAAGAGATCGATATAGAAATTAGTTCTGCTGAAGTTCAACAGCAGTCAGAGTCGAAATCAGTAAAGGCTGAAAAAACACAAGAATCTTCCGAAATCATTGATAAAACTGAAAGTAAAGAATACGCTGAAAGAAAAATGAGCAGAGAAGAAAGGACAGAAACCCATGAAGATGGTTCACAGAAGATAGAACGTAAAGATTATAAAGAATCTGAAATATCTGAAAAGGTTACAAAAGACGGTAAAGATGTACATAGACAATCTGTTATTTCTGAAGAATATCAACATGAAGAAGTAAGAGAGCAATCGAGAAGAGAATCATCAGTTCCAGAGTCTTCAGAAAGTAAGCTCGATGTTAAAGCCAAGTTCAAAAAAGCTGCGAAAGTGGTTGCTTCTAGTGTTAAAGGAGAAAAATCGACCACTTCTGAACAGAGAGCTTATACAATGGGCTTACAAACTATTCCCAATATAAGAGGCACTGTAGATTCGTCCTACCACTACGATCTGCTTTTAAAAACCTTTTTCTTACATCTAACAGATGTGATGGTAGCTTTATCCAGTTTCTTTTTAAGTCAACCTGCTTTTAACCAGTTACAACAAACTTCAGTTAGTGAAACTCGTAGGTATGAGAGCGGCGAAAGAGAAGAAAGGGCAAGAAAGAGTTCACAAGAAGTAGTGGAGAGGGTAGAAAAAAGACGAGAATCAACGATCAAAGTTGCAGAAAGTAAGCAAGCAGGAAGGCAACTGGCAACTCCTGTGCCAATAGAAAACAAACAAGAAGTAAAGTCAGTCTCTCAAAAGATTGAAAAAGATATGAAAGTTGAGTCTGTTCAAGAGACAAAGGTTGAAAGGAAAGAAGTAGTAAGACCTGTACCGGTAAAAGATGTGAAACAGGAAGTAAAGGTAGAGAAGGTAGAGGCTAGACAAGAACAAAAGACAGAAAAAGTGATTTCAGGGGCCGAAATGGCTCAACGTTCAGACAAAAGGCTTACACCCGAAATAACTCATAAGCTGGACGCTGTGATATCTGAATTCCAAACTATTGCAGTAGAAGACGTTAAGAAAGAGATGTTGATGAAAAACAGAAGATCGAGAAGCAGGAGCCAAATCGAAGAAGAAGTTATGAAAGAGAGTGATCCTCTAGAATGGTTAGACAAAGTAGATAGTAGGAGAACTTCAATGGAAAGAACCGAAATGTCTAAAAATGAGTTTTCGTCTTCAGGAACGTTGGAGAAACAGAGTTATGTCGAAACAATAAAACAAGACAATAGACACAACACACCTAAAACACCAAAGCAAACGTATGTCGCAATTGTAGAGTCTCATGTATATACAAATAACGACGCTATATTTGAGGAACATCTTACTGACATATCCGAAACATCTTTAGTACAAAGCGCTGAAGAAATCAACACAGCAGTTGAAACTATAGAAACAATCAGCGCTGAAAACGTTGCGATTGAAAGCGCTGTCAAGGAGTTAGAAACGGCTAAGATTGTTGAAGAAACTCACAAACTAGCCTCTGTTAAAGCTGAAAGCGCTGCTACTGTACAAAAGATTGAAGAGGTCTTGCATGATACTAAAGAATTAGTCCAAGAAGAGTTCAAGAAAGAAACAGCAGTGCAATCTACTGATATTCAAGAAGTTGTGATCCATGAAAAGAGGGAGATTCAGGAGCCTGTTGTAGAAATTAAAGAAGAGAAAATAGAAAAAATTGATAAAGTTGCTGTCGATATCAATGAATCGCTGTCTGTAGCACAGTCCACAGAAGTTAGTGTGCAGGAATCGAAGAGCGAGTTTGCCAATGTTGAAATGAAGAAAGAAACCGTTGCTATTGTAGAAGAAGAGAGAGAAGTAGAGAGATTCGTTGAGACTAAACCTAAAGTCATCGAACCAAAGCCAATAGAAGTTGTAGAAATATCAGAAACTATTAAAATGAAACCGAAAGAAGAGAAGCCGGTTCACGAAGAGTTTGCTGCATTGAAGATAGTAAAGAGAGTCGAAATCGACGCTAATCTGTCTCCAGAAATTATTGAAGTCGAAGATATCTCAGAATTGACATCCAAAACTGCTATAAGTAAAGTACAAGTAGGTGACCAAGTAGCGATGGATGCATCTAAAGAAATGTCTGCGAAATCATACGTTAGTACCCAAATTGGCTCAGAGGGTAAGAAAGAATCTATCTTAGATGTGTCCCAAGCAAGTCAAATGTCTGTTTCCTCAGTAATTGGAGCTACCACTCAAGCAAGAGAGTCAGTAGTTGATATCTCCTCTCAAATAGCAAGTGAATCATTAGTCGACGTTGAAACTAGCGTGTCTCCTCAGGGCGCAGCTTCAGCGGTTAAAAAAGATATGTCTACGAAAAAAGAAGTTGAGTCACTTGGCAAGTCTTCTGAAGCTGTCGTCCAAGAATCATCGTTCACAGCGCAATCTACAGACAGGAAACTATCTTTGCGAATCGATTTAGAAAGGCCACTATCGACGCAAAGCCCTCCCAGCACTATAAGCACTCCTACTCCTTCAACAGTCCCTCCGACCCCACTAACGGACGAATATGTTTTCAAATTGTCCCTCCCTTTACCGAAGAGTCGAAGTGCAACTCCAATTCCCAGAGACAGTACTCTAAGTCCTGACGATGAGGATCCACACATAGTCAAGAAGCATCTAATTCCACATATAGAAACGACTATCGAAAGTGTAGTTTATGACCCTCCTTTACCAACCCCACCTGCGGAACAACCCCAGTCCCCAGTCTATACTAAGCCTGTTTTAAACGGTGGAGCAAGTAAAGTAAGACCGGTTTATTGTAAGCCCGGTTTAAAGGGCGGTTCGGGTAGGGTACGGTTCCCAGTTTATAGAAAGCCGGGTTTATTTGGCGGTGCTGACAAACCAGACTATTCGAAGGTATGTTGGATGGCAATATATTGAATTCAAACTCAAAACATTTATTTCGATCAAACCATTCACACGCACTCGTGAATTTTCAAAATATTTTTGTCAACGCATCGATCACCGAGCAGTACAACAAATGCATATATCATTGGTCTGTTTGTGAAATTTCATTCTTATTTTTCCACCGCGAGATTAGTGCTACACATATATCTAGATCACCCTGAATCAATGGGTCGGGCGTGAAAATCGAATTTAATTTCAGTTGCCACTGAGTTGAGCTAAATCAGGCCGCCCAGACATATTTGTAGCCTAACATCATGTAATATTATTAGTAATGTTTTACCTTTCACAGCATTTAGTATTTGTACAGAAGACCATCGTTTTCTATTTTGTGTATTTGAGTGCCTAGTTTCAAAGCGGGATTACAGAACTGAAAACGGAACATGTACTATGTATACTATTTTGTTTCAATATCCTGATATTTCGACGCTGTTACAAGCACCATGACCACGGATAAACAATCTCATTTTATCCGTGAAAATGGTGTAAGATGTATAACATATCTTACATAAAATATTCCGTTTTTAGTGTTAATGATAATGTTAGTAAGCCACTTTGCCTAGACCTATTTAATAGTCAACCATGCCATCTAGGATCTTGTTCCATGTACTAGAACTATAATCAAATATGTTTTTTAAAGCGTGCATAGACACTAAATCAGTTTCTTACCGAAGCATTAATCAATACAATGTACACAGGAGGAGATCAGAGAAATCGAGAGAAAATCCTCGCTTCTGGCTTCAGCTATAGACGAAACTATTAAGAGTATAGAAGAATATAAGGAAGAGGTAGGCATAGACACGAAAAAAGAAGTCAAAGTTCAAGAGTTTAAAGAAGAGAAGACCACTAAGACTTACCTAGAGTCACACAGCACACGAGCTAGAAAAGGGTCCAGACAAAATGGTTTCGAAGAAATTGATACTCATATTGAAGAGATTATAGAAAAATGTAATGCTTTAGCTTCCCTTGAAAATGGTCAAAATAATACAAACGTTGAAGAACCTGAAAATACAGGAATTGTAACTGAGGTAGAATCTAGAAAAGCCAGTATAGAAATTGAGATTAAACGTGAACCTGAAATTTTTATAGAGCAAGAAACGAAACCAAAAGAAAAGACAGTCAAATTCGAAAGTGAAGTCAAAATAGTTGAAGTTGAGAATGCAGGAGACACAATTATAGTGGCTGAAAGAAAAGAAACTCTACCTGAAGATATTCCATATATACCTCAGCCCGTACAATCACTAGCTGTTGAAATTAAACCAACAGAAGTAATTCCTCCCATACAGATTATTCCTGAAACGCCTATTGTAGAAACAGTAAGAATAGAACAGCAACCGGTTAAGGAAGTGAAGCCGGATGCTTTGCTTGGATTCAGACCTGTAGTGTTTGATCCGGAGAATATTCAGAAACGTGGTGGTGGCCAGTATTATGAAAATAGTAATGTTTATATTCAAGTGAGTACATTTTTTTTCAACTTACCTTGTTAGCTAAAGTGTATTGGTCAAATATTGCAAGTGTAACTAAAAATTGCAAACTAGTTCTCCCCAACCGATTGAGCTGAAATTTTGCACACGCTTTCGGTTCTGCTGACTATACATTTTTACAGACATGACTTGATCCTGCAGTCACTAGGATAGTCTCCTCACGAGAGAACTCTTCAACGGTTAATAGCACGGACACGAAACTTTGTACATGCGTTCAAAATATAGATAAAACTAACTAACTTCTTTTCATTTTAATAAAAGCTAGTTTTTTTTAAATTTAATTTACATAAGATCACACCTGTAATTCCCGATGGGTTAGGTTAAAGGTGATACCAAGGAGTATCACATTACCTAGGTTGTCGAGATCATAATTATAGGTAATCGCTCTGTGAAAAATACTTTTTCATTACTCATGCTTAGAAAGTAGGTCATAACATGCCTGCGGAGCGGGTTGAAAGTAATAGTTTTCAGCCCTAGGGAGAATTTTTTTTAGAATTATCACATTTTTATTGAACCATGTTCCAACGTTTTATACAGACACTCAATTACAGCGCAATTTAAAATTAAAAAAAAAACAAAAAGGTAACTGAATATAACTATAATAGGACTTTAGTATAATTTAGTTTTGACTATTTCTCTAAAATAACATAGTTTTCGTCAAAATGTTGGCCATTTTTTTTTTAATGATGAACATAAAAATACTACTCTGGAAGAACAGAAAACAAAAAAAAGCGAGACAGCGACAAATCCGATCAACACTCATTTTTCTTTAGCTAATAATTTATGTTCTTATTTTACTTTCCTCGTATTCGTAATAAAAAGCAAAGTGTTTACCTCGGGTAAATTACTTATTTAGTCCCTCGAACTATTGGCACCACTACGTTACGGGCGCCAAACCCCGTCTCGGGACTAAATAAGTAACTTTCGTCCCTCGGATAACAATGTACTATTAGTCAGATACATCTTGTAAGACTGGAACCCAATCTCAATTTGGTTGGGAAGTGGCTAAACAGATGACATCCTTTTTTTTTTTTTTGGGTGGTGGGAAATCATCTAATAACCCCTCCCGCTCTTGGGCAGAGCGAAAGGGAGTGTCAGACTTCTACTGGCTAAAAACCACCCATGTTGCTTCTTAGCCCTATATGTCAAGGGTGCGGGATCTCTTACAACATTCCGCAGCCCCGACGGGAACAGATGACATCCTTGAGTCTTAAGTCGAGCTACACGATAGCCTTTTCAGCAAATCCTTCTTCTTTCTTTTCATAAATTTTAGCTTTGTTAAACTTCAACAATCATTACATTCCTAAACCTGGTAACAAAGGTATTTTAAAGGTTTTCCTTTAAACAGCATTAACTAGGTACCATTTTCAAGCTCTGTATTAAAAATCAATTAAATAGAAGCAGTAGTTTAGTCGCAAATGATTTTTTAACAAACTGGACAAAGTCTCATGGATCTTATGAGGATACGGAAGCTTTTCTGGTTTATCATGAGTAATGCAACACACCATAATGATACAAATCTTACTCTACTCCTTACACTACACTACTCTACAAATCACCACACCACACTACACTACACTACACCACACCACACTACACCACACCACACCACAACACACTACACCACACCACACTACACCACACTACACCACACTACACCACACCACACCACACTACACCACACCACACTACACCGCACCACACACCACACTACACCACACCACACCACACCGCACCACACACCACTACACCGCACCACACACCACACTACACCACACCACACCGCACCACACACCACACCGCACATCTCATCTAACCGCACTACATCTTACACACGCGCCACGTTTAACTAAAGCACACCACGCTTCACGTGATACATGTTACATAATCAAGAAGTTAGATTAAGAAATAGCAATTTTGCTGTGATATTTTTATGTAACAAATATATCTAAGATATGGAGGAGCGGAGTCTCCTAACACAGGCATTGTTTGCCTAAAAGGAGGCTCCAAACAAAATCATTGTTTATGAAGCATTTTGTTTAAATATTTTTTTTTTTTTTTTTAAGTTTTTGCCCGTTTTGAACACGATGTAGGTATCTTTTCGCTAAAAGATGGCAATGCAAACAAGGAAACAAAATAAATACACACACGTGCACTTTTACTACGACAGTGACAATCATAGCAAAACATCCCGCGCGTAAAAGAAATAGAAATAGGTCTCAGTGTTGCGCCGCCCGATCGCTTTGACGCGACGCGCGCGTGCGACGTTGCCAATTTGTTACCTAGGTCAGTTAAATTTATTTATAAAGGGTGTTTGCGTTTTACTCTGACTTGTAAGCTATTTAGTTTATTTGAAAAGCAAATCCTCATTTTTGTAGCTTTTTATTTTTGTACCGTATCGAATTAATACTAATCACGTATAGTATACGTAGTGTAATTTAATGCCCCTCCCTCATATCAACTCTATATTTATAATTGAGTTATTCTATTTATTTAGACTTTGGATTTTATTTTGATTTCATTTGACATAATTAATACTATCTTTCATAATTTTAATAATTTTGTAAAACGTGACAAGCTAATTAAGATACGAAATGTTATTAATTCGATTTGATTTGTACTTGTTTTGCAGTGCCCTCACAGGGTGCATGTTTGATATCTATAAAAGTATTCCAACTCATGTACAACATGTATGCAATAAACTGATTTGAAACTTTAACGGCCTTATAATAAAGTCGTTAAACCCGGGTTTAACTTAGACTTGGTTTATCTCGCATGCCATCACTTTCTTTTGAGTATTATCGAAGTGACACGGCATCCGGTATAAACCAAGGTTTAACCACTCTATTAATAAGGCCGTAGGAGATTGCATGCATATGAACTTATGAGGACTGTTTGATTGTAGGACACCCCCACGGCCGCTCGAGACCCGAGACTGTCTCCTTACTTGACCGAAAGTGGCGAAAACATTGGTACTACGCAAGGCATTGTCGACGGGCTTGAGGAACCTGTGATGGATCCAGAAATTGCTAGTATGTATTGACATCACATCATCATATTTCTGCCTTTATCCGATGTTTCTTGGGGTAGGCGCAGCAGTCAGCACGTTTCTTCTATTCTCCTATTAACTGTCTCGCTTTGATTTACTCCTTTTTTTTGGGTTTCCTACACAAAGAGTAAAACGGGACCTTATTACTAAGACTCCGTTGTCCGTCTGTTACAAGGCTGTATCTCTTGACAAGTGATAGTTAGTCAGTTGAATTTTTCACAGATGATGTATTTCTGTTGCCGCTTTAACAACAAATGTAAAAAAAAAACAGAGTAAAGTATGGGGCCGCGGGTAGTCCAACGGTTATCGCGGCCTCGACACAGAGGGCGAAGAAGGAACATGGGTGGTTTTTAGTCAGTAGAAGTCTGACACTCCCTTTCGCTCTGCCCAAGAGCGGGAGGGGTTATTCGATGATTTTACACCCACCAAAAAAAAAAAAAAAAAAAAAAAAGGGGGCTCTAGAGCAGCGGTAGCCCAGTGGTGTTGGCCCCGACTTATGAACAGTAGGTCGAGGGTTCAAATCCTGGCAGGCGCATTACTTTGTGTAATTTATTTCATCACCGCTGCTCTCAAAACGTCTTAAGGAAACTGGCACCGGTCTTAGAATCAAAAAATTCGATGACATGTGACATCTGCCAACCCGCACTGGGCCCGCAAGATGGATTATAGCCCATCCCTCTCCTAGAGAGGAGGCCTGAGACCCTGCAGTGGGAACATTATAGGCTGATGATGAAGGGCGCTCTAATACAACAAATGTGATGATTTTGCTCGTTTTTCTTTCAAAATGTCAGTCCTCACACAATCTGTCTAGATCTAGGTTTCATGGTCTTCCTTGCCCTCTTCACTCAACAACATTAATTAATGAAGTATTCACACCTATTAAAGAGAGTTTCGAAAATGAGTATGTTAGATTGTGCTTCTTTGGGCAGCGCGGGCCAAGAAGAGTGACAAAAGACGCTAAATATTTAATTAAACCATAGGCCTAGAGCACTTATCATGGCATCACTTTTTTAAACTTCAATATTTTAACAAAAACAATCAATTTAACCAATGGGGACTTTGGATTTGTGAAAACTTATTGCTTCTCACAAAAAATACGTGTGAGAAACACGCAAGTTAAACCAAACCATAGTGCGATAAGAGCCAGTTTTAGAGGAAGTGTATTAAAAATGTGTTCCCTTTCTGCAGAATTGCTTGGCAAACCTGGGATGCCAGAAGAGCATATAAAACCAATCATATCTGGAGAAGACGATATGTTACGAGAGGCGCATGTTATGGGGTAAGGATTATCTCACTACAATATTTTAAAACAAAGTCCTCAGCCACGTCTGTCTGTCTGTCTGTTTACGATAAACTCAAAAACTACTTCACCGATTTTCATGCTGTTTTCACCAATGGATAGAGTGGTTCTCGAGAAAGGTATATCATTTGACCGACATTCACACGGGCGAAGCTGCGGGCATCAGCTAGCTTGACAATAAAAGGGTTATCACTACATAAATTTATTCTTATATGTTAGGTATATATATTTTCTAATTTTTGTTTCTGTTTTGCACCTACTTTGTAATGTCTTTGCATCACCCTAAGGTAGACTGGTAGAAAATGCCCAAGGCATTAAGTCCGCCTTTGTGCGGTTTTATTACTGGTGCATAAAATTTTAATAAATAATTAAATAAAGGGTGTAAAAGTACCCTTAACGCAAACGAAGGGCACTTTGTTCTCCCTACCACTGCGATAATTTTGGGAACCCCCTAGTTACGTTTTTCAGGTTATAACTTTACTTAAATTACCTTCATGACCCGTTTACTATTCAAAGCATCCACTAGCACAATGTTTTAGTAGTGCTACATTGAATTTTACCGTAAAATGTGATTTTTGACCCAGTCGAAACCAGTCGTTTGAAAAAGTCATTTCCCAGCAAAAAAAAATGCGTAGGGGGGTACTTAGTTTGATGTACAGAATGGTTGGTTGATGTATGTGTGAAGGGTTAATTTACACCCTCCCACTCTTGGATAAAGGGAGTGTCAGACTTCTACTGACTAAAAACCACCCATGTTCCTTCTTAGCCCTATATGTCGAGGCCGCGGTAACTTGTGAACAACCCGCAGCCGCAGCATTGACACCTTGTAGGTACAATCACTATCAAAACGAATTGAACGTGAACTAATACTTATTTTGTCCATTCAAAACAGCCTCGCGCGAGTACTCGGATCCCACATGCATCGCGCCGACGACCCCACTTCTGAGATAGTCCCGATCAAGCCAATGATAGGCTCTCTCAAGGATTCAGAAGTAATCAAGGCACTAAACGAGGAGATGTTGAGGAAGAGAGAGGAAGACAAGAAGAAAGAAGAAAAGAAGTGGACGACCTTCTTGCAGAAACCAAAGAGGGCGGTGCCGAAAGCGAAGTTCGGGTACCCGGGATGGACGGAGGACGATCAAGTCGTTTCGGTGAGTTCGGGAACACATAATTTTATCTTACTAAACTTTTTTAGGGTTCTGTACATGAAAAGGAAGAAACGGAACCCTTATAGAATCACTCATGTGTCTGTCTGTCTGTCTATCGGACTATTTTCCTTCCCTTTATCACCGAAACTGCTAAGCCTAAAATTATGAAAAAAAAACAGAAATTCGTTTAACACTTATAGATTAGAAATCCTTTAGGAAGTCTATGGTGCTAAAATAACTTGGAAAATCTCTCAATGTCTACTACAATGGTACGGAACCCTTCCGACCTTATTACAAAAGTGGTTAAACTTAGACTTTATCTTCTTCATCTCACTTCGATAATATTCAAAAGAAAGTGACGGCATGCGAGATAAACCAGGTCTAAGTTAAACCCAGGTTTAACCACTTTTGTAATAAGGCCGTATGTGCAAGTCCTACTTGCACTTGGCCAGTTTTTATAGAGAACAAGCTCACCACATCCTAAATCACTGCAACTTCTGCCATAATCAACAGTGGCTACCATTACCATCAGAAAAGCGCCGAGACAGTGAAACTCGAGGAAGTCTCAGAGAACCAATTGAACCGTGTTGGATCCCTCGACGAAATTAATCAGAAAAGAATAAGTAGCGGAGGAGGAAAATTAAAATTTTCACATCCCTCCATATCAGCAGGATACAGAACACATAGAATGTTTAGTTTTTTATTTACAGTAAACTCTCGACCTACACCAGCTTTGCACAAATAAATAGATGTATTTATCTGCAACTCGTACTCCTAATTTTACCTTAAAATATTTTCGATTCGATATTTGTTCGATTCCCACCCAGGACAAATGTTTGTGTGATGAGCACGATCATTTGTTCTGTGTCTGGGTGTAATTTATCTATAATATGTATGTATTTAGAAATATATAAGTATGTTTATCAGTTGTCTAGTACCCATAACACAAGCTCTGCTTAGCTTGGGACTAGATGGCGTTGTGTGATAGTTGTGGAATATTATTTATTTATTTATTTAATATTTTTGTCCAAAAACATTGTATTATATTGAAATCTGTCCTTAGTATGTGTGTATCCAAAGCGGAAACCGTCAAAACTTTTCTAGGACAGAGCCCATCTTCATCAACTAGAAGGTTTTAAAATGACAGCACATGGCTTCATTCTAATTTATTAATTGCTAGTTTGATTCGACGAGCTATTTCATCCGTCACATTATCGATATTTTCATCAATGTCACGGCCAAGTACTGCAGTATTTACAGATCTATTTATAGCCATTTCCGTATTGATAATCAATATAATTCTTCCGATTTGACATTCAGAATTTCTGGCATAAATTCAATAAAAGACTTCTGGCCAAGATAGTAGTATAATATTCAGTTTTTGTTCGGTTTTACAAGCGGGCAGTCGCGACGTAGATTTTTAAATAGTGAGTCTTTTTAATTACGAATTTTCGAATTTTTAATTAGTCTTTAATTATGTGGTGCCTCTGCTTATTTGTTATTGTCTTCGTAATTCTATTTATTTTATGGGTATTACACTTTTCAAGTTTAAGTAGAATAGAGAATTCAAAATTACTTAGGTGCTATCAAAACATCGTCTAATAAAGACGAAATAGGGATCTGATAGAACGCTTTCTCTGTATCCAGATTAAGTTATTGCTACGGATGAAACAGTCTCTTGTCTAAGTTTAGCATACGTGTGGTTTTAATTATAATTTTTCCTTTTCAGGAACCGTATAAAGTGAAAATAGTGAAACAGGCAAAGCCTAAAGTTGCTCCTGATTATAAACCGGAGGTATAACTTAATATTTTTTTGTTATTAGTAATCTAACATTAGTTGATAATTTTTTATTAATCTCTTATATGATCTTCTGATTTACGGTTTAATGAATTATAATCAGGATTATAAATATGCTTTTAATTTATTATTTTATTTAATCAATTTTTTTGGTAATGTTTTTGGCCATGTTAAATAGAATTTAATTTTCAATTTCGTTATGTTTTTTAATTCTTGGACTTGTCTGTGGAATCTTATTACTTTGTTTCTGCTTTTAATATTAATTAAGTTGCTCTTAATTATTTTATTTGGACAATAAATAAACGAATATTTTCAATAATAGTCTCAAGGATTTATTTTTCTTTATGATATTTCGTTAAAAAGATACTTGTCATAAGTATTGTTTTGAAAGAAATACTGTAAAATTTCAAAGTCATTCCTCATTTTGCATCGATAAATATTCATTTATTTTTTGTCATCAAAGAATATTTACAAGTACATGCTGTTTTGGTTCAAAATACTTGTTTATAACATTTGTGATTGTCCAAGGCACATTGATGAAGTTTATGTCCATTATCCAGAATTCCAGATATATTCGTTGATGAAGTGGTTATAATCGGCTAGAAAACACCTGGTGCACTAGGATTGTTCTAATAATATTCCAATGTAGAAAGAGATGGTGCTACACACCCAGTATAACTCTGTCACTTTCCCGCACTGGATTAAGATTAAACCAATCCTGCTTTACGACGTCGTGGTAACCCCACAAATCCGTCTTTATTTATGACTATGTCTGAATATAATAGGGTAGTTGACAAAAAAAATCTAAATAGTCAGATAGTTTTCCAAAGAATATTGGACACGTATTTTTTCTTTTTTCACGTAAACAATAAATGAAGACGATACAGTGTTTCGAAAAGTCTTGCGACGTCACAGTTAGGTACATTTTTTACTAGACAGTGACGCCACCCCCCTCACGATCTTTGGTGATACGTTTTATTTTTATTAATTTGATAAAACAAAAAACACATTTCCAATATTTTTCGATAATCTATCAGACGCACAGAATCATATTTTTTGGGTCTGCCAACTACCCAATTGGGCCATAATAAGTGAGTACGGCTCCTTCGTCATGACTGTGCGATACTTTTGCTTCAATCGGTTAACTTCGGCCGACATCGTACAAGAAGTTTAGCTGTAAGGATAAGCTGAGTCAACAATCTCACATTGTTCAACACCTATATTATAATCTGAATCAACGCCAACTGTATATTCTCCACCATCACCCTCATTCTCCATCACTTCTCCCCAGGACTTCGAGACAGGTCCCTTACCTTGGGAACAGAGGGCTGAGTTCGATTCCTCTCTACCTCCACCGGAACCAGAAGAACCTATTCTAATTCCTGAAGTGCCAGAGTTTTTGGAAGCTGTCGATCCTTTGAAAGAGAGTGAGGTTCCTGATCTTGAAGATACCGGTGAGTTTGTTGATTGGGTTTATTTTAACACTAGCTCTTTGCCCGCTACATCGTCTACTAAAAATGAGATTTCACGGCTAATGCAAAATATAGCCTCTAGCACCGACGAACAATGTAGCATTCTGCCAGTGAAAAATTTTTAGAATTGGATCATTCCTTCCGGAGATTACGTCCGACATATAGACTAGCTAACACTTTTTGTGGGTGCTAACTGCTACCCATCCAAGTTTTTTATCTAAATTATACTGTTGTAATATTAATATTAGACCAGTCATTGAAAAATAATCCTGTAAAGATAGAATAAATACAATTGCTTACATCACAGAAGTAAATAATGCTTATCTCTCAGGCATACCATTGCCACCGCCGCCAAGAGAACCTACTCCTCTCATAACAGAAGAACAGCTAGCAGAGCCAGAGCCCGATCCCATACCAGAAGTTGCAGAAGTAGTGTCAGAAGAAGAAAAGCAAGAGACAGAAGAAGATTTGGAAAAGACAATGGCTGAGCAGCTAGTTAGGAGTGTGCAGAAGATGGTTGGTGAGTAAACGATACATTTAAATATATATGCGACATATTATCCTTTACCTGCGGCTTCGCTAGCGTGAAAATTAACCATTTTCCATACAAACTTTCATCCCCTAATTAACTCCCTTAGGGATTGCATTTCGAAAAATCCTTCCTCATTTCTACTCTACATTATAAAGAGAACCTCTGTGCATAATTTCAGTTTTCTGGTTATTTATATACTTAGATAGAGAGAAGATATGAGGATTATGGACTAACTGGAAGTAAAGTTCTTTATCCCACGTAGAAAGGGGATAATACTTCGATCACACGAGTGGTTGACACTTACCAATTTCAGTTCATAAGAAAACGAAATACCACGAACGGGCCGTCGACGCAGCCTGTCGTGTAAGACGGACGGTGAGCTAGCCCATTAAACACCGTCCACAGGCCAGGGGGAAATCAGACCTGATGTTATATTACGTTAATCAGTTGATGTTTGTCTCCAGATCCGAACGCCAGTCTGGACCAGCAGTTGGCTCAGATGCGCGCGCAGCTGGCTGCACTCGCGCAAATCCCTGAGGTTATCCAGCAGTCTCTTGAGCTGGTCACCCAAAAGCTGAGCAATATGTCTCACCAGGTATCTTATTTCTGCTACATCTCATCATCTTTCTAGCCTGTTCCCAACAATGTTAGGGTAACCGCATGAATTTAAAGTACATAAACTATTAATCTTATATTTTCAGGAGTCGCATGTGCAATCGGTTCAAGAGAGCTACCAGCAAGAAGGTATGTAATGATATTATAGTTAAGTTTGCGATACATCTTTGGGTGTGAGGGATAGATCTGCGCAAACTGATCGTGTGCCTTCAGCACTCCATTTACGTAAATAATAGGGCTTAAATAATAAAACCAACAATGGATGTTGAAATATACTAACGAACGACGCGCGGGTTGTTCACTTCCTGACTAGCTACAGAGTTAGATAATTGAACTCGTCGTTACGCTTGACGTTCGCTACACGACGTGCATTTTGCCATATTGCGTATGCGGGAATTAAATCAAAAGGAATAAAACCGATGTGGCATATCATTCCGCCATTTTGATTTTCTTTCGAAATTACGACCCACAATTATAGTGGGATGTATGGATCTAATGATACACCAAATGTTTATATATGATCAAAAATGAAGTAAATAGTCTTATGTCTAAAGCATGTAGCACATAGGTCCGTAACTTGCAAACACTGTCATTTGTTAGAACGAACTACAGTAGAGCGTGCTGCCAAACACATCGTTAATGATGACGCGTGCGATAGCACAACTCTAGCAAGTGACGCATCTGATTGACGGAAGAATTTAGGAGCATGAATAATGCGTTTCCGTGCTGATAGAATTGGCTTAACCTTTACGCGTAGCATGTACTGACAAAACATTAGGTACCTACATTTTTATTATTTACCTATGCAAAGTAAAGAGTTGTAAAGAGAATCATTGTCAATTTTTCAAACTTATCAGTGACAGAAACTTAACACAGACTAAAAATCTTACCAACAAAATGTCATTGTGACAGTTCTGTTCCAAAGTTAGACGTAAAGTAAGCTACGCGTACTGGATTAGAACACTCGTATTTAAAAACATGTCGAAGTAATTACTTCAGTAAAAGTTATTTGAATAACCATTTTTATGCAAAAGACAAGTATTTGAATTAAATAAGAACCGTCAAAGAAAGCAAAACTAAGAATTCTAACTTTTGACAGTTCTAACTTCAAATAAAAATAGAATAAAAACCACAGAATAAAAATCGTTTACTAATTCGTCGTTTATTACTTTTTTACTCGAGTAGTCACTGACTTCTTTATAGATATACGGGTGCTATACTCAAAGTTATAGTCCATATTTTATGCAAGTTACGGACCTATGTGCTACATGCTTTAGACATAAGACTATTTACTTCATTTTTGATCATATATAAACATTTGGTGTATCATTTTAGGTTCCAAAGCGATCGAGTTCATGACACAAGGTTTGACTTACATTACATTATACATCCTATAACTACTCGCAGGCTTATCAATTTTTCTGTGAAACGTGAAGATACTAAATTAAAAACTTTCAAACTCAAAGCATTTATTTAGACCAGGGGCCTACCATGCTTTCTTACTGACACTCCAGTGTGGGAAAGAGCAATATTTTTAACAGACTTCGAAATGGAGGAGGTTCTCAATTCGTCGGCGATCTTTTTTTTTTTTTTTTTTTATGTATGTACCCCGATTACTCGAAGATGGCTTTGGCTGTTTTTTTTTTGTTTTGTTTGAAAGGGTACCTCCCAGGTGGTCCCATGATCATCAAGTCAGGATCTGACGATGAAATCCTGGAGGAATAGAGAGAACTCTTCAAATTTTATAGGCACACATGAAGTGATTTGAGTAGTTTTTGGAAGATAGAGGACAATTGGACATAAAGGGTGACCATAACTGGGAACCCCCTAGTTACGGAGGTATTGGGGGTCAAAGGTCTAAACTTTTCACTGCTGTTTTTGTAAATACGTGTACTAGTTTTTCAGGTTTAATTACCTCCATGACCCTTTTACTATTCAAAGCATCCACTAGCACAATGTTTTAAGAGTGCTACATTGAGTTTTACCGTAAACTGTGATTTTTGACCCCAAAAAAAAAAGTAATTTCCCAGCAAAAACTTTTGCGTAGGGGTACTTAGTTTGATGTACTTACAAAATGCTTGGTTGACGTATGTGTGAAGGGTTAATTTACAACCTGTATCTAATAGACGAACAAAAAATGTCCCGTAACACGGTAGTCGGCACCTTACCTTCAAATATCTCGATAACGTGACACTTCGGGGTACTATGTTCTGAGACATGTTTTGTTCGTCTAGGTGTCCTCTACCCATTCATACCAATTTCATAGCAAGCCGAGATTTCTAAAAATAATCAAAATTGCTCTTAGTCGATATGCCAGCTTCCAAACAAAAAAAACAAACTATTGGATTCCCCACTAACATTTATTTAGTACTAGCTGTTGCCAGCGGCTTCACCCGCTACAGCTCGAAAATTATCCCACGGGAGGATAAAATCGAAATAAAAACTATCCTATGTGTTATTTAAGGTTATAAACTATCTGTGTGCCAAATTTATCTAAATCCGTTCAGTAGTTTTTGCGTGAAGAAGTAACAAACATACACACTCACAAACTTTCGCCTTTATAATATTAGTGTGATGATATACTGAATTCCCTTACTCCCTTTTATGTGTCCTGCGAACGCGAGATGTGCAGTGACTCCTAAGGCACCTTTCGAAATAAAAACCTCCTTTTGTGTCCCGCAGTCAGTTAAAACTATATTAAAATTTCTATCTCCAGCCCAACACGAGATGCAGACAATACAAGAAGTAAATGAAAGCAACGAAGCAGCTCAAAATGAACCACAACGGAACGAAGAGAATAAGATGACGGTAGAGGAAGTCCTGGAGCAGATGGAAATGCAGCAGATACAGGCACAACAGCTGCAGGCACAGCAACAGGCACAAGAGAATGCGAGGATGACGCCGAACATGTCGGAAGAGGCAATTAGGAACGAGAAACAAAGGAAGGTAGGTTCAATATTGAATGACGACCCCATTGTATTTTTGAGATCGGAATGAATCAGTATGACTTCGTCTTATATACTTCACAGTTTAATTACTGCTAAGCACAGGTTTTTGGAGAGGGAGAGCAGTGGTGGCCCAGTGGTGGCGGCCCCGACTTACGAACAGTTGGTCGTGGGTTCGAACTCAGGCAGGCTGTAATTTGTGTAATTTATTTCATCGCCACTGCTCTCAAAACGGTGAAGGAAAACATCGTGAGGAAACCGGCATATCTTAGAACCAAAAATTCGAAGATCATGTGACATTTACTAATCCGCACTGGACCCGCGTGGTGGATTATATGTTTAAAAATTTAATGCAGTCTTCTGTCTTAAAAAAGAATGATTAAATTACCTAACAAATTAACATTTAAATATTTTTTTTTTATTTTTTAAATTAAGTACCTAAATTAATTCTCAAATCTAATCAATACTTACTAAAAAACCAAACATTCTTCTTCTAAATCAAACAATATTAACAATTCCAAATCCAAAAAATCTAGGAGCAAGCGCGGATAGAACATGAATCGCGTCAAGTGAAACAGCATCCCACGCCACGCGTTGCATCGGCCAAACCGAAGCGCATGTTTGGCCCCTTAGACCCCGATGAGGCCAGGGCCGTGGTTCTGCCCGGAGGTCGCAGATGGAGACAGCAACAGGACGTCTACGATGAACAGATGATTAAGGAAATGTTTGAGAAGCAGTCGGAAGTCATCAAGGGAAAGGCAATCGGGTACCTACTATTGTTTTTGTCGATAGCTTTACGTGTAACGATAAAATGGAAATTATCTTTTGGGTCTATCAGCACGGAATCGTATCAATCAAGGTCGTTCAAAATCAAAATGTTTATTTCTATGTGAAATTTAATATTTGATCTAATGCATAGCTCCTTCAATCAGTCTTACCAAAGGGTATTGCCTGTCGCCGTCGGGGCTGCGGGTTGTTGTAAGAGATACCGCGGCCTCGACGTAATGGGCTAAGAAGGAACATGGGTGGTTTTCAGTCAGTAGAAGTCTGACACTCCCTTTCGCTCTGCCCGAAAGCGGGAGGGGTTATTTGATGATTTACCACCCAGCCAAAAAAAAAAGGGTATCGTATTACCTAATATTAACTGGGTTGTGGAGGTCAGATAAGCAGTCGCTCCATGTAGAATACTGGTATTCAGCTCAGCATCCGGTTAGACTGGAAGCAGACCCCAACATAGTTGGGAAAAGTCTAGGCAGATGACATTTCTTTTTTTTTTCTTAGTGGTTGAGAAATCATCAAATACCTCCTCCCGCTCTTGGGCAGAGCAAAAGAGTGTCAGACTTCTACTGGCTAAAAACCACCCATGTGTCTTCTTAGCCCATTATGTCGAGCTCCGGTATGATAGATAACATAACTTCTTGAGTCATAGGTCGAGCTACACGACAACTGACATTTGCTTGCACTGACTGGACGGGTCCACTCAAAACTTTTTGATTCTTTCTTCAAAAGACCATCTCAGACGCTAATCTGCATACTCCTCGTGTGATGAAAATCAAAATATTTTATTTCACATAGGCCTTCATGGGCACTTATGAAACGAAAAACGCACGGTTTGGGCTGGTCGTTTCCTATGGAGAAGAACCGGCAAACACTGTCATTTGTTAGAACGAACTACAGTAGAGCGTGCTGCCAAACACATCGTTAATGATGACGCGTGCGATAGCACAACTCTAGCAAGTGACGCATCTGATTGACGGAAGAATTTAGGAGCATGAATAATGCGTTTCCGTGCTGATAGAATTGGCTTAACCTTTACGCGTAGCATGTACTGACAAAACATTAGGTACCTACATTTTTATTATTTACCTATGCAAAGTAAAGAGTTGTAAAGAGAATCATTGTCAATTTTTCAAACTTATCAGTGACAGAAACTTAACACAGACTAAAAATCTTACCAACAAAATGTCATTGTGACAGTTCTGTTCCAAAGTTAGACGTAAAGTAAGCTACGCGTACTGGATTAGAACACTCGTATTTAAAAACATGTCGAAGTAATTACTTCAGTAAAAGTTATTTGAATAACCATTTTTATGCAAAAGACAAGTATTTGAATTAAATAAGAACCGTCAAAGAAAGCAAAACTAAGAATTCTAACTTTTGACAGTTCTAACTTCAAATAAAAATAGAATAAAAACCACAGCATAAAAATCGTTTACTAATTCGTCGTTTATTACTTTTTTACTCGAGTAGTCACTGACTTCTTTATAGATATACGGGTGCTATACTCAAAGTTATAGTCCATATTTTATGCAAGTTACGGACCTATGTGCTACATGCTTTAGACATAAGACTATTTACTTCATTTTTGATCATATATAAACATTTGGTGTATCATTTTAGGTTCCAAAGCGATCGAGTTCATGACACAAGGTTTGACTTACATTACATTATACATCCTATACCTACTCGCAGGCTTATCAATTTTTCTGTGAAACGTGTGAAGATACTAAATTAAAAACTTTCAAACTCAAAGCATTTATTTAGACCAGGGGTCTACCATGCTTTCTTATAGCAATTGTTTAACTGACACTCCAGTGTGGGAAAGAGCAATATTTTTAACAGACTTCGAAATGGAGGAGGTTCTCAATTCGTCGGCGATCTTTTTTTTTATTTTTTTTTTATGTATGTACCCCGATTACTCGAAGATGGCTTTGGCTGTTTTTTTTTTGTTTTGTTTGAAAGGGGAGTTAGGCAATTGAAATCCTCAATACTTTTTTTTTATTTGTTACTAAAAAGTGACAAATAAAAACTTTTTAATAAAAAATTCAACCGTACCTATACTTCAATAAAAATAAATCATAAAAAGTGGAAAATAAAATTTTGAAGAAAAAACATTTTCTGAAGTCGATGACTTTTGTTTGTTTGATTTCATTTCGTTGCCACCGACCTCACAAACTGCTTTTTCTTCGAAAGTTTAATTTCCACTTTTTGTTTTTTGTTGAAGGTTTGTGGAAATAGTGTGACAGGCTTGTCCTCGTCTAGTTCCATCTCTTTCTTACTCTGGTATAATATTAAAATAATATTGCTCTAAGACGTTGTGTTAAGAGGAGGCTCCCTAAATGTTATGTTAATTTGCATTAATATTTTGAAACAGTCGTACATACAATCAAAATGGAACTTTAGTATATGATTTATTGGATCTTTTTCTTTCCATGTACAAGACAGTTACGTAATTAAAAAAGACATGATTTTCGAATAAAAAATGAATCGAGCGAATATGCTACTCGCTCGATTCATTTTTTATTCGAAAATCATGTCTTTTTTAACGATTATTACATTTTTCCTCAAGATTGCTCCGCCTTTATGTCTAAAATAAATGTTCACTGTAAGAAAATATAGTTTACTATCCAGCCACAAGATATTTTTTCTCCAGATCAATTACTACTTTAGTTATAAACGAAATAAGAATTAAGACTTACGACATTTAGTTTCGTGCTCGAACGCGATCAAAGAGCGCACGCGGTATTCGACTTTATTACTGATGTGCTAGCGTCTAGCACATCGCGCGGAGTGGCGGGGTGAATGGGGCGGAGCTTGCGTGGAAATTATTTTAGAGTGCCTGGTCTTAACCCCTTGAATGAGGAAGAATGCGCGATCACTGGGTCTCAATGAGGTCAAGCTATATTGAAATTTAAAATGACTTTACCAGATATACAAACAATGACAATGCTTGGGAACAGTTATGCTAGCATCATAAGTAGTACTAACGATAGTTTAGCACACAGTTTAGATCTCCATTGTCAAAAACAATATGTTGAAGCAACAAGGCTTCTTGCTTTTTCCTTTCCTGACTGGGGCCATAAATCCTTGCCTTATATCCCTGACTGTGGGCCATTTTTTTTGTTGTCGGGTGGAAAAATATCACCGTCCCGCCTTTGGGCAGAGCGAAAGGGAGTGTCAGACTTCTACTGGCTAAAAACTACCCATGTTCCTTCTTAGCCCTTTATGTCGAGGCCGCGGTATCTCTTACAACATCCTGTGGGCCTTAAGTTCATTTGATGTCACCACAGGAAAGTCTGGTTGTGCAGCCTTGCCTTATCGAGGAGAACAGCGAGTGGCCATACCTAATAAAATGCATTTTCCTTGGTCAAAAACCAACGACTACAAATATCAAATAATCGATACGTTTCTGTTTCTTCGTCTTCATGCGCCGTTTCACAGAAAAGTTGGTGGTTCTTGAATTATTTTAAAACATGGTATTTTCTAAGCGACGGTTTTAAAGGGTCTAAACAAATGATTATGACGATCGTTTTCAAAAAGGTTTCGTAATCCTACAGCGCCTTACAACAAGATATTCTTATTTAGTAGCTTAATTCAATAAAATATTTTTAAACTCGTGTCTAAATTGTGGATCGGATCTATCTTTAGTTTAAGCCGCGCTGGTCCGCACTGGTCCGTGGATAGGTAAGCGCCCATATATTACATACCGAGTTATCTCTGTACCTCGGAATGCACGTTATTCTGTTGGTTCCAGCTGTCATATCCGATACGTGAATGTCAAACGATCTTTGACAGTTGTTACAGTGGGGTCACTGTAACAACTGTCACTGAAAGTCTGACAACCAGTCATTTTCAAGGGATAACGTATTACCCAGTAATAACTGGGTGTTGGAGGTCAGGTAGTCGCTGCATTTATAATGCTGATACTTAGCTGTATTAAGATAAAAACTGTAAGCCGACCCCAACAAAGTTAGGAAAAGAGAGTAGGCAGGTTTACTTTTTTGACATTACATTGTCAGAATGTTATTTTTCTTCATCATTCTGGGTAATAAAAGCCGAAGCTCATATTTTTATAAAAGAAACAAACCCGTTTGTAATAAAATAATAGTTTTTCTGCAACTAAAATATAATTAAAACAATTTGGCAAGGTTTTAGTTAAGGTGCAATGGTTGGCAACATCGTGTGATGAGACGAGTCTGTCTGGCAACGTTGTTGACACATTGTCGAGTATTGCGTGACAAAAATGTCGCACATAATTGACAACATTTCATATTTTTAACTTGTGAGTATTATTAAGTAATATAAAAGCAAATCCAAAACTAGGACACCCATATTTTTTTGTTTTTCGAAATTATGTACTTTTCATTCATAATTTTAAGTTTCAAATTCGGCGCGTTCTAAAAAGACGTAAGCGCCAAATGACGTCATTCTTACGGTGGAATGGCGATATAACCTTTGCTTTACTGTGACACGATAAAAAAAATTGAAAAGTGTCACACTTGTCTTGTCGTTGTCACTTTGGCAGCTTGTCATACTCGTTGGCGCAGGCTGGTACAAAACAATATTTTGGTTCCTTTATTGGCGTATATGTTTCTTTGGGATCCATTTTATTGGGGAAATATCAATCAAAAGTTGATAATACTAACAGTAAGCGTGTCGAGTTTGAAAAATAAATTGTTCAATTTTATGAAAAATGTAAACTTCAGTGACATTCAACATTGACAAATTGACGTCTTGTTTGACATTATTGTTTTCATAAAAAATATTGAATGCTTAGGCAAAGATAACTACATCATTCTGCCATAAATATGACGTCATCACATGTTTTTTGGTTTTCATTTTTTTCTCAGAAATAAAGGAATCAAAAAATAAATAAAATACATGTATGAACTCAGGATACGAAAATAAAGAAATGGTATTTTTATTTTGAGGTGGTGTCAGTTTTGAAATGTTGTGAATTGAGGACCGATATCACTTACTTCCTTTTACAGAGATTTGTCCAGGGCCGTTTTTTCCCAATTAGAGGTCCTGCTTTTGGGTTCCTTATGTCTGTCATTAACTATCGAGGTTCAGTTGAACACCGAACTTTGAAGACAACCAAGAATGTAAGAAATAATAATAAATAATAATACCTACTACTGAATTAAATTGACGTCTGACAGTTCTAGTATGACACATCTGTCAAAAAAAATGATTTATTCGCAAGATTCGATAGGCACGGGTTTGGTGCAGATTTAAGTGTCAAGTAGCTGTAAAAGTTTGGTTAATTTCGCCAAGTCGCTTAGTAAAATACCATGTTTTAGAGGGAAATTTACGCTAACGCACACGGACAGTATATTTCTGTTACTGAATTTCTTTTTCTCAATCAGACGAATCATTCTCTAGATCGAGGGGAAGCATCCGCACATATAAAAACATTTAAAGTCACTAAGTAGATTTCTTAAACATTCAAAAAGTGCTAATTATCAGCCTAATTTGAATAAATGACTTTCGATAATGATTTTGAAAAAAAATTCTTTTGCGCTATACTCACAATAAAAATTGTAAACAGAAAAGAGGGAAAATATACTGATCCGTGCGTGTTAGTACAGTCAACAGCAGAAGTAGCTTAACATTTAGTTTTTTTTATTATTGTATGTACAGAACTCCAGCTATATTTTTTATTTTTTCTAAAGATTATTCAATAAAATATACCTAACTCGTCAATAACTTGTTAGTAACGTGTTATTTCTACAAAGTTTTTTGTTTAAAACCTGCTTTGAAACTTTCAATGGTGTTCATCTACTTCTGCTGTTGACTGTACAATTTCACTGTAATCTAGCATGATTTTGAGAACCTTACGTTTTATTATTTAAATATTATAACTTCCTTAGATTCTGGCCTTACAGCAGTTTTGGAAAGAGATAGGGCTATGCAAAGAGTCTAGCTTTGTCTCTTTTTAAAACTGCTATATAGCAGGGTATCTAGCGCCCTCTCTTTTCCACACTAGATTAAGAATAAGTTAGGACTGTTTTAAGACGTCGCGTCATGTAGACCTTCTGTTAATGTGCCAAGAGAGCATCTGCTTTACCTTATTTAATAAATCTTATTATTTACCAGAATCATAATAGGTCATAATATGAATCACCTTGCAATAGGGTATTTCACCAAAAAAAACTAATTAGTCCGTCAAATTTCCCTTAGGTGCGTTCAGTAGGGCTATTGCGTATCTTTTAAATGACAGTGGCTAACATATAGTGCCTATCAATTACTGTCAAATGGTTCCATTTTGTACTAAACCATATCCAATTTGACAGTTAATCCATAGACAATATTATTATGATAGCCACTGTCATTTAAAAGATACGCTATAGCGTATCTTTTAAAGCGTATCTGTATCGCTATAGCGTATCTTTTAAAGCGTATCTTTTATAGCGTATCTGTTATGTTATAAATAATGCTAAAATGTTTTGTTTAATTGCTTTTTATAAAACACAAGTTATATAACATGTTACATAATCCGTACGCATCTTTATTAGCTACCTACCTATATCAGAATTTCGTGAAAACATGCCATGTGAGATCAGTTTAACTTTAATACTTTTTAGGTTATTTTACTGAGTATATTGTGGTCGGTTAATAATTGAAATTAGATTTTAAATAGACTAATAATTCTTGTAGGTATTTCAAAAGTTTTTAGACACACGAGTAATAGGGGATCGGACTGAGTAAAAAAAATTATATGATTCTAATTAGTCCGTCTGTTAGATTATCGAAAAATATTGGGTACTTGTTTTTTGTTTTACCAAATTAATAAAGATTGACGAAAGATCACGAGTCCCCTTGTGACGTCATTTGAAGGTAAAAAGTGTACTGACATGACTGTGACGTTTTCAAGGAGTTCGCAAGTTTTCGATGCATTGTATGTCTTCGTTTTTTGTTTATATTATGTGAAAAAAGAAAAAATATGTGTTTTCGAAATCTATCTAACGAACTAATTAGTTTTCTTTTGTCCGATCCGCTAGTAGCGGAATGTGGGTACTTACACAGGCTGTATAAATAGACCCTTTACGAAGCCATCAACCAAACATGCTGTACATCAGATCAAGATATCCAAAACATCAAATTTTCCCAATCAACCATAAACCTAACATTTAACACTATAGTGATAAAGTTGAAAATCTATTAAAGTTTGACAGGGTGTAGTAGGGTTAACGGTTTTTTCACCTGCTTAACCCGTTCGGGATTACAGGCGTGATGTTGTATATATTTGTTAGAATTGTAATCGTCCATGTATTGTCTGTTTGATTTATGTAAAATGTACTGTTGTATTTTTATGTTTTTTTACGCACTCAGGCACACTTTATTTATATAAAAAAAACTAGCGGACCTGGCAGACGTCGTCCTGCCTGGATATAGCAGCGCCACCTACCGGGTCCCATTTTGAATCTAAACCATTCTCGAATCCGCTTAAACACATACAAAATTTTCATAAAAATCGGTCCAGCCGTTTAGGAGGAGTTCAGTGGCATACACACGTACAGTAGAATTATATATAAAGGTTTTCCATCAGGAATATATCAGTAGCAACCAGGAAGTCTTGATGCCCGGATAGCCTGGTTGATGAAAATAGGGTCGCCCCGTATTACATGGGATGGGACTCAAACGTAACTGGCTCTAAATATGGGTGTACCTACTATTAGGTACACCTTTGCCTATCCCTCCGGGATTATAGGCGTGATGTTACAAAAATAATACATTTCTTTTAAATTGATTGTGCCCTAGTGCAATATAATAATGTATAGTATGTTAAGTGAATTTAGTCGACTCCATACTTACATTACCACCTTACGAGTGCTAGCGCCAAGTTTGACAGTTTGGCATAGTCAACAATGCTTGCTATTTCACCGAGCGCGGTATGAGAATGTGTAATGTAAAAATTATTATTGATAAAAACAAATTGCAATAATTCGGGAATAAGACTACCATTAAAAAAACAACTAGAATAAGATAAAATCTTTGATCAATAGTGTTATTTGAACATAATATTTTTCTTAGGGTGTCGATGACCATTCAAATCGAGTCAGCCTAAAACGTAACAAGTTTGATTCAGTATTAGCGTCCAGCTCCTGTGAGACGATAAATATCAAGTGTCCCGTGTCCCATCCTTTGTGGAGTAACATACCGTTTGAACTAATTGTTATTCATTGAATCAGCTCTGCTTTATTGAAGATTTAAATTACTGCGAATTCTTATGATAAGTGGTAACGTAGTTGCGGAGTCGACTATACCGTAGTTGTATAAGTCGATGTGAATTTGTGTATTTTATTTGTACGTCTATGTAAAATATGTTGTGTATTTCATTTATTTGTACATTTGTACCGTCCATGTGTATGTATCGTGTTTTGTCGTCAAATGTATTTATTGGTTTAGATACGCATATAATATATACTTTTTTTCACTCAATGACATCTATAGTCACTATATAAAAGTGCACTGTTTCAACGCCCGACTCGTGGTTCAATAATAACAGCCACTCGGTTCGATATTCGGGGCTAAGCAACGCTTGTAGAGGTCGGTTCGAGGATGTGTGTATGACAAACTCCGAATTCCCTACGTGCAAGCAAAGGTCCCGGCTGTCTATTGGATATTTGACTACTGTTAAAAAGTCACAAAAATATTATGTTATTTCAAAGAACTAACAAAAATAACGCGATGTGTAAAAATGTAATGATAATCGATCAAAAAATGGAGTAGCTACATGCTTTAGAAGTTTTTGGTGGGCGCACTTTCTATCCTTGTCGCGCGAAACGGCCATTTGTACTACGTAACCGTGACGTTACTATGGTGGTATGAAATATGACGTCACGTTTATATAGAGCTGTCTTTGTCTTACTCGTCATTTAAAATCAGTTAAACCTAAGCCATTTTCTGTAGGGCTATTATATCTTTTAAATGACAGTGGCTAACATAAATAGTGCCTATCAATTACTGTCAAATGGTTCCATTTTGTACTAAACCATAACCAATTTACATAAGCCCTGCTGTAGGGCTATTGCGTATCTTTTAAATGACAGTGGCTATCATATTGTCTATGCATTAACTGTCAAATTGGTTATGGTTTAGTACAAAATGGAACCATTTGACAGTAATTGATAGGCACTTTATGTTAGCCACTGTCATTTGAAGAAGATACGCAATAGCCCTGCTGGTCGATTTTATTACTTTTTTCACACATCGTGTTATTTCTGTTGGTTTATTGAAATAACCTACGGTGGAAGCTCACATCTGGCCCGCGAAATTCTAATTTTCTTACGTTTTTGGCAATTTGCAGGCCAGTGCTTGGTTGTATGTTTATGAAAATTTGATTTGCGACTGTAAGACGTATGAAGTTACCGAATTATAACCATCAAAATTATCAATACAACCCTCCAAGTTCATTTTCATGTCAAGATTGATTTTTGCATGTAAAAGTCATTCTTTAGTAATTTAGTCGTCGTTCTTTAGTAGTTAGTAATTTTGATGGTTATAATTCGGTAACTTCATACGTCTTACAGTCGCAAATCAAATTTTCATAAACATACAACCAAGCACTGGCCTGCAAATTGCCAAAAACGTAAGAAAATTAGAATTTCGCGGGCCAGATGTGAGCTTCCACCTTAACATTTTGGTGAATTTTTAACAGCATTATGTACCTATCCAATTTTAGATCAATGACAGATTGACAGTCAGTGGCCTGAAAGACTGACGAACTAAATCCGAAATAAGTTATCTATCTGAAATCATTGCAAAAACTATACTTCGTGAAATTAAAGAATTCATTGTATATTTTCTGTACATAATGTCCGTGTTACAGTCGTTGCATTTCATAAGCGCGCCTCAATGTAATTGCAGCCTTATGTCAATGACTTTAAATTTAAAAGGATGTTAAAACGTCACATATCGCGTGCTTGTAATTTGAAACGACTGTACATCTAAACCAGAAAGAGTATGTGCTTCGGTAATCTTCGCGTTTCTACATTAGAACGATCGTCACTTCAGTATTATAACGCGTCTTTTTTTCTATCTTTCGTCTTGTCATACTTTGTTACAAAACGTATAAATCGCGGCGCGTTTGTAAGTCCATTTAAAAGTTACATTTAGGTTGCATTTGTTAGATTAGATACTTATACCTATTTGTTAGATAGATTTCGCACAAGGTCACACTTTTCTGATACCTTGACACGCATTTTAACGTAATTGTCGATCGTTTTTAATACCAAAGGTAGCCGAAGATTCGCGAAGCGCATAATTTCTGCTAAAGCATTATTTATTAGTTAGTTTGCTTGCTTACGTGTTTGTTTTCTGTTTGTTTGCATGTGCGCTGTGCAGATTGACAATTGGAACGAAATCTGGCCGTGGGGTGATACCAAGTCTTACTGTAGAAAGTATAGGTATGTAGATCTTTTACTATAAATTGTAGCTTTTGAAGTGATAACTTCTTTAGCGGTGTTGTGTACTTTTTTTGGGATGGTTAAAATATGTTAAACTTGCGTCATATGATCACGTGTCCTGGCCGTAAGAACGTAAGAAGCCGCAGGGTGCTTGCGCGAATGTGCGTGTATGTCAAATGTCAAAAAAATATGTAAAGTTGACTTTTAATGTAAGATAATTGTAATAGTTCTGAAGTGTTACATTTTTTATGTAATATAAATTGACATGTTTGTGTACGAGAGGGCATTAAATGAATATTTTATTTAACCATATTATATGATAGTACTTTTATGCTGATAAATAAAGCAACTCGTACGAAATTATTCCCTAACCATTCCAAAATATTCAAAAATGCACAACGTTAATGTTCAAGTTTTCACTTCTGCCGGCACTCTGTTTTTTATTATGCAAGAGGTTATTATGGGTTTGGTTAACACACTTATGGTGAAAGCGCCAAAGTACCTTCCCCGCTAAATTAATTTTTACATACGATTAAAAGTATGCAAGAAATTCTTTTTTATGTTTTTCCTACTCTTTTGCTATTCTTTTATATTAATTTTGTTGCGTTATTCAAGACAGTTTAAGTAATTGTTTCTCTGGGACTGCGTCGAGCTTCATTGTCTAGGCGCTTTTCTTGTGGTCACCACAATTGATTTTGGCTTTCAAGAGTTGCAGTGGTTTGGGAATAGTATGGCGAGCTTGTCCCAAAAGAAAACGTTTCTAGAAGCATTGAGGTATAATTGTACTGTACATAGTACATTATACCTCAATGTCAGGAAGTTTTAAATTTATTAAACCTACTTCCTGGCTTTACTTTTTTTTTGAAAATTCCAGAGAGTCAAACTGTCACCTAGTAGATTTCCATAGACTACGAGAGACTATGATCGATACATACGATAAATTGATTGAAGTGAGTTACACGAATCATATTTGAAGACCATTTTTTAAGCATGGAACTCGCAGAATCAATTACGCCATTGGATTTTATTTGGTCACTCCATTAAGCCGTGCCCCCACTAGGGCTGCCCGGATCTGTGAGACAGAGCCGCGTGGCCGTGCCTCGTGAGCGAGGCGTTTTTACTACGAGCCGCGCAGCCCAATAAGCCGCGCTGCTCATAGTGGGGACGCGGTTTTACACTTTCGTTTTGTAGTTAAAAGACTTTTTTGAGTCTATGAGAAATAGCTCATGTCATGGTATTACTGCATGGCTCTATGTATGTTAGATATATCTACATATCTACAAATGTTTTTCGATTCGGATAGGTAGGAAAATTAATTTTTTTTAATTTTAATTAATTATTTAATTTAGTTTAGACTTAAATAATCGAAGAAAGATAATACTTAAATTATGGATCCATAAAGTGTTATCATATACTGAACCTATTGTTAGTAAATTATAAATTACAAAATGGTATTAAATTAATGGTACCATTACTTTAATTTAAATACCTCAGTGACCCCTGTACTACTCAATAGATCCATCAGCAGGGCTATTGCGTATCTTTTTAAATGTCGGTGGCTATCATATTGTCGATGGATTAGCTGTCAAATTGATTATAAGGTTTAGTACAAAAAGCGACAAAAAGGAACCATTTGACAGTTAATTGATGGGCACTATATGATAACCACTGTCATTGGCAGAATAGTCGACATCGGCTTTAATTGCCATTAAACAAAAATTGATTAGAATAGATAGCCACTGTCATTTAAAAGATACGCAATAGCCCTGCTGATCAATGTATTGAGTGCGACACATTGAATCCTACAGTAAAACGTGATTTTTCACAACCAAAGAAAATGGCTTCAAAGTAATATTTTTTGCGTAGGTACTTAGTTTGATGTACGGAACGTTTGGTTAACGGCTTCGAGTAGGGTTCGTTAAAACCTTGTATAGTACAGACGGCACAATATTAAGCTCCAACAATCTGAATCTCTTTGATAGATTTTCAACATTATTGCTAAACCATTAGATTCACAGTTGATTGGGAAAATTTGACAGTTTCGGGAAGCTTGATGTACTGGCGTCTGTACCATATTTCAATGGAAATCAAAATATTCTTATTTTAAGGAAATAGGTATTACCTACCACAATATGTATGTTTATTCATAGTTCTTCATAATCACACATGCTTTCACGTATAAAACAGTTATTTTCTGCATAAACGTTGCTATTTTTGATCCCCTTCCTCTTTTATAGACTCCTTATTAAAGATGCATTTTTTGCCACGCGCTACACGGTCCACCGAATACGGAAATATAACAAATGACTTGCGGAGTAATGGCAAGCTCTACAGTTTTTTCGCAGTTATATTACGTTAAAATTGTACCTTATCAAAACTAGACTAAAGGTTATTTTGTTTTTCACAAACAATCGAATCGAAACCGAATTGAATATGTCGTCTGTTTCTCTTTTTTTCCGAATCGAAATCAAATCAAAGTGCTTACAAAATTCACAAATGCTTCGTTTCGAATTCGATTCGACAAGTCGTACATCTATCTTTTTCTGGCATTACAAGAGTGAGCTAGATAGATATACGACTTTCCGAATACAAATCGAATCGAAGCGTTCGTGAATAACGTGGTAACCTGCCATGACGTCTAATAGTAGTATTTTTTTGTTGTCATTCCAGTGTGGTAAAGCAACTGAGCTATACACGGTGAATAGCCCCATCTCTTTTCCACACTGTAATAAAATTAAAACAATCCTTATTTATTTTTATTCATAACGCTTCTATTCGATTTCAATTTTGACAAGTCGTATGTCTATCTCGCTCACTTTCATGATGGCAAAAAGTATAGATATACGGCACATATATTCGATTCAGTTCCGATTCGATTGTTTGTAAATAGTCATGCTAAAATACCCGTGAACTGACTGTGAGTGATCCTATCTTTGTTCCGTGTAGCTCTAGTGGCCACTTCATGACAAGAGACTATAACCTCTACCCAAAATTTCAGGATAAACTTCATGAAATACGAAAAACCTCCCGTAACACTGGACCATCTGAAGCATTCGGAAGTTTACAAGTTGGTCCACGACGAGGACACCATGCCACCGCGGAAGGTGGAGATGAGGACGCCGGTCATGTGTGAAGCGGACTATAGAGAGGTGAGCTTATATATTTCAACTAAATTTTACCCGCAAATTCACCCGCATGACAATAACGATTTTCCATACAAACTATCATCTCCTATTTAACACCCTTAGGAGTTGAATTTCAAAAAAACCTTTCTTATTGCTTGTCTAAATTATAAAGGGAACGTGTGTACAAAATTTCAGCTCAGTTTGGGCGGGGCGTTGATGAGTCAGTCAGTCAGGACTATTCTTTTTATTTATAGATTCGACCATTACAGGCACTTTTGACAGTCTTCTTCTTGTTCTTTTTTTGCTGGCACGACATTTTTTTAATTTTTTGGTTGCTCAGTACTTAAGAATTTCCACCACGTCGTCTGTGACAGCGCAGGGGCACTACGGTTGCATGTTTTTGGGTTTAGACGACAGGGAAGGAAGTGGAGAGCATCGTTGGTGACACAGCTCAACAACCTTACCCGGCTGTTGTTACATTGAGGTTACACTACACGTTAAGTGGGGCTACATTTAACGATACCTACCTCAAATCAATCAAAATCATTTATTTCAAGTAGGCCAATTACAGGCTCTTTTGAATAGTCGAGCAAATACTAAATTTTAATAAGCTAATTTAAACTAAGCTACAGTCCCACTCACAAGGCATAATAACTGTCAGTGTACTGTAGTTGCCGATTCCAAAGCGTTGGTCTCATGAGAAGAATGGCAAGAAGCTTCATGGACACTCTTTTAAATCATAATATTGTTACAAAACTTTGGTTACATCATTCATTTTGAGATTGGTATATTATCATGTGAGAACGATGTAGCAAGATGTGCACGATAAGTGTCGACAGTAAAGCCAAAACGACGATTAAAAAAAAAAATAATAATTCAAACAAGCCGTGTCAGCTAAGCGATGACCAGTCACAACTGACAGCACCCGTTCACGAGCATGACTTTCAGTTAGACCACGAAAGGTTAGATCCTAAAGGAAGATGCTCAGTTCCCGCAGCTTTTTCCTAATAATTACTTCAGACACGCGTTATAAATGCACTAACACATGACATAATCTGCACAGAGTTGCAGGCGAAGTAGGTACGTTGGCTAATTCTAATCGCTATTTCTCTTCAAGAGCAGCGGTGGCCCAGTAGAGCAGCGGTAGCCCAGTGGAGGCGGCCCCGACTTACGGTTGTGGGGTCGAACCCAGTCAGGAACATTACTTTGTGTAATTTATTTCATCACCGCTGCTCTCAAAACGGTGAAGGAAAACATCGTGAGGAAACCGGCATAGCTTAGAACCAAACATTCGAAGACATGTGACATCTACCAATCCGCACTGGGCCCGCGTGGTAGATTATAGCCCATTCCCTCTCAAAGAGAGAGGAAGCCTGTGGAAAGCTGTTGATGATGATGATGCTTTTTTTTCACAGCGTTGCCGCTCAATGACCCCAGCTGTGGAGAAAAAGCACCTGCAAATACCCCAGCAGTTCCACCCATAACGTCATAACACACAGCCGCAACACTCAAGACCTAGAACTACAAACATTACTTAGTAACTGGATGCAACAAAATGGTGATTGTACCGTACAATCACCACTTATAGTAAAGTGGTGATTTTACAGTACAATCACCATTTATAGTAATGCTATCGTCATGTCACTTTAGTGTGGGAAAAAGAGGGGCTATACAGGACGTCTAGTTCCATTTATTTCTCACATTAAAGATTAAAACATTAGTTTTAATCTTTAATGTGCTATGCTACTAGAGGTCATGGCAAGTCACATAATATTTCCGTCTCAGGATGTCTACTCTTTAAGTACGTAAACCCGTAATTTCGGCTGAACATTACGGATATATTTACGGGTTTGAACTAAAACAGAATAAACACAATTTTACAGTTGTCCATACTCCGGGTGTACATAATAAATCCAAATATAATAAAGAGTAGGGTCCATTTCAAAGTGACTTAGTAGTTTCGGGTGGGCCTGTTTGTTTGTTGACGGTCTTAGAGAGTAACCCCCCTGTTGTGATATTGTCGATTGTGCCAGAAAGGACATGAGCAATCTCGTACACGCTAAGTTATGTTTGTAATAGATCTAAAGTCTATATTCAAAATATCGTCATCATAACCTTAAAAAAAATATATAATTTTCTTTTTTAATTAAATTATTTTCTCTTGACTGAATTTAATCATCTATAGTTTCTTATAACTTAATATGAACATACAACAAATGGTGCTATTTCATGTAATTTAGAATTTTGTTTTTATTTTTTGTACTTAAGAAACAAGGTTTGTTTGAATTAATAATAAAAAAGGATGTGTTACTGATATATATTTTGTTTTATTTTACCCTTAATACCTACACCTACTTATGAGAAAGTTACTGTCATAATCCGAAGAATCGCCCAACTTAAGTATTCGTGGGCAAGCTCCCAGAATTAATTTGTAGCATAAAACTACCTACACTTATTAGACTTCGGCCACTCCAAAAGATTAACGAGCTTTAACAAACGTGTGGGAACGCGTCGCAAAAAAACACAAAAGCAGACAGGTAGCCATACACTCAGAAAAAAAAGTTGTCAAATCAACAGGAAAAGGTTGTTAGCCAGGAGCCAACAGAGTAGAGTTGCTGGCGCAGCTACCCCAATTTGCGAAAAAATATTGCGAATCAAACAAAGTGGAAATGTTAACTTTCACAATAAGGACTTATCTAATTTCACAAAGGCATGTTTTCACAATTTTACTCTGTTGGCTCCTGGCTAACAAAGTTAAGCGTGTGAATATCGCAGTGTCATACTTGTGTTATCTAGCAATGTACGGTTTGCTGCAGAAGCAATCTTGCGGTTGAGGTTCACACAATGTTAAACTTTGTGGTTCTCAGACATTGGAGACTTGGTCCCTTCATCTTGACGCTAACGGTTTCCTCACGATGCTTGACCATGTAGATGTACCTAGATCATAGTATACTGCTAAACAAATTAGAGCGTTATGGTATCAGAGTGACGGCATTAAACTTACTCTAATCTTAGCTTTCCAATTGCACTCAAATACAGCGATAAATAGGCTATGTGCAAAGTCGAAAGTTGAAAGAAAATACATGTCGAAACTACTTACGGTGTTCGCCAGGGTAGCATTCTTGGCCCTCCATTATTTAACATTGATATTTATATTAATGATATGCCTAAGGTCAGTAAGCATCACATGGTCTTATTTGCTAATGACAGCACCATTTTATTCTTTAATAATGACATAAATATTCTTAATAACCCTCCTTTTGTGCTTCGACGCAGTCGGGTAAAAATGAAATAAATAACAATCTCAAAAAAAAACTTAAAATAAATCTTGACAAAACTAAAATAATGACATTTAATCAACGAACAAATAAACCGAAATTAAATGTGTAATATGAAAACGTGGCAATCTCTAAAAGTGCCGCTGGCAACACCTAGTTTGTAATAAATATTACGTATTTTGCTCATGAGTGTCCGTACTATCTAGTATTACCTGGGTTGTGGGGGTTATAGGCAGTCGCTCCATGTAAAATACTGGTATTCAGCTGCATCCGGTTAGACTGGAAGCTGACCCCAACATAGTTGGGAAAAGGCAAGGCAGCTGATGACTTAGTCAACAAGGAAACTCGACCAAAGTAAATTAAAAAACTTACAAAGGCAAAAACAATTTTTGTTTATTCAAGACGGCTTCACAGTTCAAAACAGTCAACAGATTAGGTTAGTTAACAAGAAAAATCTAATTAGTCCGTCAGATAGATTTCCAAAAAATATTGGACACGTATTTATTCTTTTTTCACGTAAACAAACAATGAAGACGATACAGTGCTTTGAAAACTCGTGTGACGTCATTTTCTGAGACATTTGTATGACATTCTTTAGCGGTCAGTGATGTCACAACCCCGCACTCAAATCTTTGACGCGTTTTATCTTCGTCAATTTTTATTGATTTGATAAAACAAAAAATACGTATCCAATATTTTTCGATAATCTAACACACGGACATATTAGAATCATATTTTTTTAAGTCAGTAAACAGCCCTATTGAAAGGAATAGTGTGGGCGTGTGGCCATATTCAATCCTTTAACATTTTACCAACACTTACAAAACCTGCACACAATCAAGCTCTGGTACGAGTTCCATTTTAATTGGTACGTTTTTCTGATCACCCTTACGACAAATACCACGCCGTCTATTATCACCCTTGTAAGGTTTTTCATCAGTGTGCATACGCATATGACGAATTAAATTACCCTTTCGCCTAAAACTATGCTTACATATATCACACTTAAAAGGTTTTACACCAGCGTGTATATATAAATGATCTTTTAAATGAACACTTTGACTAAAACTATGCTGACATATATCACACTTGTATGGTTTGTCACCAGTGTGTGTACGTATATGTTTAGATAAAGTAGCCTTTTTACCGAAACTAGTCTGACATACATCACACTTAAAAGGTTTTTCACCAGTGTGTACACGAATATGGTCGGTCAAATTAACTTTTTTACTGAAATTTTTCTGACACAAATCACACTTGTAAGGCTTTTCACCAGTGTGTGTGCGCAAATGATCTATTAAATGACTATTTTGAGTGAAACTACTCTTACATCTATTACACTTGTAAGGTTTTTCACCTGTGTGTGTGCGCAAATGTCGCTTACAATCACTTTTTGTTGTAAACATACAGTGGCATACATGGCATATATGGCATCCGTGAGGCTTTTTGAATTTAGTAATAAATTTGGTCGAACGATTTTGAGTAGTTCGTATAATTTTCGAGCTCGATGATTGGTCCCTCTTTTGGTTGGTTGGTTTTGAGTCTTCTAATCTTGTTCTTCGTAAGTGCAGTTTTGGTTCCTCCGCAACAGTTAGCCCTGCGAGAATAAATTGGGTAAATACAACTTTCTTAATAGATTGGTGATATTTATTCATCAAACAAGGAGGGGGATAGGAGGTATGTATGTACAGTATCGTTCATAAGTGCAGTAGCAATCTCACGAAATTATGGATCCGCCCATCTTCTAAAAAGTAATTTATATACTGTAGACACGTACACACCCTTACATTTTTAACTTAGGGGAAAGATTTATAAAAATAGTGCTGTCTTGTATGGATCAGAATGTTAAACCACGAAAGGGATCAATGAAATGCATTTTGCATGTGGCTGAGATGAAAATGCTAAAAGGATGTGTGTTGTTACGCGAATGGATAAAATAATAAATAAGAACTTATGAGGAAGTCTAGAAGTGGCGTCGGTGACTGAAAACTTGTGAGGTAATCGGTTATTTATTTATATATAGAATACCGTTTCATTTGTATAAGTCTCCACTTTCTGTCCCTGTTCTCCTCCGCAGTTTAGGCAAATATGGTCCTACGGGGCTGTACACTAGTCACCGCGGCCTCGACATATAGGGCTAAGAAGGAACATGGGTGGTTTTTAGTCAGTAGAAGTCTGACACTCCCTTTCGCTCTGCCCAAGAGCGGGAGGGGTTATTTAATGATTTCCCACCCCCCTCAAAAAGGCAAATAATAATATGGTCAGCCTATAGGGATGTTTACTGACTTAAAAAATATGATTCTAATTAGTCCGTCTGTTAGATTAACGAAAAATATTGGATTAGTATTTTTTTTTTGTTTTATCAAATCAATAAAAATTTACGAAGTTAAGACGCGTCAAAGATTTGAGTGGGGGTTTGTGACGTCACTAAATGCAAAAAAATGCCATACTAATGTCTTAGAATATGACGTCACACGAGTTTTCAAAGCACTGTATCGTCTTCATTGTTTGCTTACGTGAAAAAAGAAAAAATACGTGTCCAATATTACTTGGAAATCTATCTGACGGACTAATTAGACTTATTTAGTTAACTACCCTATTTCGATCACTGATGATTAACTATTAACCAGCTGTACTTACTATTAGTCTCCGTCCGTTGTCGATTCAGCTTTGATATTTTTTTTTCCCTTTCAATTGTAATAGCTATTGATGGTACATCACCTTCTGAATATTTTTCAAAACGGTATGGTTTGAGAAGTTCATCTTCTTCATCGGAATAGCCATCTACGTCTAGAATTTCATCTTTGAGATCTGTTCATCAACAAAAACAGTTAAGAGCAATTCACATATAATACTTAATATTTTACAATTTTAGTTTTAGTTTATACGAAATCCGAAATATGTATCGAGTATTTTTATGTAAAGAATATCCACGGTCACTGGTAACTCAACGTATTCCTTGCAGGACGCCATCGTAGGGTTAAAAAGTCTCACACTCCCACTCAAAGAGATTTTTTTTTGTGCTATACAACATTTTTTATAATGTAAGGGTAAAATTTAAAAAAATGTTCATTAATGATCTTTGCCAAAGTTTAACTGCCGTACTCAGAGATATTTAATGATTACTTAAGCCGTCACTTAGTCAAGGTTTGCCATATTTTTGTATGACAAAACTGTCAAAACAATTACTAAGTGATAGCCAGGTAATCATTAAAGCTCTCTGAGTGCGGTAGTTACACATTTTCGTTATTTACAAGTCAAGGCAAGAAATAAGATAAGATTGGTCTAGGTGGAGCGAGTGCCACTGGCTACATTAAAATATTTGGGTAATATTTGTTAATATTTTTGGGACAAAATATAACAGGGTGTAAAAATTATTGGAATAGATTCACTCATTCTGAACAAACTACACACATCAAAAGTGTCTAGGGATCAACATATATTTTTGCAATAACTTTTCTCCTGATTGATATTAATTAAAATTTTCTTTAAGGATTCATCAAATAAAGTGTTTTCGTTTGTCACAGTAACGATAAACCAAGTCACCTTTGCATTAATAAAGAAATTTGCCATTTTCCTAATAAAGGGATTTTTGACATTTGAACCACTAACATTAAAGTTCGAAAAAAAGACTGAAATAACAGTTTTCTTTAAAATTTTATTGGGTAACTTAAACAATTAATAATCCGTGTTTCTACCGCGAACACTAACAACACAAGAACATCGGTTTGGCATACTCAAAATGAGTTCATCCAAATCACGCTGTGGAATGGCCGCCCATGTTCGTTGCAACAACAAAAAAAGGTCTTCTTGCGACTGGATACCCTCCATATTCGGCAGAGCTCTTCTCTGTAGCATATCCCATGCATGCTCAATCGGGTTCAAGTCTGGCGACTGAGCAGGCCAGGGCAGGACATTGATGTTAGCTGCGGCGAGAGTCTGTCTTACAACTCTTGCGGTGTGCGGTCGTGCATTATCATGCATTAACTGAAATAAGGGACCGATTTGCACTTGTAGAGGAACGATGACGTCTGATACAATCGTCTCAGCATAAATTTGAGCGTTGAGGTTGCCTCTGATCCAAATCAACTCAGTTCTTCCGCCGATCCAAATACCCGCCCATACCATGATGGTTCCACCACTATAAGGATGGACTTCCTGGCAGGATTTTAATCGCTGTTGGCGTCCAGGGGTTCTCCAGTGTCGTATACGTCTTGTATCCGGTCTCATACCAAAACGAGACTCATCAGAAAAGCACACGAAACGCCATTGTTCTTCTGCCCAATTTCTGTGTTCAAGAGCCCATTGATATCGAATCCTACGATTGTGCATTGCTATAGGTGGTACCCGTAGCGGTCTTCGGGAATGAAGGTTCACTTCATGCAAGCGGTTTCTGACTGTTTGGTCGCTAATTAAGTTCCCTGAAGAGTGATGAAGCCTCACGGCTAACATCATGGCGGTTATTGTTGGAGCTCTTCGAGTTAAGATTTGAATGTATCGGTCTTGTCTCCGTGTGGTGCAGCGATACCGTCCTCCATGGCGCTCAGCCACGGTACCAGTGCTTCGGTAACGTGTCCAAAGTCGACTGATAACACTCTGACTTGTATTCAGAGCTAAAGCCACAGTACGTTGCCGGGAACCAGCTTCTATCATTCCCACGGCTCTGAGCATTTCTTCCCTGCTTAAATGACGTCGCCGCTCCATAATAACGTTGGTTTTAATCAGTAGTAGGGAAACAGTAGCACTAATAATGTCTTCAATGCGTTGTATGTTTTTATAGGGAAAATATTGACAGCTGATTTTCATCTTTTACTCGAATTTGATTCACAGTTCCTGATTCAAATTATGAAATGCACCAAAAAGGATCCATCTAAATTTATAAAATCATAAATTTATTACAAAGCCACATCTCAATCTCAAGAAATCCGCATAAAAATGCTTGATCCCTAGACACTTTTGATGTGTGTATATTCAGGTTTTGCTGAATTAAAAATAATGATGTATACATGGGGTAAACGACCCCTTTACGAACCGTCAACCAATCATTATGTACATCAAACAAGGACCCCTATGCAAAAAGTTTTGCTGTGAAACGACTTTCTTTTTTGGGTCAAAATCAAATTTTACGGTAACATTCAATGTAAAATTGTGCTAGTGGATGTTTTGAATAGTAAACGGGTCATGGAGGCAATTTGACGGCACGGTTGGCGCAGTGGCTGAGCGATTGGACTGCTGCGCTGCGTGTCGCGGGTTCGATCCCCGCACGGAACAAATATTTGTATGGCCTACAGATAGTTGTTTCAAGTCTGGGTGTTTGTGTATGTGAGTTTAAATGTTTGTAAACGCACCCACGATACAGGAGAAAATCCTAGTGTGGGGCAATGTTTTTTTAACAAAAAAAAAATAAGTAAAGTTGCAACCAGGAAACTAGTATTAAAAAAACAGCTGTAAAAAAAAAATTGGAACTTTGACACCCATATCTCCGTAACTCGGGGGTTCACAGGTATGGTCTTAAACAAAAATATTATCGCAATGATGGGGAGAGCAAGTAATGTTCGGCTACGTTAAGAGTACTTTTACACCCTGTAGGTATTTTCTAAAAAACATACCGTCACTTAGAGGTTCCTCCTTCAGTTCAACCATACCATCTAGCATGGCAGAAATTCCTGGTAATTCTTCTTCAACAAAAATTTCTAGAGTGTCCTCTTTGGCATCTGTACATAAACAAAAACAGTTTAGAGCAAAGACACACAATTTGCAGTTTGGTAGACTTTTAATATGTTATTATCGCACATGTTTTGCACATGTTTATGTACTATAAAATATGAAGGGAAAATGAATTACACCTAAAAGTCATTGACCCGCGCCAATTTTCTGTGATAAGCGCAAAAATGTTTATTATTGTTCTGTCTGTTATTTATCAGTGTTTTTTTTTTGTTCATATTTTTATTAGTATCATGTAAGCATGCCCTATTGCGGCTTTCAATATGTCCCTCGTCCAAACAAACAAACTGTATACTTGACATTATACAGGGTGTAAATTAACCCTTCACGCAACCGTCAACCAAGCATTCTGTACATCAAACTATGTACCCCTACGCAAATTATTTTTGCTGGGAAACTTTTTTTTTTGGGGTCAAAAATCTAACTTTACGGTAAAACTCAATGCAGTGCAGCTTGTGCTAGTGGATGCTTTGAATAGTAAACTAGTCATGGAGCTTATTTAAGTAAAGTTATAACCTGAAAATCTACTATTAACAAAAACCGCTGTGAAAAATTTGGTACTTTGACCCCAATATCTCCGTAACTAGGGGGTTCCCAGGTATAGTCTGATTAAAAAAAATATCGCAGTGGTGGGGGATAACAAGTGCCCTTCGTTTGCGTTAAGGGTACCTATATTGGTACTTTATAGTGGTTCTTACAAACATACCGTCATCGTCAATTAGATGTTCCTCCTTTGGCTCAATGACATTGTCTACTACGGTAGAAACAGCTGGTGATTCCTCTTTTACAAAAATTGTTTCTGTTAGACCGGTATCAACAATATTTATGCTCTCTATTGGAGTTCTCACTAGGCCACCGAAAATCTTCAAGCGGTCTTGATTTTCTAAACGATTTATCTGTAAAAAAAAAATATGGTATTAGAAAAAGTGGTGGCGGCCCCGATTTACTAATAGTAAATCTGGGGTTCGAATCCAGATACGCGAATTACTTTGTGTAATTTATTTCATCACCAAAACTCTCAAAACGGTGAAGGAAAACATCGTAAGAAAAGCGTGTCTTAGAACCAAAAATTCAAAGACATTTGACATCTACTAACCCGCACTGGGCCCGCGTGGTGGATTATAGCCCATTCCCTCTCATAGAGGGGAGGCCTGAGTCCCAGCAGTGGGAACATTATAGGCTGATTATGCTTAGGAAACAATTTGCTTAAATTGGTAAATAGAGAGAGAGGGTCAAGTCAGTCAAGGGGGAACCCTCGAGCAATAACTGAGGAGGGTCTCGCTAAGTAGCTGGATCAAGGGCTTGATGCAGAGAGCGGTACTCCTGGACACAGCTCGTATTGTTAGGAGGTTCCTTTCTCTGGAGCTTGGGTATTCTTTTTGTGTAGAATATTTCAATATGTTACAAGTTTGTATGTAAATAAATAAAGGAATAATCAGTCGTAAAAGCACAGAGTTTTTTTCAGTAGTAAAGCCTCAATAATGACGACAAATAAGAAAATTTATCACATCTTGGACAGGGCATCACAGAACTACTAACTGAATAACTGGCTCTTATTCTCATCATAACTGTATGGATTCCACCTGCCGGCGGAGTAATAGAACAAGAACCAGTTTCTGAATTAAGTCCTTGAATTTGATAATTTATCAAACTAAAGAAAAATGTTTATGTCACCGAATTCAGCTGAACACCAACATGGTGTTAAACTGAAGCTGGTAAGATTGGAAGCTGACCCCTAAATAGTTGAGAAAAAGCAAGACAAATGATGAATTTGTCAAACTATACATAGATTAGACATAAAGTTTAGCATTTCGAAGGAATCACTTGAAGTATACAGAGTTGATATGAGAGAGGGGCATTATTCGATACGGTACAAAAATAAAAAGCACCAAAAACGAGGTTTTTTTTTTCAAATAAACTAAATAGCTTACATATCAGAGTAAAACGCAAACACTCTTTATAAATAAATTTAAGTGACCTTAGATACCTAGGTAACAATTTGGCAACGTCGCACGCGCGCGTCGCGTCAAAGCGATCGGGCGGCGTAACACAGTGACCTATTTCTATTTCTTTTACGCGCGGGATGTTTTCCTATGATTGTCGCTGTCGTAGTGAAAGTGCACGTGTGTGTATTTATTTTCTTTCCTTGTTTGCATTGCCATCTTTTAGCGAAAAGATACATCGTATCAAACGGGGCAAAAACTTACAAAAAAACATTTGCGACTAAACTACTGCTCCTATTTAATTGATTTTCGGCACAGAGCTTGAAAATGGAACCTAGTTTATGCTGTTAAAAGGAAAGCCTCTCTGTCGTATCAACTTTGGATATATCACAGTCAAAACTACTTTTGACCGGTCAACTATTATAAGAAATTATTAGGTGGTTTTTGTTTTATTTCTCTACTGATTTATAATGACCTACAGGTCATTGGGAAACTTATTAGGTTGTTGTTTTTTTTACCCTTCCATGACCTTGTGCGATAGTTAACATTTATTTTAATAGAGTAAACGCGTTTTAACGTAATAAGGGTTTTGACTAAAACCAGTCGAAAGTAGTTTTGACTGTAACAATTATAAACTGCTCTGTTGGGGCTGCGTGTTCGAAAGAGATACCGAGCGACTTCGGTCACAAAGAGCTAAGAAGGAACATGGGTGGTTTTTAATTAGAAGTTTGACACTCCCTACCGCTCCGCACAGAGCGGGAGGAGTTCATTGATCATTTCCCACGCTCAAAAATAAAGTAGACAGTTTCTCAGCTTCAAATACTCAAATCAGAAGCAGACTGAAATGAGTCACTTGAAAAACACCTCACCTGGTAATTCGCACTCATTATCTCAGCAAATAACTCTTCAGCTCTAAAACATTGTGCCATGAATCGGTAGCATTGCTTAAATTTAGCCCAGCAGATGAAACACGCAAGAATTGGTCTTGCGTCTTCTGTTACAAACTGCAACAAAATTTGTCTAATAATATTCTTCATTCCACGTCGTCAAAATGGATCATTTCTACTAATTATACTGAATAGTCTTAGGGTAGAACTAGTGGGAATTATTTTTACCACACACACACAGTCCTACGATTCAAAGTAGTACGAAGTGGGAACAAAGAGTCCCGCTAGTTCGTTTTTATTTTATTTTTATACGTTGCCCCACACAAGAAATTTCTCCTGTATCGTAGGTGCGTTCACAAGCATTTAAACTCACATACACAAATATCCAGACTCGAAACAACTATTTATACATACAAATATTTGTTCCGTGCGGGGATCGAACCCGCGACACGCAGCGCAGCAGTCCAATCGCTCAGCCACTGTACCAACCGTGCCGTTCTATCGGTTCAATTACGAAATTTACTTTTAAAACGAATGTGGTTTTAGTTCTCACAGTACTGCGTCTTGGCGTAGGTCGTATATTCACACTATGCAAAACTCGCATCATTGCGAATTTCCCCGAATTGTATTTGCTAATAGTATATTGACACGAATCGAATAGATTCTCAAAGATTACGTACTTAATAATTGGCAAGAACAAATAGCGGTTGAAAAACAAGGATAGTAAAGTACCAGGATGCCAGAATCGTGAAGTAGTAGTACCATAATTGCCTGCTGCATGGTATCACAATAATATTATAAAGGCGAAAGTTTGTGAGTGTGTATGTTTGTTACTTCTTCTCGTCTAAACGGCTGGAGCCATTTTAATAAAATTTGGTATGGAGTTAGCTGACACCCTGGATTAACACATAGGATAGTTTTTATCCCGATTGTATCTTCCCGTGGGATAATTTTCGAGTTGTAGCGGGCGAAGCCATGAGATTCCTATTAACACAATATACAATACCTTCATGTTTCTGGCCTCCTGGGAAGTTAGAGACTTTACTATAATTGTTCTCAACTCTTTTATTCATTCTATATCCTGTATTGTGTTGGTATTTTTATAGGTGAATAAGTTTAAGCAATAACACAATTACTGACATACAAAAAAAAGATTTAATTTGTACGCTTTTCTATTCGTGATATACTCGTATGAGAAAAAGTACTACAAGGGTGGGGGCTCTTTAATTTATATTTATATTTTCAAAGTATCAACTTACCGGAATATTAATCATCTTCTCATATAGTTCATGCAAGTCCTTGTTGATCACCACATACATACGAACATCCTCCGATAGACATATCCTACACATTGGCAGTTTTTTCATCATGTAACTTAATAAGTACCGCTGAACTTAAAAATTCTGCATCTTACAAAAAAATATCTAAAACTAAAGACAGAATTTAAATTCTTCTATTGATTTGATTGCACACAAGCTGGATCTTGTCGGGTAAGTAGTATAGGACTAAAACAAGAAAATATAGTAATTAATAAAATATAGTATATTTCTTCGCCTGCAGGGGACGCCCTAGAAAGGCACTGACAATCTTATTTTATTCAACTAATATTATAAATGCGAAAGTTTGTAAGTATGTATGTATGGATGGATGGATGGATGTATGTTTGTTACTCTTTCATGCAAAAACTACTGAGCAAATGTGGATGAAATTTGGAACACAGATAGTTTATAACCTAGATTAACACATAGTATGATACCGTGAGAAAAATATTGAACTACACTCGGGCGAAGCCGCTGGCACAAGCTAGTTTAACATACAACCTGACACTGACCAGCGAATTGCAAAAAAAGTTAGATTTCGAATTTCACAGGCTACCTTGTCGGATTCAATTTTACACCGCAATGACTGGTATCCAAACTAGCTGACATTATTATCTTTTTTATTCCCTGTTTTATCTGCAATCAGTGCATTTACTTTTAGCAGATTTGTTGTCTGACTTTCTCGTTACGAGTGTGTCCTCCAGCAAGAACATTTCAACACTCATAGTTTTCTAGTATGTCTTTTCTTTTAAGGGGTTTGGCATAGCTGCGAATTGTGAGCTGTCGTGTAAGGGTATTGGGGGCTTCCAGCCGTTTCCTGTATTAAATTTTTTATATTTTCGTTATTTCTTCTGTCACTGTGAGCATTTCGAGGTGTTCGTGGATCTCAGCATTAGTCACATTCCAGTGGACATTACTGATTGTTCTGAGGATTATGTTCTGCATTAGTACTGGATAATATGGACTTTTTGATAGAACAAGGAAACGATGGATTGGTTCTGTGACAAATGATATGAAAGAAAAACTGGCCAAGTGCAAGTGGTACTTGCACTTGGTTTCCCTACCATTGTAATAGATATTGAGAGATTTTCCTTGTTTTTAGCACCATAAACATCTTATAGATTTTCCTGTATAAGGTTTGAACTAATTTCTGTTTTTTTTTTTTCAAATTTTAAGGTCAGTATTTTCGAAGATGACAGACAGACACACAAGTGATCCTATAAGGAACCGTATTTTTCATCGGGCTGCGGGTAGTTCGCAAGAGATATCGCGGCCTCGACATACAGGGCCAAAAAGGAACATGGGTGGTTTTTAGTTGGTAGAGATCTGACACTCCCTTTCGCTCTGCCCAAGAGCGGGACCTCATTTGATGACTCTTCACCACACAAAAAAAGGGTACAGTTTTTTGCCATTTGGCTACGAAAATAAAGGAAGTAAATGATAGTATGCCGCTTCAAGGAGGCGTTTCCCGCCATCGACGCCCACCTCACCAAACAAGCGCTCCGGCTAACTAAACTGCAGCTACGCACAGTGACGGCTGCCATCACTAGACACGGTACTTTTAACAAGCACCTCTTTGTTATAGGAGTCACAGATAGTCCTCTGTGTCGAGCCTGCATGCAGGAAGAGGAAACAGCAGCCCACATGCTCCTGCACACAGGGCCAAATACTTCGGTGACCCAGGTACTCTCCGCGAGAGTGCCAGTGACACCAAGGGGTTGCTGGCTTTTCTCGGGGAGCTGGGGTGGATCGAGTGATATTCCCACCCGCACGTAAAATACGCGCATTGGGCGTGGAGTTGCGGACACCAGCCCGTTGTACTTATACTTATACTTAGTGTGCCGCTTGACAGAGGGGCTTGAAAGAAAAGAATGTGTTGCACCAACCCCAAGTAACATGGGACTCCCTCGACACTTGGAACATGCAGGAAGATAATGATGAAAAAGGACTTATTGATTTTTAAAACTCGGGAGCGGGGCAATTTACTTTTAAACTGGTTTTGTACTAAGGTTTGGAGACCAATGGCCCAATCAAGAGGCTAAGTGCGGATGCCCAGTTAAACTAAATTAAACTAAAATCAAAATCAAAATCATTTATTTCCAATAGGCCCGTTACAGGCTCTTTTGAATAGTCGAACAAATAATAATAATAATAATAATAAAGCCCTTTATTTCCAACTTGTTAACTTATTTTACAATCCAAATGTCGTTAGTAAGATTGTTAGTGGTCTTTTTTATAGGCTAGTTGTTAGTAATGTTAGTAAAGTCAATCTTTAATCTTTAAGTTGGACCCCTCTTAGGGTGAAGGCCTCCTCCAGCTTGTCCCATTTTCCTCTGTCCTTTGCCTTGAGCAGCCAGTCTTTCCCTGCTGTTTCAACTATGTCGTCCTTCCATCTCTTAAACGGTCTTCCTACATTTCTTTTCCCTGTGGGACCTCTCCACCTGGTTGCTATTAGTGTCCATCTTTTATCTTTGTAGAGTGCCACATGTCCAGCCCATTTCCATTTTAGTTTAAGGGCCTTGGTAAGTGCATCTTGAACTTTAGTCTGCTCTCTTATGGTTTCACTTCTTATTTTTTGTACTTTTTTTATTTTAAGAATGCTTCTTTCCATGGCTCTTTGGGTGGTTCTTATTTTCCTTTTTATTTTGTCTGAGAGGGTCCACGTTTGACAGCCATAGAGCAAGCTGGGCAGAAGGCACGTATCAAGAACTATCTTTTTTAGGTTTATGTTATAGTTACCTTTCAGGATTTCTTTCAGTGACCAGAATCTTCTCCATGTTAAGCCTACTCGCCTCTCTACCTCTTCCTCATTGTTCGACTTTGAAAATGACATTTGCTTTCCCAAGTATATGTATTGGTTGACATAGTCTATATTTTTTCCTTCTATCCTGATTGGTGCTTGGTGGCTGTTGGTCATGATTTTTGTTTTTGAGGCGTTCATATGTAGGCCAACCTTTGTGCTTTCATTGTTTAATTGACTTATAAGCTCCTCAAGTTCTTTGGCACTTTCGGCCACTAGGACTATGTCATCCGCAAAACGTAAATGATTGAGATTGCAGCCTTCTAGGCTTATGCCCTTTCTTTCCCAGTTAAGATTTCGGAATATGCATTCTAGGACAGCAATAAAGATTTTGGGTGATAGGGGATCGCCCTGTCGGACCCCTCTCTCGATTTTTATTTCGTCGCCTTTTGTTTCTAGTTTGACTCGACTCATGTTTTTTATGATGTTGATGTATTTTTGTTCAACATTTAGCTGTGATAGGGCGTTCCATATTGCGCTGTGGCTGATGCTATCAAATGCCTTGCTGTAGTCGATGAAGGCGACATATAGGTTTCTGTTGAATTCTTTATATTTTTCCATAATTTGGTCCAATGTTTGAATGTGGTCGGTTGTGCTGAAACCTGCCCTGAATCCAGCCTGCTCCTTCGATTGTGATTCATCTATTGTTTTAGATATTCTATTTAATAGTATTGAAGAAAAGAGTTTGTAGATGTTCGCCAGTAGACTAATTGGCCTGTAGTTTCCGATGTCTATAGGATTGCCTTTTTTATAGAGCAGTATGATGTCTGATGTACACCATTGTTCTGGTACAGTTTCTGAGTCTAGTATCATATTGAATAAGTGAGTTAGGTGGTGAAGTAGAATTGGTGCACCTAGTTTAAGGGTTTCATTAGACAAACGTATGTATGAGAAGAATGGCAACAAACTAAGGTTTGAAGACAGCTAAGAGCATCCATTTAGGACCTCATAGTCACAGAAGCAGAGGGAGACCAAAGCCCAGGTGGAAAGACAAGATGGAGACCGTTGGAACACATTGTTGCTCACCCATTTGCGAAATGTAAAACGCCTAACAAAAACCGGACAACGCAGACACCATTTACTTTGGCCGGACACGCAATCAAAAAGCCTAACTGTGTCTGGCTTTATCCGGATGCCTGGCAACGCTATCTACACCAATTACTTTTCATATGAATGTACATGTCAAATGGTAATGGTCGGTTGAAGACTGTAGAGATTTATAATTATGGTGCAACTCTATAAAAAGAAAAGCTCCAATATAGCCACAGAATCACCAGTAATTCTGTCACATTACGGAGTACTTGAATCTTTGAAAAAAAAAATAGATTATTTGGTTGCTTACTTGAAGGGGAGGGAGTAAAGTTTTGTGTGTCACGTAATTTGCGTGAGTTTTGTAATTATTGAGATGCGATATATCCATCTCTGTGACACTACAGACAACCAACAACAACCACAAGACAGATAGATTGAATGAAGGGTCATAAAACCAAACAATCACAGTACAAACCTGGTTACGAGCACAAGGGCAACTCACTTTTACTATGACGAGTCAATAAAGTATCGAAAAACACTTAAACACAGCTTAAAACACACGTGTTTAACCGAAAACACTGTCCGTCCACAAACGATTTAATAATAACAATTTATCAAAACATTTCTCACAACAATTTGACAATTTTGACATTGACAGTGACATACGCAATGATTGACACAGACAACAATTCTTCAACTTTATAAATGTAGGTCTATGGAATGTATAACTGTGGAACTATTATGTACTGGATTATAGTTTATTGTAGTTCGAATAGAGTCCGACCAACGAAACCTGTCCATGCCAGGCGGTTGATATGTAGAAAGAAAGCAATGGTCAAGAGAGATCATCAAAGGCAGAGCGCGTATAGTACGTCTGTTAATCACCACGAAAGCAAAACAGAAATGACTTATAAGGTTGATGCGACAAGGTATGCATGAAAACTCTATGAATTATTTCACGGGCACCTCCACGAATTACCTTATTCATGTTATATCACTGTTTTCTTGCCCACACTCAGAAATAACACTCGAAAAGCAAAATTCTAACAAGAAACGAAACCAATCAAGAAGAATTGACAGCTCAAGTACTTACTATTTCTTATTTTAGATGTTGCCAGAAAATGAAAATATTTTAGTTCCCAAATATTTAATTTCTACTCTTTTATGTCGCACTATACCAATCATTTCTCCACACATTTAATGGGCACTAAAACAAGGTGTATTCTTTTCAAAAAATAATTATGTGTATGGTCACATTATTTTGTTTTATTATTCATTCACTCGTTCAAAATTGTCAGTTTTTCTCTTGTTACTTACTGCGACTTGCCGCCAATTATTATACTCATAATCTTTGGCAAAGACTTTTTATAAAATTATAAATATAAGTCTTTGGTCAGCTCTGGTTGCAAAATCTATGCGCAGCTTTACTCCGACGTAACTTCCTCGTCGAAGCAATATACCTCATGCTAGCATAGCTTTCTGATAACACCAAAAAACAATATTGCTGTGCTAAAATTGATAAGTACTATTGTGGCCCAGCAGAGGCGGCCACTTACGAGCAGTAAGTCGTGGTCCCGAACCCAGGCAGGTGCATTACTTTGTGTAATTAATTTCATCACCACTGCTCTCAAAAACGGTGAAAGAAAACATCATGAGGAAACCGGCATGCCCTAGAACCAAAAGGACGAAGAGACTTACCAACCCGAACTGGGCCCGCGTGGTGAATATTATCGACTATTCTCTTTCATACGGAGGAGACATGTTTCAGCAGTGGGAACATTATATGCTGATGAAGACAGTACAGTAGCAAAGGTCATCTCTTTTCTGACAACAAAGGCGCCTTGTACGGATCCTTGAATGCCCATAGATCTGCACTTTCTTTAATGGGGGTCTATAATGGCCACTTTGGCAGATCATAATATGAATTACGTTAAAAAGCGTAAAATTGACATCTCTTAGTGGTAACACCGTCTGTGACGATCTCACGAATTTATTTTCCCATTATGATCCATGTTCCTAAATGGTCACAGACGCAGTTACTATTATGGAAAGGTCCATTTTACGCTTTATAAAGCAATTTGCGTTTAATACGTCAAATGGACTTTGTATTGTGGTAACTGCCAAAGAAAATAGATCATAATAGGAAAATAATATGAATTGGGTATAATTGATAAAATGGTCACAGAGGCTGTTACTATGTATTAGGTCCATTTTACGCTTTTTAACGCAATTCATATTATGATCTGCTAAAGTGGCCATTTTAGACCTGTAAGGAATTGGTTGTAAATCAAACATAAATTATAAGACTATTTATTTTTTTGTACATGATTAAAAAGTAAATAAATAATAAATTAATATCACGCCTGTAATCCCATGGTGAAGGCGACAAAGTCACTCGTGAAAATCGAATTTTCTTACGTTTTTTGCAATTTCCCGGTCAGTGTCAAGCCGTATATTAAATAAAATGGGATTCGCGACAGTAACAATGGTCTATTTACTCAGTAATAATGGCTAAAATCACCAAAACAACCGTCTCAGTTCATACAAGTGTCAAGAATGCCTATTTTAGCAAATAGTTAACTCAAGAGACCCTTTATGGTACCTTGTCGCCTTCACCTTGGGTGAACCCGCGAAACCCGCAAGTAGCCCGCGAAATTCGAATTTCCTTACGTTATTTGCAATTTCCCGGTCAGTGTCAAGTCGTATGTTAAATAAACTGGGATTCGCGGCAATAACAAATGTTTATTTACTCAGTAATAATGATTCAAATCACCTATACAACCTGCCGCGCAGGGCTATTGCGTATCTTTTAAATGACAGTGGCTAGCATATAGTGTCTATCAATTAACTGTCAAATGGTTCTATTTTGTAATAAACCATAACCAATTTGACAGTTAATCCATGGACAATATGATAGCCACTGTCATTTAAAAGATACGCAATAGCCCTGCTGGTCTCAAGAACGCCGTTTTCATCAAATGGTCACTCAAGAGACCTTTACGAACTGAGACGGTTGTATGTGCAGTAGTCAACTGCTTGAACCACTGCGCCAATCGTGCCGTCACTTTGAAGCTCGTTTATTTTCATCAATCCCTTATTCATATTTATATGCCACAAGGACACAAGGCATTCTCTAGCAGTCAACCTTATGCGGCCGCCACACTATGCTCCTCGCGCTACCGCTATTTGCCGCGATGTTGCCCGCTCTGCACACACTGCTCTTCTACTCGCCAAATTAATCGCGAAAATAATCGCAACGCTCCTCACTTGTCTTCCTCCATTAATAATAGATAGTGTAATTTTGACAACATAACTATTATGATACGTACCTACATTTTTTGTAATTCGGTTAAAAATGATAAGCCAAAGTTTATCTTTTTATAACAAGCTTTCAAATAAATAAACATACCTTGTGTTTCGAATAGTGATTTAGTATGTATGTATGTATATTATAGTATGATTTTTAAATAGTGAATAAATAATAGGACTTTTGCATTCGACCATTCTGCAGCGCTTGGCGAGGACATGATTTTCAGAATTGTCGTTGAAAATGCCAAAACTGTGTAAGCGTGCGTTTTGCGTGAGCGCTCGATGCGAAAAGCGACCGCGCGATTATGTGGCCAGCTACTCGCGCTCGTATTGCTGGTCCTTTGGCAGGACGAGTAAAGTGGCCAAACTATGTCTCTGCCTACTTTCCTCGCTACTTCCCATGCCACTCGTCGAGTGTGTGGCGGCCGCATTAGGGTCAAATAGGACAGCACTGTGGTACAGTACAAAAAAAAAGTATTTAAGCAGAATACCATTTTGTTAGCTTAAGCCGATATACACAGGGACTCAATCAAACTGTAACCGTAATAAGTGTTTTAACACTGTTTTTTAAAACAGTTTTAGCAGAAAAACACTTTCTAACGTAACTGATACAATAATGTTACCGAATCAAACTAACCTTCTATGAAGTGTTAATATGTGTAACTGAAATAATCAGTTTTAGTATAGCTTTAGGTTTTTAGTAATTGCACAGTACTGCAACAACGCGTGGCCGTAAGAGTATAAAACCTGTTACACTTATTAACACTGTTAACACTTTTATATCTGTTACAGATATGTAACGGTTACACTTTTGTAAGTGTTTTGGGTTAACACATTTGAAAACACATTTATAAGTGTTACATATTTGATTCTGTTACCAATTCAACATGTAACACTTATAATTCTCTAACCTTTATGGAGGTGTTTTTATGTCCCTGGATGTACATAAATAGGTATAGTCATCTGCAAAAATCCATGGACAATAGGGTATATCACCAAAAAAAACTTATTGTAACTTGTCTGAGATTATCGAAAAATATTGGATATGTGTTTTTTGTTTTATCAAATTAATAAAAATTGAAGAAAATAAAACGTGTCAAATGTCATGAGTGGGGGTTTTAACGTCGTCACTTTGTGGGTAAAAAGGTACAAACCTTGTAGCGTCAACAACTTGACACGAGTTTTCGAAGCACTGTATCGTCTTCATCTTTTGTTTACGTGAAAAAAGAAAAAGTACGTGTCTATTATTTTTTGGAAATCTATCTGACGGACTAATTAGATTTTTTTGTTGAAATACCCTATTCAGAACTAAAATCGTGTGAAGCGAGAAATGACGACACCTAGCGTAAACTAGTTATCGACTATAAACGTTCACAGGAAAATACACATTAAAGTATCCATGCAATTTTGCAGGTGAGTGTACATGCTAAGTAAACCTTATGACAAAATAATGTCAACTATTATCACAATTGTACACAGACACACACTTGTGTGGCACTTGGTTTTTCACCTATGTGTGTACGAATGACGCGTTAAATTAGTCTTCTGAACGAAACTACTGGGGCATTTATCGCACTTAAAAGGTTTTTCACCAGTGTGTGTTCTAACGTGATCTCTCAAATGAGCCTTTTTACTGAAACTGCTCGGACATATATCGCACTTGTAAGGTTTTACACCGGTGTGTGTACGCATGTGATCCGTCAAATGCGCCTTTTGGCTAAAACTACTCAGACATGTTTCGCACTTGTAAGGTTTTTCACCAGTGTGGGTGCGTAAATGTCTTACATAATCACTTTTTTTTGTAAATTTACAGTGGCATATACCACATTCGTGAGGATTGTTCTTTGGTTTTTTGGATTTAGTAATTAATTTTGCCGGACCAATTTGAGTGGTTCGGATAATTTCTGACACCGATATTTGGTTTGCCTTTAATCCGGTTGGAATTGAATCGTCTAATTTTGATCTTCGTAAGTGTAGTATTGGTTCCTCCGCAACAGTTGGCCCTGCGAAAATAAATCGAGTAAATTTAATATTACAAACAGATTGGGGATAGGAGGTATATCTATACAATGTGGAGCAGGACGATTGACATTCCTCTAAACCACGTAAAGAAAGGCATGCTCTTGACCCGTATACAAAAAATCAATCAAATCCAATGACTACTTTAGCCACAGGAAATTATTTTTCATTTTCTTATTTTTCAACATGATGTAGATCGGAGTCCGTAATAATAGGTAAACATTGTAAGGTCAGGAACCTGTGCAAAAACCTACGATTCTATTCTCAACGTCTCAATACGCTTGAAAGACAGAGAAAGGTGTCATACGATCCCACTCTGACGCGCCCCGCACACTCCCACAAAATACTACAATTATAAAGAAAAAGTAATATTACTTACGCAAATAATGCATTAGTGGTGCATAGAAAATTGCGAGTGTGTGTGTGAGCGGAATTTTTTTCGGCAAAAAGTCCTTGACTCGGTAACTATGTCAGTCAGTGCATAGCGGCGCCCTTTGAGGAGAGCACACGCCTACTTTTTTTATCACAAGACGAGCCGCGCGCGCATTGTCGTGATTTTATGAAAAGTTTGTTGTTATTGTGATTAAAGACGATTTATGATATTTGGATTAGTGCATAGGTTACTGTGACTTATTGGTGTTAGTGTAATATTAGTTATTTAGGCATTTATTAGGTAGCTAGTTTTGTGATTTAGGTTAAGTTAGTAAGTTTTTTAGTTTAATTATGCCTCAAATAAGGTTTTAAGTGATTAATTATTCAATCAGTGATCTTTTATTAATTAACAACTCGCAACTTAGTGAGTTTATGCCGCTGATTTGTTGTTCTCCGATAAAAAGTACCTACGCCCAACATCGCCGCCGCTCGCTGCACCCCGCGCACTAGGTCAGTGACTTTTCGTAGTTAAAGCGTGTTTACTTTTTATGCAGTTGATTCTGCTATTTATTATGTTTGAAAATTGCAATTTTTAAATTTTCCACTAACTACTAATCTTCGTGTTATAAAATGTTTCGATGGACTAGTACAGTGCTAGTTTTAATTTAATGTCGTAGTTCCAGATCCACATTGTATATGTACAGTATCGCTCATAAGTGCAGTGCCTGCAAAATTGCATGGATACTTTAGTGTGTATTTTTCTGTGAACATTTATAGTGGATAACTAGTTTACGTTAGGTGGCGTCATTGGCTACAAAACCGTGCTAAGAGCCGAGTCACGTGGTCTCGTTCACACGATTTGAGTTCTGCATTGTCCATGCATTTTTGCAGATGACTGTACAGCCACAAGGAATGAAGTATTTGAGGTGCAGTTTTGCATGCTTGTCAAAATTCAGGAGTTTGTCACAAAATATATAAATAATCAATTTAAATTACAGTACCAGCATAGCTTTTAATAACAAAATCATCGAATAACGCTTTCCGCTCTTGGGCAGAGCGAAAGGGGTTATTCGATTATTTTCCACACGATAAAAAAAAAATAAGGTAGACTAGGTAGTTGATATCAGTTCACCGTTAGCCTGTTTGTCAACTTATTAGTAAAGAAACAAATACTTACTCTTTGTCTTCTTTTTTTTTGCTTTATTTTCATGTACCACTTTTTCTTCTTCGACTTCAGTTTTTATTTCCATTAAAGGTACGTCATCTTCCGATAGTGATTCGGACTGATGTGGTGGCATATATTCTATTTCCAGACAGTTGTTTTGTAGATCTATAAATAAAAATAGGAATTTTGTTTATTATAAATATTTTTAAACAATTAATAAAGGGGATACGGAACCAGTCATGCACGAGTCTGGCTCACACTTGGTCAACTTCCAATTCGATTGGTATTTTATTTTTTGAATTACAGTTTTTTATGATCTATAAAATAAAAGTTGTTCCCTAGACCAAACCAAGGTAGTTTAGTACTTCTTCCGAATCGGTTACTGCCTCCGTGGTTGAGTGGTTTAGGCGTTTGCCTTGTGACCAGGTGGTCGTGAGTTCAATTCCCACGGGAAGCATACTCTGTGAAGGTGTTTCCAGTTTGGTTAGGAGATTGCAGGCTTGAATCACCCGATTGTTTGATAAAAAGATGGTTCCGTGCTTCGGAAGGCACGTATAAGCTCAGCCCGGCCGCCTAATGGCGGTCGTCAAACCATGTCAAAGGCCCTTTTTTTTTTTTTTTTTGGTGGGTGTAAAATCATCGAATAACCCCTCCCGCTCTTGGGCAGAGCGAAAGGGAGTGTCAGACTTCTACTGACTAAAAACCACCCATGTTCCTTCTTCGCCCTCTATGTCGAGGCCGCGATAACCGTTGGACTACCCGCGGATGTCAGAGGCCCTTGAGGCGCCGTGAGGATGGTACGGGGGTACCGCACGATCTCCCGCGAAGCGGCGAACCTCCTTGCCGGATTGCCGCCGTGGGATCTAGAGGCGATAGTCCTCGCGCGCCTGCATCAATGGCGCGCGGAGGCGCTGCGCCGGGGGTTCACTCCGCTGCCGCGGCAAATTGCTGCGCGGCGGACAGACCTCCGCCTCCGGTGCGATCTCATGGCGACATGGAGACAGCGACTGTCGCAACCCCGTGCAGGGCACGCCACGATAGTGGCGGTAAGTCCCCTCTTTGAGGAGTGGCTAGAGAGGCGCCACGGCACCCTCACCTTCCGTCTGACGCAGGTCCTCACCGGACACGGTTGTTTCGGGAGGTCCCTGCACCGAATCAGGCAGGAGGAAACGCCCGGATGCCACCATTGTGAGGATCGGCCGGTGGACATGGTGGAGCACACAGTGGAGGTGTGCCCCGCTTGGGCGGAGCCCCGCCGTGTTCTCGTAGCGGCGATCAGCGGCGGCGACCTCTCGCGCCCGGCCCTGGTGCAAGCCATGGTCCGGGGCGAGGAGGAATGGGACGCCGTCGCCTCCTTCTGCGAAGCAGTGATGCTAGCGAAGGAGGCGGCGGAACGCGAGAGGGAGAGAACCTCTCGTCCCAGCCGCCGCGGGAGGCGCTCCGGGCGTCGGGGGTCTCGCGATGACCTCCGGCCACCGTAGACGCGGGCCTGTGGACGGTGAGTGATGAGCTAACTCGACGTCCGTCCGTCTTACGACGAAAACAGGCCGTGTCGACGGCGCGTTCGTGTTCCACGCGCGCCTCAAAGAGATGTCAGCAACATGGGAGGGGCCCGAAAGGGCCGACGCCCGTCGGGGCCGCGGGTTGTCCACAGGCTATCGCGGCCTCGACTTAGAGGGCGAAGAAGGAACATGGGTGGTTTTTAGTCAGTAGAAGTCTGACACTCCCTTTCGCTCTGCCCAAGAGCGGAAGGGGTTATTCGATGATTTTACACCAGCCAAAAAAAAAAAAAAAGAGGCCCTTGAGGCGGTTTAGAAACTCTAACCCTAGGGTGTGTCGGGTCGTTAGACCTTACTACCCACGCGATAAGATCTGGTCTGTCGAGTAGCCTACGCGGTACGACCAGCCGGTCCAAGATATTTCTAAAGATCGTAGTAGTGGTATGTTTTTATTATGTATTTATCTTTATTTAAAAAAGTAAGTAACTTATTAACTAAGCCCCACAAAATCGTTGCAAAGGTTTGACTGTGGGGTCGATGAGTCTCTAGACATATTCAAATGTATTTAAAACTAAATATTATTTAAACTTACACTTATATTTATAAAACTCAAAACATTTCTAAATAATATAATTTTTATTTAAGTCTTAATTTATTTGTGTTTGTTTCATTCCTTATGTCTGCCGGCGTACTGTTGAATAGGTATAGTATTCTCTTGTTTAGTGTTCTGTCACCAAAGTAACTGGTGACTCTGGGTACATTAAAACTACCAGCAGCCATAGATCATGTATTGATTGCTGGATATGTGAGTTAAGCTGTTAAGCTCTTAGGTACTGTGGTGGTAAACTAATAAAGATATTTATGTTTAATAGTGATTGGTAGAATTTTTCATATTTTAACTTAAGCAAGCTTTTAGTTTTTTTAGTAACAAGTAGTTTTAAGCATCTAACTTGAAGAGCTTCTAATTTATCTAAGTTAGTTTTAGGATGATGTAGTAACATTAGGAGAACATAGCTAAGGTAAGTAGTGGGCTTGAACATTTAAGCACCCTTTCTAGAATAGGGTTTTGTTTGCCTTCTCACGCCGATTGTCATTTTGTCGACTTGAGCGGATAAAATTAAAAGCCAAAGATAGAGGATGCAAGAGCGAGTGCAGCGAGCATGCAACATTTTTAGTACATTGCATTGGAGGGGTTAAATTCTATACTATTGGTTACATTTTTGAAGACACTTTAAAGCCGGCTTTTGACTATGGGATATATATTACATCTTGAGATATAATATATTATCGCTCGTCACACATTCACACGGTGCTATAATATATATATTACATCACAAACGCAGGATGTAATATATATTACATCCCATAGTCAAAAGTCGGCTTAATTCCTAAACATTTTACCAGATCTTTTTTAAGCTAGCGACATCGCATCCTTTAACAACTCCGTATCAGGTTTGGGTACACTAATGAATACCAGCCCACCCTTGACCTGTTTGTCAATCTATTAATAAACAAACAAATACATACTATTTGTCTTCTTAGGTTTTAGTTCATTTTTATGTACTTCTTGTTCTTCTTCCACTTCAGTTTTTAACTCCATTAAAGGTACGTCATCTTTCAATTGTGATTTGGGCTGAGGTGGTGACATATATTGTATTTTCTGATAGTTCTCATGTAGATCTATAATACAGTGAAATAAAGCAGTTGTTTGATATAAGCGATCTTCAAAAATGTATATCCGCGGACACGGATCCGGATATTTAGGGTCAAGATCCGCGGATACGGATCTTTAATTCTCACTCAAACGGTGTCGGTGCGTGAATTGAAACGATAGTTGACATTTTCATAAATTTATTAAAGTAATGTCATAACTTTCTTTGTGTAATAGTTATCTCATAAGATAGTTGATTTAGTATCTTTGAGTTATATACTATTGGTATGGTAACTTACTAGAATATATGTTTGCAATTAAAGGTGTCAATTTTTTTTTATTTTAAGAATTAAAAATACTCTGAATGGATTTTTGTTTCAATTATACTACTTAATCACATAATCTTAGTTATAATACATTATTTTATCCTGTCAATTGAATTTTAAAATTAATAAAAAATGAGAGAAAGTGACGGATGCGGATACGGACATCGACCTTATTTCTCCCGCGGATATCCGCGGATACGGATATCCAGAACACCACTTATTGATATACATATTTAATGAACCTTTCTTCTTGTTCTTGTGGTGTAGATCACCAGGAAGCATCGCAAGTTTGGCCATCTCCTTTCATCCAAGAAGATTATTATTATAGATAGTCCATATTGTCCCACTGCTAGCCAAAGGCCCGCCTCCATTCTTTTCAACGGTCGCGATTCTGTGCAACTTTTTACCACTATGGTAGTTAAAAAAAAAATCTGCTTAGTTCGTCAGATAGATTACCACAGAATAATATAACGTGTTTTTTCTTTTTTCACGTAAACATACAATGAAGACGACACGGTTGGCGCAGTGGCTCAGGCAATGGACTGCTGCGCTGCGTGTCGCGGGTTCGATCCCCGCGCGGAACAAATATTTGTAAGGCCTGCAGATAGTTGTTCCGGGTCTGGGTATTTGTGTATGTGAGTTTAAATGTTTGTGAACGCACCCACGATACAGGAGCAATTCCTAGTGTGGGGCAACGGTTTAAAAAAAAAAAAAAAAAAAATTCTAAGACATATGTATGAAATGTTTTAATTGAATTTGAATTGAGTTTGAATTTGAATTTGATTTTACCACTGAGTGACGTCACAAACCAGACTCAAATCTTTGACGCGTTTTATCTCCGTTTTTTATTGATTTGATAAAACAAAAAATACATATCCAATATTTTTCGATAATCAAACAGATGGACTTATTAGAATCCTATTTTTTTTAGTTAGGAAACATTTTGCTATTCTCAAGGTAGTCATCCATCCAGTTCGCCATCCTCTTCGTGGTCTACCGCAAACCCGTTTCAGGGCACAACTCCTGACATTTACGGGTCCACAGAAAACAAGATATGATTTTAAAAAAAAATTTAAAACATACCATCATCACTTGGATATTCCTCCTTTGGCACAAGAATATCATTAAGTTCCTCAAAAACATCTTGTAATTCTTGTTTGACAACCACACTTTCTGTTTGAACTTCTACTATGCTTATGCTCTCTATTGGAGTTTTAATAAACCCGTGAACGAACTCCAAGTTGTTTTGTTTTATTAATGGTTTTAGCTGTAAAGAGATAATTACACATCATTAGGTACTTTAATATTAAAGTCTGTTTGCTATTTCAGAATAACATTTTTCTACTCAATGCATATAAAAGCGTTTAAATTGTTTTTAAAACATTAAGTCATAAAGAGTAACTTAGGATACTAATATTTTAGGAAGGATTAGGTGTCCTTGGAAAAAAATTAAATGCCTTGAAATTGTTGACAGAATCCAACTCAACTAGGTGAGTAATATTTTTATGATAATATTTTCAAACGGATGAAGGATTTGTATAACATCTAGAAAAAAAAATGTTTATTAAAAAATACCTCACCTCATACTCCTCATTCAATATCTGAGCGAACAGCTCTTCAGCTTTCAGACATTTTTTCAGTAATCTGTAGAACTTCTTCAGTTGAGAACAGCAGACAAAACAAGCCAGTACTGGTCTCCTGTCTTCAGTTACAAACTGTAACAAAATTACAAAAATACTCTTACAATTTTACTTTGTGTAACTTATTCCATCACTACTGCTCTACAAACAGTAAAGGAATACATTGTGAGGAACTGATGACATAAATTCTAACATTCAGACCCTTTAAATTCACCAACTGTACCTGAGTGCAGCCCTCAGGCGAGAGGAGAGGATGAATTTTAGCACAGAGCTACAACATAGCCTTTTTAATTTTATTTTTGGGGGTTCAGAAATCATTAAATAACCCCTCCTGCTCTTGGGCAGAGCGAAAGGGAGTGTCAGGCTTCTACTGACTAAAAACCACCCATGTTACTTCTTAGCCCTAGTAATATCTCAATGCCGCTGTATCTCTTACAACATCCTGAAGCCCACTACAATATAGCCTTGAATGACAATTGTAATACTTTCTCACACATACTTATCAAAAATTATATAATATAGTGTAAAATATATTGCTAAAATCACTGAAAGACCTTTTACTAAAATGAAGTAGGTTACCAGCACATATCTGGTATTTTACAACACTGAGTCAAGTAAAAGGTTTAGGAGTCTACATGAGTTGTGCAGTAAGGTTGAGAATTTCTGTAATCAATATCTTTGATTTGCAATAAAACAGAAACATCCAATATTTGCTTGGTTTTCACTAAACTGTACACTGAACAATATTTCAAAGCTATTATTATACTTATGTACCTAACACCAATATTGTTGATTTCACTTTTCTTCTCTACAAACCTCTAACAAAGAGTTGAAATGATTCATCAAGTAAAAGATGCATTTACATACTTTTTTTTTGGATTATCAACATGATAAATTAAAGTTTTAAGAAATGTCAATATTATTCAAGTCTCTACTTACTGGAATATCAGTCAGCTTCTCATATAGTTCATGCAAGTTCTTGTTGACCAACACATACATGCGTACATTCTTCACTGAACATATCCTACACATTGATAATCTTTCCATAATGTAACTAATAAATAATCACTTGGTTAACTTTGTAAGTCAAAAACACAGTTGATATAGTAACTGGCGTGGCTTGTATATTTATTATGACGCCCCTAGCAATGTCCACTGACCCCGTTAGCGGTAGGTGACAATTGAGTTACAACAGCTATTTGCATTTCTATTCTTTTCCGATATGTCTTTATTAATTATAAAGTAATGTGTAAATAAACAACACTTCTCAGTTGCTGTTTGCTAAATCTTTCTCTGACTCTCTCTCTTTGCACTTGCAGTACTTTGCACTAAATTATCGATCTGTCACCGACTGACAGATCTGAAAAATCAAAACAAAATAATGTCAGTATTGTCAATTTGTCAGTGCTACCCAGTTGACGGGGAGTGTTCGAAAGAGATACCGCGGGTTGTCAAAAAAGCGTTTGTGGCGGGTACATGTTGTTTTGGTTCTCGCACTGATTTTAGGCTCTTTCTCTGCTTTTTGTGGTGGTTTTTGGGTTTATTTTACGTGTTTGTGCTCGTCCTGTCTTTGTTTTTGTTTGTATATGTGATCTTTCATTTGGTAAGTTTTTATCCTATATATTTTATTCTACTGGCTTAGGCTGTCTGACAATGGCGAATGACGAGCGGCCTCCTGGTCGCCCGCCAGACCCCCCTCATCCCGATCAGCTACAATCGCAAGACTTATTTTCACATGCGCCTATTCTGAAGGCTCCACTGTCTCAATTTGAGACAATGGAAGTTGAAGCAACTTCTCAAAAGAGGAAACTTATTGAAAATCACGTCCACAATGACCTTACGAATGTCACGGACGAAAATGCTCCAGCGACTAAACCCGACCGGGTCACGGCTCCGTCGTTGATCTCACGCACCAAATACTCGCATTTAGATAGTCATCCATTTTTAGTCTACGCATCTCTTATCGAATCCGATCCAGGCTCAGGTACTACCCTCCACCCTATCAAATTCGGTCAATTATTACAGAAACTGAATATTGTGAATATTGTAGATGGGGGTATAAAGAGAATAGGAAGAAACAGAGTATCAGTAGAGTTCAAGGGCCCAGAAGATGCCAATGCATTTATCGACAATGAGTCAATGAAACAAAAAGGCTTCTCGTTAATGATACCCACGTTCAACATCACTAGGATGGGTGTTGTGAGGGGCGTCCCTACTGATTGGACTGACATTGAAGTCTTGGATGCCCTAAAGTCCCCACTTGGCAAGGTGTTGAAGGTGAGGCGATTGAACCGCAGAGTTTCCAATGATGGGAAATCGGAATGGATTGCTACATCGAGCGTTGTAATCACATTTGATGGTCAGATCCTCCCGGATCGAGTTTTTTGTTGTTTTAATTCCCTTCCAGTTGAGATCTATAATTTTCCCACTGTCCAGTGTTTCGGGTGCTGCAAATACGGACACACCAGGACTCAATGCCGGTCAAAGCCACGTTGTTACCGCTGTGGTGGTGACCACTTTGGGGAAGGGTGTTTCATTGAAGATCCTAAGTGCTTTTATTGTACGGGTGCCCACCCTGCGAACAGTCGTCAATGCCCGGAATTCCTGCGTCAGCGGAACATTAAGTCCACCATGGCTAAGGATAATGTTTCTTATTCTGAAGGAGCCAAACGTTATACCCCCTCCTACCGATCCTTTGCAGACGTTACGGCGTCAGCTCCCCCTGTACTAACTATCCACCAGACTCTGAACCAGGATTCCCGTCCTCCCCGTGTCCCAATTCCTACCTACACTTCCCATTCCCAACCCCCAACTTCTTCCTCCAGCAAAAAAATTGTTACTACCCGCCCAAAACCCCACACTCCCCCTCATGCTGGTTATGACCGTAGGGCCCATCAGGATATTGTCAACAGTTATTCTTTCCCCCCCTCTCCTAATGGTTGTGCTCTGATGGACCACTCTCCCACTCATAATGAGAATGAAGAGACTATCAACACTATTATTACCTTGCTTTCCACCTTACTTTCAAATTACTCATTACCAGACCACGTAGCGGACAACATAGTCAATAAAATTAAAACCCGTAACATTCCATCTTATGCAGTGGAACACCAGAAGCGCTCTCCCCAAAAAACATGAAATCTGCCACCTTATTAATTTGTATAAACCTGCAATTTTTGCAATCTCAGAATCGTGGTTAACTCCACGACTCCATTTTAATTTCCCTGGTTATAGCTCTCTCCGTGATGACCGCTCTGACGGTTATGGCGGGGCTGCTATGCTAGTGAACAATCTTCTTTCTTCCTCCCCTCTAGCCCTGCCTCCCCACGGAGATGAGATTAATGCTGTAGGTGTTAATATCCTTGGCATTAATTTTATATCTGTCTATATTCCCTCCCCCAATCCCTCTTGCTTTCAATACATTCACAATATATGTTCCTCACTGAATCCTGTTATAGTTTTGGAAGATTTTAATTGCCATCATTCCCTATGGGGCTCTGATCATTCTGATCCCGCTGGTTTTGAGTTGGTTGATCTGTTGGAAGACTTGGGTTTATGTGTTGTCAACGATGGTTCCGTCACTCGCCTGCCTAGACCTGGCCAGAGTAGAAGCTGTGTAGACCTTACCCTGTGTTCAGCTAGTTTGTCCGCCCAGTTGGAGTGGAAACGACTAAACCTCACGCATGGTAGCGACCATTACCCAATATGCACTACTCTGGTCAATAGGTTCTTACCTCATAGGGATAACCCTCCTCTTTTAAAATATAGACTCACTGGCGCGGACTGGGAATTATACACTCAAACTCTTGAGGATATAATTTCTACTTTGCCCCGGGTTCTCCCAGCCGACTTAGAGGACTGTATATTGAAATTTTCTGGAGCAATCTCTTCTGCCGCGGATGACAGCATGCCGCTTAAAAATTCAGCATCTGGAAAAATATCATCTCCCACCTGGTGGGATCGGGAATGTACCAGCATGGTTAAATCCCGAAATGAAGCGGAACTTAAGTATATTCAAAATATGTCCACTGAAAACCTGATCGAGTACAACCGGATTTGTGCGAAATCCAGGCGTCTTCTAAAAAAAATAAAATATGAAGGATGGAAGAAATTCTGCTCTTCACTTTCCCCTTCAACCCCTTCCTCGCTTGTTTGGCAAAATTTCAAACGATTTAAACGTGGCTGCTCCCCGAAACTCCTCATCTATGCCTGGTGACCTTGCAGAACCTCTCTTGATGAAACTTGCTCCCCCTTTCGCTCCTTTTTTGGGAGAATGCCCCTCGCCTTCTGTGGGGGAGGAAATTTCCAATAACCCTTTAGATGCTCCCTTCTCGTTAAGCGAACTGGATGCAGTGCTCAAACACGTTCACGATTCCGCCCCAGGCATAGATGGCCATCCATATTCGTTTTTCAAAAAATTGGGGTCCCGCAGTCGCCAATACCTTTTATCATTAATCAACGCATGTTTTATTCTCTCCCATATCCCTGATGCTTGGAAAACGCAACTAATAATTCCCATTCTAAAACCAGGGAAACCACCTGATTGCCCTGAAAACTTTCGTCCCATTGCCCTATCACCTGTTATAGGTAAAATCCTGGAACATCTTCTAAAAAACAGGTTGGAGTGGTTAGTTGAAAGCCGAGGTCTTCTAGCAAAAACTCAATTTGGTTTCCGAAAGGGAGCTAGCACAATGGACAGCATAGTATATTTATGTCCGATCTCCGGATTGCCTTCAGCAAAAATGAGTCAGTTCTAGCGGTCTTTCTTGACATTTCAGCAGCTTACGACAGTGTCCTTCTTTCCGTACTCGGAAGTAAATTACGCCAGCTGAGTGACTAAACCCGACCGGGTCACGGCTCCGTCGTTGATCTCACGCACCAAATACTCGCATTTAGATAGTCATCCATTTTTATGATTCATTTATGATCCATTTTTATCGATATGGTTTACTTAATTTGATTTATGTCGAAAGCCACACTGACATGTTTTATATGTGTACGTAACGTGTTTCACCCAAGCGGATTCGCATAATTATGTAGATTTAAACTTGACTTGTATCTAAAACTACGGTGACATAAAGGGTGTAAAAGTACCCACCCTTATCGCAAACGATAGGTACTTGCTCTCCCCACCACTGCGATCATTTTTTTGTTTTAGACCATACCTGGGAACCCCCTAGTTACGGATATATTGGGGGTCAAAGTTCTAAATTTTGCACAGCTGTTTTTGTAAATACTAGTTTTTCAGGTTATGACTTTACTTAAATTACCTCCATGGTCCGTATTCTATTCAAAGGATCCACTAGCACAATGTTCCGTGTAGCACGTAGCATTGACTACACAATGATATTTGTTTAAAGCCAGAATATAAACTTTTTACCCCTTTTTTAGATTTTAATGTACGAATGTGACGCGATACGTGTTGTCGTCTCGAAAGTGCGCGGGGGGGATGAGAGAGAGATGATAGGCAGGAGTACAAACTTATTTTATGGTCATAATAATTATGATACTTTGTTAAGCCTTAGTTAAGAATGAATAAATACTATTTACAATTTATCAATCATAACCAACAGCGTATTTATTACTAACAATAAAATAATGAAATGGAGACCAGTTTTATTTAAATGGTGATTTTTCACATTAATCTTCGATATTAACAACCTATCTAATTTCTGTAAGTATAGGGTATTTCACCAAAAAAAATAATTAATCCGTCAGGTAGATTTTCAAAAACAAATGGACACGTATTTTTTCTTTTTTCACTTAAACAAAAGATGAAGACGATACAGTGCTTTGAAAAGTCGCGTCAAGTCGTGTGACGTCACAAGGTTAGTACTTTTTTACCCACAAAGTGACGTCAAAAGCCCGCACTCATGATCTTTGACACGTTTTATTTTCGTCTATTTTTATTAATTTGATAAAACAAAAAACACGTATCCGTATTTTTTGATAATCTAACAGACGGACTTATTAGTTTTTTTGGTGAAATACCCTATTGTGATATTGCAGTTCACAACAATGCCACAACCTCAAGATAAAAAAAATGAAGGAGAAAAAGATACTCGCAGAACGTAAAAGGATGGAAAAAAATAAGAAAATATCCAGACAAGTGTATATTTCATTTAATAAAAGTTGATCTCATTTTTATGGTTCCATAGCCGAATGGCAAAAAACCCTTATGGATTCCTCATGTCTGTCTGTCCGTCAGTCCGTCTGTCCATCGGTATGTCATAGCTGTTACGAATTAAGAAAATAGTTTAATCAATAATATCGCATCTACACTGATTAGAACTGTCAACTCTCACACTTGTCAAAAACAGAAGTTGACAGCCCGCCTTTTTACCATCTTCCTTCTCTTGTAACTACGCTCTGCTAATGGTGTACTTATCTTGTATTTTATTCCAATATATAGCTGATTTACTTTGGAATCCGTTTTTCCTTTAATACGACATAACCCACAATAGGTTATGGGCCCAGGCATGGAAATCACACAGAAGTAAGACAAGACACCAACAGACGACAGAAGAAAGCTCCGCGTGGGTACTATGATTACCGGCACCGAGCAATTGTACTGAACAGAAGAAGTCGACCGCTTCCGGGTCATTACAGACGGGAATAACAGAAGAAATCTACAGAAGATATAAAAAAAAAAAAAATAGAAGATGGAAAGAAAAGACGGCGCATTGGTTCTAAATGATAACAATTGGGCACTATGGAGGTTCCAAATCACGATTGTACTAAGGTCCAAGGGGTGGTACGACGCGTTACTCAAAGAGCCGTCATCCACTGAAGGCAAAGAAGTAGACAGAAAAGCGCAAGAAATAATAGTAACAAGAATAGAAGAGAAGATACTTTCTTATTTATTGGCATGCAAATCTGCTTGTCAAATGTGGGAGAAATTGAACACAATTTATGAAGCAAAATCTAAGGTCGGAGTACACCTTATTCAACAGAAGTTTTACAGCACGGAGTTCGAGGAACCAATGGCAGCATTCATATCCAAAGTTGAGGAACTGGCCAATCAGTTAAGAAATAATGGAGAAGATCTTTCTGAGAAGATGGTAGTCACAAAGATTGTCATGAGCCTGCCTGATAAATACCGACACTTCATCTCAGCATGGGAGTCAGTACCTGAAAGTGAACAGAATATGAAGAATTTGACAGCAAGATTACTTGTGGAAGAGGAGCGTACAGGAAAGGAAACTCCGTCATCATCAGCCCTTATGGCAAAAAGAAACAACAAAAAATTACAAGTCAATAAAACTGAACTAAAGTGTTTTATCTGTGGTAAAGCTGGACACTTAAAGAAAGACTGTAAAGTGCGGAAGTGTAACTTTTGTGGAAAAATGGGTCATATATACAAGGACTGCAGAAGCAGGCAAGGGCAACATAAAGGTAATCACAATGCTTTTATCCTGAATAATTACAAATTGATCCAAAATAAAGATTGGGTTTTGGATACAGGGGCGAGTGAACATATGTGTTTCAAAAGAGAGTTATTTACAGACTATACAGATATATTAGAGAATAGATTTGTAATATTAGGAGACGGTAATAAACTGAAAGTACAGGGTATAGGCAAAATAAATTTTCATGGATACAACGGCAAAGAGTATGCACCTTATATAATGCTGGATGTTTTATTTGTACCAGGTTTAACAGTAAATTTATTTTCTGTATCATGTTGCTTAGATAAAGGTTATACTATGACTTCAACAAAAGAAGGATGTCAATTTACTAAAAATAGAGAAGTTATGTGTACAGCAAACAGAGTAGGTAAATTGTATCACATGAATTTTAAATTTCATACTGAAGTAGCTTTAACATCAATTGCAGAATGGCATGAAAGACTTGCACACCAAAATATAGGTTATGTCAAGGAGATTTTAACCAAAAACAATGTAAAACATGAAGGGTTGACTGATCAATGCACAGCATGTTTGGAGGGTAAGCAAAGTAGGGTACCTTTCCAGAGTAGTGATAACAGAGCCAGTGTACCTGGAGAATTGATTCATATGGATTTATGTGGTCCAATGGAAAAAGTTTCAATAGGTGGTTCTAAATATTTTTTGTTATTCAAAGATGACTTTACGGGGTACAGGTTTGTATATTTTCTAAAAAATAAATATGAGACGAAAAATATTATTCAAAATTTTATCATAACTTTCAAAAATGAAAGTGGGTACAAAATTCAGAAAATGAGATCAGATAATGGAGGAGAGTTTGTCAACAAAGAGGTAAGTCAAATATTGAAAGTGAGGGGGATTACTCACCAGACCACAGTTGCTTACACACCCGAACAGAACGGTCGAGCTGAACGAGAGATGAGAACAATAGTAGAAGCAGCCAGAACCATGCTCCACGCAAAGAAGTTACAGAAGGAACTATGGGCAGAAGCCACTAGCACAGCAGTTTATACATTAAATAGAACAGGTAAATCACCAATTCATGGCAAGACACCGTTTGAATTATTATATAAAAGAAGTTTTAATATAGAAGAGTTGAAAATATTTGGAACAGAAGTTTATGTACACATACCAAAGGAAAGAAGACTCAAGTGGGATGCAAAGAGCAAGAAAGGAATATTTGTTGGATATGGGATAAATTGCAAAGGCTACAGAGTATGTTTCCAAAACAAAGAAGTCAACACATATAGAGATGTGGTATTCATCCAAGAAAAGACAGAAGACAAACAGAAGAGCAGAATAGTTCACATTGATTGTGAAGATGACACAAATAGCAATAGCAGAAAACACAGACAGCAGGCAGAAGACAGAAGGCAAGAAGAGCAAGAAGAAAAAATAGAAACTTGGAATGACACAACAACAGAAAGTGGAAGAATAGATACAGAAGACAGAAGAACAGAAAGAGATTTACAGAAGAGAGATGGAAAAACAGAAATCAACAGAAGAGAGACTAATATACAGCAAGAGAGTAATATACTTGAAGAAGGAGAAGAAAGAAGTGGACACAGAAGAGAAGAGCACTATGAGTCATGTGAAGAAACAGAAGATGAAAGTTCTTTTAGTGAGTTACCAGTGGAGAAACCACAGAAGACTAGGACAAGGGAAATCAAGAAGCCAAAGAAGTATGGAGATTATTATACAGGATTTAAGGCATGCACAGAAGAACAACTAACTTATGACCAAGCAATCAAAGGAGAAGACTCACAGAAGTGGAAAGAAGCTATAGAAAGAGAACTGATAGCATTAGAGAAAAACAATACATGGATAATAGAAGAACCACTGAAAGGAAAGAAAGTGATAGATACAAAATGGGTTCTTAAAATAAAGAAAGGAGAGAAGAATAAGGATATCTATAAAGCAAGACTAGTAGCAAGGGGTTTTCAACAGGAAGATGATTTTGACCACTCAGAGATATACACACCAGTGGCAAAATTGCCAACTTTGAGAATCCTTTTATCCATAGCCTGTAAGTACAACTTGAAAATGACACAGATGGACGTGAAGAGTGCATTCCTTTATGGGATTATAGAAGAAGAAGTATACATAAAGATACCAAATGGAATTGAGAAATATGATGGAAAAGTACTAAAATTACAGAAGTCACTGTACGGCTTAAAGAAGTCACCAAGGAACTGGAATGACAGATTCAATAATTATATGAAAGAGGAAGGGTTTATTCGAAGCAAGTCGGACTACTGCATGTACTACAAGGCGAATAAAAGATTCTACATACTCCTATATGTCGACGATTTAATAATTATAGCAGAGAAACAGGAAGAAGTTGAGAAACTGAAACAATCACTAAAAAGAAACTTTGAAATGACTGACATGGGTAATAAGAAAATGAAATACTTAGGAATCAATATAACAGAAGAAGAAGACAGGCTTGAACTAGATCAAAGACAGTATCTTGGTGCAGCTCAAAGCAACAATGTACTGCTCTATCACCAACAGAGTCAGAATATGTGGCATTAGCAAAAGGGGTAGCTGAAGGTTGTTGGATTTACAATCTAGTAAAAGAAATTGGTGTAGGTTGTAATAATTTTATTATTTATATTGATAATCAGACAGCTATTCATGTTGCCAAAAACCCTGAAAAACATCAAAGATTAAAACATATTGATTTGAAATATCATTTTGTTAGAGATAAGGTAGAAAATAATATTGTAGAGTTAAGATATGTACCAACGGGGAAACAAATAGCGGATATGTTTACTAAAGGTTTAAATAAAGAAGTATTTAACAAGTTGTGTAGTATGTTAAATAATTAAATTCATGGATAGATAATAGTATTACTTAATGTGTAATGTAATTTCCTAAGATAGCTACAATAGAAGATATAAATAAATATAAGTTTGTAATTGTAAAGAATGCGTACCAATTTTATCGAGGAAGGGTGTTACGAATTAAGAAAATAGTTTAATCAATAATATTGGAACGCATCTACACTGATTAGAACTGTCAACTCTGTAACGAATCTACCTATCCTTAATAAAAAATAAAAGAGTTAACGTAGATTGTACAATAAATATTAATTTTTAAGATAAAAAATACAAAAGCATATATAAAACACCTTCCTACCTATCACACACTCAGGCGGCGGAGGTTTTAAAAATTTAGTTCGTGATTCACTTTTAATTGAGAGAAGAGAGATCCGCTTCTTAGATGGTGATCCACTTTTGGTAATGAATTATGGTGATCCACTTTGAGTTGGTCTGGACAGTAGAACTTCGTAGATTATGTATGCAGAATCCATACGTAGTAACAGGACTGAAACTCGACAGAAACGAGTAGCGTTGATTCTCAGTGTAGAGTCGATCGTAAAATAAAACGTAAAATCAACCGGACATAATCTCGGCGTGGTATCCAGTGTAAAAGTTTTTGGGTCAGCGTCAGCTGCCCATTTTTATACCAAAAATTCACATTTTCTTCTCTTCTAAAATTCTTTGACAATTTCGAATTGAAATATGACATGTCACCTGCCAGTCATATAACCAGCCAGGAGTATTCCACCAAGACGTAATAGAACCTCCGAGTGTGCTTTTAGAATTTTAAAATTATAATTTAAAATAAAGTTATTTTTATTAATTAATAAAATACAATTATTCAGCTTAGCAATGATAAAAAATAATGAAGTTATATAAACCAAAAAGTGACCTTCTTAGACTAAACTAGAAAGAAACTATGACAAAAAGAAAAGTACCTACTGACAGTTTGGCACATTTGACATACATGTCACAACAATGAAAATATGAAAACTAATATTTAATTTCAGCAAATTAAATGGAAACGAATCGTTTAGAACGTTTCGCCGGGTATAAATAAGGATAAACTATAAAAAGGATGATAAATGGTATGTGATATATATAATGATAAGTAGGAATATAGCATATACTATATTTCCCCAACGACCCCGAGAAAATTTTTGGCCTAGAACAAAAATTTTGTAAGGTTAAAGTATAACAGCATTCACAAAACGTACATACTTCATTCAAACACACCGACATCTTACGTAGTTAGGTCAGGTAGGATTCACATTCAATGATCACTACTCAACCTGGTAAGTTAATAACTTTAAGGCTTATTTTCGGAGTTGTAATCCGCTCTCGTCTAAAACCCATGAATAAGATAAAATATAAAGATTTTTAACAAAGGCTTATTTTTAAAGGAGTTGTAATCCGCTCCTAGTCAACTTTAGTTGATACATAACAACACCGCAGTCAGTAAACTCCGAGTTAACGTCAGGGCAGCTCCCGCAATAGTAGTCGGTAAGCTCCGAGTAAAACGTCAAGGGCAATAGCTTACTTAAAATACCTACTTGTCACCTGCAACAATCGACTTTTAGAGTCGATAGTTAGAAACAAGAGTCATACTAACTTGTAGAGTTAGTTGACACGAAGGTTAGGTAACTTGAACCTAAAAGCACTTCATAGGATTGTGTTAAGAACACACATAAAGGATGATTAAGATAATCTTATAATGGTTTAAGAACCGATGAATGAATTAGAAAATGAATAGAGTTTTAATAAGCCGAAAAGGAACTCTATTTTAGAAGAGGGAAAGAAGAAAGAGATGAGTCATGTAAAATTTAAAAATGTAAATATAATATAAATAATAAAAAATAATATAAAAATATAAATATATTTATTTTATATCATAAAATTTTGTTAAAGGGAGGGAAATAAGGGTTAATGAGTGTTTAAGAAGACTAGAAAGAGTGTTTAGACTCAAAAGTGTTAGACTCGAAGAGTGTAAGAGGACACAAGTGAGAACTCAAGAGTAATATAGGACTCAGTTTAAGAGAACTCAAATGAGGACTCAAGAGTTTAAGAGGGTAATGGAGGGCTGAGGAGGGACAAAGAGTAGGAGGTAAGTTCTGAATGAGGATTCTAAAGTAGCCTACTAGCAGTCAGCAACTATACTTTGTTTTGACCTAGCGTTGATAATAGTTACAAGAGCCCACGACACTAAACTTAGTTCGATATAAGTGTTTTTAGAGGAGGACTCAAGAGTTTTAGAGGTCTCCAGGGAGTGTTAGAGGTCTCCTTTAGAGGGAGTGTTAGAGGTCTCTTTTAGAGGGAGTGTTAATATACTTCGTAAACCAATAAAACCTTCTGGGTGGTAAAAATTTAGTACCAGTTTTTGCCACCACAAAAATATCCATGTAACACTTTTACCCTGTTACTTAGCAACGGTGTTAAATAACAAGATGATGATAATTTTATTAGAGCCCACGTATCAGAAAAATATAAATAAGAGGATGATGATGATGATGAATGTTTTAAGAGGATAGTATAGTATATGTAATGAGAGTTATGTAGAATTAGGTTTGTACAAACAACCACAGGATATTGTCCTGCAGCTGTCGTTGAGTGTCTCAGTCCCCTAACTTGGTAGTGACCACGAAGTGGTTTTAAAAACACACCCAAGCGAAGACTGAGTACGATTACCAGTGGGTAACCGCTGTGATGTGCAAGTCTGTGGGGGTGTTGAGTAAGTGAGAGTTGTTGTTTAAAAGTGTAAATAGTAAGTGGAAAACGACTACGGGATATTCTCCAATAGTACGTCGTAGAGTAAGCCAAACCTCAACTTGAAAGAGACCACGAATGGTTTTAAGAACTCTTACAAGTGAAGAATGGATGCCAATTACCAGTGGGTAAAAGGAATGTGTGTAGGGGTGTCGAGTAAATGTATGTAGAGTAAGAAGTGTTGAGATGAGGAGGAGGAGCAGGGCTGTAGAAAAAAAATAAAGTTAGTTACTAAGCCAAATAAGTTACCAAAAGAAAACGGTACTAGTGATAGTTTTTAGAATTTTGAAAAAGAGTGGGTACGATTGTTGGGCGCCAAACTGTAACGAATCTACCTATCCTTAATAAAAAATAAAAGAGTTAACGTAGATTGTACAATAAATATTAATTTTTAAGATAAAAAATACAAAAGCATATATAAAACACCTTCCTACCTATCACACACTCAGGCGGCGGAGGTTTTAAAAATTTAGTTCGTCACTTTTAATTGAGAGAAGAGAGATCCGCTTCTTAGATGGTGATCCACTTTTGGTAATGAATTATGGTGATCCACTTTGAGTTGGTCTGGACAGTAGAACTTCGTAGATTATGTATGCAGAATCCATACGTAGTAACAGGACTGAAACTCGACAGAAACGAGTAGCGTTGATTCTCAGTGTAGAGTCGATCGTAAAATAAAACGTAAAATCAACCGGACATAATCTCGGCGTGGTATCCAGTGTAAAAGTTTTTGGGTCAGCGTCAGCTGCCCATTTTTATACCAAAAATTCACATTTTCTTCTCTTCTAAAATTCTTTGACAATTTCGAATTGAAATATGACATGTCACCTGCCAGTCATATAACCAGCCAGGAGTATTCCACCAAGACGTAATAGAACCTCCGAGTGTGCTTTTAGAATTTTAAAATTATAATTTAAAATAAAGTTATTTTTATTAATTAATAAAATACAATTATTCAGCTTAGCAATGATAAAAAATAATGAAGTTATATAAACCAAAAAGTGACCTTCTTAGACTAAACTAGAAAGAAACTATGACAAAAAGAAAAGTACCTACTGACAGTTTGGCACATTTGACATACATGTCACAACAATGAAATTATGAAAACTAATATTTAATTTCAGCAAATTAAATGGAAACGAATCGTTTAGAACGTTTCGCCGGGTATAAATAAGGATAAACTATAAAAAGGATGATAAATGGTATGTGATATATATAATGATAAGTAGGAATATAGCATATACTATAACTCTCACACTTGTCAAAAACAGAAGTTGACAGCCCGCCTTTTTACCATCTTCCTTCTCTTGTAACTACGCTCTGCTAATGGTGTACTTATCTTGTATTTTATTCCAATATATAGCTGATTTACTTTGGAATCCGTTTTTCCTTTAATACGACATAACCCACAATAATAGCCACTATATTCGGAAACTATTAAGACTACACAGTTGCAATATGGTGCGTAGATGTATTCTGTAAAACCGTCTTTTACAAAAATTAAAAAAAAAGATTAAGGGGGTCTCGTAAGGGGGACTCCCCATACATGGAACCGATACGGAGTAAAACTTTTTTCATCAAACCTATACGTGGGGTGTCTAAAGACGGGTCTTAAAAAATTACGTTGAGGTAAATTACATACCATTTTTTCTCAAAGTCAATAGTTTGAAAGATATACACTTCTAAAGTGGTAAAATGTGTATCCCCCTCCTCTAACTTTTAAATTATTTTTATCTATTAACATGTTAAATATGTCAATGATGATAGAGGAATAAGCTATGGAAAAAAACGCATTGAATCGCCGAACAATTAGTTGGTCCACTTTCTGCACATTTCATTTAAATTTATATTTTTAGTCCAATGTCAAAGTGTGCTTATTTGTCAAATTCCCACAGCTTACATCGCCTCCTGCAAAAAGAAGTGGCACGATTTTTTTTCAGCGATTCACTCCTTTCTTCCATAGCTTGATCCTCTATCAAATCATCCTTGACTTAATCGGTATCAGCAACACTGAAATTAAATGTCAATGTCATTCTAATTCATTCTCTCAGAGTCATTTATAGCGTCAACAAAAGTATGTTTACGATAGCGTCTTTCATTTGGATCGTATTTTAGTATTTTAGCCACAACTTGCAACAGATTAAAGACTTCTAAAGTATACAGCAACAGACCCACAGAGTACTTTTATTAAATATGAGCTTTGCTACCTAATTGTTGTGCTAAGAATACTCACTCCTGTCATTCGTTGACAGAAGTATTCTACTTTTTGCGAGCACCGTACCATCCTTGCAGCATAGAAATGTAATTTTTATAAATTACAAATAATTTTGATTACTTTTTGAGTTAAAATTCTCTGACTTTTATTCTGTCAATTATATTTTTATCTTTGCATTGCAAAAAGCACATTGTTTAATTTTAATTTTCTTCTTTACCTAATATTTTACTTCTAGAGAATAGTATCTCTTTACAATATCTCTATTGCAATGTACCTTCGTGTACACCCAACTAGCGCCATTGGTGGAGACTTACCTTGACCTACTAGACTGATCACGGCCTTTCGCCCAGTCTCATTTTCATGAGGTTCTCGCCTTCCACGAAAACCTCTTAATTTAACAGATGCCAAGCTCCTCGACTTCATCGAAGATCGCATAAGTTAACGACACAAAAGACCTCCTACGAAGTTAGGGAATCTCGAGTCTAGGTATTTAGGTGGGGAACCTCTAAACCACTACTTTAGTGATACCACTTAGCTTATATTTCTCCTAGATGAGTCGCCACCAGGTTGGACGCCTCCATCAGGAAACTAATCACTTTTACTTTACACTTATTGAAATAACTACTTACATAGCTTGCGTCTTGCGCGCCTAAATGACTAAAATGAAGCGGCAAAGCAAGCCCCACAGACTATAAATGTTCTGTAACTATGGTGATTACTCTATGGGTTTGGTGTTGCCAGCATATCACTTTATGCTGGTGTGTATGACTAGTTTGTTACACATTTCGCTCTAATATTATTAGTATGATTATAATTATTATCAGCTACTTTGTGACCCACTCGTCACGACGGCTTCTATGTCTGCTAGAAGTGCCTTAGACTTTTGATGATCGTGACCGATCATCAAAAGTATCAGTCGGTCAGTCAGTCAAACTAAGGAACTTTGTTTAGTTATAATTCTTAGACTACTGGTTCAAATTGAATGAAATTTGTCATATACCGTGTTTATATAAATTCAGGTTTCTAGTTTAATCCACAACAAAGTTATAGAAGTTCGAAAATGGCCTGAACGGATTCGAGAAAAGGATGGTACGGCCGTGCCGCTTAATTGCTCGACTTGGCGAGGGCACTGCCGTGCCCCCAGATATTATGTGTCTCACGGCTGCGTCAAATAGGCCCCGTTCGGCATAGTGTCGAGCAATTAGTGCTCGAATTCATCTGGACCTGAGATAGTGATGTGAGGAGCATTAAACAGTTTTGTATTTTATGTAACTAATTAGATTAGATAAGTGTATGTACTAGGTCCTTGCAAACGAAAAGCACTTGTTCTCCCCACCACTGCGATTATTTTTTTGGTTCTAGACACTACCTGAAAACCTCCTAGCTATGGAGATATTGGGGGTCAAAGTTCCAAATTATACACAGCTGTTTTTTGTAAATACTAGTTTTTCAGGTTATAACTTTACTTAAATTACCTCCATGACCCTTTTACTATTCAAAGCATCCACTAGCACAATGTTTTAAGAGTGCTACATTGAGTTTTACCGTAAAATGTGATATTTGAACCCAAAAAAAAAGTTATTTCCAAGCAAAAATTTTTGCAAGGGTACTTAGTTTGATGTACAGAATGCTTGGTTGACGTATGTTAATTTACACCCTGTACAATAATTTTATTTAGAAATGATTTTGTAGTTGTTTTGTGCACAAATAATAAATACTTAGTAATAAAAAATAAATAATAAAAAAACGAGAATAAGTGGTAGACAAAACCAGATAATAATAATAATAATATTGCACAACTATCACACAACGCCATCTAGTCCCAAGCTAAGCAGAGCTTGTGTTATGGGTACTAGACAACTGATAAACATACATATATATTTCTAAATACATACATTTTATAGATAAATTACACCCAGACACAGAACAAATGATCGTGCTCATCACACAAACATTTGTCCTGGGTGGGAATCGAACCCACGACCTCCGGCATAGCAGTTAGGGTCACTAACCACTAGATGACCATCATCAAACAGTATCATTTTTATGTTTTTAAGTATCGACGGTTACTATCGTACATCAATGTTCGCTGTATCAAACACGCTCCATCGACGGGTTAAGGTGGAAGCTCACATCTGGCCCGCGAAATTCTAATTTTCTTACGTTTTTGGCAATTTGCAGGCCAGTGCTTGGTTGTATGTTTATGAAAATCTGATTTGCGACTGTAAGACGTATGAAGTTACCGAATTATAACCATCAAAATTACTACTACTAAAGAACGACGACTAAATTACTAAAGAATGACTTTTACATGCAAAAATCAATCTTGACATGAAAATGAACTTGGAGGGTTGTATTGATAATTTTGATGGTTATAATTCGGTAACTTCATACGTCTTACAGTCGCAAATCAAATTTTCATAAACATACAACCAAGCACTGGCCTGCAAATTGCCAAAAACGTAAGAAAATTAGAATTTCGCGGGCCAGATGTGAGCTTCCACCTTAATGAATTGATAGTACCATAGATCAATGGTACGCTACATGGACAGTACAACTCTGGATATTATGAACCAGACATGGTACACCCCTGCTTAACCGTTCTTTTTTGTAGGGTGAATTATCATCAAATGACTCCTCGCCTTGTGCCAAGGCCGTGGTTTCTCTTTCAAACAACCCTCAGCCTCAACGGTGGTTTACAAGTGTGATGTTATGTTGTCATTGGTGACCTTATTCCACTGTGTCGTGACGAGTGGGTCACGAAGTAGCTGGAAATATAATCATACTAATATTATTAGAGTAAACGCCGCGCCGCTGCATTGCCGTTACGTTATCCGCGGCGACAAAGCTGAGATGGGCAAGCCTGACCAGCTTGCACGTTCTAGTGCGGATGGCGTGGCGGTTGATGGCGTGGCGCGCGGCGGCGGCGACAAGTCTCATCTCTCTAGAGCATAACCATTTTGCTGGGGTAACGCACACAGTTGTTTTTTGTGAATTTAAAATTATTTATGTAAAAAGTTCCACCTTGAAGTATGCAGCATTTTTTGGGTGTATCAAAAGGCAAGACAGGATTCGAAATACCACACTGGCTCTCCAAAACTGGTAAGGCTGCTAGGTTCAAGTGGGATTGGGCGGATCTCGTCAGCTGCATGCACGATGATCGCTGGGCAAAAGGCTCCACACGATGGTTGCTGGAAGACGGACAGCCAAAGAAGAGGTGGCGTGACGATCTAGACGCGTACCATGAGGGCTGGTTCGAGGCGCCACAGGAAAAGAGCTCTTGGATGGAATTGGGGAAGGCTTTTGCCCAGCAGTAGGACAGGGTAAGCAAAAAAAAACCTGTTTTTATTTACTATATTTATTAAACACAATTAACGATGCTATATACGAATCTATGCCTTACTTTGAAAACAACCATATCTACTTACACTTTGTACCTTGAGCGAAGTCGGGTTTTCATCTAGTTATTTACATAATTTATTCGAGTTAGGTACAGAACTACAGACGCCAGGACATCAATGTAGGTATTACAATTTGACGGCCGTGCCGCTTTATTGCTCGACTTGCCGTGCCCCCAGATTTCCATTTCACGGTGTATAATATTTTACCGAGAATAAGTTTCAACTTTGTGTACTCTGGATTCCTCTCACGGAGAGTTATCTCGAGAGAGGATTGTGTTTCATATCTTTATGTCCTGGTACACGCGGTTACACATCAAGCTATACGTTTTCAGTATAAGCTGGTCTCGCATTGTATAGGATTTCCGTACAGAGCGAAATCAGCGTAAACTGGAAATGTATAGCTTGATTTGTAGCTGTGTGTACGTATTTATTCTTGTTTTGTGGATTTTGGTTTGTTTTATTTTAGCTAGGTTTGGTTCTTTTCATTTCTTGCCCTAGGTATATTTTATCCAGTGTTTTAGGGGGCAATTTCGCACTCTCGGCCGCACGATCGTCGCCTAAGCGCACTAACTTTATCTTGCGCCAAAGCTAAGTTTAGCTTAAGGATTCGTGGCAGGAGATACTGCCAAGTATTGCAGTAGCCAATATGGACATTTCCAGTAAATGTATTATTATTATAATAATAATACATTTACTTCAGACGTAGGTCCGTATACTGTTAGTAACACAAAAACATTATAAAACTATTGTTAGTACATACAACAACAAAAAGGCCACAATAATAAATAAAAATCACAAAGATTCTATGTTCGTATAAACGTGTTTAATATTTTAATTGATTAAAACATCTATATGTTAGAGTTAATTTCTAGCAAAGAACAATTTCATTCTATTTTGATTAAACGTGCCCTGACCGAAGCTTCTGACAGGCGAACTTTTATTTTAATAATATCAGCTAGCAGTCAAGCTCAATACTAGTTTGACAGATTTATTTTAGGTTAATTTTCTACTCTATTAAGTGTACCATAATTTAAACTCTACATATGTTTAATAAATACATAAATATGTTGTAGAGTTTAATTTAAACTTTCTTTTCAAATTATAATTTATGATGTGGTGTATTTTTTATTTATTTATGGACACCTATAATCGCAATGCGTATGTCAGTCCCATCATATCCAAAATATACATTTCTCATATGTGGACCATGAACCTAATCAGACTCTTCGCATGATCACCATTTGGTTGAGCCAGGATTTTGTGAAATGTGCCTACTTCAAGTCTGTTCAACCTCAATGTGTATTTGTGCTTATTTATTTTTATAACACCACACAGTGTGTGCACGATTATGATGAGTTAAGTAAACCATTTATTGAAACTTTTCTAACACATATCACAGTTATAAGGTTTTACACCAGTGACACCACATAATATGACGTGTAAAACTACTTTCATGAATAAAATTACTCTTACTAGAACTGCTAAGGCAGTTTTTTATAAGGTTTTGCACCAGAGTGAACTCGCTTATGCATTGTCAAATTACTTTTATGTCTAAAATTACTGTGACATACGTCACATTTAAAAGGTTTTTCACCAGTGTGTATTCGAACATGGCTAATTAAATGACTATTTCGGTGAAAACTACTGGGACATATGTCACATATAAAAGGTTTTTCACCAGTGTGTAATCGCACATGTTGAATGAAATGAGTCTTTTGTTGGTAACTTCTGTTACATAATTATGTCACATTTAAAAGGTTTTTCACCAGAGTGAACTCGCATATGCCTTGTCCAATTACCTCTTTGTCTAAAACTACTGTGACATATGTCACATTTAAAAGGGTTTTTACCAGAGTGAACTCGCATATGCATTGTCAAATTACTTTTTTGTCTAAAATTACTGTGACATACGTCACATTTAAAAGGTTTTTCACCAGTGTGTATTCGCATATGTACTGCTAGACTTGTCGCGTGGCTATACCTACGGTGACATATGTCACATTTAAAAGGTTTTTCACCAGTATGTATTCGAACATGGTCAATTAAATTACTGCTTCGGTGAAAACTACTGTTACATATGTCACATTTAAAAGGTTTTTTACCAGTGTGTATTCGGACATGTTCGATTAAATTACTGCTTCGGTGAAAACTACTGTTACATATGTCACATTTAAAAGGTTTTTCACCAGTATGTATTCGAACATGGTCAATTAAATGACCGTTTCGTTGAAAGCTACGGTTACATATGTCACATTTAAACGGTTTTTCACGAGTGTGTACTGGAATATGATTTGTTAAATAAGTCTTTAGTCTAAAACTACGTGGACACATGTCACATTTAAAAGATTTTTCACCAGTGAGTTTTCCAATATGATTTGTTAAACCAGTGTTTTCAGTGTCTTGAATTATTTTCGGTGCTGCGTTAATCGTATCTCCTAGTTTTGTTCTTCGTGTGTCTAGATTCGGTTTCTTCGCGACAGGCGCCCCTGAAATAGAAAATCTTGTAAAGTGCAATGTTCAAAGAACATTGGGCATGCGCATGTACACTAGTAAAAAATTATAGTGATATGAAATTATGAATGATTCGCACCTACGCTTAGAATTAGAACCATAAAATACACATGTGCGCAAATTTAGACTCAAGACGTCACTCGCCCACCACACAGGTGTTCTCGTGCATCATCAACGGTCCCCGGGTTCTATGGCGTCACACGCTCATAGGCGCCGGCAAGATACCCCCACAAGATAAATATTTGTAACACGTTTCGGAAAGGAAGTGGCTGTAGTTAGGCTAGTAGCCTATGTTTGTTCTCAGTGTGAGCCGTCTGTGAGGTCCTGTGGATAAAAGATCTGTCATCTTCATCACATTTCACTGCCTGACTTTACCCACTTCTGGGTAAAGGCCTTTTTTTGGTGGTGCTAAGCTTTACGCTCTTGTACAAGCCGAGAGAACCGACGAGAACCTCGTGAAAGCCGAGAAAAAATAGCAAATCCAGTATCTGAACCAATAGCTGAGGAAGCTCTCGTTAGGCGGCCGGATTAAAAGCTTGATTCTGAAAGCACCCTGGACACGGCTGTTATTCTTAGGTTTTTTTTCTGGAGTGTTGACTAATTGGAAGCTTGAACCCTTTTCCCGAAACCGATTTGTTAATTTGATTAAATTGTTCTTTTTCAGATTAATTTCACATCAAATTCATTTTTTAACAGACTTCAAAAAGAAGGACGTTCTCAATTCGTTGGAGATCATTATTTCTTAAGTGTGTTCCCGGATTACTCGAAAATGGCTGGACCAATTTTGACTTTTATTTGATAGGGTATAATTCTCAGGTGGTCCCATGATCCTCAATTCAGGATCTGATGATGGGATCCTGGAGATTTAGAAAGAACTCTTCAAATATTATAAAACTATTGTTAGTACATATAACAACAAACAGGCCACAATAATAAATAAAAATCACAAAGATTCTATGTTCGTATATACTTTAGTGTTTAATATTTTAATTGATTAAAAAATCTATATGTTAGAGTTAATTTCTAGCAAAGAACAATTTATTCTATTTTGATTAAACGTGCCCTGACCGAAGCTTCTGACAGGCGAACTTTTATTTTAATAATATCAGCTAGCAGTCAAGCTCAATACTAGTTTGTCAGATTTATTTTAGGTTAATTTTTTACTCTATTATGTGTACCATAATTTAAACTCTACATATGTTTAATAAATAAATAAATATGTTGTAGAGTTTAATTTAAACTTTCTTTGCAAATTATAATTTATGATGTGGTGTATTTTTTATTTATTTATTTATGGACACCTATAATCGCAATGCGTATGTCAGTCCCATCATATCCAAAATATACATTTATCTTATGTGGACCATGAACCTAATCAGACTCTTCGCATGATCACCATTTGGTTGAGCCAGGATTTTGTGGAATGTGCCTACTTCAAGTCTGTTCAACCTCAATGTGTATTTGTGCTTATTTATTTTTATAACGCCACACAGTGTCAGTGTGTGCACGATTATGATGAGTTAAATAAACCATTTACTGAAACTTTTCTAACACTTATCACAGTTATAAGGTTTTACACCAGTGACACCACATAATATGATGTGTAAAACTACGTTCATGAATAAAATTACTCTTACTAGAACTGCTAAGGCAGTTTTTTATAAGGTTTTTCACAAGAGTGAATTCGCATATGTACTGCTAGACTTGACGCGTGGCTATACCTACGGTGACATATGTCACATTTAAAAGGTTTTTCACGAGAGTGAACTCGCATATGCATTGTCAAATTACGTTTTTGTCTAAAATTACTGTGACATACGTCACATTCAAAAGGTTTTTCACCAGTGTGTTCGAACATGGCTAATTAAATGACTGCTTCGGTGAAAACTACTGTTACATATGTCACATTTAAAAGGTTTTTCACCAGTGTGTATTCGGACATGTTCGATTAAATTACTGCTTCGGTGAAAACTACTGTTACATATGTCACATTTAAAAGGTTTTTCACCAGTATGTATTCGAACATGGTCAATTAAATTACTGCTTCGGTGAAAACTACTGTTACATATGTCACATTTAAAAGGTTTTTCACCAGTGTGTATTCGGACATGTTCGATTAAATTACTGCTTCGGTGAAAACTACTGTTACATATGTCACATTTAAAAGGTTTTTCACCAGTATGTATTCGAACATGGTCAATTAAATGACTGTTTCGTTGAAAGCTACTGTTACATATGTCACATTTAAACGGTTTTTCACGAGTGTGTACTGGAATATGATTTGTTAAATAAGTCTTTAGTCTAAAACTACGTGGACACATGTCACATTTAAAAGATTTTTCACCAGTGAGTTTTCCAATATGATTTGTTAAACCAGTGTTTTCAGTGTCTTGAATTATTTTCGGTGCTGCGTTAATCGTATCTCCTAGTTTTGTTCTTCGTGTGTCTAGATTCGGTTTCTTCGCGACAGTCGCCCCTGAAATTGAAAATCTTGTAAAGTGCAATGTTCAAAGAACATTGGGCATGCGCATGTACACTAGTAAAAAATTATAGTGATATGAAATTATGAATGATTCGCACCTACGCTTAGAATTAGAACCATAAAGTACACATGTGCGCAAATTTAGACTCAGACGTCACTCGCCCACCACACAGGTGTTCTCGTGCATCATCAACGGTCCCCGGGTTCTATGGCGTCACACGCTCATAGGCGCCGGCAAGATACCCCCACAAGATAAATATTTGTAACACGTTTCGGAAAGGAAGTGGCTGTAGTTAGGCTAGTAGCCTATGTTTGTTCTCAGTGTGAGCCGTCTGTGAGGTCCTGTGGATAAAAGATCTGTCATCTTCATCACATTTCACTGCCTGACTTTACCCACTTCTGGGTAAAGGCCTTTTTTTGGTGGTGCTAAGCTTTACGCTCTTGTACAAGCCGAGAGAACCGACGAGAACCTCGTGAAAGCCGAGAAAAAATAGCAAATCCAGTATCTGAACCAATAGCTGAGGAAGCTCTCGTTAGGCGGCCGGATCAAAGGCTTAATTCTGAAGGCGGGTCTTCTGGACACGGCTGCTATTCTTAGGTTTCTTTTTCTGGAGTGTTGACTAATTGGAAGCTTGAACCCTTTTCCCGAAACCGATTTGTTTATTTGATTAAATTGTTCTTTTTCAGATTAATTTCACATCAAATTCATTCATTCATTCATTTATTCAAAAAGAAGGACGTTCTCAATTCGTTGGAGATCATTATTTCTTAAGTGTGTTCCCGGATTACTCGAAAATGGCTGGACCAATTTTGACTTTTATTTGATAGGGTATAATTCTCAGGTGGTCCCATGATCCTCAATTCAGGATCTGATGATGGGATCCTGGAGATTTAGAAAGAACTCTTCAAATTTTATATGCACACTTGAAGTGATTTGAGTAGTCTTTGGAAGAGTAATTTTTCGGAGTGGTCCCATTTCAATTTGGTGAAGATCTGATGAAAAACTTCGGAGTTAGGCAACGGAACTCTTCAATAAATGATAGCAGATGGACTGGAATTGCTGAAATCTCATGTAGGTCTATTGTTTACACCAATTCATAACATAACATCACGTCGGTACACTGTGAAGGGGTAAGCACATGTGGACTGATAAAAGTAAAATTTAAAAACTTTTTAATAAAAAATAAAACCGACTTCAACTTAAATTTTTTGTGTCTCATTTTTGTTGAAATCAGTTTTCATTAAACAAGTAATACTAACTATTTGTGTCCACGGCTCTGCATTCCTCCTTAAATGCTTCTTGTTCTTCCTCCTCTTCTATTTTATACTCCATCACAAGTATATCATTTTTTGAATCGGACTCAGAGTCGTGTGGTAGAATATCTCCAAAATCTAGATGGTTACTGTCTAGATTTCCCAGTTCTAAATCTGCAAATAAACAAAAAACAGTTAAGATTTACTCATTTACTATTTTATTAAGCAGATAAAATAAGGATACTATATCATACATCACATAATACACAGAAAAATATATTATTCTTTTACAAGAATATTAAAAAAGTAGAAAGCCTATGTCTCTCCTCATGATCTATCTATCTCCTTGCCAAATTTTACATTGATCCGATCAGGCATTTAGTCACGAAAAGGTAACAAACCTTTTCTGTCCAATAATATGTTTATTTATTTTATAGAAGATTTTACTTTACCAATCACATGCTGAGTGGCAACCTACTTGTCGCAGTTACGACGTGCATTATTTATATTTTTTTCTTTTTTAATTTCCCTGCTTGTTGTATTTTACTTTTTTTTTGTGTATTGTTTTATTTCCTGTATGCATGTATGTTTCTGTGACAAATAAACATTTTTTCTTTCTTTCTTTCAATCATAAAGTTTTGTAACATACCATCACCTTGATATTCCTCCTTAGGCTTAAGAATATCTTGTCTCTCACAAACAGCTGGCAATTCTTCCTTCACAACAACGCTTTCTGTTACACCAACTTCAACTATATTTATGTTCTGTATTGGAGACATAATAAACCCATGGGGAAACCAGTTTATTAAACGGTTTTGCTGTAAAAAGACGATTTTAGTATTAGGTAAAGTACACTTATGGGCGTTTTTAGAGAAATGTTAAAAACTGGCCAAGTGCCAGTCGTACCATCGTAGTACGGAAACCCCCTTTCATGGGGTTTGTTGCCGCGAATCCTATTTTATTTAACATACGACTTGACACTGACCGGCAAATTGCAAAAAACGTAGAAAAATTCGAATTTCGCGGGCTACCTTGTCGCATTCACCTTAAATACGATTATATTAATAGTTTTTTAATGATTATTGAACTTTCCTTCATACTTTCCAGGCTTAGGACTGTCTACAATAAAATTGATTAAAAGTTATTAGTAACATTGCGTTATAGCTTTTTTTTGTTTCATGTTAATTTCACTTAAATATCACGGGGGTCACACAGGGGGCTCCGTTTTCGAGATATTTGAATTTCAATTTTTTAACATAATTTTCAACACCGGTAAGTTGGAAACGGTGCATCGTAGGACCGTAATACTGTTACGAGCTGGGTATGGGATAAATAAAAGCACTACCAATTGAACACACGAAATAACTTTATTACTTGCAAAACACTTATAGACAATCGCAAAACACTACTGAACACTTTAGCGCACTTGATTTCTCTTAGAACCTTCCGTTGTCTCGCTTAAAAGTAGACTGACTCGCTTCGTCCTCTCCCGGTCCTTTTATACCCCAAACACACAAAAGATATTCGAGAAAATTCGCTACTATTCCATAAAGCATCCAGAAAAAAACATTAACAAAAAAATAAACTTAAAGATAAATTATCCAACAAAGAAGAAGTTACTTTACGCCGTAGGCATACGGTCGAAATTAAAATGCAAGTACCGCGACGACGGGCGGCGGACTAACTACCTACAGAATGGAATTAGGTACCTACAAGAATTCACGCGTACTTCTCAGTTATTAGCGAGGTTTCTCGATGATTCTAGATGACCGACGTAACACTGCCCCCTCCTTAGACATGCTCGTCCCGAGCATCATTAGTCCCGTGATATCGCGCTAATCGGTCTACATGCACAACCTTAGGCGCACCTCGCGGACCCTTCTGTATTCGGTAGGTGACATCGTTGATCCTGGTCACAACTCGGTATGGTCCATCCCATTTTGCTTGCAATTTCGGGGACTTTCCCTTGCTCCGCACTGGGTTATGCAACCACACCAGAGAACTTTCATCGAAACCCCTACTGTTTGCCTTCCGATCATAACGGGTCTTCATCTTCTCAGACATCTGTTGTCCGGATTGTCTGATATGCTCATACACATCATTTAACTTATTACGCAGGTCATTTGCGTAATCCGTTACACTGCGTGGGACATCAGGGGGAGTTCCAGTGATTAAATCTGCAGGCAACCGTAGTTCCCTTCCAAAGTTCGCGAAGGCTGGAGTTACAGTCGTACTTTCGTGAACTGCACTCCGATAGGACAGAAGAAACGGCTGTATGTGCTTGTCCCAATCCTTTTGCCTGCTTTCCACAACTTTTGCCAGATATCTCTCCAACGTCTGGTTGAATCGTTCCACCATTCCATCAGATTGTGGGTGGTAAGAAGTGGTTCTGGTTTTGTGTGTACCCATCAATCGACATGTCTCCTGAAAAACTTGTGATTCAAAATTCCTCCCTTGATCGCTGTGAATTTCTAAGGGTACTCCAAAACGACAGAAAACTTCCTGAACCAATTTATCTGCGACTGTTGTAGCTTCTTGGTTGGGAATGGCGAAGACTTCTGGCCACTTTGTGAAGTAGTCCATGACAACCATGAAGTACTTGTTTCCGCTGTCACTTTCTGGAAATGGTCCCGCAACGTCCAGTGCTATCCGCTCCCAGGGGGCTCCAACGTTGTACACTTTTAACGCACCTCTGCTTCGTGTGTGGGGTCCCTTCACAGCCGCACAGCTGGTACATTTGCGACACCAGTCTTCCACATCATCTCGACAGTGGATCCAGTAAAAGCGCTCTCTGATCTTTAGGAGAGTCCTTTTTACCCCCATATGTCCTCCTGAGCATCCATCATGGTACAGCCGTAAAACATCCGGTACCTTAGCTTTAGGAACAACCATTTGTAGATGACAGCTGTCCCCTCGAGCGTTTTCCCATTTACGGCACAAGACTCCATCCTGGATCTCCAAGCTGTTCCATTGTGCCCAATAACTCTTTGTGATGGAACTCATCGCAGCCACATCACTCCACTTGGGCTTCGGAGCACCAGCTTTGATCCACTCGAAGATTGGCTTGATGTCCGAGTCATTTTGTTGTGCCTGTTGTAGGGTCTCCTTCCATTCATCGCTGAGATCCGTTCTAAGCAACCTCACGGGCACTACTTCCTTAGTCTCTTGCCTGACACAATGCTTGCAGTCTTCAGGACAAGGTCTTCTCGACAAGGCGTCTGCGTTACCGTGAGTTCTCCCACTGCGATGTTCGGTTATGAAGTCAAACTCTTGCAGTAGTTCAATCCATCTCGCCACTTGCCCCTCTGGATTCTTAAATTGTAATAACCACTTCAATGCAGCATGGTCGGTTCGTAACTGGAATTTTCGTCCCAACAAATATTTACTGAAGTGCTGCAATGTCTTCACTACGGCGAGCAGCTCCCGTCTTGTTACGCAGTAATTTCTTTCCGGTTTAGACAAAGACTTGCTGAAGTAAGCTATAACAACCTCCTGATCTCCTTTCCGTTGAGATAACACGCCCCCAATTCCAGTATTACTTGCGTCTGTGTCGACTATAAAGTCATTTTCAGTGTCAGGATATCCCAAAATAGGAGTATTGCACAGACGTCCCTTTAATTCTTGGAATGCGGTGTCGCAGTTCTCGTCCCAACAAAACTGTTGCTTTTCCTCGGTGAGTTTGTGTAGAGGTTTCGCAATGTCAGCAAAATTCTTCACAAACCGGCGATAGTAGGAGCACAACCCCAAAAATGCTCTGACCTGTGTCTTGTTATTCGGAACTGGCCAATCCTTGACGGCGACTACTTTCTCTGGGTCTGTTTGAACACCTTCCCCCGAAACTATGTGTCCTAAAAAGTTTACTTGTTTTCTGAAAAATGAGCACTTTTTCGGACTCAACTTCAGGTTTGCTGTTTGGATCTTTGACAGCACTCGGTTGAGGTTTCTAAGGTGATCTTCAAACGTACGGCCCACAATGATTATGTCGTCTAGATAGACAAGACAAGCGTCCCCAATCAATCCGGCAAGTACTTGTTCCATCAGCCTTTCAAACGTTGCAGGAGCGTTACACAATCCAAAAGGCATAACTTTAAACTGCCACAACCCTTTTCCTGTTGAGAATGCAGTCTTCTCCTTGTCCTTTGGGTCTATTTCTACCTGCCAGTAACCACTTTTCAGGTCTAGTGTAGTAAACCACTTCATTTCCGTCAGCGTATCCAGTGTGTCATCGATCCTAGGCAGTGGATAGCTGTCCTTTTTCGTGACGTTGTTCAGTCGTCGATAGTCCACACAGAAGCGCATACTGCCGTCCTTTTTCTTTACCAGGACCACAGGAGAACACCATGGACTAGATGAAGGCTCTATAACACCATCCTTCACCATACCCTCAATCATGGTTTCCACATCTTTTTCCCGTGCAACTGGCAGTCTCCTTGGTCGCTGACGGATAGGTAACTCGTTGCCTGTATTAATCCTGTGCTGAACCAGTCCAGTTCTTCCTATGTCAGCATCACTCGTTGAGAAAATACCGGCGTACTGAAGTAACATCTTCTTAGCCTTGTCCATTTCTCCTTTAGTCAAATGACAGTTTTCTAAAAACGTTGACACGTCAAATTTTCCACTACGATTTTGATTTCCGGTAGGTAGATCTTGCAATTGACGCATCCAAGCTACTTCCTCGCAAGTCCCGATCAAGGTACCCTTCTTAATCACTTGCTCCTTATCACTTGGATTCAGGATGCGTACAGCTGAGATGTTGTTGGCCTTTACCAGAGTTCGTGCCATCTTCCATGGAAAGTCATTGTTCACCCTTTCTATCACAACACTCCGATCTTTGTGTCTAGAATTCGGTGGTAACTTGACTGGCACGATCGTTTCTGATCTGCGAGGAAGAACAATTTCCTTCAAGCAGTACACATTCCCTGATGGTGCACCTTCCATGAAGACTTCCTCGGAACCACATTTCAACACTCCTTGGTCAATGTCGATCTCACAACGATATTTCCGCATGAAGTCCAAGCCTAAGATGCAATCGTCCATTATGTCGGCCACGATGACATTGTGCCGGTAAATTCTATCACCCAATTTTAACTCCATCTCCTTCTTGCCTCGGACGGTTATGTGCTGACCGGTAGCTGTTAGCAATTGTATACGGTCGTGGTTATTGAAGTAGTCCCCAAGAAACCGATTTGCCAGGTGAGAATTGACGACCGTGTGAGAAGCTCCAGTATCCAACGTCAGTTTGCATGGAGTTCCGTTGACTTCGCCGTTGATGGTCAAGCTGTTCCCGTCATGTGCTTGTGAGATCGAGATCCTCGGGGCTCTTTCAAAACCAGCCAGCACCCGCCCCCCAGTCCTGGCATTTACTCGTTTCCCTGCTGTGGCTGGGTAGTCACTTCAGCCACCCTTCCTTGTTGGGGCTGATCCTCTCTTGCTGAGCTGCGCTTAGGGCAGCTTGACCGAAGATGACCCTTTTCTCCACAAGTGAAGCACCTAGGGCTGTAACCTTGCGGGCGGTCGCGTACAGTTGACGCGACAACCTCTCTGACGCGGTGCGTACGGTGGTCCTGCCTCACTGCCTCCACTTCTAAAGCATGGGCCAAGGCGTCTTTCAGCGTCTCGTGGTGACCAAGTCTCACAGCAGCTCTAACTTCCAAGTCGCGTATTCCATCTACAAACGCCTGAACCAGATTTCCATCAATAAGTGCAGGGGCGGACTGGTATGCTTTGCGAACCAGCTTTTCCACTTCCAGGGCCCACTGCTGTAGGTTCTCGGCACTACGTTGAACACGATCCTTTAATTTGGCACGAAAGACGTGCTCCAGGTGCGCGTCGCCGTATCTAGACTCTAACGCCTCCAGCAGCTGTTCGTAGGTCACATCCTTGCCGAGTGCCTCAAGAATGGTAAGGGCCTGGTCTCGGAGACCCAAGGTGAGCGCTGTCATGGCTTGCGCTTTGGTCCACCCATTCGCCTTCATAACGGCCTCAAATTGGATTTTATAGGCCGACCACGAAGATGTTCCGTCAAATGGCGGCACTTTAAACCCGCGCACCGAAGGTGCAGCAATCACTGAAGTCACAGCCCCGTCTCCAACCTTAATTTCACTCAAGGCCTTCTTCACATCGGCGATCTGAATTTCGGCCTTTGCGATACGGTTGTCGTGCTGCTGTACCTGCTCCTTCATCACGCTCAGCTCTTTGCCCACTGATGCATGAAGATCCTTTATCAGGAGCATCTGTTCTTCTTGACGGCGAGCCTGCTCGTCCTTATCACGTTGCAGCTGTTCCTGTAACTGGCGAGCCTGCTCCTCTTGACGACGAGCCTGCTCCTCTTGACGACGAGCCTGCTCCTCTTGACGACGAGCCTGCTCCTCTTGACGACGAGCCTGTTCCTCCTTGTCCCGTTGCATCTGTTCCTGCAACTGACGAGCCTGCTCCTCTTGACGACGAGCCTGCTCCTCCTGACGGCGAGCCTGTTCCTCCTTGTCCCGTTGCATCTGTTCCTGCAACTGACGGGCCTGCTCCTCCTGACGGCGAGCCTGTTCCTCCTTGTCCCGTTGCATCTGTTCCTGCAACTGACGGGCCTGCTCCTCTTGACGACGAGCCTGGTCTTGCAGCAGAGCCATTAAGGCAGACAAGTCAGGCGCCGCTAGTGCTGGAGTAGATACAGATGGGCCAGCGACTGGCTCTGACGTAGGCTGGACACCGCCCGGTGTCTGTGTCGGGGAGTCTCCAAATCGCCTTTGGTCCATACCTTGTTGTCGCTGACTCCTCGTACGGATACTATCCGTGTCGTCCTTGGGTAGAATCGGCATTATTTATCCCTCACTTCTGACACCAAATTGTTACGAGCTGGGTATGGGATAAATAAAAGCACTACCAATTGAACACACGAAATAACTTTATTACTTGCAAAACACTTATAGACAATCGCAAAACACTACTGAACACTTTAGCGCACTTGATTTCTCTTAGAACCTTCCGTTGTCTCGCTTAAAAGTAGACTGACTCGCTTCGTCCTCTCCCGGTCCTTTTATACCCCAAACACACAAAAGATATTCGAGAAAATTCGCTACTATTCCATAAAGCATCCAGAAAAAAACATTAACAAAAAAATAAACTTAAAGATAAATTATCCAACAAAGAAGAAGTTACTTTACGCCGTAGGCATACGGTCGAAATTAAAATGCAAGTACCGCGACGACGGGCGGCGGACTAACTACCTACAGAATGGAATTAGGTACCTACAAGAATTCACGCGTACTTCTCAGTTATTAGCGAGGTTTCTCGATGATTCTAGATGACCGACGTAACAATACTATATGCTTCTCAGAACCGAAATGGCGACGCTAAGTCCCTATTGAACTCACACGGATAATATCAGAAATCAAAAATTAAAAAAACAAGGCGACTAAATTTTTTATTGCAGTCGGGGGACCTGTAAAGAAGGAAGGTCCCCCGACTGCAATAAATTTTTTGTTTAGTTTTTGTCATGGCTGGCAGGCAGGCGTGTTTTTTAATTTTTAAATTATTTTTGTTATAACTTGCGTTATAGCCATAATAGAGGAACGAAAGTTTATAATTCGTTTAAAATATTGCATGTATCCTACTGTCAAGGGAACTGCGTATTCGATCGCTCAAGTACGACCAACCTAAAACTTAACAATTGTATTGTTGTCTTCTTAACGAGTAAAGTTAGAATATCTAAAATTCCCGACGTTATAGCGTCTACCACGGGTATTTTTTACAGCTGTCTGTTTGGCTTTAAATGTAATGGTTTGCTTGCAAATCAGTTTTTTTCTGATTTTTGAAACCATTTATTTACATGGGATTACGTCAACCAAATAAAGATTCTGATTCTGATATCTGGGATATCCCGAAACGTTACCGCAGCAAAATCTTGAATAACTTCAGAACCATAGCACACACAAATTTTGCTTTTTATACACATTTACTACAATTACTATGCGACAAGAGCTATCTATTCATGTACCAATTTGGTTACGAGCTGAAACGATTTTTAAAAAACGTTTTTGCTGCAGTTTCGTTTATAAGATTACCCCAGCAAAATGTTGTTTTCTCAAATAACTTTAACACTACTACTCACACAAATTTTGCTGTTAGTAAACAAATTACGCCTTATGACACACTAATTATTTTTTATAGTCTTGATTGTCTCGAGCACAACATTTTGCTGGGGTAACGCACACTATATTTTAGGCAATATCCTTAAAAATATTGCAAAGCAATACGGCCGACGGGAAAGTGTCTGGGAGCACTGGCGACTTATTTTTACCAGACAGCGGCGAAGCCCAAAAGGAGGGTTATGTGTTTGGCGTGTATGTATGTATGTATGTCCGTTTCTTTGTTCCCTCATAACTCCTAAACGGATGAAGAGATTTGAATAAAATGAACGTCGTTAGATGCGTCTTGATAGCGCGAGTGTCACTGGCTACATCAAAAATGTAAAAAAAACAAATTAATTTCCTGATTTGGGGGCCATAACGCGGATTTCAAAAAACATTTTTTTTCCATTACCATCGAGTAGGGTATCAAAATGAAGGGTTTTAAAAGGAGATTACAAAAATATATGACACTTATGTAAAATAAAAGAGTAGTTCATAGCAACTTTGTTTTATTTACTACAAAAAAAATACACAGTATTGCAATTTATATTACAACAATAATTCCTTATTCACTATTTAATTATTTAATCAGCATAAACTTATACATTAAAATACCATCAAAATAATATTACAATATTCGACTTACTAATAAGTAGCGGGTGATGTTATCTCCACGAACGTTCCACACAAACTGAGCTCGCAATGATGGCGCACGTCCTTTTATATATAAAAAAGGTGGGGACGGCGCCGTGATTGCGAGCTTGCTATTTAAAATTATTTTAATATTGTTTTGCTGCTAAATTACGATTTTAGGTCATTAATAATCCGTATTTATTTAACAACAAGTAAAGTGATATAAAATAACATATTTTGAGGTATAAAATGACACGTGCTTACATAAAATAACCTGGAATGCACAATTGAGTACGTGACTGAGCACTTGTGTGCAAATATGTTTACAGTCGGCCATCCAAGCAAATTGCAAGTACGTCCTCGTACTTAGCTGCAAAATAAGAACATTTCAGTACAATAACAATATGTATATTATGTAAATGTAACAATATAAACAAAAATTAGATTTAGCCATTAGTTTAAATTAAGATGCATACTCCATTAGTTAATCAATAAATTTGACCCCATTGGTCCTTATTAATAGATTTGACCCCATTGGTCCTTATAAATAAATTTGACACCATTGGTCCTTATCAATATATTGACCCCGTTGGTCTTTATCAATATATTTGACCCCATAGGTCTTAAAATGTTGACCCCATTGGTCTTAATCAGAATATAGACCCCATTGGTCTGTATAATTACCTACGTAGCTATATTAATGAGAATTTCCGTAATCCGACTTTTCGCTTAGGACGTCATCATGTGGTCTGTTGAAACAAATCCATGGCTTTATCTTATCTACGGCAATTATAGTAGAATATTTTTTTTTTCCTTTTCTTGTAAGAGGTGTGTCCTCTATTTGGTAACGGTCATGATTGAAAACATTAGTAATTTTGTAAGGGCCCTGATACTTTGGAATTAACTTTTTACTGCCACCTGTAGAGGGAATTTGCCGCTCAACCCTTACTAAATCCCCAATATTATATTTAATAGGCTCGCAACGAGATTTATCAAAAGTTGCTTTTTGAGTCTCCTGTGTGGATTCAATGTGAGAGGATATCTCAGTACGAATTTCTTCGAGACTTTTGTCTATTGAAGTGATATCGTCATCGATTGCAGAAATTACTCTACTATCACTTAAACCCTGTGGCCTTATCCCAAAAAGAGCCTCTGCAGGTGTTTTGTTGATACCTCTGTTGAAGGTATTATTGATACCCCACTGGACATCGGGCAGGTGGTCTTCCCATTTGCTTTCGGATGTGCTAACACATTTAGCTGTTAAGGAGTCAACAATAATTTTATTATATCTCTCCACCTGACCGTTGGCCCTTGGAGTAGCAACTGCATTTAATACATGTTTGATGCCTTTATCTAATACAAACTTTTTAAAGAGATCACTTGTAAATGATGTGCCTCGGTCAGATATAATTCGTTTAGGAACGCCAAATATACTAATGAACTCGCGCAAAATTCTAATAGTAGTGCTTGATTTTGTATTTTTCACAGGTTTCAAATAGATGTATTTTGTGAAAGCGTCAATTAACACAAGAATATACACATTACCCCTACTACTACGTACGAATGGACCTGTATGATCCATATGTATAGTATCGAATGGTATGTCTACTTTATGTATTGGGTGTAAAAACCCGGGTCTTTTTCCACCAGGTGCTTTACTATACGCGCACTCTAGACATGAGGATACATATTTTGTAACAAAAGCACGCATATCTGGGAACCAATAATGAGTTTGTATTTTTTTCAACGTTTTGTCTAAAGCGAAGTGGCCGATATCGTCATGATTCTGTTTGACAATTTGCCATCGAACTCCTTTAGGCACAACCCATCTATCTCCATCAGGTGTGATTCTAAAAAGCTTACCATTTTTAATTTTATATTTTTCTTTTATTTCTAAAATGTCGTTAAATTCAGAGTTACTTAAAATACCGATAATCCGTTGAAGTTCTGAATCTGAATTCTGTACTGTTGAAAGCCAGTCTGTTTCTGTTATAGAATTAACCATTTTTTTCGAGTGATTATTACTGATGGATGGGTTGCGACTTAAAGCGTCCACATGAGCCATAGAAGATCCCGCTTTGTACTCGATTTCAAAATCAAATTCTTGCATTTGGGTCCACCATCTGGCTACCCGGGGAATCATATCGCGTTTCATGAAAGTGGATCTCAACGAATTACAATCGGTCACGATCTTAAAGTGTATCCCTACTAAATATACCCGAAATTTCTGTAATGAGGCTACAACTGCCAGAGTTTCTAGGTCATAAGAGCAATAGTTTTGTTCTTCAGGGCTAGTTTGTCTGCTAAAATAAGCTACGGGTTTTAAAATATTCTGTTCATTTCTTTGGAATAGTATACCACCGATACCTATTTTGCATGCGTCAGTGTGCAATTCTGTTACGGATTTTGAATTATACAAGGCTAATATCGGTTTTTTAATTAAAATTGTTTTTAAAGTATTAAATGCATTTTGTTGATCGGGCCCCCATACCCAAACAGCATTTTTTCTAAGTAACTGTGTCAATGGCTTTGCAATAATCGAGAACCCCTTCACGAACCTACGAAAAAAACTCGCTAGCCCTAAAAACTGTCTTACGTTGTGTTGATCTTTTGGTACAGGAAATTTTTCTACTGCCTCTATTTTAGCTGACCCTGGTTGGATACCTTCACTTGAAATATTAAACCCCAAGTAAGTTATTGAACGGCCAAAGAAAACGCATTTTGACAAATTGAGAGTGAGACCTGCTTCTGTCAGCAAAATTAATACTGTCTCTAATTGGCTCATACCCTCTTGGATTGATTTTGATGGGATGATTATGTCATCCAAGTAGGCTAGTGCCTCTTTATGACGTAAGTTGCCCAGAACCTGATGCATCATTCGTTGGAACGTTGCTGGAGCATTTGCCAAGCCGAAAGGCATTCGGTTAAATTCGAAATGGCCTTCCGGCGTGACGAACGCCGTTTTGTGCCTATCCTGCTCTCTGATAGAAATCTGGTAGTACCCAGATGCCAAATCAAGAGCTGTAAAGTACATGTTACCAGCTAACGTATCGATCTGATCATCTATAAGTGGCATTGGATAATTTTCACGTATAGTATTTTTATTTAAGGCTCTATAATCAATGCAAAGGCGGTAACCGCCAGTTTTTTTTCGCACGAGTACAATAGGACTAGCAAAAGGGGAAACTGAAGGGCGTACTATATCGTTTTGAACTAGTTCATCTACCATATCCCTGACTATTTCCTTCTCTTTTATTGCCAGCCTGTAAGGCCTATAGACTACAGGTGTATCACAGTGCAAGTCAATGCTCATTTCACATATTGAGGAATGCCCCAACTCAGAGAGTGTAAACGCAAAGCAATGTCGATAATTATTTAACAAGCGAAGCAAGTCATCAATTACTTTTTGGCTTAACTCACCAGAAAAGTTTAGGTCCGAAGAACAGATTAGACTCATTTGTTGATCTTGTAGTTTAGAACTAGCTACACGTAGAACTTTTTTCTCATTTTCTTGATTAGCAATGATACCTCGTGCAATTAAAGTATTGTCTTCTAAACATTGAGGCTCGGAATTTAGGCTATTTACAAGTACAACATTTTTTCCGTAACCATCATTGTTAAATTGATAAATTCCAGTCAGAACATAATAGAAAAAGTTATTTTTGTTACGCAAGCTTCCCTCAACGTAAAGGTCACCAGTGAATTTAGGTTCTGTATAGACTTCTAAAATTGTTAAATCTAATAACTGAGTATATTTATGGTTAAAAATTCTTACTTTTTGGTATTCGTTATCGATCTGATTTTGTAAAATTTCAAGATGTTCACTTGTTTTTTGGATCAATACGTGAGGTTGTTCAGTAAAAGTTTGACCTATCATAAGGGGAACCTGCATAACACAGTCTGGGACTATTAAAATTTCGACTTCAGCCTTGACGCCGTCAATTCAATCAAGGTATTGACCTTACCCAATGTATGCACAACTGAATTACCAAACCCTCTGAGTATAGGCAGATCTGTAGTTTTTATTTCTATATTCCCCAATTTGGATAACTGAGATTGTTTAAGCATCGAGCATTCACTACCAAGATCAACAAAGGAATCAAATTCTATGTCGTTAATACGCACAGTTTTAAAATATTTATCTGAAATTGCACCATTGATGTCTACCCTGTTAACTGATTTTTGAGCAGGAATAATTTTTGAAAAACAATTTTCCGCGTCATGACCAATTCTCATACATTTAGTGCACTTTTTGATTGGTTGAGAACATTGACCTACAAAATGACCTTCCTGTTTACAGTTATTACAACGAAGGACTCTGTCTTTGGCGCTTGGATTCTTTGCTTTATTATCCGAGGAGTTTGTACCAGGTTGATTTTTAATATTGGATTTACGGTCAGCGTTTTGTTTCGAACTTTTTGTATTTCTCAAATAAGTAAGCAACTTATCCAAGTCCTCATACTGAGCCGCTTCGGCACCTAACCTAACAGCGCGATCATCTATGCCGTGTAGAACACATTCTACCGCTCGTTTACCACTAATACTGCATCGGTTAATAAGAGTAATTTTGTCATAAAAATAATCTTCGAGGGAGTCTCCGTAACGTGCACGCTTAGCCAACATGTCTGCTAACATTTGACCGTAGTTTTCATCCGAGGGGAAAGCTGTTATTAAGTTTGCCTGCCATTCGTTCCAAGAAAAAAGCACTGATGGTAACCCTTCATACCAACGCTTTGCTATGCCTTGAAGTTTAGGTAGTGCATAATGTACTATTTGTTTTTCATTCCATGAATAAATGGCGGCACACTCATTCACCTTATGTAGCCACATACCCATCGTTTGCTCTTTTCTTGTAGGGTCCAACTCGGGTATAGTATTATTAAAAGAACCTATGTTTTCATGACTCGGAGCAAGGGACCGCAATGCCTGCACTAACATATTTAAATCACCACTGCCTCCGTTGGAATCAGTAGTGGTACCTGCAGTTCCTTGTATTGCTGCGGGAAGATATCGCACGTTGCGATTCGTGCCGTGTTGTTGGTTGCTGCCCTGCTGGCTGCTGTACCGCTGGCTGCTGCGCCGCCGGCTGCTGCGCCGGGGGCTGCTGCGCCGGGGGCTGCCGCACCACTGGCTGCTGCGCCGCGGGCTGCTGCGCCGCGGGCTGCTGCGCCACGGGCTGCTGCGCCGCGGGCTGCTGCGCCACGGGCTGCCGCGCCGCGGGCTGCTGCGCCGCGGGCTGCTGCGCCGCGGGCTGCTGCGCCGCGGGCTGCCGCACTTCTGATTGCTGCGCAAAGGGCTGCGTGATCGACTGTTGCTGGGCAGATGGCAAGTTGGGCCCACCACGTGGCCTGCTGTCTGCTCCAAACTCAGTCTTGAATCTTGTGATTGCTGCTCCAAAGAGTGATGGTGCCTGTGGTCATCTGTACTTCCTATTCGTTTTACTTGAGCACTTTCCAAAATCGGAGAGACAAGCACTCTTTGTTTATCCATGTTTCTCGACCGAAAAAGAAAAAAAAATACACATATTATAATGAGCTACTATCCCACTTCTGAATTGTAAAATAAAAGAGTAGTTCATAGCAACTTTGTTTTATTTACTACAAAAAAAATACACAGTATTGCAATTTATATTACAACAATAATTCCTTATTCACTATTTATTATTTAATTATTTAATCAGCATAAACTTATACATTAAAATACCATCAAAATAATATTACAATATTCAACTTACCATTAAGTAGCGGGTGATGTTATCTCCACGAACGTTCCACACAAACTGAGCTCGCAATGATGGCGCACGTCCTTTTATATATAAAAAAGGTGGGGACGGCGCCGTGATTGCGAGCTTGCTATTTAAAATTATTTTAATATTGTTTTGCTGCTAAATTACGATTTTAGGTCATTAATAATCCGTATTTATTTAACAACAAGTAATGTGATATAAAATAACATATTTTGAGGTATAAAATGACACGTGCTTACATAAAATAACCTGGAATGCACAATTGAGTACGTGACTGAGCACTTGTGTGCAAATATGTTTACACTTATATGTTTAAAATAAATGCAAAGTCACAAATCTTATAAACAAACACAAAAGTTAAATCATCTGCGAAGAATTTTACGCGACCAACGAAAGAACAAACACAAAAGAACTAAAAAGTTGTAAATAAAAAAAAGTATTTAAAAACTAAAAAACCCGACTGTTTCCCCGACATTCTATTTTCATTTCATAATTTAATATTCAAATAAACCCCACCTGCTTCCAAGTTTTGTTTAATTTAAAATGTGCTTGTTTTTTTCTTTTCAGTTTTTTCAGTCGGGTTTTTTTAGTTTTTAACTACTTTTTTTACGGATATTGTCTAAAATATACGTAAAAATCAGCTTGGAGAAAATACGTGAGGAAAGTAATGTTTTGATGTACCTTGATTACCTGATTCCTGAAAATTGGCCGTTTAAGCAAGCTAGCAGGTAGGCATGCATTCTTAGTACATACTAACACTACTCAATCGTCGTGGGTGGTAATTAATCAAATAACCCCTCCCGCTCTAGGCAGAGCGAAAGGGAGTGTCAGACTTCCACTGACTAAAAACCACCCATGATCCTTCCTAGTCCGTATATGTCGAGGCCGCGGTATCTCTTACAACATCCCATAGCCCCGACGGAAATTCTTTTCCCTTAACCATGCTCTAAGACACCTTGTAAATTTATTAGTTGGTAATATTTTAATACTGTCTTTTAATCTGTAAAATTAATTAATTGAATTATCTTACTAGCATGATATTGACTTATTTTGCACTAAGACGAGCGCAGCAAGAAAACTTTTACCAAATAATTTTTTTACGAATGAAGCACCGGCTGGTGGTACTCAACACACATGTAGCAACGTAAAATTTAAAATAAAATAACAAACCAGAAACCGTAACTTCAACTTTTAGGCATTAGTTAATCATCAATTATTGTATATCTGTGGAGGCTTGTAATTAGCAACGTCATTATATTTTTTTGTTTCCTATTTTTTATGTTATTAGTCTGTAAGCCTTCTTAAAAGTAATAAAATATTAAATACTAGCTGAACCCGGCATGCCTTGCAATGCCCTTTTTCCTACCTACTACCTACCTACTACCTACCTACTACCTACCTACTACCTACCTACTACCTACCTACTACCTACCTACTACCTACCTACTACCTACCTACTACCTACCTACTACCTACCTACTACCTACCTACTACCTACCTACTACCTACCTACTACCTACCTACCTACTACCTACCTACTACCTACCTACTACCTACCTACTACCTACCTACTACCTACCTACTACCTACCTACTACCTACCTACTACCTACCTACTACCTACCTACTACCTACCTACTACCTACCTACTACCTACCTACTACCTACCTACTACCTACCTACTACCTACCTACTACCTACCTACTACCTACCTACTACCTACCTACTACCTACCTACTACCTACCTACTACCTACCTACTACCTACCTACTACCTACCTACTACCTACCTACTACCTACCTACTACCTACCTACTACCTACCTACTACCTACCTACTACCTACCTACTACCTACCTACTACCTACCTACTACCTACCTACTACCTACCTACTACCTACCTACTACCTACCTACTACCTACCTACTACCTACCTACCTACTACCTACCTACTACCTACCTACTACCTACCTACTACCTACCTACTACCTACCTACTACCTACCTACTACCTACCTACTACCTACCTACTACCTACCTACTACCTACCTACTACCTACCTACTACCTACCTACTACCTACCTACTACCTACCTACTACCTACCTACTACCTACCTACTACCTACCTACTACCTACCTACTACCTACCTACTACCTACCTACTACCTACCTACTACCTACCTACTACCTACCTACTACCTACCTACTACCTACCTACTACCTACCTACTACCTACCTACTACCTACCTACTACCTACCTACTACCTACCTACTACCTACCTACTACCTACCTACTACCTACCTAAATACTACCTACCTACCTATCTACCTACCTACAACCTAACTATCTACTTACCCAAAAAAAAAAGAACAAAAACTATCCTATGTCCGTCTCCTGGTTTTAAGCTACCTCCCCACCAATTTCCAGCCAAATCGGCTCAGCCGTTCTTGACTTATAAATAGTGTAACTAACACGACTTTCTTTTATATATATAGATTTATACGAACACAATTTTTTTTTTTTAAGAAAACGTCGCCCCACACCTAGGAATTTCTCCTGTATCGTGGGTGCGTTCACAAACATTTAAACACACATACACAAATACCCAGACCCGGAACAACTATCTGTAGGTCATACAATATTTGTTCCGTGTGGGGATCGAACCCGCGACACGTAACGCAGCAGTCCATTGCTTGAGCCACTGCACCAACCGTGCCATCCGTAAATGCCGTATTGCATAACTGTTGTTACTGTATATCCCTGTCCTTGGAATTATGGGCAAAACTAAGCTATTCCTGTGCCTAGTGCTTTTTGAAAATATTTGATGGTGGTTTTTAAGTAACTACGGGTGCATTTAACAAACTTAGCGCATTCAAAGACCTATAGACTTGATAGGGTTAGCATCTTGACACCATTGAAAAAAGGTTTGCAGGATTCCCATGCGTGTATTCCCACTATGGTGTGGATGCATTTTTGTAGGTAGTTTATGTAGGTTTTACAAGTACCTTCCCAAGCCGTAATGCAGTAATTATGATGGACTGTGCCAGACCTAGATTGACCGCCTGGAGCTTAAACTCGGCCACTTGCCATAGTTTTTTAAACGCCCATATCAGTTTACTAACTCGGGAGGAGATATGTTCAATGTAGGGATGCCAGCTTAGTCCCTCGTCCAGAATCACTTCCAGGTACTTAATTGTTCATTTATAACATTCATGATTAACAAAGTTATGACAACAAATATCTATTAAAAAACCTCACCTCGTAATTCCCATTTGTTATCTGAGCATACAGCTCTTCTGCTTCCAAACATCTCCTCAGCAATCTAAAGCTTCGTTTTAATTCAGCACAGCAGAAAGAACAAGCGAGGATTGGTCTACTGTCCTTGGTTACAAACTGCAATAAAATTTTGTGTTTCAGTCTTCTGGGTTTAATAATAATATTCTGCAAATAAATTTAGTCTACATTGATTGATCACCACTTATGTTCAAGGCTGGTGGTAGAATTATAATATTATTTTAAGCACAGGTTTAAGTTGATAAGTTATGAAAGAGTGGAGTCTTCTAACACAGGCTTAAAAGCCTAAAAGGAAACTTCAATTACTAGTTTGTAAAAAAACTTGGCAAAAACAATAAATAAATATTATTTGTAGTTCTCTTTCACTAATATTATTGATTTCCCTTTATTCCGAATCTCTATCAAAGAGTTTCTATGATTTTTCAAGTAAAAGAAGGCATATTAATACAAATATTTAAGAAATATGTATTACCTAAATAAAGTGCTCATGCAAGCCACATTTTCATAATCTAAAAATATTAACTCTCCCGTCACTCTATATTTATGAAGCTTGTACTTTTATAAAACACAACATGCATCTATATAAATTTATAGAAAGTAAATGATGCTCAAAAAAGTTAAAAGTGTTAGCAACTAAAACTCAATTTCATAGCAAAAGCTTTTACGCAATGGCTCAAAAACTATATAATAAGTTACCAGGACAGGTTCTTTCAAGTACGAATATAAACGAATTTAAAAAAAAATTGTTCGATCTCTTAATTGGCCATGACTTGATTTTTTTTTATTACTTATTTTTTTATTTTTTTTTACAAAATATAGACCATTTCAAGGAACTAATTAGCTTATTTTAATTTTTTAGGGGTTGTACATTTTTTTAGGATTTTTTAAATTCGAGGTGCTCTCAATATCACTATGAGGCTATATGTAGTGCGGTGTTGTGCCACAGACAAATTAAAAAAGAATACAATGCCAATCTAAATCCAGTGACATATCCTTGACAGTTGAGATTGATACAGTGATTCAAGAGGAAGGTTTAATTGTATAATACATGCATAATATAGTAGAGAAAAACACCTGTGCGAAGCCGGGGCGGGTCGCTAGTATATAATAAGTTCATTGATGACAAGAGATAAACCAATCTTATATAAATCAAAACAATGTTATAGAATACTTACATTAGAGCCTTTGCTCCTCGTATTTCCGCTATATTATGTTGAGTGGACAACATCATATACTCAACAATCATAGCATTATTGACCGTAGGTATGTTACGGGAATCCGCCTTAGTATAATTTAAAGAAGTCATTACAACTATTCACAATATTTCACAAAAACAAACTTCAACAAAGCTGGCTAAACATAACCTACAAAATGTTGATATTGACAGTCTGGCAACCGAATGTTTTTTTTTTTCAAGAATGATAGAATGACAAAGGAATGTTCTATTATGTTTTGTTAGAGGGTCTGAAAGGTCAAATGAAAGTCATTCGTTAAAACAGCTATAACTTTTGAAATAGTATGTATTTTTCAAATCTGGTAACAGGCATGAATTCACCTAAGCTAACCCTCGAAATGGTTTTAAGACAGCGCTTGAAAAAAAAAATTAGGCATGCCCAATTGGCAAGGTGTATTATTCTGTTGATGAATTTGTAAATGACAAATTTTAAATCGAATCTGTTGTTATGTGATTATTATTGTATTAATAAATAAATTTATGACATTATTATTTTTGAATCTGTTTTTATGTTGTGATTATTAAGGCATTTTGTGACAATTTGTGACATTATTATTTCTATTTTATATTCCGGGTACTTTACATAATTTGGTATTTTATGAATAATCTTTTTTTTTTTTTCTTTTATTTAAAAAAAAAAACGTTGCCCCACACTAGGAATTTCTCCTGTATTGTGTGTGCGTTTACAAACATTTAAACTTCACATACACAAATACCCTATAATATTAATGTAAAGCATGATTTTATGATTTATTATTTTGATTATTGTGATAGTACGTACTTTTAAATCTCTTTTATAACAAACCAGGTATATTTTGTATGCCTTTTGGCGGGACTCAGCTTGGGTTTAATTTTATTATAACATCTTCTGTACCCTGTGTTCACAAAATAAATGAATTTGAATTTCAAAGTATCAACTTACTGGTATATCAGTCAGCCTCTCATATAGTTCTTGCAAGTCCTTGGTCACCACCACATACATACGAACATCCTCCGCTAGACATATCCTACACATTGGCAACTTTTCCATCTTTTGGTCAGTGGGTCGTCTTAGGAGCGGATTTTTATCTCTGCTTAAGTATCACTGAAGATAAACTTAGAAATTCTGCTGCATACAAATAACAGGCAAAGCTTGTATATTTTATAATTATTGCGACTTCTTTTAGTTTAAACGAAAGTGCAGTGGTAGAGTTTAACTTTAGAACTTGTAACCTCGCAGTCCAGTTCAGTTCCGCGGTAAACGGCAGCGGCCGGAGAGTGCTAGACTTATGTCAGACGTACGGCAGCCTTTAATTAATAGATATTAGTTTATTAGTCCCTACATACTATCAACTGCACCTATTGTACGAATATCGGTATTTTACTCAAGATGAATTTCTAAATTTCACAACACAAAACACTTTTGGTGACAATGACAGCTTGACATATTTGATTTGACATTACAAGGGCTGCATTCCGAATTACGCTGTAATCGATTTGAGCGTCCATAAACCCGTTCCGAAATGGCGTGAGCGCGATATTGATGTCCCTTGAATCGTCATAGATGACGTCATGACATGCGCCATCTTGCGATTACACCGACCATGCCCCAAATAAATATCACCGTGAGCGCTGTCAAAAATGACAGGTTGTGTTGAGTGTTGTTTACTATTTATATCTTGGCATTTTATGAAAAACACAGCAAAGAGTATAAGGTTCACAGGCTGGAGTCGCATAACCATGAGTATTCAAGTAAATATACTAGACGAGCCTAACGGGCGACGAATTTCTCTCATGCTCACATCAGAGCAATACGAGAGGGCTCAGACAGGTAAGTACTGGGTACATTTTAGCCCCTTTGCAGTTCTACCGACACTGCTCAAGCGATTGTGATGCAAATGTTTTGCTCATCACAACTGCTAAGCTGTCTGTTTGCAAAAGCTAGGTACCTCGTCTCGCCTCGTCTTTAAAGTGCATACAACCACTGTATTCTCTTCTGATCAATCAAAAATGTTTACAAAACTGGTACTTGCTGTTTACAGATACTGATTATGTACAGCAATTGGTGCATGACTTTGATGCAAATAGCCGCGAAACAGAGTCACTGCAAGACGACCCACTGACTGAACCAACAAATCAATATGGTAAGTTTTTTGTATCTGGTTATGTGCAGTACAGTAGCTGAATGTGTTTTGTATGCATAACATCATGTTGGCAACAGTTTATTTATGTGGTCACTCCTACTCTAATACTTAAATCTATTAAAAAACTCAGATAAAAGTGTTCTATGGTTTTGTCGTATTAGTATGTTGACAGTGCATTCTTTATGTACAAGAACTTGCTCTCAAATCCAATAAATAAAATGCTTTTGTAACTTTAAGTTATAAATTTTATTTAGTAGGTATACCTATATTTAAAATATCCTGTTTTATTCCAGTTTATGATTATGCGCCAAGTTTCATTCAAATCCATTCAGTAACAAAAATCTTGACAAACCATTATTATAGTTGTTGTCTAATGTAGTAGAAAGTACTTATTATTATTATTTTATTTCAGTAGATCAAGAGTCACCATCTCTATTCATATGGAACGAGGCATGCATTTTGTTGCTACTCACATTATATAGTGAGCATAGAGCAGATTTTGAAAAAATGCGTCATAAGATGGTATATGATATCATAGCAAGAAGAATGTGCGACTTAAAATATAATGTTAACGCTAACCAGTGCCAGTCAAAAATAAATAGTTTAAAAGCGAATGAATGAGTTATTTGGCTCAACTGGATGGGCTAATCCTGTAGCGCTGGCTTCAGAGTCAGGACCCACACCAAATGAAAACACTAGTCCACGACATATAGGACCAAAGAAAAGAAAATTTGATTACATATTAGAAGATTATAGAAAAGATATGAAGAAGTATAGGGAAGAAAGATCCAAACAAAAACAAGAAAATTTTAATAAATATATGCTACTTAAAGAGCAACAGCATAGGGAAAAAATGGAACTTTTGCAGTTGTTGTGTTTAAACAACAATAAGTAAATGTACGTGTTTTTATAGCTAGATTTTGTATTTGTTTTAAGATTTGATCAGTACCTTGTTTTAATTTAGTAATAGGTCCCGTTGTAATTTTTTATTAGATTTTGAGATTTGATCAGTACTTGTTTGTAGTAGATTTGAATATAAATACCTGTTAAAACCTGTGAATTTTATTAGTATAGGTCTACTTGTGATTTTTTATTAGATTTTAAGATTTCATCAGCATCTGTTTGAAGTAGATTTGATTACCTGTTAAAACCTGTGAATTTTATTAGTGTTTAATTGCAAAGCTGTAAGTCTGTGATTTTACTTAATAGACAAGGAGTTAAATTACTGTTGAACTGTGTTTGACTTTGGTCTTAGCATAATTAATAATTAGGAGAATAATGTGGCCTGGAGCTCAAGCGGAGCACCTGAGGTTCAGTCTGATTAAACTGTGATTCTAATTGATTGTTAATAAAAATGTTTTATTATTTAACTGTTGAACATTATTTACATACCTACACATGGCGCAATAGTAACAAGTTCCCTTCTCATAACTTTTAAACACATGATTATGAATATTTAAAATTGCAAGAATGCTTATTTATTACCTCTAGCCAAAAATGAATTGCATATTTACCTATCAGTTGCATTATGTTATAAGTACTTAAAAAACTTATTCTTATAATGATATAGGGTGTTAAAAGTAAAACTACAAAATAGATAATACAATATTTAAATCAACATTTATTGAATTAATAGGTAATTTTAATTATACTGTCCTTATTATTAAATTATTGGACAATGTTTGTCGTTTGTGAATCCCTTCTTCTCTCCCGTCGATACTGTCGTTAATAAGGCGCCCTCTTTGCACCACCCGTAAATGCCCTTCAACCGGGATCATGTCTCTCTGCAGTATACAAATATTATGAAGTACTGCTAGACCTAGTATGTACTCAGGTATTTTTTTTACTGTTACCATGGGTAAACAGTCCAGTATACTGCGCCAACGAGCTTTCCACAATCCAAATGCTCGCTCAATGGACATGCGTGCAGATGAAATACAAAAGTTGTAATTTTTTTGTCTAAGTGATAAATGTCCATTGTTTTTAAATGGAACCATAACGTTCCGGTGTATTCCGTATGCAGCATCGCCAATAATGTGGCTGTCACCTTCAAAATAGACCTCTGGGTTCTGTATAAAGTTCTGAACAGGCGACAGCCTAAATACCCGAGCATCATGCACACTCCCTGCATAACCAGCAAAGACACTGGTGAACACCATGTCATGAGTACATACAGCCTGGAACAATGTATTAACATCATACTAATTACTATATTATTTGAATTGTAATTTTACTAGGTACATCATGAGAGCTATCCTTACTTGCACTTGGATTGAGTGGGTTCCTTTCCTGTTAATATAGGATTGTGCGTCCTCGGTTGGCGCATTTATTTTAATATGCGTACTATCAATGGCTCCCACTACCCTTGGGAATGCACTGTGACTCTCAAACTCTCTAGCCACTTCTCTTGCATGCACTCCTCTAGGCCATCTTATGAATTGGGGAGCAAGGGAGTGGAGAGCATGAGAAACGCGTCGTACACTTCTCAGGGCAGTGGCCAGGCCTACGTCAAATTTCTCACACACAGATCTGAAAAATGAAAAAATTCAAATTAATTGTTTTTAATAAAACTTGTATCCAGTAGCCAAAACACATTTTCTGACCTGTGTAACACCCTCACATTATGTGTAAGCATTGTACTTTTTTTTTGAAAATCACATTCTTTCATAGTGGTAAGTAAGTACCATTTTTTATAAAATAACTAGACAGGATGAAAAAAAATCAATTTTTACCTGTAACAATCTGGTGTAGCCATCATCCAAAGCGCAATAAGTAACTGTTTTTTAGCTTCTGTAGGTTTTCGTCCAAAAGTTATTCCAGTTTCCATTATTTTTGGACCTATTAATCCCAATATGTTGTCAAAAGTATCAGGAAACATTCTGTAAAACGAAAGTAACAACAAAGTTTTTTTTGTGGCATACATTGGTGGCATACCTACATTAAAATCCAAGACATAACAGCATACCTGAAATGAGTTTTAAACTCATGAACATTATATTTAACTATTGTTGCATCAATGTAATTTGAAATACGTGGTTTTTTTTTACGTGGTAAATCTTTGCCGGGAGCAAAACACGCTAATAAAAACACTTCGACGTCATCCTCTTCGTCACTGGACGAATCGTCGTTCTCTGGCTCAAAATCTGAGTTATCAGAGTCGATAAAGTCACCAACGTTACTTCCATTTCAAAAATAGGTCTTGTGGTTCTGTTGTTGTGAAAGATTTCGGTTTTGGGGTTATGTTTCTGTTATCGAGCGAGCACTGTGAACGCGCTCACGAGCAGTGTTGCCGATGTCCACGGTCTAGATTACCCAAAAACCTGATTGAAAATCCCCAATTTTGGGGAAAATAATATCAATATTCCCCACATTTCCCCACAAATTTTCATCAAAGAAATAAAAGCACTATTTATATAAATCAAACATATTTATTTATTAATTAAAAAAAAACTGAAGTTTTTACATTTGTTAATACTTAAAATAAAAAATAAATAAATAAATCTACTGCAGCTCTTCATTTCGCCAAATTTTTTTGGTTAAGGTGGAAGCTCACATCTGGCCCGCGAAATTCTAATTTTCTTACGTTTTTGGCAATTTGCAGGCCAGTGCTTGGTTGTATGTTTATGAAAATTTGATTTGCGACTGTAAGACGTATGAAGTTACCGAATTATAACCATCAAAATTACTAATTACTAAAGAACGACGACTAAATTACTAAAGAATGACTTTTACATGCAAAAATCAATCTTGACATGAAAATGAACTTGGAGGGTACAGTGTCAGTGTGGCAAAGTAATATAATGTAATGTAGGTATAATACTGACTACTGAATATTCGTTTTATAACATACCTTGGAATTATCGTCGTCCTTATTATCTTTCCCTTTACATTTTAACAACCACTTGTCCATATTTGCACAAAAGCTTAATTATTAGCATTAAAGTAAATAACAACAAGCAGTGCAGTATTATTATGTTCAGCCAACAGTTGTCTGCAATGACTGCAATACTCTGTATAGTTCGTTACGAAACTTACAATTACGAACTAAAGTAATAAACAAGGTTTTCCCTGATACATTTTGATGATCATGAATGTTGCCATAAAAGAAACTATAAAACCTTTCTGCCGGATATGTTGAGTTAATGTTGAATTAAATTTACATAATTTATAAATACTTTTAATACTACTTTTATGACTTCTTAGTTTAGTTCTCGTGTAAATGTCTAAATTCCCCGCGTTTTCCCCACATTAACGCTCTCCCCACAAATTACCCAATCGGACTGAAAATCCCCGCAGTTTGGGGAATTCCCCACAGATTGGCAACGCTGCTCACGAGCGTTCCGAATTGATGACAGTTCTTAGCTGTCATAATCGTGATATCAAATCGGTACGCAAAATATAGATGTGAGCGCTGTGAGCGATTATTTTGTAATTCGGAATGCAGCCAAAGATTACAAAGCAGGGACAGACCATACTGATTCTTTAAGGTGGAAGCTCACATCTGGCCCGCGAAATTCTAATTTTCTTACGTTTTTGGCAATTTGCAGGCCAGTGCTTGGTTGTATGTTTATGAAAATTTGATTTGCGACTGTAAGACGTATGAAGTTACCGAATTATAACCATCAAAATTACTAACTACTAAAGAACGACGACTAAATTACTAAAGAATGACTTTTACATGCAAAAATCAATCTTGACATGAAAATGAACTTGGAGGGTTGTATTGATAATTTTGATGGTTATAATTCGATAACTTCATACGTCTAACAGTCGCAAATCAAATTTTCATAAACATACAACCAAGCACTGGCCTGCAAATTGCCAAAAACGTAAGAAAATTAGAATTTCGCGGGCCGGATGTGAGCTTCCACCTTAAGCCGTTACATCAAATCCTCTGTCTATGTTGTTGTGGTATATGTCTGTTTTAACAATTATAATATTTATTTATTATTTATTTTTTGTTTGTTTCAGTCCGCTACTAACACAACAAGTCCAACTGTATCAACCGAAGATTTTTTATTTATGTTAACTGTTTTTATCTATTTTTTATTTCTTGTAACACTCACTTCCGTTCCATCTCACTTTTGACATTGGCAGAATTGCCATTCAACAAAAATAGAATAGAATAGACCATACTGATTAGAAATATTCAATTCTTGATATTACAAGAACTTGTAATAATTTACACCATATTTAGCAGTTTGAACTTCTTTTTATATTCATTTGAGAAAGAAAGAATATTTATTTGGCACACGCCACAAGTGCACACAACAAAAAATAAAAAATATAAACATTAAAACAGAAAAAAAAATATAATGTGGGTCACGGCTGTGCCAAATATTGGGGTCTCCGTTCAGCATACTGTCGAGCAGCTAGTCCTCGAAGCTGGAATTCATCTAGCTAGACCTGTCGCGAAAGATGAAATCGCGATGTTCCAAACCTACAAATATAAATATATAATTGCACAACATTAATGAAACAGCAACACTAAATCAGTATTGACAACTTGACGCTACCAAAACGAAGCCGTTCTTTAGATGGCGCCAAAACATAACATATTCTGTCAGAATAATAGATGATATAATTTGAGTAAAGTAAATTCAGTGCAAAAGGATCATATGGAGATTCTTGTCACCCGTGATGCGCGCCGCCGGGAAAGCTAAGTATTATCTATCTGATTCTGTAAAGAATATAAATTTGATATGTTTGGTAATTTGATGTTGAGTACATGAAGGTACTTTTGCCTGCTTAATAATTTGGGACACCTAATCTATTAAAGGTGTGATCGTGCCTTCAGCATTCGGCTGGAGGCGTAATAGCGACACACCGGGCGGTTTGTCCGGACACGCTTTAACGCTGGAGTTTGTAAGAAGTGTAGTAGGCCAACCTCTCTTATAAATCTCCTATTTGGTCCCCCATGGCCTAAGGCGTCGACGGGCGCAAACGTCGACGGACGTTGTAATAATATATTGTCATGTGTTATATGATGATTCAAGGGGGAGCATTCCAGAAGACAAGGCGATGGGCTTATGTAAATCTGGAATGCGTGCTTTTGCAGAGGTGGAGAAAATCCGTTAATCTGATTAGCACATAGGTGTCACAATCACAAACATTAATGATAAGAAATTGAAGTAATTTTCATCATAGATATAGCAATTGAGTTATTACTATAAACAGCTATAATAAATTATGAACAGATAGGTGATACTTAACCCAAATATTCATGGGTACTTAAACTTACAGATATCCTAGGTGCGCCTGAGGAGTCGGATGGACTGATGGTCGACATGATGATAAAACCTTCGGTGCCTTTGAGGACCGAAGCGTAAGAGTCTGGATTGGGAGATAATCCGTATCGGGGTGTGATTCGTATCGGTGAGTATCTCTGATATATCGTGAGGCGGGGATTTCTCTTCACATCAAAGCGAAGCAGTACAATCCTATATTATTACTTTAAAACAAAGCACATTGTAAACCTGGAGATAACCAGAAAATAATATGAAGAAGAGAAACCCACGCGCCGTCGCGACATGGTGGAGATGCTGGGATCAAAGCTTTGAAGCATGAGAGACAATCGTGTACAAATCAGGTTGTCAGCGACATCTTTGTAATCCGATTGGAACTAACGTTCAATAAGCGGATGTCCATAAAAATTCACTCACAGGCGACAAAATTCGAACGTCATGGTAAATGACGAATAAACGTTCATTTAACTGAATAAAAAAAAAAAAAAAAAAACGGCAAGCTGAGATGAAAGATTCTCGAAGTTGCTGCAAATTGAATGGATTTAAAACGTGTGTGCTTAAAGGGTGCAACGTTATGAGCGAGTTAAACAGCCTAATTTGAATTGATTTGAATTGATCATGGTGTTAAATTCGGCAGAATGTGTAATGCTCTTTTTGACCGGAAGTAAGAAATAATATGCGTTAAGCTCGAATGAAAATTATCTTACTTTTAACGAGTTAAAACTTATAAATCTTATATACAGTTCAAGTAAAATTCAAAAGTAATTTACTGAATAATATATTAAGTCCTTTTGCACTGAACAATTGACGGAATTCCAATTTTCACGAATCATGAAATTCGACCGGGAAAATTTTCCATTCATTCAAAATGGCGAACTGGCGATGGTAAACTAAACGGCAGCGTCTCGTGTGTCATATTGAATATTGAAAAAACTAAAACTTAGTTCGTTACTTTCTTTAAAGGAATAAAACCCTCAGAAACCTGTTACGTATTGTGTATATAGTAAACGTAATTCGTTCAACTGTGAAAAGTGCTCCTATCATAAATAGGAAACTGATTTGTTTGGGTGAAATAATCCAAAGGAAGTTATACCTACCTCCACGCACGGAAGGGAAGCTTAACATAACTTAGGAGTAATTAAGAAGATTATCAGGAAAAATATTTTACGATTATTACCTAAAGATAACATTACTATATATGAGTTCGCATAAAACTGTTTGTTTATACCTAATACTCTCCGTAAAGATGGGCAAATGAAGGCAGTTGCGTGCCGCTGATTCTACACACCTAACATCTCATATACAGATCACTGCTACTAAGTATTAAAAGGGTACATCAACGCTTACTGTAAGTTTATCTTACTAGTTACTTTGAAGAACTGAGCATAAAATTGATATATTCTCATAAAACTAATAAAATACTCTGGCGGAGGAAACTGGATTGTATATTATAACTTGTGTCATGTTATACATATCATCCCTAACTGACTGAATGCATCGTTTCATGTTAACTACTAAAGTGTACTAAGTAACTAATTACTAAGTTGATGTAGGTTAAACCTAACATCATTTGTGGATGCATACACAAATGGTGTTGGAATCTTACATGTTTATGAGTAAGTAATTAAACAACATAAACAACATCAACAATATAAATGTTGGTGAGAGGAAAACAAAAGAAACAATGGATGGATTGTGCGAGAAATGATATGAGAGAAAAAGGTAAATAATTGTATGATGGTTAACAGGGGAGAATGGAAGAAAAGTCAGGAGGGGATAATTGGATGACATAGAAATTTTAAATAAATTCAGGAAAATTTAAAATAATGAAATTAACCAGTTTTACCTGTCGGACAGCAATGGTAATATGAACAAATTCTGAGTTAATATGGAAACTTCGTAGGTACAAGGGAATTTTCCTGGCACATATAATTCAGTGGTTGAGTTTATCATGGAGAATGTATTAGCCTATAGATAGTAAAATATTCCTTGCTTTTAACTTGGAAAACTTTTCTGTTTTATGCAGGAGGTCAATAAAAACTTTTCTGTTATATACAGTGTCAATAAAAACTTTTCTGTTTTATACAGGATGTCAATAAAAACTTTTCTGTTTTATATACAGGACGTTAATAAAATCGAATAAAATAAATAAATCGAATCGAGTCTATATCGAATGCTATCTCTAAACTAACTGAAGAAGCTCTTACCTATAAAGATAATATTAATAAAGAAAATTCCGAAAATTTAGAAATAGTGCTAGGTAAGCTAGATGTAGCGGTGAAAAGGTTCGGAACTGAGTTAAACAATAGTCTATCAATAAATGAAATGCAATCTTTCGTGGAAGAAATCACTTCCTTTAGTGAAGTACAGCTAAACGGTGAGGAGGTTCTAGCGGAAATGAATATCAAACTGAAAAGGATAAAAGGAAACTGCACTAACTGTATTACCGGGTAGGAATACGGCATTAATGGGGAAATTACCCAAGTTAAGTTTGCCAGAATTTTCCGGAGACATTCTGGAATGGCATCAATTTTGGAACCAATTCTGCTCCAATGTAGGAAATAGAGACTTATCAGAGGTAGACAAACTGTTATACCTTAAAGGTTCTTTGAAAGGCGAAGCAAAGAAGGTCATCGAAGGGATCGAGACCACTAATAAGAACTATGAAATAGCTGTTTCTACACTGAAAAATAGATATGGTAAAGAAAATCACATCATAGACGCGCACTACGCCGCGTTATACAAAGTACCGAAAGCCTCCAAAGGCAACGTAACAGAGGCGAGAAACACATTTGGTCAAATAGAAAGACATTTATGAATCCTAAAATCGCTGAATCAAAACGTCGATCACGATCATCTCAGATTCATGATCCTAGAAAAGATGCCCTCGGACATAGTGTATGAACTAAAAATAAAAGCAAAAACCGACTCAATAGAAGAAATCCGTCAACATTTGGAAACCATAATAGCTGCTAGGGAAGACGCAAATAGGATCACTTCCGAAAAACTGGAAGAGTATACCACCCAGACGTTACACACAAGTTCATACAACAAGAAGGGAAAATTCGTAAAACCCAACAGAAATCACAACAACTACAATCCAAGTCAACCTCGCCCAGGGAATAAAAGGGAAGAAAGGTTCAGTGAGAAAAAACCATTCCATAAAAACATTAACTACGATAGTCAGTCCACTAGAAGAAGACCTCAAGAACAAGGAAGTAGCAGAGACAGGCCCATGATAAAGAAAAGGAAAATTCAATGTATTTTTTTGCCAAGGATCGCACTTCAATGATCAATGCGATGTTGTTAAAACTGTGGAAGAGAGGAAAAAGAAAGTAAAGGATCTCTGTTTTGCCTGCCTAGGTAGAAGTCATCAAGTAAAAGATTGTAAAAAACCAATCAAATGTGTACACTGCAACAAAATTGGCCATCATAACAGAGCATTTTGTTATAAGAATTGCATAAATAAAACCGAGGAGGTTAAGACGCTTCATGTCAATTCTATAAGCTCCACTATATTACAAACGGCGATAGTTAAGGCTCAACGTAAAGACGAGGATTCAAGTGAAAGGGCATGTCGAGTACTGTTGGACTCGGGTAGTCAACGTACTTATATAACGCAAGAAGTAGCTTTAAAATTGAACCTTCCTATCGAAGAGGAAAGTACCTTATCAGTTTTCACGTTTGGATCGAAAACTCCCCAAGTAATAGAATGCCCCGTAGTCAGGTTACAGATACGAACAAGGCCAAATAATGTTTTGCAAATAGAAGCAAACGTTGTTCCTCATATTTCAAATGGAGTTCCTTTCCCTGGTATCGACATAGGTAAACACAAAGATGATCTGATATTGGCGGATGACGGCTCATTGTCACCCAAAATAGACATATTGATCGGCAATGACTTCTACATTTCGTCGGAAATCCGTAAGTGTAAACCAGCCGTATTTAAACGCGGCCTGTCTGTTACTAGCCCTATAACCGCGCTTTTACACACAAACAAAAGCAAACAATACATACACAACGCATACGCAACGTTCATTCAATCAATTCGTAGGTAATCAATCCTACCCCAATCACGGTGCGCGCACGCTCCTAGCCGCGCCCCCGCGGCTCTGGAACTAACAGTGTGTTTGATGTCGCCGAAGCGTGCGGGTGCTTTGCGAATTTCGCTTCTCGGTACATCGTTGAGACGTAGGTACAAAGTGCAAGATGACGGACAACTATTCAAATGTCGAGTTGGTGGAGATGGTCCGTCTGTATGCCATCAGTGGAGACAGCCTACGACGAGCCATCCAGATGTTCACCGAAATGTTTCCCGATCGGGAACCCCCATCACAGAGCGTCATGCTGGCTGCTACGCAAAGACTGCGGGATCATCGGCAGTTTGACGTTCCCCGGCATGCTCAAGCTCGCGGCAGCGTAGGCCTGCCTGTCGCCTTGCAAGAAGATTATCCTGGAGTACTTCCAGCGAGACCCACGGGCAAGCACGCGGGAGGCTGGTCAACACTTTGGAGTGCACCACACCACAGTGTGGCGCCTACTGAAGCGTGAACTGCAACACCCGTTCCACTACCGCAAGGCACAAGACATTCACCCAGGTGATAATGCCGTGCGGATTACATTTTGTCGCTGGTTGCTGGAACACCAAGACGCCAACATCCTGTGGACGGACGAGTGTTTATTTACTCGAGTTGGTGTCTACAATGTTCATAACGAACATTGGTGGGCTCACCGCTACCATAACCCGCACGTAACCAAACGGCATGCGTTCCAAGTGTTGTTTGGACTGAATGTGTGGGCTGGCATAATAGGGGAACATGTGCTTGGACCCTACTTCATTGATGGGTACCTCAACAGTGCCAAATACCTGGAGCTGTTGCGTCACGTTGTCGAGGATATGTTGGGTTTACACGGAGGAAGTGACAAGTGTAACAGAATTACGTGCAAGGATCATTAGTGCTTTCGACACTTTAAAAACGAATGTGTTAGTGTTACGTAAGGTGAAGGAAAACCAGCTACCTACGTCGTGCTCGATTGTGCGAGGAGTGTGATGGTGGCCACTTTGAACAATACCTCCGGGTAACTTAAGTAGGTAATTTATTTATTTGTACATTTTGTAAATACGTTGTTAGCTTAATCAATTTTATTAGTGTAAATAAGTTGATTTCAAATTTTTAACTACGCCAATAATACCTAAGAGTCGAAAGTATCACCACGTAGGTTTAGCACGTCTTTCCATTTCCATCAAACGTAAAAACATTTTTAGACTTAGTGGATCGGTACACCAACTAAACTAAGGTAGGTATTATTGCCGGTCCTAAGCCCGTTAAGTAGGAAAGAAAATTTTAAATCAACCAATTTAATCCACAAATAAAAACAAAATCACTACGAAAACTTTAGGTTGAAGGATAAAGCAAAACTAACATTTTATTAATCATCTGATATCAGGTCAGTGAACTTTTCTTTGGCGCACTAGTATTACTGTCATTAGTAAGATTTCCGTATTCCAATGATGCTCAAAAATGAGTTAGTTATTAAGCGAAATTTATGACAATAATGTAGGTGGTTTTCGAAATAAAATTAGGTAAAATGATTGCTACCGGTCATGGCTCGGTCGCGCTCGAGCGCACGCGGCTTGCATTTCGTAGGTAAGACGTCGACACTCACGCACACAGCTGAGCTGCATTGTAGCTGTGTGCGTAGTCGGGTGATTCTGTTTTATTTGTATTAAATTAAGGGTTTAATTCTGAAATACTGTTGAATTTCAACAACAAAAAAAAAGCAGCGCTTATTAGTTATTACCCGCTACCGTACTTCAATTGATTATTTATGTCTTTTATGACAACCTCCTGAAATTTGACGAGGATGCAAATCAACACCTTGTATACTGACTGGGAAAACTAATACGAAATCCACTGACACGTTGTCAGTAATAACTTACTTTCAGGGAGTAGAAAACAAATTAACACCACCGGATCTTCCATTATACAATGGAAACCTCAAATGCTTATGGGAACTAGAATCCATTGGAATATGCGATTCGCCAAAATTGACTAGGGACGAAGAAGTAATCAACCAATTCAATGATACCATAGAACTAGTAAATGATAGGTACACTGTTAGTTGGCCATGGATAGATTACCCACCTAATTTAGAGACTAATTACGGCCTAGCTATAGGCAGACTAGTCAACCTATTCAAACGATTAGCAAAAGAAATAATTGAAAGTGTACCAGACAATGAAAAAAGAATCGAAGATGTAGATCATCCTATACACTACCTGCCACATCACGGTGTTAGTCATCCGGGTAAGCCAACTCGCATAGTCTACGACGCTTCGGCAAAGACTAAGCATAGCAAAAGTTTAAATGAATGCTTACATTGCGGTCCACTTATGCTAGAAGACTTGACCGGAATGTTGTTAAGGTTTAGGTCACATCCGATAGGAATAACAGCAGACGTAGAAAAGGCTTTTCTACAAATAGCATTACACGAAAGGGACAAAGACGTAACTCGATTCTTATGGTTGAAAGACACAAAAAGGGCGGCCACGAAAGATAACATCCTGCACTTACGATTCTGTCGCGTACCATTTGGAGTGATATCTAGTCCATTTTTTCTGAATGCTACTTTGAAACATCATCTATTGCGTTCCAATGAAGAAAGTCTAAAACGCATAGTGAATGACATTTAAGTCGATAACCTTGTCACAGGAGCGGAATCTGTACAAGAAGCGACAGCGATGTATGAGTCGTGTAAAATCGCATTTGAAGAGATTTCAATGAATCTTAGAGAATGGAGTTCGAATTCCAAACAATTCTCAGAAAGCATTTCTTCATCGGATGTCTGCAAAGATGTAGAAGTTAAAGTATTAGGACTGAATTGGAACACAGGAGAAGATACGATCAGATTGAGACCAAGAAAGACTACAGAAGCCACTACCAAGAGAGAAATACTAAAAAACATAGCGTCAGTCTACGATCCATGTGGATATGCTGCACCAGATTTATTACAAGCAAAACTTTTACTACAAAATCTGTGGATACATAAATTCAAATGGGATACCCCATTACCAGAAGAATGGACCAATGAATGGCAAATTATCAGAGAACAACTAGAAGACACAAAAAACATTGTTTTACCAAGGAAATACTTTAAACAAGCTGGTGATGACAATATTCGACTGCACGTTTTCACGGATGCATCAACCAAAGCTTATGCTACAGTTGTATACATTTCTAATGGAAAAGAATTGAGTTTCGTAATAGGAAAATCACGAGTGGTACCCATCAAGGATCAGGACAATTTGAAAATCCCAAGGCTTGAACTATTAGGTGTTCTAATAGGTAGCCGGTTGCTGAAGTACGTAACCAAGTTCCTGGACTTTGAATTTACAGAAAACACTATATGGACAGATAGTCAAATAGTGATTGATTGGTATTACGGCAACAAACTACTACCACCATTCGTTGCAAGGAGGATAGACGAAATAAAGAAAAATACACCAGTAACAGTAAGATATGTTCCAACAGGATTAAACCCAGCAGACGTGGCTACTAGACCCACAAGTTCTATGGAAGACAAGCAGAAATGGCTATCCAGACCAAATTTTCTACTGGAAGACTCCAGAACTTGGCCGAAAGGTTGTAGAGCCGAAATTTCTTTACTTAATGAAACTGAAGTCGCTATAAGTCTCACATGTTCTTCTGCGGAACATGACTTTTCTTTTCCTGTTGGGGAGGATCTCACGAGTGATGAAAAGATCTCAAAAGAGCAGGAACGGAGAAATCAATTAGATAAAGAATCACGAAACAGCTCCACAGAAAACTGTGAGGACAATACGCTATCACGTACACAAAATATCAAAAGGATTCAAAAGGAACATTTCCCTGAGGAAGTAGAGGGTAAAGATACTAACTTACAACGAAACTTAGGAGTATTTACCGACATAGACGGTGTCCTACGTTGCAAAGGAAGGTTACAAAACGCTGATTGGTCTTACGATAAAAGATATCCAATATTAATCCCAAAAGATTGTGATTTCACTAACACAATGATCCTAGAAACACATGAGAAAAACTATCATGTAGGGGTCAACCACACCTTAAGTTTGATCAGATTATCGTACTGGATTCCCCAAGGAAGAAGCCAGGTAAAGAAAATATTAAGAAAATGCACAAATTGTGTCAAACATGGAGGAGGTCCATTCAAATTACCAACTACTCCAGCGCTTCCTAAGGGCCGGTTTTTTGATCCGTAGTTAACACAACTAATGGTTAAAAATAGTAACAAATGGTTAAAGATTGGCAAAATGTGTTTTTTGATCAATGGTTAGCTTAACCAATGGTCAAATAACTAACTATTAGTTAAAAAATGTAACCACCCAAAGTTGGAGAGTTAAACAATATGGCGGATGGTTAATTCAAACACAACAGCTGTTTTGTACGTACCTATCTACAAGATTTGTTGTTGTCAACGTCGTATTTCTCATTCTTTTGTATCATGAATTTAAACATAGTTAGATATTATGATTTGTCGGAAAGTTCATCAGACGATGATATTTATGTGGAGTACGTGTTAATGAGACGGCCGAAAATTTTTAGACCACGTAACCCACCCTTGGACACCTGGGATAGTGTAGACTTTTGCCAACGGTATCGGTTATCAAAGGAAACAGTTATGTGGTTAGTCGGTGAAATTGGAACCTTTCTAAAAACTCCCACCACAAGGTAGGTACCTAAATTAAAAATGCACCTAATTAAAGTTTCATTGATTGCATTTAATTCGCAAACCAATCTTCACAACAACCTAGGTTAGGTTGTTGTGAAATAATAAATATTTAACAAATAATTATTTCTCGCGTTTTAGGAATCAAGCCATAACACCTCTTGAGCAAATATTGCTTACATTGCGGTTCTACGCTACAGGCACCATGCAACGATGCTCTGGAGATTTCTTTGGGATATCTAAATCATCTGCATGTAAAGTTATCCACGCGGTCTCGAGAACTATTTGCACTAAATTAAATTACTTCATTGAAATGCCGCACACCACAGAAGAAGTAAGAGAAGTAGTGGCAAAGTTCTACTCAATCGCCAAATTTCCAAGTGTAATCGGAGCGATAGACTGCACTCATATACGTATTTTAAGCCCAGGTATGTTGGTAACTACTTACATAGTCATTTCAAAAAATGCAACTGAATGCATCTTTTATTTTTTTAAACTTGATTTTATTTCAGGCGGTGATAATGCGGAGCTCTATAGAAATAGGAAGGATGTGTTTTCTATAAACACCCAGGTAGTAGCAGATGCTGATCTAAAAATAAGGGATATAGTTGCACGATGGCCAGGCTCTGTACATGACAGCACTATCTTCAACAACAGCAGAGTTAAATATCTAATGAACTCCCAACAACTAGGCAGGTGCTGTCTTTTGGGAGATCGGGGCTATGCATTAAAGAAATATTTATTAACACCAATGGCAGATCCTCAAAGCGCTGCTGAAAAGCTCTACAATGAGAGCCAAATCAGAACAAGAAATGTAGTGGAAAGAACATTTGGTGTTTGGAAGAGGAGATTTCCTTGCATAGGCTCTCAATTAAGAGTTAAATTAGATAATGTGCAGGCTATTATTGTCAGCACTGCAATACTGCATAATCTATGCATTAGAAATAGAGAAGATTTGCCCAGTGGTGGAAGAGCTATAATTGAAAATGAGCAAGAAAATATTGTCTTCCCAGTGACAGAAAATGATCAGCAATACAGAAGAGATCTTATAACTACATACTTTTTCTCATTACTAAACTCTGAAGGAGCTTAATAACTGTAAATATAATGAATTTTATTACATAAACTGAATTTAATTTTCCTATTGATCAACACTAAATTAAATAAAACAAATTTGAGTTGTCTAAGAACTACTAGCTTTATTAAAATCTACTTTTGCCTTTTCAGCCTCAAATTTACACTTTTCTAATATTAAATCATACATTTTTTTCTTAAACTGCAGCTCTTGGTCATGGAGTTCTTGTTTGTGTCTCATGTTTTGCTCATGTTCTTCCTTGGCATACTGGGACAATTCACTTTCTCGCTGCTGCTTGCAACTCAAAAAATCCATTTTTCTTTCAGTATGCAAAATGATGCGCTTCCGTGTTTCCAATGGAGTAAATGCAGTTTTTCTTTTGTTTTCTTTGAAAGCTGAAACATAAAATAACATCATCATCATCATCAACCTATAGCAGTCCACTGCTGGACATAGGCCTCCTTAAAATGACGTAATAAAGGACAAATTTTATTGTGTGTATGAAAATATTTTATAATGATGTTTATGCATTAAGTACATATAACTTACACAGCTCTTTTGATACTGGTTTTCGCAGCATAGACTTTGGTGTAGATGAATCAAATTCGTTTAATTTTGATAGTCCTGGAACAAATTTAAAATTGTAAAACTGTTTTCTTAAACCTAAAGAATATTATGCATCATTCAAATTCAAATAATAATACTTACCAATATTGTTGAGTACATTATCCTTTATGGGGTTCTCGGAATCGCATGAGACAATATCTTCATCAGCCTCAGCCAAATTTGTTTTAAGCATACCTGTAAATAATATAATAAAATTTTATAATTTTTTATCATAATAACATTGCACCAAGATAGTTGACTAGGGTCCCATCAATCATCGAGGCATTAACTTGAACCATACCAAATTCTTTGTCTTTAACTATATGGAAAATCATATTTTAAAGCAATGTAAAAGAATCACCTCATCTCGGGAAATATTGGTGAACTATGATGAAATGAGGTGAGTTGATGTTTATCCAACGCAGAGGTGATAGCTGTGTGACACTCTAATACTTACAATCTTCTTCAAAATTGGATAAATTCAAATTAACATTTGCTGTGGTGTCATGATCGTCTGGCACCACATCCGTGAGCACATTTTCTGTAAAAAAAAAGCCACCATTTTAAATAGTTCAAAGAAAATAATAATATTGGCAAGACACTTATTTTTTTAGTGAGTAGGTGGATCCTTACCCAAAGCATCACTGTCGTATACTGCCGGAAGACCTGAAATGGACTCTCCCATAATAGAATTTAACCATTCGGTGGTTTCTGATGGTGGCGGAGGGGCTGGTCCCCCACCAGTTTGCCGCCTTCCATACTTCTCTCCTGCCATTTCCTAAATTATAATAATCAATTGTGAAATATTCTGTATTACAGCATCAAACTATAAAATTATTGGGAAAAATATACTATAGCCAGGTACCTTTCTTGCAGTTTTTTTCATGTTATTATATTTCTGCTGCAATTGCTTTGAGCTGCGGTATTTCGTCGCATCGGAATTAAATTTTTCTGTGAGCCATTTCCAAGCAGCTTCTTTTTGCTGGTTGCTGGAGTGATCAGTTTTTTTTGTCGTTATTACTGGGTAATCCTGTAGAAGCAACATTAGTTTTTTTGTTTCTTCTTTACAGAAATTAGAGCTGCGGTCCCTAGAATAAAAAAAAACATATAGTAACGTACAAGTAAATAAAACACGAGCTAGGTAACCCTTGATGTTTTCAGAGCTATATCTCAATGTAAGCATACAAAAATACTAACTTGTTTGATTGTTGGCTGTATCCTGACATATTTATGAAGATAGAAGTTGCTTGGCAGTTACGGGCACGGCACAAATTCAAGAACAATTCCATAAATAACACGGGAGTGAAAAATATAACTTGTTGTGTTGTCGTTTCTCGTGGTAATTATTTATACTGTTTGATTTCTATTGCAGTCTGAGTTTTGACATTTAAACTGTCAAATAAGACGTTTCTTTTGGTTTCATTCATTCATTAACAGTAGTGTTGTCACATAGAAAAACGTTACCCCCAAAAAACCATAGCTATTTTAAGGAAAAAAAATCTCATTACACTGGCAACATAATAACCAATGGTCAAGGTTGACCATAGTTAAACTAGACATCGAAAAACGTAATAGCCCTTTAACCATTAGTTGACTAGTTGACTATGGTTAATCTAACAAATTGTTATACGGTGTTTGACTACGGATCAAAAAACCGGCCCTAAGGAAAGAGTAAACTATAGTTCACCTTTTACATATGTATACCGGAATAGATTATTTGGGTCCTCTTCAAGTAAAGACAAGTAATAAATCAGAAAAAAGATGGATATGTCTGTATACATGTCTAGCAGTACGTGCTATACACTTGGAAGTCGTTAGGGATCTTACGGCTGAGGAATGTCTATTAGCACTACGAAGATTTATATCTTGCAGAGGAATACCAACACGAATAGTTTCAGATAACGCACTACAATTTAAATTAACTGCAGAAATACTGTCAAGCAACTATTGCATCACTAATAAAATAGAATGGAAATTCATTCCACAGTTAGCACCGTGGCATGGAGGATTCTATGAGAGACTTGTTGGACTAGTTAAACACTGTCTCAAGAGAACTCTAACGAAAAGTTTACTGTCAGATAATCAACTAAGTACAATCATAAAAGAGATAGAAGCAGTATTAAACACGTACGCCCATTGACGTGTGTAGGTTCTGATCTAGAGGATATTCTGAAACCCTCAGATTTTCTAACCCTCAATAAATGCATCGTGACAACACCTTCAGATGCAGAATTTCCACAAGAAGGCACAGTAACAAAACAGAATCTAGTGGAAGGTTGGAAACGTGGACAGAACATGCTGAAAGAGTTTAAGAGAATGTTCATCGATCAGTACCTGCCAAGTCTAAGGGAGAGATACCGACACTCTCTTAAAGAACCAAGAATAACAAAATTAGAAATTCCGAAACTAGGAGATATCGTCCAGATTAAAGGAGATACGAAGAACCGAGAGAACTGGAAAGTTGGAAAAATTATATCTTTGTTGAAAGGAGCCGACGGTCAATGCAGAGTGGCACGAGTAAAAGTGAATGATACGGAATTCACTCGTTCCATCGCACATCTTTATCCATTGGAGGTTGAAGAAGATATATCTGGAAAAGAAAAGGTTATATTTGAGTTTGAAAGAGAAGATGTTACACCAACATGGGATGACTTACCTCTGCTAGAAGAACTCGACTCAACTATTGTTTCCGAAGAAATATCTACAACGCCACAAACCGCTGTAGAACCCGTTGACAAACCTGAAATAGAAAAACACATAAATAGAGAAGAGATAGAAAAGAAAATAACTCAGAGAACACTTACCACAGGAAATGAAGAACCAACAATTCATGATGAAGAACACAATAATGATAGCATACCTAAAAGCACTGACACAAATGAGATAACACAAACTCCTGAAGTGAGAGATGTGAGAAACGCGTCCCTGAAGGCTCGAGAGAAGATCCGAGAGTGGACGCGAGACTTGATGGAATACATGTAACTTTTGTCGTCGTCGGGAGTGTCGCGAAAGATGAAATCGCGATGTTCCAAACCTACAAATATAAATATATAATTGCACAACATTAATGAAACAGCAACACTAAATCAGTATTGACAACTTGACGCTACCAAAACGAAGCCGTTCTTTAGATGGCGCCAAAACATAACATATTCTGTCAGAATAATAGATGATATAATTTGAGTAAAGTAAATTCAGTGCAAAAGGATCATATGGAGATTCTTGTCACCCGTGATGCGCGCCGCCGGGAAAGCTAAGTATTATCTATCTGATTCTGTAAGGATTATAAATTTGATATGTTTGGTAATTGATGTTGAGTACATGAAGGTACTTTTGCCTGCTTAATAATTTGGGACACCTAATCTATTAAAGGTGTGATCGTGCCTTCAGCATTCGGCTGGAGGCGTAATAGCGACACACCGGGCGGTTTGTCCGGACACGCTTTAACGCTGGAGTTTGTAAGAAGTGTCGTAGGCCAACCTCTCTTATAAATCTCCTATTTGGTCCCCCATGGCCTAAGGCGTCGACGGGCGCAAACGTCGACGGACGTTGTAATAATATATTGTCATGTGTTATATGATGATTCAAGGGGGAGCATTCCAGAAGACAAGGCGATGGGCTTATGTAAATCTGGAATGCGTGCTTTTGCAGAGGTGGAGAAAATCCGTTAATCTGATTAGCACATAGGTGTCACAATCACAAACATTAATGATAAGAAATTGAAGTAATTTTCATCATAGATATAGCAATTGAGTTATTACTATAAACAGCTATAATAAATTATGAACAGATAGGTGATACTTAACCCAAATATTCATGGGTACTTAAACTTACAGATATCCTAGGTGCGCCTGAGGAGTCGGATGGACTGATGGTCGACTTGATGATAAAACCTTCGGTGCCTTTGAGGACCGAAGCGTAAGAGTCTGGATTGGGAGATAATTCGTATCGGGGTGTGATCCGTATCGGTGAGTATCTCTGATATATCGTGAGGCGGGGATTTCTCTTCACATCAAAGCGAACCAGTACAATCCTATATTATTACTTTAAAACAAAGCATATTGTAAACCTGGAGATAACCAGAAAATAATATGAAGAAGAGAAAACCACGCGCCGTCGCGATACCTGTCTTTGTTTTTGTTTGTATATGTGATCTTTCATTTGGTAAGTTTTTATCCTATATATTTTATTCTACTGGCTTAGGCTGACAATGGCGAATGACGAGCGGCCTCCTGGTCGCCCGCCAGACCCCCCTCATCCCGATCAGCTACAATCGCAAGACTTATTTTCACATGCATTCTGACGGCTCCACTGTCTCAATTTGAGACAATGGAAGTTGAAGTAACTTCTCAAAAGAGGAAACTTATTGAAAATCACGTCCACAATGACCTTACGAATGTCACGGACGAAAATGCTCCAGCGACTAAACCCGACCGGGTCACGGCTCCGTCGTTGATCTCACGCACCAAATACTCGCATTTAGATAGTCATCCATTTTTAGTCTACGCATCTCTTATCGAATCCGATCCAGGCTCAGGTACTACCCTCCACCCTATCAAATTCGGTCAATTATTACAGAAACTGAATATTGTGAATATTGTAGATGGGGGTATAAAGAGAATAGGAAGAAACAGAGTATCAGTAGAGTTCAAGGGCCCAGAAGATGCCAATGCATTTATCGACAATGAGTCAATGAAACAAAAAGGCTTCTCGTTAATGATACCCACGTTCAACATCACTAGGATGGGTGTTGTGAGGGGCGTCCCTACTGATTGGACTGACATTGAAGTCTTGGATGCCCTAAAGTCCCCACTTGGCAAGGTGTTGAAGGTGAGGCGATTGAACCGCAGAGTTTCTAATGATGGGAAATCGGAATGGATTGCTACATCGAGCGTTGTAATCACATTTGATGGTCAGATCCTGCCGGATCGAGTTTTTTGTTGTTTTAATTCCCTTCCAGTTGAGATCTATAATTTTCCCACGGTCCAGTGTTTCGGGTGCTGCAAATACGGACACACCAGGACTCAATGCCGGTCAAAGCCACGTTGTTACCGCTGTGGTGGTGACCACTTTGGGGAAGGGTGTTTCATTGAAGATCCTAAGTGCTTTTATTGTACGGGTGCCCACCCTGCGAACAGTCGTCAATGCCCGGAATTCCTGCGTCAGCGGAACATTAAGTCCACCATGGCTAAGGATAATGTTTCTTATTCTGAAGCAGCCAAACGTTATACCCCCTCCTACCGATCCTTTGCAGACGTTACGGCGTCAGCTCCCCCTGTACTAACTATCCACCAGACTCTGAACCAGGATTCCCGTCCTCCCCGTGTCCCAATTCCTACCTACACTTCCCATTCCCAACCCCCAACTTCTTCCTCCAGCAAAAAAATTGTTACTACCCGCCCAAAACCCCACACTCCCCCTCATGCTGGTTATGACCGTAGGGCCCATCAGGATATTGTCAACAGTTATTCTTTCCCCCCCTCTCCTAATGGTTGTGCTCTGATGGACCACTCTCCCACTCATAATGAGAATGAAGAGACTATCAACACTATTATTACCTTGCTTTCCACCTTACTTTCAAATTACTCATTACCAGACCACGTAGCGGACAACATAGTCAATAAAATTAAAACCCGTAACATTCCATCTTATGCAGTGGAACACCAGAAGCGCTCTCCCCAAAAAACATGAAATCTGCCACCTTATTAATTTGTATAAACCTGCAATTTTTGCAATCTCAGAATCGTGGTTAACTCCACGACTCCATTTTAATTTCCCTGGTTATAGCTCTCTCCGTGATGACCGCTCTGACGGTTATGGCGGGGCTGCTATGCTAGTGAACAATCTTCTTTCTTCCTCCCCTCTAGCCCTGCCTCCCCACGGAGATGAGATTAATGCTGTAGGTGTTAATATCCTTGGCATTAATTTTATATCTGTCTATATTCCCTCCCCCAATCCCTCTTGCTTTCAATACATTCACAATATATGTTCCTCACTGAATCCTGTTATAGTTTTGGGAGATTTTAATTGCCATCATTCCCTATGGGGCTCTGATCATTCTGATCCCGCTGGTTTTGAGTTGGTTGATCTGTTGGAAGACTTGGGTTTATGTGTTGTCAACGATGGTTCCGTCACTCGCCTGCCTAGACCTGGCCAGAGTAGAAGCTGTGTAGACCTTACCCTGTGTTCAGCTAGTTTGTCCGCCCAGTTGGAGTGGAAACGACTAAACCTCACGCATGGTAGCGACCATTACCCAATATGCACTACTCTGGTCAATAGGTTCTTACCTCATAGGGATAACCCTCCTCTTTTAAAATATAGACTCACTGGCGCGGACTGGGAATTATACACTCAAACTCTTGAGGATATAATTTCTACTTTGCCCCGGGTTCTCCCAGCCGACTTAGAGGACTGTATATTGAAATTTTCTGGAGCAATCTCTTCTGCCGCGGATGACAGCATGCCGCTTAAAAATTCAGCATCTGGAAAAATATCATCTCCCCCCTGGTGGGATCGGGAATGTACCAGCATGGTTAAATCCCGAAATGAAGCGGAACTTAAGGTGGAAGCTCACATCTGGCCCGCGAAATTCTAATTTTCTTACGTTTTTGGCAATTTGCAGGCCAGTGCTTGGTTGTATGTTTATGAAAATTTGATTTGCGACTGTAAGACGTATGAAGTTACCGAATTATAACCATCAAAATTACTAACTACTAAAGAACGACGACTAAATTACTAAAGAATGACTTTTACATGCAAAAATCAATCTTGACATGAAAATGAACTTGGAGGGTTGTATTGATAATTTTGATGGTTATAATTCGGTAACTTCATACGTCTTACAGTCGCAAATCAAATTTTCATAAACATACAACCAAGCACTGGCCTGCAAATTGCCAAAAACGTAAGAAAATTAGAATTTCGCGGGCCAGATGTGAGCTTCCACCTTAAGTATATTCAAAATATGTCCACTGAAAACCTGATCGAGTACAACCGGATTTGTGTGAAATCCAGGCGTCTTCTAAAAAAAATAAAATATGAAGGATGGAAGAAATTCTGCTCTTCACTTTCCCCTTCAACCCCTTCCTCGCTTGTTTGGCAAAATTTCAAACGATTTAAACGTGGCTGCTCCGTCCGAAACTCCTCATCTATGCCTGGTGACCTTGCAGAACCTCTCTTGATGAAACTTGCTCCCCCTTTCGCTCCTTTTTTGGGAGAATGCCCCTCGCCTTCTGCGGGGGAGGAAATTTCCAATAACCCTTTAGATGCTCCCTTTCTGGTTAAGCGAACTGGATGCAGTGCTCAAACACGTTCACGATTCCGCCCCAGGCATAGATGGCCATCCATATTCGTTTTTCAAAAAATTGGGGTCCCGCAGTCGCCAATACCTTTTATCATTAATCAACGCATGTTTTATTCTCTCCCATATCCCTGATGCTTGGAAAACGCAACTAATAATTCCCATTCTAAAACCAGGGAAACCACCTGATTGCCCTGAAAACTTTCGTCCCATTGCCCTATCACCTGTTATAGGTAAAATCCTGGAACATCTTCTAAAAAACAGGTTGGAGTGGTTAGTTGAAAGCCGAGGTCTTCTAGCAAAAACTCAATTTGGTTTCCGAAAGGGAGCTAGCACAATGGATAGCATAGTATATTTATGTCCGATCTCCGGATTGCCTTCAGCAAAAATGAGTCAGTTCTAGCGGTCTTTCTTGACATTTCAGCAGCTTACGACAGTGTCCTTCTTTCCGTACTCGGAAGTAAATTACGCCAGCTGAGTGACTAATCCCGACCGGGTCACGGCTCCGTCGTTGATCTCACGCACCAAATACTCGCATTTAGATAGTCATCCATTTTTATGATTCATTTATGATCCATTTTTATCGATATGGTTTACTTAATTTGATTTATGTCGAAAGCCACACTGACATGTTTTATATGTGTACGTAACGTGTTTCACCCAAGCGGATTCGCATAATTATCTAGATTTAAACTTGACTTGTATCTAAAACTACGGTGACATAAAGGGTGTAAAAGTACCTACCCTTATCGCAAACGATAGATACTTGCTCTCCCCACCACTGCGATCATTTTTTTGTTTTAGACCATACCTGGGAACCCCCTAGTTACGGATATATTGGGGGTCAAAGTTCTAAATTTTGCACAGCTGTTTTTGTAAATACTAGTTTTTCAGGTTATGACTTTACTTAAATTACCTCCATGGTCCGTATACTATTCAAAGGATCCACTAGCACAATGTTCCGTGTAGCACGTAGCATTGACTACACAATGATATTTGTTTAAAGCCAGAATATAAACTTTTTACCCCTTTTTTAGATTTTAATGTACGAATGTGACGCGATACGTGTTGTCGTCTCGAAAGTGCGCGGGGGGGATGAGAGAGAGATGATAGGCAGAAGTACAAACTTATTTTATGGTCATAATAATTATGATACTTTGTTAAGTCTTAGTTAAGAATGAATAAATACTATTTACAATTTATCAATCATAACCAACAGCGTATTTATTACTAACAATAAAATAATGAAATGGAGACCAGTTTTATTTAAATGGTGATTTTTCACATTAATCTTCGATATTAACAACCTATCTAATTTCTGTAATAGGGTATTTCACCAAAAAAAAAAATTGATCCGTCAGGTAGATTTTCAAAAACAAATGGACACGTATTTTTTCTTTTTTCACTTAAACAAAAGATGAAGACGATACAGTGCTTTGAAAAGTCGCGTCAAGTCGTGTGACGTCACAAGGTTAGTACTTTTTTACCCACAAAGTGACGTCAAAAGCCCGCACTCATGATCTTTGACACGTTTTATTTTCGTCTATTTTTATTAATTTGATAAAACAAAAAACACGTATCCGTATTTTTTGATAATCTAACAGACGGACTTATTAGTTTTTTTGGTGAAATACCCTATTGTGATATTGCAGTTCACAACAATGCCACAACCTCAAGATAAAAAAAATGAAGGAGAAAAAGATACTCGCAGAACGTAAAAGGATGGAAAAAAATAAGAAAATATCCAGACAAGTGTATATTTCATTTAATAAAAGTTGATCTCATTTTTATGGTTCCATAGCCGAATGGCAAAAAACCCTTATAGATTCCTCATGTCTGTCTGTCCGTCAGTCCGTCTGTCCATCGGTATGTCATAGCCACTATATTCGGAAACTATTAAGACTACACAGTTGCAATATGGTGCGTAGATGTATTCTGTAAAACCGTCTTTTACAAAAATTAAAAAAAAAGATTAAGGGGGTCTCGTAAGGGGGACTCCCCATACATGGAACTGATACTGAGTAAAACTTTTTCATCAAACCTATACGTGGGGTGTCTAAAGACGGGTCTTAAAAAATTACGTTGAGGTAAATTACATACCATTTTTTCTCAAAGTCAATAGTTTGAAAGATATACACTTCTAAAGTGGTAAAATGTGTATCCCCCTCCTCTAACTTTTAAATTATTTTTATCTATTATCATGTTAAATATGTCAATGATGATAGAGGAATAAGCTATGGAAAAAAACGCATTGAATCGCCGAACAATTAGTTGGTCCACTTTCTGCACATTTCATTTAAATTTATATTTTTAGTCCAATGTCAAAGTGTGCTTATTTGTCAAATTCCCACAGCTTACATCGCCTCCTGCAAAAAGAAGTGGCACGATTTTTTTTCAGCGATTCACTCCTTTCTTCCATAGCTTGATCCTCTATCAAATCATCCTTGACTTAATCGGTATCAGCAACACTGAAATTAAATGTCAATGTCATTCTAATTCATTCTCTCAGAGTCATTTAGAGCGTCAACAAAAGTATGTTTACGATAGCGTCTTTCATTTGGATCGTATTTTAGTATTTTAGCCACAACTTGCAACAGATTAAAGACTTCTAAAGTATACAGCAACAGACCCACAGAGTACTTTTATTAAATATGAGCTTTGCTACCTAATTGTTGTGCTAAGAATACTCACTCCTGTCATTCGTTGACAGAAGTATTCTACTTTTTGCGAGCACCGTACCATCCTTGCAGCATAGAAATGTAATTTTTATAAATTACAAATAATTTTGATTACTTTTTGAGTTAAAATTCTCTGACTTTTATTCTGTCAATTATATTTTTATCTTTGCATTGCAAAAAGCACATTGTTTAATTTTAATTTTCTTCTTTACCTAATATTTTACTTCTAGAGAATAGTATCTCTTTACAATATCTCTATTGCAATGTACCTTCGTGTACACCCAACTAGCGCCATTGGTGGAGACTTACCTTGACCTACTAGACTGATCACGGCCTTTCGCCCAGTCTCATTTTCATGAGGTTCTCGCCTTCCACGAAAACCTCTTAATTTAACAGATGCCAAGCTCCTCGACTTCATCGAAGATCGCATAAGTTAACGACACAAAAGACCTCCTACGAAGTTAGGGAATCTCGAATCTAGGTATTTAGGTGGGGAACCTCTAAACCACTACTTTAGTGATACCACTTAGCTTATATTTCTCCTAGATGAGTCGCCACCAGGTTGGACGCCTCCATCAGGAAACTAATCACTTTTACTTTACACTTATTGAAATAACTACCTACTTACATAGCTTGCGTCTTGCGCGCCTAAATGACTAAAATGAAGCGGCAAAGCAAGCCCCACAGACTATAAATGTTCTGTAACTATGGTGTTTACTCTATGGGTTTGGTGTTGCCAGCATATCTCTTTATGCTGGTGTGTATGACTAGTTTGTTACACATTTCGCTCTAATATTATTAGTATGATTATAATTATTATCAGCTACTTTGTGACCCACTCGTCACGACGGCTTCTATGTCTGCTAGAAGTGCCTTAGACTTTTGATGATCGTGACCGATCATCAAAAGTATCAGTCGGTCAGTCAGTCAAACTAAGGAACTTTGTTTAGTTATAATTCTTAGACTACTGGTTCAAATTGAATGAAATTTGTCATAAACCGTGTTTATATAAATTCAGGTTTCTAGTTTAATCCACAACGAAGTTATAGAAGTTCGAAAATGGCCTGAACTGATTCGAGAAAAGGATGGTACGGCCGTGCCGCTTAATTGCTCGACTTGGCGAGGGCACTGCCGTGCCCCCAGATATTATGTGTCTCACGGCTGCGCCAAATAGGCCCCGTTCGGCATAGTGTCGAGCAATTAGTGCTCGAATTCATCTGGACCTGAGATAGTGATGTGAGGAGCATTAAACAGTTTTGTATTTTATGTAACTAATTAGATTAGATAAGTGTATGTACTAGGTCCTTGCAAACGAAAAGCACTTGTTCTCCCCACCACTGCGATTAGTTTTTTGGTTCTAGACACTACCTGAGAACCTCCTAGCTATGGAGATATTGGGGGTCAAAGTTCCAAATTATACACAGCTGTTTTTTGTAAATACTAGTTTTTCAGGTTATAACTTTACTTAAATTACCTCCATGACCCTTTTACTATTCAAAGCATCCACTAGCACAATGTTTTAAGAGTGCTACATTGAGTTTTACCGTAAAATGTGATATTTGAACCCAAAAAAAAAGTTATTTCCAAGCAAAAATTTTTGCAAGGGTACTTAGTTTGATGTACAGAATGCTTGGTTGACGTATGTTAATTTACACCCTGTACAATAATTTTATTTAGAAATGATTTTGTAGTTGTTTTGTGCACAAATATAAATAATTAGTAATAAAAAATAAATAATAAAAAAACGAGAATAAGTGGTAGACAAAACCAGATAATAATAATAATAATAATAATAATATTGCACAACTATCACACAACGCCATCTAGTCCCAAGCTAAGCAGAGCTTGTGTTATGGGTACTAGACAACTGATAAACATACATATATATTTCTAAATACATACATTTTATAGATAAATTACACCCAGACACAGAACAAATGATCGTGCTCATCACACAAACATTTGTCCTGGGTGGGAATCGAACCCACGACCTCCGGCATAGCAGTTAGGGTCACTAACCACTAGATGACCATCATCAAACAGTATCATTTTTATGTTTTTAAGTATCGACGGTTACTATCGTACATCAATTATCGCTGTATCAAACACGCTCCATCGACGGGTTAATGAATTGATAGTACCCTAAATCAATGGTACGCTACATGGACAGTACAACTCTGGATATTATGAACCAGACATGGTACACCCCTGCTTAACCCTTCTTTTTTGTATGGTGAATTATCATCAAATGACTCCTCGCCTTGTGCCAAGGCCGCGGCCTCAACGGTGGGTTACAAGTGTGATGTTATGTTGTCATTGGTGACCTTATTCCACTGTGTCGTGACGAGTGGATCACGAAGTAGCTGGAAATATAATCATACTAATATTATTAGAGTAAACGCCGCGCCGCTGCATTGCCGTTACGTTATCCGCGGTGACAAAGCTGAGATGGGCAAGCCTGACCAGCTTGCACGTTCTAGTGCGGATGGCGTGGCGGTTGATGGCGTGGCGCGCGGCGGCGGCGACAAGTCTCATCTCTCTAGAGCATAACCATTTTGCTGGGGTAACGCACACAGTTGTTTTTTGTGAATTTAAAATTATTTATGTAAAAAGTTCCACCTTGAAGTATGCAGCATTTTTTGGGTGTATCAAAAGGCAAGACAGGATTCGAAATACCACACTGGCTCTCCAAAACTGGTAAGGCTGCTAGGTTCAAGTGGGATTGGGCGGATCTCGTCAGCTGCATGCACGATGATCGCTGGGCAAAAGGCTCCACACGATGGTTGCTGGAAGACGGACAGCCAAAGAAGAGGTGGCGTGACGATCTAGACGCGTACCATGAGGGCTGGTTCGAGGCGCCACAGGAAAAGAGCTCTTGGATGGAATTGGGGAAGGCTTTTGCCCAGCAGTAGGACAGGGTAAGCAAAAAAAAACCTGTTTTTATTTACTATATTTATTAAACACAATTAACGATGCTATATACGAATCTATGCCTTACTTTGAAAACAACCATATCTACTTACACTTTGTACCTTGAGCGAAGTCGGGTTTTCATCTAGTTATTTACATAATTTATTCGAGTTAGGTACAGAACTACAGACGCCAGGACATCAATGTAGGTATAACAATTTGACGGCCGTGCCGCTTTATTGCTCGACTTGCCGTGCCCCCAGATTTCCATTTCACGGTGTAGGTATAATATTTTACCGAGAATAAGTTTCAACTTTGTGTACTCTGGATTCCTCTCACGGAGAGTTATCTCGAGAGAGGATTGTGTTTCATATCTTTATGTCCTGGTACACGCGGTTACACATCAAGCTATACGTTTTCAGTATAAGCTGGTCTCGCATTGTATAGGATTTCCGTACAGAGCGAAATCAGCGTAAACTGGAAATGTATAGCTTGATTTGTAGCCGTGTGTACGTATTTATTCTTGTTTTGTGGATTTTGGTTTGTTTTATTTTAGCTATGTTTGGTTCTTTTCATTTCTTGCCCTAGGTATATTTTATCCAGTGTTTTAGGGGGCAATTTCGCACTCTCGGCCGCACGATCGTCGCCTAAGCGCACTAACTTTATCTTGCGCCAAAGCTAAGTTTAGCTTAAGGATTCGTGGCAGGAGATACTGCCAAGTATTGCAGTAGCCAATATGGACATTTCCAGTAAATGTATTATTATTATAATAATAATAATACATTTACTTCAGACGTAGGTCCGTATACTGTTAGTAACACAAAAACATTATAAAACTATTGTTAGTACATACAACAAAAAGGCCACAATAATAAATAAAAATCACAAAGAATCTATGTTCGTATATACGTGTTTAATATTTTAATTGATTAAAACATCTTTATATGTTAGAGTTAATTTCTAGCAAAGAACAATTTCATTCTATTTTGATTAAACGTGCCCTGACCGAAGCTTCTGACAGGCGAACTTTTATTTTAATAAGGGTATCATAAGCTATCACCAATTTAATTAGTTTTGTGTTTCTTAAATAATAGGGTTTGTCCTCAAAATAGTAGATCTGTCACCAAAATGTAGTCACCAAACAGTATAAAATCAATTTCACAATAAATCACCTAAAATCATGGAGATATAGGCTCTAGTAGCAAATAAATGTTTTTGTATGTATTATAATAGTTCAGTGGTCTGTCTGCAGGGATTAAAGGAACCTAACTAACCGAACCTCGGGGTGACCTTGACGTCGACCCTCTAGGGTTAGGGTTTCTTTCAGCATTATTTGGTGACAGATCTACCATTCTGGGCACAAAACTATTGTTTATGTAATAAAACTATTATTATAAGAACGAAGTTTATATTCATCTAATGCACTACCTTTTTGTTGCTCTTATTTTACACATAATTATATTAACATTAATTTGATAATTCATTTCTGGAAACACTTTTTGTTTATCTGAGAACGAAAATATTTCGTGGCGATAGATCTATTTATTAGGTGATACAACTTGATGACAAATATAAATTTTGGTGATAGAAAATATAGTTCCCTTTTAATAATATCAGCTAGCAGTCAAGCTCTATTAAGTGTACCATAATTTAAACTCTACATAATTATGTTTAATAAATACATAAATATGTTGTAGAGTTTAATTTAAACTTTCTTTTCAAATTATAATTTATGATGTGGTGTATTTTTTTTTATTTATTTATGGACACCTATAATCGCAATGCGTAAATTACGTAAACTGCAGACGGTGGATCGAAAAAAAACCAAAGTTACTTTAAAACTAATTTAATTTAAATAAAAGAATTACAATTAAAATTGGTGAAACCTATTCGATGCTAGAATATGGAATGCCGTAAAAACTACTTAAAATTAGTTAGTTGCTATCGTCTAAATTGCTGCGTCGGCGGTTCGTGGCTCGGCGCTCGTGGACGGACGTCGACGCTGCAGTTTTCGTGCAGTTGGCGTAAACATCCAGGAATGTGCGAGATCAGCGTTATCCATTAGGGATCCGTATCTAACACGTATGTCAGTCCCATCATATCCAAAATATACATTTCTTTTATGTGGACCATGAACCTAATCAGACTCTTCGCATGATCACCATTTGGTTTCATCACCATTATTGAAAATAGGGAAACAAAAATAGTTCGATCCCAAATGACCAATGATGATGATGATGTTGATGATGAATGAATGATTTGACTGGCCTGTTGGTCTAGTGGTTAGTGACCCTGACTGCTAGGCCGGAGGTCGTGGGTTCGATTCCCACCCAGGACAAATGTTTGTGTGATGAGCACGATCATTTGTTCTGTGTCTGGGTGTAATTTATCTATAATATGTATGTTTTAGAAATATATAAGTATGTTTATCAGTTGTCTAGTACCCATAACACAAGCTCTGCTTAGCTTGGGACTAGATGGCGTTGTGTGATAGTTGTGGAATATTATTATTATTTTTGGTTCTTTTTGTTTCTTCTCATTTAAGAGAGCTTAAGAAACCTTACACGCGGGTCGAAACCAAGGATGTAAGGTGTAATTTAGATAGAGAAAGTGGATGATAATGTAGAAGAAGTCAGGAACTTTCGGGTGATTCGACAGGTGTTGAGAATGGTGGCTTTTTGAAGCATGTAAAGTGTGTGAGTAGGCATCTGTAGTGTGTTGAGGCTTTGTGTGAGAGATTTTGGTATAATCCCAGTAGATGAGAGAACAATGGGGACTATATGAACAGTTTGTACATTCCATTGGGTTTTAATTATAATGGCAAGATCTTGGTACTTATTGAGCTTTTCGGATATTGTGGATTGGATATTATGTGAGTTAGGTATTGCTATGTCTATCAGATAGGCTGTTTTATTAGTTTTGTCGTGAATGTTATGTCGGGTCTATTGTAATGAATTGTTTTATCAGTTATTATAGTTCGGTCCCAGTAAATTTTTGTATCGTTATTTTCTAATGTTACTTCCGGTTTATATTTATAATACGGTATCATTTCAGAAACTAGTTTATATTTAACTGATAACTGTTGGTGTATGATGGCAGCGACTTGGTCATGGCGGTGTTTATAATCGGTTTGCGCGAGTGATTTGCATGCTCCTGTTATATGTTGTATAGTTTCGGAGGCATTGTTGCAATGTCTGCACAAGTCAGTCGGCTGGTTTCGATCTTTTATGATGTATTTTCTGTAGTTACGAGTAGCTATTATTTGATCTTGTATGGCCAGCATGAAACCCTCAGTCTCGGGAAACAATTCACCTCGTTTGAGCCATTCGTTCGACTTTATTTTATCGACGTGTGGCTGGCTCAGGCAGGCTTGATGTCTTCCGTGTAGGGCTTTTTCAGACCATGCTGCTATTTTTTGTTGAGCACTTACGATCTGTTCATTTGTTTGTGTGTTTCTGTTTTGTAGGTTTAGTGGTGTTAATTTCTGATCTGTCTCCGTTACTTGCTTGTGTAGTAATGAGGATTCTGATTTGTTATGAAAGTATGCTCTGAGTGAATGTATCTGTTTGTTGTGTAAATTGTGTATGTCTATTAATCCTCTGCCTCCTTCTTGGCGTGGTAGTGTAAGTCGTTGTATGCATGATTTTGGGTGATGTTTTCTATATTTGGTTAGGAGTGTATGGATAGTGCGCTGTAGTTTTTTAATATCTGTCTTTGACCATCGTATGATTCCGAAAGAGTACGTGAGAATGGGTATTGCAAAGGTGTTTATGGCTTTAATTGTATTTCTTGAATTAAGGTTGCTTTTTAAGATAAGGTTGAGGCGGTGTGAGAATTTTTTGAGCAGTTCTTGTTTGGCCACCTTTTGTTGTATTTGCCTGGACTGTTTGAAACCTAGGTATTTGTATGTGCTCTGTTCGTCCATTGGCTCGATCAATTCTCCTGATAGAAGTGTATAGCTATTATTTTGTGTTTTCCCTTTAACAATGGACAAAATTTTACACTTATCTACCCCGAATGACATACAAATATCATCAGAAAATTGTTGTGTGCATTATTATTATTATTAATGAGAAATCTCACATGCTCCATCCCTCAAGGCAGCGTTCTAGGCTGCATACTATTTTTAATATACATAAACGACCTCCCAAAAATTCTAAATAAACAAACTACATTACCAGTACTATTTGCCGATGATATCTCCATACTTGTGAAATGTGACAAAAGTTGTGACCCAACTACAATCTTACAAAATACTCTCCAGACAGTAACACTTTGGCTACAAGATCACAATTTAGAAATTAACTGTAAAAAAACTAAAATGATGCAATTTAGGTCGTATAAAACACCCCCCCTAAGCTCTAATATAATTTTTAATGCCACCCCTATAGAATCAGTAACTACATTTAACTTACTCGGTATAAACATAGACACGCATCTCAATTGGAAAAAGCACATAGAAACAATTAAATCTAAATTATCTAAATTTACCTACGCCTTGTTCCAACTTAAGTACAGCACAAATACAGAAACAGCGCTATCGGCATACTACGCTTACGCAAATTCGTGGCTGAGGTATAGAGTGATGTTATGGGGAAACAGCGTCAACGCAAGTGAAGTATTTATAATACAAAAAAAGTGTGTTAGAATACTGGCCCATATTGACAATACCCAAAGCTGTAAGCCATATTTTGTTAAGTTAAAACTCCTAACTTTACCTTCTTTATATATACAAGACCTTTGCATATTTGTGTTTAAAAATAGCAACATTTTTCCAAAAACAAAAGACATTCATAACGTAAACACACGCCATAAAAATAGATTACATCTTCCACCGTCTCGGATCAAAATGCTTTACCATAGCCCATAATACAAGGCAATAATTTTTTTTAACAAATTACCGGAACAAATAAAACAGAAACCAATTTCAATAAGTTTAAAAGAAAATTAAAAGAATATCTAACACAAAAATGCTTTTACTCGGTCACAGAATACCTAGAACAAAATATTTAAGTAGTGGGTAAATATTTGACATTTAATTTTGATAGTTAGAATAATTAATACTTACAATTTTATTTTATTTTAATGTAAAAATAACTAAATTATATCCTAACATAACTAAAACTATTCACAAACGAAAACATGGCGTCGAAAAATTCATCCGCAGTGCTGTCTACTGGTAATGGTGATAATGTACCCAAGAGGCTGGCGGCATTTGTCACGTTTGTAAGATAACGTTGTTAGGATAATTATGTAATAACATAAATAATTAAGGTGCAAAATTTAAAATTATGTAAGGGCGAGTTGCGAGTTGGCTTCGGCCCCTCGTACGCCTTCCAAAGGTCCGGGACCCCAGGGTCCCTAGATTATGTCAACATTTTAAAGTAATGGTAATGGTAGTGGTAACATAAAGTAAGTAAGTAATGACATACATCTTACTATTGTGTTATTGCTAGTATTACATAATTGTTTAAAATTGTTGTTATGTTGCCGTGCCCTAACCGGGTTTCATGTTGGAACTATTTTAATTGTACCTAACAACTAACTACACATGAATGCAATAAAGAGTTTGAGTTTGAGTTTGGTTGAGACAGGATTTTGTGAAATGTGCCTACTTCAAGTCTGTTCAACCTCAATGTGTGTTTGTGCTTATTTATTTTTATAACACCACACAGTGTGTGCACGATTATGATGAGTTAAGTAAACCATTTACTGAAACTTTTCTAACACATCACAGTTATAAGGTTTTACACCAGTGACACCACATAATATGACGTGTAAAACTACTTTCATGAATAAAATTACTCTTACTAGAACTGCTAAGGCAGTTTTTTATAAGGTTTTTCACCAGAGTGAACTCGCTTATGCATTGTCAAATTACTTTTATGTCTAAAATTACTGTGACATACGTCACATTTAAAAGGTTTTTCACCAGTGTGTATTCGAACATGGCTAATTAAATGACTATTTCGGTGAAAACTACTGGGACATATGTCACATATAAAAGGTTTTTCACCAGTGTGTAATCGCACATGTTGAATGAAATGAGTCTTTTGGTGGTAACTTCTGTTACATATGTCACATTTAAAAGGTTTTTCACCAGAGTGAACTCGCATATGCATTGTCAAATTACTTTTTTGTCTAAAATTACTGTGACATACGTCACATTTAAAAGGTTTTTCACCAGTGTGTATTCGCATATGTACTGCTAGACTTGACGCGTGGCTATACCTACGGTGACATATGTCACATTTAAAAGGTTTTTCACGAGAGTGAACTCGCATATGCATTGTCAAATTACTTTTTTGTCTAAAATTACTGTGACATACGTCACATTTAAAAGGTTTTTCACCAGTGTGTATTCGAACATGGCTAATTAAATGACTGCTTCGGTGAAAACTACTGTTACATATGTCACATTTAAAAGGTTTTTCACCAGTGTGTATTCGGACATGTTCGATTAAATTACTGCTTCGGTGAAAACTACTGTTACATATGTCACATTTAAAAGGTTTTTCACCAGTATGTATTCGAACATGGTCAATTAAATGACTGTTTCGTTGAAAGCTACTGTTACATATGTCACATTTAAACGGTTTTTCACGAGTGTGTACTGGAATATGATTTGTTAAATAAGTCTTTAGTCTAAAACTACGTGGACACATGTCACATTTAAAAGATTTTTCACCAGTGAGTTTTCCAATATGATTTGTTAAACCAGTGTTTTCAGTGTCTTGAATTATTTTCGGTGCTGCGTTAATCGTATCTCCTAGTTTTGTTCTTCGTGTGTCAAGATTCGGTTTCTTCGCGACAGGCGCCCCTGAAATGGAAAATCTTGTAAAGTGCAATGTTCAAAGAACATTGGGCATGCGCATGTACACTAGTAAAAAATTATAGTGATATGAAATTATGAATGATTCGCACCTACGCTTAGAATTAGAACCATAAAGTACACATGTGCGCAAATTTAGACTCAGACGTCACTCGCCTACCACACAGGTGTTCTCGTGCATCATCAACGGTCCCCGGGTTCTATGGCGTCACACGCTCATAGGCGCCGGCAAGATACCCCCACAAGATAAATATTTGTAACACGTTTCGGAAAGGAAGTGGCTGTAGTTCCCCACTGGAGTGTCCCCACGTTGCCGTCGTGGTGGGGCTTGTGTGTCTCAGTGATCCTTGGAGCTCTGCCGGTAGATATACTCATGCCGGAAAGGTCCAAGTGTGAGAGGCCAGACAAAGAGGGACACGCGAGGGGCGCACCGCCCGGAGACGTGGACATTGTTCGGGTTCTCGGGCGGTGTGCCTGTCGGAGGATGGAACCTACTTGCTGCCCTCTGGTTCGCGTCTGCTCATCAGACGTGACTGTGAGGGCAGTGAGTAGGTTGAGGGCGAGTCGAGGGAAGGAGATAGGGACCATACCCTTTAAAAGGAACAATTAAAATGGACGGAACCTTTGAAACAGAATTACCCCAGGGTGGTACCAGCTGCTTAGCAGCTGGAGAATCCGCCACGTCTCCTCTGGAGGCGTCAAGCCCCTCGTATTCTGGGGGGGGCAACAAAAGTTCTAAACCGCTTGCCAGTGGCAACCTGAGCCGAGGAGGCTCCCGGTCCGAAAGTGCTGCGACCGGCAGTGATGACGACGAAGTTGTCGTGCCTGACAAGGTGTCAGGTGTGTGCGGAGCGGATGCTCGCACAAACAAATTCTGGCGGGGGAGCTCGCTTGGGCGGCGTGAGGATGCGGGGTCGGATTCTGACTCCGTGTCTGGCGTCGGCTCGGCGGGCTCCGGCCGCGAGAGTTCGGGGGTTGGGGCAAATAACGCGGAGCGTTTCCGCAAGCGGCCGAGAGTGGAGGACGGCAAGGGGTCGTCATCCGGCGGCGAGCGGCTGGTCTCGGCCCGAAAAGTCCCCAAAAAAGGTGGTGGCCGAGGTAGAGGAGGTGGGCCCGCTTTCAAGGAGGATGCCAGGCGAGTCTTGGAACGCGCTGAGGAGGGGCGCCACCTTGGTAGGAAGATGCTCTCCTCATCGTCTTCCGGCGGTGAGCCTGAGACCGGTGGTGAGCCCGGTGAGCCGGAAACTGGCGTTGAGCCCAATACCGGCGGCGGCTCCGATTGTGAGCGCTTGGCCGGGTTTGCGGAGGTCGTGCGGAACGCAATCCGCGACGTGGGCCTCAAACGGACTTATGCGTCCAAGACCAAGGCCATTAGTGCGGCCTCTACCTCCATTTTGGCGGCAGCGGAGGCTTTATGTGGTAGTCCTCCGTCGGACGAGGTGGCTGTATTGCGGGCGGAGGTCACCCGCTTGACGGCTGCCATGGAGCGTCTCCAGAAGGAGAATGGGAGGCTCCGTTCAGACCTGGCCGAGCCTCGAGGAGCCGGCCCGAAGGAAGTGCCTCGGGAGGGGCGCGGGCGGAAGCAAAGCCAGCTGCCAGCTGTCGAAGATTTAGTCCTGAACCAGGTTCAGCAGCAGCTGGCTAATCTCGACAGAAGGTTCTCCTTCATGGAGACCATTGTCCTGCGCCCCTCTCTGGGGGCGGGCAAGGCGGCCCAAGGCCCAAGTGCGCAGACGTATGCTGGCGCTGCGGCCGGCGCCCCCAAGAAGGGACCGCTCAGCCAGCCCGCTGGCGACAGCAAGGCGGGGCCGTCCAGCCGTTCCGACGGCGGGGCTGCGAAGCCCCCCGGAAAGGCGGCCCCTCAGAAGGGCAAGGCCGCCCAGGGAAAGAGCAAGGCGCCTGCCCAGGAGAAGGGCAAGGCGCCCGCCCAGAAAAAGGGCAAAGCACCTCCCCAAAAAAAGGGGAAGGCGGCAGCGGCTGGGGAGCCGGTGCCAGCGGCGGGCCCGCCACCCACACCTCCTACGCCCCCAAAGCCTCCCGAGGCCGAAGACGGTTGGCACGTGGCCGGGGAAAAGCAGAGGGGGCGAAAGGCGGCTCGAAAGGCCAGGCGGGCCGAGCGCGGGCGCCGGCACAAGAGGCGGAGCGCCGCGGCGAAGCTGCGTGCCCCGAAAACCGCGGCTGTAGTAATTACACTACAGCCGGACGCGGCTAGTAAGGGCATGCTTTACCGCGACGTTCTCGCCAAACTGAAGGCGACGGTGAACCTCGAGGAGCTCGGGATCACCGGGGGCCTCCGTGTTCGAGTCACCGCGACAGGGGCTCGAATGATGGAGGTTCCCGGGGAATCGAGCGCCTCGTCCGCGGACGCTCTGGCAGAGAAGCTCAGGGCGTCCCTAAATGCGGACGAGGTCCGAGTGTCGAGGCCCATCAGGTGCGCAACTCTGCGCATCCTGGGCCTTGACGACTCGGTCTCCGAGGAGGAGGTGCTGGCCGCCGTCACCGCGGCCGGGGGGTGCTCCGCCGAGCAGGTCAAGGCGGGCACCCTACGCCCGGACCGCGAGGGCATGCTGACTGTAACGGTTAGCTGCCCTGTGACGGCGGCGAAGAAAATTGCGGAGGGCCACACCCTGAAGGTTGGCTGGTCGAGGGTGCAGGTCAAGCTGTTTGAGCCCAGACCTCTGAGGTGCTACCGATGCCATGTGGGGCACCATGTAGGGTGCCGTTGCACCTCGGAGGTGGACCGCAGCGAACTATGCTTCCGCTGCGGTCAGCCCGGTCACAAGGCCGCGGCTTGCCTGGCCACGCCGCACTGCGATGCATGTGCGGCGGCTGGGAAGCCGGCCGAGCACCGGGCGGGGAGCAAGGCCTGCACTCCACCCGCCAAGGCCCAGGGGAAGGAAAGGCCCTCCGCGACCACCAACCCCACCGTCGCCAACGCCGCAGCCGCCGCCGCCGCCGCCGCTGCAGCCAACGCAACCACCGCAACTCCCGCTGCGGTGGTGCCACAGGAGGTCCCGGAGGGGGCTGAAATGGACTGCCATTAATGGCCCCATTAAGCCTCCTCCAGGCGAATATCAACCACTGCGCCTGCGCTCAGGATCTGTTGCTCCAGAGTATGGCGCAGTGGTCGATAAACATCGCCGTGGTCGCTGAGCCCTATTTTGTCCCGCCCGGGCCAGACTGGGTGGAGGACCTTAGTGGCTCGGTGGCCATTATTGCGTCGGCCGCCGCCGGCACCCCGACCCTTGAGACGGTCAGAAAGGGTCAGGGGTGCGTAGCAGCACGGTTCGGGGAGATCGTAGTTGCGGGAGTCTACTTCTCTCCGAGCCGAACTCTCGCCGAGTTCCAAAACTCCCTCAGGGAGTTAAGTGTCGTCATCGGAGGCTATTCCCTTCCCGTACTAGTGCTCGGGGACTTCAACGCCAAGAGCTTGGCATGGGGTTCCCGTTACACGGATGTGCGGGGTGGGATGGTCGAGTGCTGGGCTCTGGAAACAGGCCTGGACATCCTGAACCGGGGTTCTGTACCCACGTGCGTGCGGATGCGGGGCGAGTCGGTGGTGGACATCTCGTTCGCCAGCTCCGCTCTGTCACGGCGTGTCGTCGACTGGCGCGTCATGGAGAGGGTGGAGACCTATTCCGACCACCGGTATATCCGGTTTGAGGTCTCTGCCCAGTCCCCAAGTACGCCGGTCCCACAGACCCCGAGTGGTCCGCGTTGGGCGCTGAGGCAGCTGGACAGGGAGCTCCTCCTGGAAGCCTCGATCGTGCGGGCCTGGGTGCAATCACCGGTCAGGCCCGCCGACGTAAACACCGAGGCGGGTTGGTTCCAGGAGGCCATGTCCGAGATATGTGACATGGCAATGCCCCGAGTCCGGCCAGGAAGCGCCCGGCGTCAGGTGTACTGGTGGTCGCAAGAGCTGTCGTACCTGCGTAAACAGTGTATGGCGGCGCGGCACCTGTACACCAGGCATCGCAGGCGCCGCATTCGGCCTCCGAATGCGGAAGCCATTGAGGCGGAGCTGTATGAGGGGCACAGGGCGGCGAAGGCCACCCTCCGCGAGGCTTGTAAGCGGGCCAAGAACGAGGCCCGCGAGGAGATGCTGGAGACTCTGAACAGAGATCCGTGGGGGCGCCCTTACAAGACGGTGCGGAATCAACTCCGCACCCGGGCCCCCCCGTTGACGCAGAGTCTCCGGCCTGAGCTCGTGGAGGACGTGGTGAGCGCTCTGTTCCCTTCGCGAGGGGAGCATCCTCCCCCGCCAATGGCTCCGCCATCCGCGATGCCGGAAGCGGACCATTCAGGAACCGATGACGACATTCCGGAGGTGACTGGGGTAGACCTGAGAGCGGCGGTACGTAGGCTGAGTGCCAAAAATACCGCCCCGGGACCCGATGGCTTGCCTGGCAAAGCCTGGGTCCTGGCCTCAGAGGCTCTTGGGCCCCGACTAGAGGGGTTCTTAAGCGCATGCATGGAGAGAGGCCAGTTCCCGCTAAGACGGGGAAGCTGGTCCTCATTCAGAAGCCGGGGCGCCTGGCGGACTCGCCGTCCGCATACCGGCCCATTGTGCTGCTCGACGAGGTGGGCAAGCTCTTTGAAAGAGTAATTGCAAACCGCCTCGCCGAGCACCTGAAGGGAATGGGTCCGGATCTTGCGGAACACCAGTTTGGTTTCCGCAAGAGGCGCTCGACGGTGGACGCCATCATGCGCGTGAGAACCCTCACGACGGGGGCTGCGGTCTCTCGGGGCGGTGTGGTCTTGGCGGTGTCTCTCGACATCGCCAACGCCTTCAACACTATGCCCTGGAGCTGCATTAGGGAGGCACTCCGGTATCACCGGGTGCCGACCTACCTTCGTTGTGTGGTCGGGGACTATTTGACCGACAGGGCTGTCATCTACCCTGGTCAGGACGGACAGTGGAACCGGCGAGAGATGTCGTGCGGTGTTCCACAGGGATCGGTTCTGGGGCCGCCCTTGTGGAACATCGGTTACGACTGGGTGCTGCGCGCCGACCTCCCTAGCGGCGTCAGCGTAGTCTGCTATGCGGACGATACGCTGGTGCTAGCTCAGGGTGGGTCGTACGAGGCGGCGGCCGACAGTTTGACACGCGGGGTTGCGATTGTCGTAGAGAGGATCCGGCAGCTGGGTCTCGAGGTGGCGCTTCACAAGTCGGAGGCCATGGGCTTCCATGGACGTGGGAATGCGCTGCCGTCGGGATCCCAGTTAATGGTGGGAGGGGTTCCCATCGGCGTCGAGTGTACTTTGAAGTACCTAGGACTCGTCCTCGACAGCCGGTGGAACTTCGTGGAGCACTTCCGACGTTTGGCTCCCAGACTGGAGCGGGCCGGGGCTGCCTTTAGGTGGCTCTTGCCCAATCTGGGGGGGCCAAACGCCTCCTGCCGGAGGCTCTACGCGGGGATCGTGCGGTCCATGGCCCTTTACGGGGCGCCGGTGTGGGCGCCTGCTTTGAGGAAGCGGGCCGCCCACTACCTGAACGTGCCCCAAAGGGTCATGGCCGTAAGGACGGTACGGGGGTACCGCACGATCTCCCGCGAAGCGGCGAACCTCCTTGCCGGATTGCCGCCGTGGGATCTGGAGGCGACAGTCCTCGCGCGCCTGCATCAATGGCGCGCGGAGGCGCTGCGCCGGGGGGTCACTCCGCTGCCGCGGCAAATTGCTGCGCGGCGGACAGACCTCCGGTGCGATCTCATGGCGGCATGGAGACAGCGACTGTCGCAACCCCGTGCAGGGCACGCCACGATAGTGGCGGTAAGTCCCCTCTTTGAGGAGTGGCTTGAGAGGCGCCACGGCGCCCTCACCTTCCGTCTGACGCAGGTCCTCACCGGACACGGTTGTTTCGGGAGGTACCTGCACCGAATCAGGCGGGAGGAAACGCCCGGATGCCACCATTGCGAGGATCGGCCGGAGGACACGGTGGAGCACACAGTGGAGGTGTGCCCCGCTTGGGCGGAGCCCCGCCGTGTTCTCGTAGCGGCGATCGGCGGCGGCGACCTCTCGCGCCCGGCCCTGGTGCAAGCCATGGTCCGGGGCGAGGAGGAATGGGACGCCGTCGCCTCCTTCTGCGAAGCAGTGATGCTGGCGAAGGAGGTGGCGGAACGCGAGAGGGAGAGAACCTCTCGTCCCAGCCGCCGCGGGAGGCGCTCCGGGCGTCGGGGGTCCCGCGATGACCTCCGGCCACCGTAGACGCGGGCCTGTGGACGGTGAGTGATGGGCTAACTCGCCGTCCGTCCGTCTCACGACGAAAACAGGCCGTGTCGACGGCGCGTTCGTGTTCCACGCGCGCCTCAAAGAGATGTCAGCAACATGGGAGGGGCCCGAAAGGGCCGACGCCTGTCGGGGCCGCGGGTAGTCCAACGGTTATCGCGGCCTCGACATAGAGGGCGAAGAAGGAACATGGGTGGTTTTTAGTCAGTAGAAGTCTGACACTCCCTTTCGCTCTGCCCAAGAGCGGGAGGGGTTATTCGATGATTTTACACCCACCAAAAAAAAAAAAAAAAAAAAAAAGTGGCTGTAGTTAGGCTAGTAGCCTATGTTTGTTCTCAGTGTGAGCCGTCTGTGAGGTCCTGTGGATAAAAGATCTGTCATCTTCATCACATTTCACTGCCTGACTTTACCCACTTCTGGGTAAAGGCCTTTTTTTGGTGGTGCTAAGCTTTACGCTCTTGTACAAGCCGAGAGAACCGACGAGAACCTCGTGAAAGCCGAGAAAAAATAGCAAATCCAGTATCTGAACCAATAGCTGAGGAAGCTCTCGTTAGGCGGCCGGATTAAAAGCTTGATTCTGAAAGCACCCTGGACACGGCTGTTATTCTTAGGTTTTTTTTCTGGAGTGTTGACTAATTGGAAGCTTGAACCCTTTTCCCGAAACCGATTTGTTTATTTGATTAAATTGTTCTTTTTCAGATTAATTTCACATCAAATTCATTCATTCATTCATTCATTTATTCAAAAAGAAGGACGTTCTCAATTCGTTGGAGATCATTATTTCTTAGGTGTGTTCCCGGATTACTCGAAAATGGCTGGACCAATTTTGACTTTTATTTGATAGGGTATAATTCTCAGGTGGTCCCATGATCCTCAATTCAGGATCTGATGATGGGATCCTGGAGATTTAGAAAGAACTCTTCAAATATTATAAAACTATTGTTAGTACATATAACAACAAACAGGCCACAATAATAAATAAAAATCACAAAGATTCTATGTTCGTATATACTTTAGTGTTTAATATTTTAATTGATTAAAAAATGGGGACTATATTTCTTGTCACCAAGTTGTATCACCTAATATATAGAAACGTCACCACTAAATATTTTCGTTCTCAGATAAACAAAAAGTGTTTCCAGAAATGAATTATCAAATGAATGTTAATATAATTATGTGTAAAATAAGAGCAACAAAAAGGCAGTTCATTAGATGAATATAAACTTCGTTCTTATAATAATAGTTTTATTACATAAACAATAGTTTTGTGCCCAGAATGGTAGATCTGTCACCAAATAATGCTGAAAGAAACCCTAACCCTAGAGGGTCGACGTCAAGGTCACCCCGAGGTTCGGTTAGTTAGGTTCCTTTAATCCCTATACTTATTAGGACAAAACTATTATAATACATACAAAAACATTTATTTGCTACTAGAGCCTATATCTCCATGATTTTAGGTGATTTATTATGGAATTGATTTTATACTGTTTGGAGACTACGTTTTGATGACAAACCTACTATTTTGGGGACAAACCCTATTACTTAAGAAACACAATACTTATTAAATTGGCGATAGCTTAAATGATACCCTTAAAAAATCTATATGTTAGAGTTAATTTCTAGCAATGAACAATTTATTCTATTTTGATTAAACGTGCCCTGACCGAAGCTTCTGACAGACGATCCTTTATTTTAATAATATCAGCTAGCAGTCAAGCTCAATACTAGTTTGTCAGATTTATTTTAGGTTAATTTTTTACTCTATTATGTGTACCATAATTTAAACTCTACATATGTTTAATAAATAAATAAATATGTTGTAGAGTTTAATTTAAACTTTCTTTTCAAATTATAATTTATGATGTGGTGTATTTTTTATTTATTTATTTATGGACACCTATAATCGCAATGCGTATGTCAGTCCCATCATATCCAAAATATACATTTATCTTATGTGGACCATGAACCTAATCAGACTCTTCGCATGATCACCATTTGGTTGAGCCAGGATTTTGTGGAATGTGCCTACTTCAAGTCTGTTCAACCTCAATGTGTATTTGTGCTTATTTATTTTTATAACGCCACACAGTGTCACTACAGTGTGTGCACGATTATGATGAGTTAAATAAACCATTTACTGAAACTTTTCTAACACATATCACAGTTATAAGGTTTTACACCAGTGACACCACATAATATGATGTGTAAAACTACGTTCATGAATAAAATTACTCTTACTAGAACTGCTAAGGCAGTTTTTTATAAGGTTTTTCACAAGAGTGAATTCGCATATGTACTGCTAGACTTGACGCGTGGCTATACCTACGGTGACATATGTCACATTTAAAAGGTTTTTCACGAGAGTGAACCCGCATATGCATTGTCAAATTACGTTTTTGTCTAAAATTACTGTGACATACGTCACATTTAAAAGGTTTTTCACCAGTGTGTAATCGCACATGTTGAATGAAATGAGTCTTTTGTTGGTAACTTCTGTTACATAATTATGTCACATTTAAAAGGTTTTTCACCAGAGTGAACTCGCATATGCCTTGTCCAATTACCTCTTTGTCTAAAACTACTGTGACATATGTCACATTTAAAAGGGTTTTTACCAGAGTGAACTCGCATATGCATTGCCAAATTACTTTTTTGTCTAAAATTACTGTGACATACGTCACATTTAAAAGGTTTTTCACCAGTGTGTATTCGCATATGTACTGCTAGACTTGTCGCGTTGCTATACCTACGGTGACATATGTCACATTTAAAAGGTTTTTCACCAGTGTGTATTCGAACATGTCTAATTAAATAACTGCTTCGCTGAAAACTACTGTTACATATGTCACATTTAAAAGGTTTTTCACCAGTGTGTATTCGGACATGTTCGATTAAATGACTGCTTCGGTGAAAACTACTGTTACATATGTCACATTTAAAAGGTTTTTCACCAGTATGTATTCGAACATGGTCAATTAAATGACTGTTTCGTTGAAAACTACTGTTACATATGTCACATTTAAACGGTTTTTCACGAGTGTGTACTGGAATATGATTTGTTAAATAAGTCTTTAGTCTAAAACTACGTGGACACATGTCACATTTAAAAGATTTTTCACCAGTGAGTTTTCCAATATGATTTGTTAAACCAGTGTTTTCAGTGTCTTGAATTATTTTCGGTGCTGCGTTAATCGTATCTCCTAGTTTTGTTCTTCGTGTGTCTAGATTCGGTTTCTTCGCGACAGGCGCCCCTGAAATTGTAAATCTTGTAAAGTGCAATGTTCAAAGAACATTGGGCATGCGCATGTACACTAGTAAAAAATGATAGTGATATGAAATTATGAATGATTCGCACCTACGCTTAGAATTAGAACCATAAAGTACACATGTGCGCAAATTTAGACTCAGACGTCACTCGCCCACCACACAGGTGTTCTCGTGAATCATCAACGGTCCCCGGGTTCTATGGCGTCACACGCTCATAGGCGCCGGCAAGATACCCCCACAAGATAAATATTTGTAACACGTTTCGGAAAGGAAGTGGCTGTAGTTAAGCTAGTAGCCTATATTTGTATGTTTATTATTATTATTATTTATCTTAATCATATTTCACTGCCTGACTTTACCCACTTCTGGGTAAAGGCCTTTTTTTGGTGGTGCCAAGCTTTACGCTCTTGTACAAGCCGAGAGAACCGACGAGAACCTCTTGAAAGCCGAGAAAAAATAGCAAATCCAGTATCTGAACCAATAGCTGAGAAAGCTCTCGTTAGGCGGCCGGATCAAAGGCTTAATTCTGAAAGCGGGTCTTCTGGACACGGCTGCTATTCTTAGGTTTCTTTTTCTGGAGTGTTGACTAATTGGAAGCTTGAACCCTTTTCCCGAAACCGATTTGTTTATTTGATTAAATTGTTCTTTTTCAGATTAATTTCACATCAAATTCATTCATTCATTCATTCATTTATTCAAAAAGAAGGACGTTCTCAATTCGTTGGAGATCATTATTTCTTAAGTGTGTTCCCGGATTACTCGGAAATAGCTGGACCAATTTTGACTTTTATTTGATAGGGTATAATTCTCAGGTGGTCCCATGATCCTCAATTCAGGATCTGATGATGGGATCCTGGAGATTTAGAAAGAACTCTTCAAATTTTATAGGCACACTTGAAGTGATTTGAGTAGTCTTTGGAAGAGTAATTTTTCGGAGTGGTCCCATTTCAATTTGGTGAAGATCTGATGAAAAACTTCGGAGTTAGGCAACGGAACTCTTCAATAAATGATAGCAGATGGACTGGAATTGCTGAAATCTCATGTAGGTCTATTGTTTACACCAATTCATAACATAACATCACGTCGGTACACTGTGAAGGGGTGAGCACATGTGGACTGATAAAAGTAAAATTTAAAAACTTTTTAATAAAAAATAAAACTGACTTCAACTTAAATTTTTTGTGTCTCATTTTTGTTGAAATCAGTTTTCATTAAACAAGTAATACTAACTATTTGTGTCCACGGCTCTGCATTCCTCCTTAAATGCTTCTTGTTCTTCCTCCTCTTCTATTTTATACTCCATCACAAGTATATCATTTTTTGAATCGGACTCAGAGTCGTGTGGTAGAATATCTCCAAAATCTAGATGGTTACTGTCTAGATTTCCCAGTTCTAAATCTGCAAATAAACAAAAAACAGTTAAGATTTACTTATTTACTATTTTATTAAGCAGATAAAATAAGGATACTATATCATACATCACATAATACACAGAAAAATATATTATTTTTTTACAAGAATATTAAAAAAGTAGAAAGCCTATGTCTCTCCTCATGATCTATCTATCTCCTTGCCAAGTTTTACATTGATCCGATCAGGCATTTAGTCACGAAAAGGTAACAAACCTTTTCTGTCCAATAATATGTTTATTTATTTTATAGAAGATTTTACTTTACCAATCACATGCTGAGTGGCAACCTACTTGTCGCAGTTACGACGTGCATTATTTATATTTTTTTCTTTTTTAATTTCCCTGCTTGTTGTTTTTTACTTTTTTTTTGTGTATTGTTTTATTTCCTGTATGCATGTATGTTTCTGTGACAAATAAACATTTTTTCTTTCTTTCTTTCAATCATAAAGTTTTGTAACATACCATCACCTTGATATTCCTCCTTAGGCTTAAGAATATCTTGTCTCTCACAAACAGCTGGCAATTCTTCCTTCACAACAACGCTTTCTGTTACACCAACTTCAACTATATTTATGTTCTCTATTGGAGACATAATAAACCCATGGGGAAACCAGTTTATTAAACGGTTTTGCTGTAAAAAGACGATTTTAGTATTAGGTAAAGTACACATATGGGCGTTTTTAGAGAAATGTTAAAAACTGGCCAAGTGCCAGTCGTACCATCGTAGTACGGAAACCCCCTTTCATGGGGTTTGTTGCCGCGAATCCTATTTTATTTAACATACGACTTGACACTGACCGGCAAATTGCAAAAAACGTAGAAAAATTCGAATTTCGCGGGCTACCTTGTCGCATTCACCTTAAATACGATTATATTAATAGTTTTTTAATGATTATTGAACTTTCCTTCATACTTTCCAGGCTTAGGACTGTCTACAATAAAATTGATTAAAAGTTATTAGTAACATTGCGTTATAGCTTTTTTTTGTTTCATGTTAATTTCACTTAAATATCACGGGGGTCACACAGGGGGCTCCGTTTTCGAGATATTTGAATTTCAATTTTTTAACATAATTTTCAACACCGGTAAGTTGGAAACGGTGCATCGTAGGACCGTAATACTATATGCTTCTCAGAACCGAAATGGCGACGCTAAGTCCCTATTGAACTCACACGGATAATATCAGAAATCAAAAATTAAAAAAACAGGTCGACTAAATTTTTTATTGCAGTCGGGGGACCTGCAAAAAAGGAAGGTCCCCCGACTGCAATAAATTTTTTGTTTAGTTTTTGTCATGGCTGGCAGGCAGGCGTGTTTTTTAATTTTTAAATTATTTTTGTTATAACTTGCGTTATAGCCATAATAGAGGAACGAAAGTTTATAATTCGTTTAAAATATTTCATGTATCCTACTGTCAAGGGAACTGCGTATTCGATCGCTCAAGTACGACCAACCTAAAACTTAACAATTGTATTGTTGTCTTCTTAACGAGTAAAGTTAGAATATCTAAAATTCCCGACGTTATAGCGTCTACCACGGGTATTTTTTACAGCTGTCTGTTTGGCTTTAAATGTAATGGTTTGCTTGCAAATCCGTTTTTTTCTGATTTTTGAAACCATTTATTTACATGGGATTACGTCAACCAAATAAAGATTCTGATTCTGATTCTGATATCTGGGATATCCCGAAACGTTACCGCAGCAAAATCTTGAATAACTTCAGAACCATAGCACACACAAATTTTGCTTTTTATACACATTTACTACAATTACTATGCGACAAGAGCTATCTATTCATGTATTTGGTTACGAGCTGAAACGATTTTTAAAAAACGTTTTTGGTGCAGTTTCGTTTATAAGATTACCCCAGCAAAATGTTGTTTTCTCAAATAACTTTAACACTACTATTCACACAAATTTTGCTGTTAGTAAACAAATTACGCCTTATGACACACTAATTATTTTTTATAGTCTTGATTGTCTCGAGCACAACATTTTGCTGGGGTAACGCACACTATATTTTAGGCAATATCCTTAAAAATATTGCAAAGCAATACGGCCTACGGGTAAGTGTCTGGGAGCACTGGCGACTTATTTTTACCAGACAGCGGCGAAGCCCAAAAGGAGGGTTATGTGTTTGGCGTGTATGTATGTATGTATGTCCGTTTCTTTGTTCCCTCATAACTCCTAAACGGATGAAGGGATTTGAATAAAATGAACGTCGTTAGATGCGTCTTGATAGCGCGAGTGTCACTGGCTACATCAAAAATGTAAAAAAAAAACAAACTAATTTCCTGATTTGGGGGCCATAACGCGGATTTCAAAAAACATTTTTTGTCCATTACCATCGAGTAGGGTATCAAAATGAAGGGTTTTAAAAGGAGATTACAAAAATATATGACACTTATATGTTTAAAATAAGTCACAAATCTTATAAACAAACACAAAAGTTAAATCATCTGCGAAGAATTTTACGCGACCAACGAAAGAACAAACACGAAAGAACTAAAAAGTTGTAAATAAAAAAAAGTATTTAAAAACTAAAAAACCCGACTGTTTCCCCGACATTCTATTTTCATTTCATAATTTAATATTCAAATAAACCCCACCTGCTTCCAAGTTTTGTTTAATTTAAAATGTGCTTGTTTTTTTCTTTTCAGTTTTTCAGTCGGGTTTTTTTAGTTTTTAACTACTTTTTTTACGGATATTGTCTAAAATATACGTAAAAATCAGCTTGGAGAAAATACGTGAGGAAAGTAATGTTTTGATGTACCTTGATTACCTGATTCCTGAAAATTGGCCGTTTAAGCAAGCTAGCAGGTAGGCATGCGTTCTTAGTACATACTAACACTACTCAATCGTCCACATTTTCTTCGTCAGCAAAAACGTGACGTATTTTGGCCCTGCGATCTTGGACTTATAAATAATCTAGATCCTTATGTACCTACCACTTAGTCATATTATTGTGACATGCAAACATTTGAATTTATAGTTATTTTTAAAGTCATAATTAATTAAAATAGGGTAGCCATGAAATACATTTCCAAAATATTATAAACGTCAGAGGGTTAATGATATGGTATATATTTATTTTCCAACTTCTAAATAAATATATCATTTACTGAGTAGAAATTCTTTTTCATTTCTTTTTTGGTGGGTGGTAATTAATCAAATAACCCCTCCCGCTCTAGGCAGAGCGAAAGGGAGTGTCAGACTTCCACTGACTAAAAACCACCCATGATCCTTCCTAGTCCGTATATGTCGAGGCCGCGGTATCTCTTACAACATCCCATAGCCCCGACGGAAATTCTTTTCCCTTAACCATGCTCTAAGACACCTTGTAAATTTATTAGTTGGTAATATTTTAATACTGTCTTTTAATCTGTAAAATTAATTAATTGAATTATCTTACTAGCATGATATTGACTTATTTTGCACTAAGACGAGCGCAGCAAGAAAACTTTTACCAAATAATTTTTTTACGAATGAAGCACCGGCTGGTTGTACTCAACACACATGTAGCAACGTAAAATTTAAAATAAAATAACAAACCAGAAACCGTAACTTCAACTTTTAGGCATTAGTTAATCATCAATTATTGCATATCTGTGGAGGCTTGTAATTAGCAACGTCATTATATTTTTTTGTTTCCTATTTTTTATGTTATTAGTCTGTAAGCCTTCTTAAAAGTAATAAAATATTAAATATTTATACAAACACAATTTTTTTTTTTTAAAAAAAAACGTCGCCCCACACTAGGAATTTCTCCTGTATCGTGGGTGCGTTCACAAACATTTAAACACACATACACAAATACCCAGACCCGGAACAACTATCTGTAGGTCATACAATATTTGTTCCGTGTGGGGATCGAACCCGCGACACGCAACGCAGCAGTCCATTGCTTGAGCCACTGCACCAACCGTGCCATCCGTAAATGCCGTATTGCATAACTGTTGTTACTGTATATCCCTGTCCTTGGAATTATGGGCAAAACTAAGCTATTCCTGTGCCTAGTGCTTTTTGAAAATATTTGATGGTGGTTTTTAAGTAACTACGGGTGCATTTAACAAACTTAGCGCATTCAAAGACCTATAGACTTGATAGGGTTAGCATCTTGACACCATTGAAAAAAGGTTTGCAGGATTCCCATGCGTGTATTCCCGCTATGGTGTGGATGCATTTTTGTAGGTAGTTTATGTAGGTTTTACAAGTACCTTCCCAAGCCGTAATGCAGTAATTATGATGGACTGTGCCAGACCTAGATTGACCGCCTGGAGCTTAAACTCGGCCACTTGCCGTAGTTTTTTAAACGCCCATATCAGTTTACTAACTCGGGAGGAGATATGTTCAATGTAGGGATGCCAGCTTAGTCCCTCGTCCAGAATCACTTCCAGGTACTTAATTGTTCATTTATAACATTCATGATTAACAAAGTTATGACAACAAATATCTATTAAAAAACCTCACCTCGTAATTCCCATTTGTTATCTGAGCATACAGCTCTTCTGCTTCCAAACATCTCCTCAGCAATCTAAAGCTTCGTTTTAATTCAGCACAGCAGAAAGAACAAGCGAGGATTGGTCTACTGTCCTTGGTTACAAACTGCAATAAAATTTTGTGTTTCAGTCTTCTGGGTTTAATAATAATATTCTGCAAATAAATTTAGTCTACTCAAACTCAAACTTAAAGCATTTATTTCAATTAAACCTTTATAGGCACTTTTGAATGTCAGAAGAACAATTCATAAAAACAAATCTACGAGTGCAATACGTCATTCCGAAAGCCACCACGCCGAATCACACGCCGCCGAATGCCAGCAACAACGAGCACCGCGAGCACGAAAGCACGCAACGACGCACACCGCTACAACGAATGCACGAGACCCCGAATCACGGAACAACGAATGCAATGCGCAACCGTCGCCCCGCAACCCGGAGCCCCGCGCACCCGCCGCCACGGCACACGCCGCCGCACGCCCCCGCACCCGCAGCACTCGCCGCCGCAAACATCCGGCGCCGCGCAACTCGACGCAGCAACCCCCGGAACGACGCATTGCACTCTAAAGCTACAGTCACAGACTCAAGGCATAATAACTTGTGAAAGTACTGTAGTTGCCCATTCCCTAGCGTAGATCTCTATGGAGAAGAAAGGGCAAGAAATTCCATGGACACTCTTTTCAATCAGAATATTATTACAAAATCTTGGTACATTACATCATTCATGTTGAGATGGTATATTATGTGAGAACTATGTAGCAAGACGTGCAAGAGCGTCCAGAGTAAAAATAAATAAAAATAAATAAATAAACCATGGCAACTAAGAGATGACCAGTCTCCACTGACAGCGCCCGTTCACGAACATGACGCCTGGATCAGCACCATTCAACTCAACCATTTTGAAGGGAATTTAATGATCCGACACATGCGCCACCATCAGCGAGACATTTAAGTGAGCATGACATACTCTCAGACACCAGGGCAACGTCACTAAAAAATAACTAAATGTAAAAAGTGGCTTTATAGTACATAGTACTCACACATGTGCCATGCAATTACATAATATTAAGATATTGAATCTATACAATGCAAAGATATTCTTATAATCTTCTGCAGCCTCTACAATAACTTCTCATGATAGGTAATCAATGTTTGTGGAGCAGGCCCAGCATTAAGCCAAGCATTTTTATCATCAATTTAATCCCCTAACTTATAATATGCTTGCCTACACAGTGTGTGGTTTATACAAGATTTTAATTGCGTCTCATTCAGTTGAACAATGTGGGGGTCTACTTTAGCTAGCCTAAATGCTGCGATCTTACACATATGTGAGAACAAAGTACAAAAAAATAAAAATACGTGCAAGTTAAGAGCGTCCAGTAACCGATACAATAAACAAATTAAAAAAAAAATATATATCCATGGCAACTAAGAGATGACCAGTCTCTACTGACAGCGCCCGTTCACGAACATGACGCATGGATCAGCACCATTCAGCTCAACCATTTTGAAGGGAGCTAAATGATCCGACACACGCGCCACTATCAGCGAGACATTTGAGTGAGCATGACATTCTCTCAGCAACTAGGACAAAGTCACAAAAAAAAAAAAAATTATAATAACTAAATGTAAAAAGTGGCTTTATAGTAGTACATAGTACTCACACATGTGCTATGCAATTATATAATATTAAGATATTTTAACAATCTTCTGCAGCTTCCACAATAACTTCACATGATAATCGATTTATTTGCCCCTATGGTTGTGGAGCAGGACCAGCATTGAGCCAAGCATTTTTATCATCAATGTAATCCCCTAACTTATAGTATGCTTGCCTACATAGTGTGCGTTTTATACAAGATTTAAATTTGGCCTCCTTCAGTTGAAGAATGTGAGGGGGTTACATTATATTATATATTACATACAGAGGGGGCTACATTGATTGATCACCACTTATGTTCAAGGCTGGTGGTAGAATCATAATATTATTTTAAGCACAGGTTTAAGTTGATAAGTTATGGAAGAGTGGAGTCTTCTAACACAGGCTTAAAAGCCTAAAAGGAAACTTCAATTACTAGTTTGTAAAAAAACTTGGCAAAAACAATAAATAAATATTATTTGTAGTTCTCTTTCACTAATATTATTGATTTCCCTTTATTCCGAATCTCTAACAAAGAGTTTCTATGATTTTTCAAGTAAAAGAAGGCCATATTAATACAAATATTTAAGAAATATGTATTACCTAAATAAAGTGCTCATGCAAGCCACATTTTCATAATCTAAAAATATTAACTCTCCCGTCACTCTATATTTATGAAGCTTGTACTTTTATAAAACACAACATGCATCTATATAAACTTATAGAAAGTAAATTACGCTCAAAAAAGTTAAAAGTGTTAGCAACTAAAACTCAATTTCATAGCAAAAGCTTTTACGCAATGGCTCAAAAACTATATAATAAGTTACCAGGACAGGTTCTTTCAAGTACGAATATTAACGAATTTAAAAAAAAATTGTTCGATCTCTTAATTGGCAAGGTGTATTATTCTGTAGATGAATTTGTAAATGACAAATTTTAAATCGAATCTGTTGTTAAGTGATTATTATTGTATTAATAAATAAATTTATGACATTATTATTTTCGAATCTGTTTTTATGTTGTGATTATTAAGGCATAAATGAATTTGTGACATTATTATTTCTATTTTATATTCCGGGTACTTTACATAATTTGGTATTTTATGAATAATCTTTTTTTTTTTTCTTTTATTTAAAAAAAAAAAAGACGTTGCCCCACACTAGGAATTTCTCCTGTATCGTGGGTGCGTTTACAAACATTTAAACTTCACATACACAAATACCCTATAATATTAATGTAAAGCATGATTTTATGATTTATTATTTTGATTATTGTGATAGTACGTACTTTTAAATCTCTTTTATAACAAACCAGGTATATTTTGTATGCCTTTTGGCGGGACTCAGCTTGGGTTTAATTTTATTATAACATCTTCTGTACCCTGTGTTCACAAAATAAATGAATTTGAATTTGAAAGTATCAACTTACTGGTATATCAGTCAGCCTCTCATATAGTTCATGCAAGTCCTTGGTCACCACCACGTACATACGAACATCCTCCGCTAGACATATCCTACACATTGGCAACTTTTCCATCTTTTGGTCAGTGGGTCGTCTTAGGAGCGGCTTTTTATCTCTGTTTAAGTATCACTGAAGAAAAACTTAGAAATTCTGCTGCATACAAATAACAGGCAAAGCTTGTATATTTTATAATTATTGCGAATTCTTTTAGTTTAAACGAAAGTGCAGTGGTAGAGTTTAACTTTAGAACTTGTAACCTCGCAGTCCAGTTCAGTTCCGTGGTAAACGGCAGCGGCCGGAGAGTGCTAGACTTATGTCACACGTACGGCAGCCTTTAATTAATAGATATTAGTTTATTAGTCCCTACATACTATCAACTGCACCTATTGTACGAATATCGGTATTTTACTCAAGATGAATTTCTAAATTTCACAACACAAAACACTTTTGGTGACACGGTGACACTGACAGCTTGACATATTTGATTTGACATTTCAAGGATTACAAAGCAGGGACAGACCATACTGATTAGAAATATTCACTTTCGTGTGATATTACAAGAACTTGTAATAATTTACACCATATTTAGCAGTTTGAACTTCTTTTTATATTCATTTGAGAAAGAAAGTATATTTATTTGGCACACGCCACAAGTGCACACAACAAAAAATAAAAAATATAAACCTAAATTAAAACAAAAAAAAATATAATGTGGGTCACGGCTGTGCCAAATATTGGGGCCTCCGATCAGCATACTGTCGAGCAGCTAGTCCTCCAAGCTGGAATTTTTCTAGACCTATGATAGTGATGTGACGAACGTTAAACAGTTTTGTACTTTATCTAACTAATTAGATAAGTGTCTGTATAGGTACTTATTTACAATAATTTTGTGTAGGAGTTGATTTTGTAGTTTTATGTACAAATAATAAATAATTAGTATACCTTTTAAAATCATTTTTGTGAGCTAGCAACACCGTCCACGGCTCCTGGCAACCCAGTCCGCGACGCGCGAACTCAAGGACAGTGGAGTACGATTCGCGCGCGCTTTTAGCACATTCGCGAAACGCTCGTTTAATATTTTCCTTAATTTACTGTTTAACCCCTGTTTGTTTGTTTTGTTTTACCTATAGTTCTGTGTTTTACTCTTTAACAATATACTTTTACTAATTTAACGTACGTGACTTATTGAAATAGCCCAAATCACCAACCCTGAGAAAACTCTTCTTACATTAGTAATAAAAAATGAATATAAAAAAACGATACTAAGTGCGAGACACAACCAGATAACCATCATCAAACAGTATCATTTTTATGTTTTGAAGTATCGACTGTCACTATTATATATCGATTATCGCTGAATTAAAACACGCTCCATTAACGGGTTAATCAATCGACAGTACCCTTTGCTTTAACGATGGTAATTTATGGACAGTACAATTAGATATTATAAACCGGACATGGTACACCCCTGTAATCCTTTTTTTTGTAGGGTGGAAAATCATCAAAGGACTCCTCGCCTTGTGCCGAGGCCGCGGTTTCTCTTTCAACAACCCACAGCCTCGACGGGGCCTCGGCCTAACCCTTCGGGGATTACAGGCGTGATGTTACGTTATGTTGTCCTTGGTGGCTTTATTTCACTGAATATATCAGTAGGGCTATTGCGTATGTTTTAAATGTTAGTTGCTATCATAGTGTCCATCATCAAACAGTATCATTTTTATGTTTTTAAGTATCGACGGTTACTATCGTACATCGATTATCGCTGTATCAAACACGCTCCATCGACGGGTTAATGAATTGATAGTACCCTAAATCAATGGTACGCTACATGGACAGTACAACTCTGGATATTATGAACCAGACATGGTACACCCCTGCTTAACCGTTCTTTTTTGTAGGGTGAATTATCATCAAATGACTCCTCGCCTTGTGCCAAGGCCGTGGTTTCTCTTTCAAACAACCCTCAGCCTCAACGGTGGGTTACAAGTGTGATGTTATGTTGTCATTGGTGACCTTATTCCACTGTGTCATGACGAGTGGGTCACGAAGTAGCTGGAAATATAATCATACTAATATTATTAGAGTAAACGCCGCGCCGCTGCATTGCCGTTACGTTATCCGCGGTGACAAAGCTGAGATGGGCAAGCCTGACCAGGTTCTAGTGCGGATGGCGTGGCGGTTGATGGCGTGGCGCGCGGCGGCGGCGACAAGTCTCATCTCTCTAGAGCATAACCATTTTGCTGGGGTAACGCACACAGTTGTTTTTTGTGAATTTAAAATTATTTATGTAAAAAGTTCCACCTTGAAGTATGCAGCATTTTTTGGGTGTGTCAAAAGGCAAGACAGGATTCGAAATACCACAATGGCTCTCCAAAACTGGTAAGGCTGCTAGGTTCAAGTGGGATTGAGCGGATCTCGTCAGCTGCATGCACGATGACCGCTGGGCAAAAGGCTCCACACGATGGTTGCTGGAAGACGGACAGCCGAGGAAGAGGTGGCGTGACGATCTAGACGCGTACCATGAGGGCTGGTTCGAGGCGGCACAGGAAAAGAGCTCTTGGATGGAATTGGGGAAGGCTTTTGCCCAGCAGTAGGACAGGGTAAGCAAAAAAAAACCTGTTTTTATTTACTATATTTATTAAACACAATTAACGATGCTATATACGAATCTATGCCTTACTTTGAAAAATACCATATCTACTTACACTTTGTACCTTGAGCGAAGTCGGGTTTTCATCTAGTTATTTACATATTTTATTCGAGTTAGGTACAGAACTACAGACGCCAGGACATCAATGTAGGTCTAGGTATTACAATTTGACGGCCATGCCGCTTTATTGCTCGACTTGCCGTGCCCCCAGATTTCCATTTCACGGTGTATAATATTTTACCGAGAATAAGTTTCAACTTTGTGTACTCTGGATTCCTCTCACGGAGAGTTATCTCGAGAGAGGATTGTGTTTCATATCTTTATGTCCTGGTACACGCGGTTACACATCAAGCTATACGTTTTCAGTATAAGCTGGTCTCGCATTGTATAGGATTTCCGTACAGAGCGAAATCAGCGTAAACTGGAAATGTATAGCTTGATTTGTAGCCGTGTGTACGTATTTATTCTTGTTTTGTGGATTTTGGTTTGTTTTATTTTAGCTATGTTTGGTTCTTTTCATTTCTTGCCCTAGGTATATTTTATCCAGTGTTTTAGGGGGCAATTTCGCACTCTCGGCCGCACGATCGTCGCCTAAGCGCACTAACTTTATCTTGCGCCAAAGCTAAGTTTAGCTTAAGGATTCGTGGCAGGAGATACTGCCAAGTATTGCAGTAGTCAATATGGACATTTCCAGTAAATGTATTATTATTATAATAATAATAATACATTTACTTCAGACGTAGGTCCGTATACTGTTAGTAACACAAAAACATTATAAAACTATTGTTAGTACATACAACAACAAAAAGGCCACAATAATAAATAAAAATCACAAAGAATCTATGTTCGTATATACGTGTTTAATATTTTAATTGATTAAAACATCTTTATATGTTAGAGTTAATTTCTAGCAAAGAACAATTTCATTCTATTTTGATTAAACGTGCCCTGACCGAAGCTTCTGACAGGCGAACTTTTATTTTAATAAGGGTATCATAAGCTATCACCAATTTAATTAGTTTTGTGTTTCTTAAATAATAGGGTTTGTCCTCAAAATAGTAGATCTGTCACCAAAATGTAGTCACCAAACAGTATAAAATCAATTTCACAATAAATCACCTAAAATCATGGAGATATAGGCTCTAGTAGCAAATAAATGTTTTTGTATGTATTATAATAGTTCAGTGGTCTGTCTGCAGGGATTAAAGGAACCTAACTAACCGAACCTCGGGGTGACCTTGACGTCGACCCTCTAGGGTTAGGGTTTCTTTCAGCATTATTTGGTGACAGATCTACCATTCTGGGCACAAAACTATTGTTTATGTAATAAAACTATTATTATAAGAACGAAGTTTATATTCATCTAATGCACTACCTTTTTGTTGCTCTTATTTTACACATAATTATATTAACATTAATTTGATAATTCATTTCTGGAAACACTTTTTGTTTATCTGAGAACGAAAATATTTCGTGGCGATAGATCTATTTATTAGGTGATACAACTTGATGACAAATATAAATTTTGGTGATAGAAAATATAGTTCCCTTTTAATAATATCAGCTAGCAGTCAAGCTCTATTAAGTGTACCATAATTAATTTAAACTCTACATAATTATGTTTAATAAATACATAAATATGTTGTAGAGTTTAATTTAAACTTTCTTTTCAAATTATAATTTATGATGTGGTGTATTTTTTATTTATTTATTTATGGACACCTATAATCGCAATGCGTAAATTACGTAAACTGCAGACGGTGGATCGAAAAAAAACCAAAGTTACTTTAAAACTAATTTAATTTAAATAAAAGAATTACAATTAAAATTGGTGAAACCTATTCGATGCTAGAATATGGAATGCCGTAAAAACTACTTAAAATTAGTTAGTTGCTATCGTCTAAATTGCTGCGTCGGCGGTTCGTGGCTCGGCGCTCGTGGACGGACGTCGACGCTGCAGTTTTCGTGCAGTTGGCGTAAACATCCAGGAATGTGCGAGATCAGCGTTATCCATTAGGGATCCGTATCTAACACGTATGTCAGTCCCATCATATCCAAAATATACATTTCTTTTATGTGGACCATGAACCTAATCAGACTCTTCGCATGATCACCATTTGGTTTCATCACCATTATTGAAAATAGGGAAACAAAAATAGTTCGATCCCAAATGACCAATGATGATGATGATGTTGATGATGAATGAATGATTTGACTGGCCTGTTGGTCTAGTGGTTAGTGACCCTGACTGCTAGGCCGGAGGTCGTGGGTTCGATTCCCACCCAGGACAAATGTTTGTGTGATGAGCACGATCATTTGTTCTGTGTCTGGGTGTAATTTATCTATAATATGTATGTTTTAGAAATATATAAGTATGTTTATCAGTTGTCTAGTACCCATAACACAAGCTCTGCTTAGCTTGGGACTAGATGGCGTTGTGTGATAGTTGTGGAATATTATTATTATTATTATTAATGAGAAATCTCACATGCTCCATCCCTCAAGGCAGCGTTCTAGGCTGCATACTATTTTTAATATACATAAACGACCTCCCAAAAATTCTAAATAAACAAACTACATTACCAGTACTATTTGCCGATGATATCTCCATACTTGTGAAATGTGACAAAAGTTGTGACCCAACTACAATCTTACAAAATACTCTCCAGACAGTAACACTTTGGCTACAAGATCACAATTTAGAAATTAACTGTAAAAAAACTAAAATGATGCAATTTAGGTCGTATAAAACACCCCCCCTAAGCTCTAATATAATTTTTAATGCCACCCCTATAGAATCAGTAACTACATTTAACTTACTCGGTATAAACATAGACACGCATCTCAATTGGAAAAAGCACATAGAAACAATTAAATCTAAATTATCTAAATTTACCTACGCCTTGTTCCAACTTAAGTACAGCACAAATACAGAAACAGCGCTATCGGCATACTACGCTTACGCAAATTCGTGGCTGAGGTATGGAGTGATGTTATGGGGAAACAGCGTCAACGCAAGTGAAGTATTTATAATACAAAAAAAGTGTGTTAGAATACTGGCCCATATTGACAATACCCAAAGCTGTAAGCCATATTTTGTTAAGTTAAAACTCCTAACTTTACCTTCTTTATATATACAAGACCTTTGCATATTTGTGTTTAAAAATAGCAACATTTTTCCAAAAACAAAAGACATTCATAACGTAAACACACGCCATAAAAATAGATAACATCTTCCACCGTCTCGGATCAAAATGCTTTACCATAGCCCATAATACAAGGCAATAATTTTTTTTAACAAATTACCGGAACAAATAAAACAGAAACCAATTTCAATAAGTTTAACAGAAAATTAAAAGAATATCTAACACAAAAATGCTTTTACTCGGTCACAGAATACCTAGAACAAAATATTTAAGTAGTGGGTAAATATTTGACATTTAATTTTGATAGTTAGAATAATTAATACTTACAATTTTATTTTATTTTAATGTAAAAATAACTAAATTATATCCTAACATAACTAAAACTATTCACAAACGAAAACATGGCGTCGAAAAATTCATCCGCAGTGCTGTCTACTGGTAATGGTGATAATGTACCCAAGAGGCTGGCGGCATTTGTCACGTTTGTAAGATAACGTTGTTAGGATAATTATGTAATAACATAAATAATTAAGGTGCAAAATTTAAAATTATGTAAGGGCGAGTTGCGAGTTGGCTTCGGCCCCTCGTACGCCTTCCAAAGGTCCGGGACCCCAGGGTCCCGAGATTATGTCAACATTTTAAAGTAATGGTAATGGTAGTGGTAACATAAAGTAAGTAAGTAATGACATACATCTTACTATTGTGTTATTGCTAGTATTACATAATTGTTTAAAATTGTTGTTATGTTGCCGTGCCCTAACCGGGTTTCATGTTGGAACTATTTTAATTGTACCTAACAACTAACTACACATGAATGCAATAAAGAGTTTGAGTTTGAGTTTGGTTGAGACAGGATTTTGTGAAATGTGCCTACTTCAAGTCTGTTCAACCTCAATGTGTGTTTGTGCTTATTTATTTTTATAACACCACACAGTGTGTGCACGATTATGATGAGTTAAGTAAACCATTTACTGAAACTTTTCTAACACATCACAGTTATAAGGTTTTACACCAGTGACACCACATAATATGACGTGTAAAACTACTTTCATGAATAAAATTACTCTTACTAGAACTGCTAAGGCAGTTTTTTATAAGGTTTTTCACCAGAGTGAACTCGCTTATGCATTGTCAAATTACTTTTATGTCTAAAATTACTGTGACATACGTCACATTTAAAAGGTTTTTCACCAGTGTGTATTCGAACATGGCTAATTAAATGACTATTTCGGTGAAAACTACTGGGACATATGTCACATATAAAAGGTTTTTCACCAGTGTGTAATCGCACATGTTGAATGAAATGAGTCTTTTGGTGGTAACTTCTGTTACATATGTCACATTTAAAAGGTTTTTCACCAGAGTGAACTCGCATATGCATTGTCAAATTACTTTTTTGTCTAAAATTACTGTGACATACGTCACATTTAAAAGGTTTTTCACCAGTGTGTATTCGCATATGTACTGCTAGACTTGACGCGTGGCTATACCTACGGTGACATATGTCACATTTAAAAGGTTTTTCACGAGAGTGAACTCGCATATGCATTGTCAAATTACTTTTTTGTCTAAAATTACTGTGACATACGTCACATTTAAAAGGTTTTTCACCAGTGTGTATTCGAACATGGCTAATTAAATGACTGCTTCGGTGAAAACTACTGTTACATATGTCACATTTAAAAGGTTTTTCACCAGTGTGTATTCGGACATGTTCGATTAAATTACTGCTTCGGTGAAAACTACTGTTACATATGTCACATTTAAAAGGTTTTTCACCAGTATGTATTCGAACATGGTCAATTAAATGACTGTTTCGTTGAAAGCTACTGTTACATAATATGTCACATTTAAACGGTTTTTCACGAGTGTGTACTGGAATATGATTTGTTAAATAAGTCTTTAGTCTAAAACTACGTGGACACATGTCACATTTAAAAGATTTTTCACCAGTGAGTTTTCCAATATGATTTGTTAAACCAGTGTTTTCAGTGTCTTGAATTATTTTCGGTGCTGCGTTAATCGTATCTCCTAGTTTTGTTCTTCGTGTGTCAAGATTCGGTTTCTTCGCGACAGGCGCCCCTGAAATGGAAAATCTTGTAAAGTGCAATGTTCAAAGAACATTGGGCATGCGCATGTACACTAGTAAAAAATTATAGTGATATGAAATTATGAATGATTCGCACCTACGCTTAGAATTAGAACCATAAAGTACACATGTGCGCAAATTTAGACTCAGACGTCACTCGCCTACCACACAGGTGTTCTCGTGCATCATCAACGGTCCCCGGGTTCTATGGCGTCACACGCTCATAGGCGCCGGCAAGATACCCCCACAAGATAAATATTTGTAACACGTTTCGGAAAGGAAGTGGCTGTAGTTCCCCACCGGAGTGTCCCCACGTTGCCGTCGTGGTGGGGCTTGTGTGTCTCAGTGATCCTTGGAGCTCTGCCGGTAGATATACTCATGCCGGAAAGGTCCAAGTGTGAGAGGCCAGACAAAGAGGGACACGCGAGGGGCGCACCGCCCGGAGACGTGGACATTGTTCGGGTTCTCGGGCGGTGTGCCTGTCGGAGGATGGAACCTACTTGCTGCCCTCTGGTTCGCGTCTGCTCATCAGACGTGACTGTGAGGGCAGTGAGTAGGTTGAGGGCGAGTCGAGGGAAGGAGATAGGGACCATACCCTTTAAAAGGAACAATTAAAATGGACGGAACCTTTGAAACAGAATTACCCCAGGGTGGTACCAGCTGCTTAGCAGCTGGAGAATCCGCCACGTCTCCTCTGGAGGCGTCAAGCCCCTCGTATTCTGGGGGGGGCAACAAAAGTTCTAAACCGCTTGCCAGTGGCAACCTGAGCCGAGGAGGCTCCCGGTCCGAAAGTGCTGCGACCGGCAGTGATGACGACGAAGTTGTCGTGCCTGACAAGGTGTCAGGTGTGTGCGGAGCGGATGCTCGCACAAACAAATTCTGGCGGGGGAGCTCGCTTGGGCGGCGTGAGGATGCGGGGTCGGATTCTGACTCCGTGTCTGGCGTCGGCTCGGCGGGCTCCGGCCGCGAGAATTCGGGGGTTGGGGCAAATAACGCGGAGCGTTTCCGCAAGCGGCCGAGAGTGGAGGACGGCAAGGGGTCGTCATCCGGCGGCGAGCGGCTGGTCTCGGCCCGAAAAGTCCCCAAAAAAGGTGGTGGCCGAGGTAGAGGAGGTGGGCCCGCTTTCAAGGAGGATGCCAGGCGAGTCTTGGAACGCGCTGAGGAGGGGCGCCACCTTGGTAGGAAGATGCTCTCCTCATCGTCTTCCGGCGGTGAGCCTGAGACCGGTGGTGAGCCCGGTGAGCCGGAAACTGGCGTTGAGCCCAATACCGGCGGCGGCTCCGATTGTGAGCGCTTGGCCGGGTTTGCGGAGGTCGTGCGGAACGCAATCCGCGACGTGGGCCTCAAACGGACTTATGCGTCCAAGACCAAGGCCATTAGTGCGGCCTCTACCTCCATTTTGGCGGCAGCGGAGGCTTTATGTGGTAGTCCTCCGTCGGACGAGGTGGCTGTATTGCGGGCGGAGGTCACCCGCTTGACGGCTGCCATGGAGCGCCTCCAGAAGGAGAATGGGAGGCTCCGTTCAGACCTGGCCGAGCCTCGAGGAGCCGGCCCGAAGGAAGTGCCTCGGGAGGGGCGCGGGCGGAAGCAAAGCCAGCTGCCAGCTGTCGAAGATTTAGTCCTGAACCAGGTTCAGCAGCAGCTGGCTAATCTCGACAGAAGGTTCTCCTTCATGGAGACCATTGTCCTGCGCCCCTCTCTGGGGGCGGGCAAGGCGGCCCAAGGCCCAAGTGCGCAGACGTATGCTGGCGCTGCGGCCGGCGCCCCCAAGAAGGGACCGCTCAGCCAGCCCGCTGGCGACAGCAAGGCGGGGCCGTCCAGCCGTTCCGACGGCGGGGCTGCGAAGCCCCCCGGAAAGGCGGCCCCTCAGAAGGGCAAGGCCGCCCAGGGAAAGAGCAAGGCGCCTGCCCAGGAGAAGGGCAAGGCGCCCGCCCAGAAAAAGGGCAAAGCACCTCCCCAAAAAAAGGGGAAGGCGGCAGCGGCTGGGGAGCCGGTGCCAGCGGCGGGCCCGCCACCCACACCTCCTACGCCCCCAAAGCCTCCCGAGGCCGAAGACGGTTGGCACGTGGCCGGGGAAAAGCAGAGGGGGCGAAAGGCGGCTCGAAAGGCCAGGCGGGCCGAGCGCGGGCGCCGGCACAAGAGGCGGAGCGCCGCGGCGAAGCTGCGTGCCCCGAAAACCGCGGCTGTAGTAATTACACTACAGCCGGACGCGGCTAGTAAGGGCATGCTTTACCGCGACGTTCTCGCCAAACTGAAGGCGACGGTGAACCTCGAGGAGCTCGGGATCACCGGGGGCCTCCGTGTTCGAGTCACCGCGACAGGGGCTCGAATGATGGAGGTTCCCGGGGAATCGAGCGCCTCGTCCGCGGACGCTCTGGCAGAGAAGCTCAGGGCGTCCCTAAATGCGGACGAGGTCCGAGTGTCGAGGCCCATCAGGTGCGCAACTCTGCGCATCCTGGGCCTTGACGACTCGGTCTCCGAGGAGGAGGTGCTGGCCGCCGTCACCGCGGCCGGGGGGTGCTCCGCCGAGCAGGTCAAGGCGGGCACCCTACGCCCGGACCGCGAGGGCATGCTGACTGTAACGGTTAGCTGCCCTGTGACGGCGGCGAAGAAAATTGCGGAGGGCCACACCCTGAAGGTTGGCTGGTCGAGGGTGCAGGTCAAGCTGTTTGAGCCCAGACCTCTGAGGTGCTACCGATGCCATGTGGGGCACCATGTAGGGTGCCGTTGCACCTCGGAGGTGGACCGCAGCGAACTATGCTTCCGCTGCGGTCAGCCCGGTCACAAGGCCGCGGCTTGCCTGGCCACGCCGCACTGCGATGCATGTGCGGCGGCTGGGAAGCCGGCCGAGCACCGGGCGGGGAGCAAGGCCTGCACTCCACCCGCCAAGGCCCAGGGGAAGGAAAGGCCCTCCGCGACCACCAACCCCACCGTCGCCAACGCCGCAGCCGCCGCCGCCGCCGCCGCTGCAGCCAACGCAACCACCGCAACTCCCGCTGCGGTGGTGCCACAGGAGGTCCCGGAGGGGGCTGAAATGGACTGCCATTAATGGCCCCATTAAGCCTCCTCCAGGCGAATATCAACCACTGCGCCTGCGCTCAGGATCTGTTGCTCCAGAGTATGGCGCAGTGGTCGATAAACATCGCCGTGGTCGCTGAGCCCTATTTTGTCCCGCCCAGGCCAGACTGGGTGGAGGACCTTAGTGGCTCGGTGGCCATTATTGCGTCGGCCGCCGCCGGCACCCCGACCCTTGAGACGGTCAGAAAGGGTCAGGGGTGCGTAGCAGCACGGTTCGGGGAGATCGTAGTTGCGGGAGTCTACTTCTCTCCGAGCCGAACTCTCGCCGAGTTCCAAAACTCCCTCAGGGAGTTAAGGGTCGTCATCGGAGGCTATTCCCTTCCCGTACTAGTGCTCGGGGACTTCAACGCCAAGAGCTTGGCATGGGGTTTCCGTTACACGGATGTGCAGGGTGGGATGGTCGAGTGCTGGGCTCTGGAAACAGGCCTGGACATCCTGAACCGGGGTTCTGTACCCACGTGCGTGCGGATGCGGGGCGAGTCGGTGGTGGACATCTCGTTCGCCAGCTCCGCTCTGTCACGGCGTGTCGTCGACTGGCGCGTCATGGAGAGGGTGGAGACCTATTCCGACCACCGGTATATCCGGTTTGAGGTCTCTGCCCAGTCCCCAAGTGCGCCGGTCCCACAGACCCCGAGTGGTCCGCGTTGGGCGCTGAGGCAGCTGGACAGGGAGCTCCTCCTGGAAGCCTCGATCGTGCGGGCCTGGGTGCAATCACCGGTCAGGCCCGCCGACGTAAACACCGAGGCGGGTTGGTTCCAGGAGGCCATGTCCGAGATATGTGACATGGCAATGCCCCGAGTCCGGCCAGGAAGCGCCCGGCGTCAGGTGTACTGGTGGTCGCAAGAGCTGTCGTACCTGCGTAAACAGTGTATGGCGGCGCGGCACCTGTACACCAGGCATCGCAGGCGCCGCATTCGGCCTCCGAATGCGGAAGCCATTGAGGCGGAGCTGTATGAGGGGTACAGGGCGGCGAAGGCCACCCTCCGCGAGGCTTGTAAGCGGGCCAAGAACGAGGCCCGCGAGGAGATGCTGGAGACTCTGAACAGAGATCCGTGGGGGCGCCCTTACAAGACGGTGCGGAATCAACTCCGCACCCGGGCCCCCCCGTTGACGCAGAGTCTCCGGCCTGAGCTCGTGGAGGACGTGGTGAGCGCTCTGTTCCCTTCGCGAGGGGAGCATCCTCCCCCGCCAATGGCTCCGCCATCCGCGATGCCGGAAGCGGACCATTCAGGAACCGATGACGACATTCCGGAGGTGACTGGGGTAGACCTGAGAGCGGCGGTACGTAGGCTGAGTGCCAAAAATACCGCCCCGGGACCCGATGGCTTGCCTGGCAAAGCCTGGGTCCTGGCCTCAGAGGCTCTTGGGCCCCGACTAGAGGGGTTCTTAAGCGCATGCATGGAGAGAGGCCAGTTCCCGCTTCGTTGGAAGACGGGGAAGCTGGTCCTCATTCAGAAGCCGGGGCGCCTGGCGGACTCGCCGTCCGCATACCGGCCCATTGTGCTGCTCGACGAGGTGGGCAAGCTCTTTGAAAGAGTAATTGCAAACCGCCTCGCCGAGCACCTCAAGGGAATGGGTCCGGATCTTGCGGAACACCAGTTTGGTTTCCGCAAGAGGCGCTCGACGGTGGACGCCATCATGCGCGTGAGAACCCTCACGACGGGGGCTGCGGTCTCTCGGGGCGGTGTGGTCTTGGCGGTGTCTCTCGACATCGCCAACGCCTTCAACACTATGCCCTGGAGCTGCATTAGGGAGGCACTCCGGTATCACCGGGTGCCGACCTACCTTCGTTGTGTGGTCGGGGACTATTTGACCGACAGGGCTGTCATCTACCCTGGTCAGGACGGACAGTGGAACCGGCGAGAGATGTCGTGCGGTGTTCCACAGGGATCGGTTCTGGGGCCGCCCTTGTGGAACATCGGTTACGACTGGGTGCTGCGCGCCGACCTCCCTAGCGGCGTCAGCGTAGTCTGCTATGCGGACGATACGCTGGTGCTAGCTCAGGGTGGGTCGTACGAGGCGGCGGCCGACAGTTTGACACGCGGGGTTGCGATTGTCGTAGAGAGGATCCGGCAGCTGGGTCTCGAGGTGGCGCTTCACAAGTCGGAGGCCATGGGCTTCCATGGACGTGGGAATGCGCTGCCGTCGGGATCCCAGTTAATGGTGGGAGGGGTTCCCATCGGCGTCGAGTGTACTTTGAAGTACCTAGGACTCGTCCTCGACAGCCGGTGGAACTTCGTGGAGCACTTCCGACGTTTGGCTCCCAGACTGGAGCGGGCCGGGGCTGCCTTTAGGTGGCTCTTGCCCAATCTGGGGGGGCCAAACGCCTCCTGCCGGAGGCTCTACGCGGGGATCGTGCGGTCCATGGCCCTTTACGGGGCGCCGGTGTGGGCGCCTGCTTTGAGGAAGCGGGCCGCCCACTACCTGAACGTGCCCCAAAGGGTCATGGCCGTAAGGACGGTACGGGGGTACCGCACGATCTCCCGCGAAGCGGCGAACCTCCTTGCCGGATTGCCGCCGTGGGATCTGGAGGCGACAGTCCTCGCGCGCCTGCATCAATGGCGCGCGGAGGCGCTGCGCCGGGGGGTCACTCCGCTGCCGCGGCAAATTGCTGCGCGGCGGACAGACCTCCGGTGCGATCTCATGGCGGCATGGAGACAGCGACTGTCGCAACCCCGTGCAGGGCACGCCACGATAGTGGCGGTAAGTCCCCTCTTTGAGGAGTGGCTTGAGAGGCGCCACGGCGCCCTCACCTTCCGTCTGACGCAGGTCCTCACCGGACACGGTTGTTTCGGGAGGTACCTGCACCGAATCAGGCGGGAGGAAACGCCCGGATGCCACCATTGCGAGGATCGGCCGGAGGACACGGTGGAGCACACAGTGGAGGTGTGCCCCGCTTGGGCGGAGCCCCGCCGTGTTCTCGTAGCGGCGATCGGCGGCGGCGACCTCTCGCGCCCGGCCCTGGTGCAAGCCATGGTCCGGGGCGAGGAGGAATGGGACGCCGTCGCCTCCTTCTGCGAAGCAGTGATGCTGGCGAAGGAGGTGGCGGAACGCGAGAGGGAGAGAACCTCTCGTCCCAGCCGCCGCGGGAGGCGCTCCGGGCGTCGGGGGTCCCGCGATGACCTCCGGCCACCGTAGACGCGGGCCTGTGGACGGTGAGTGATGGGCTAACTCGCCGTCCGTCCGTCTCACGACGAAAACAGGCCGTGTCGACGGCGCGTTCGTGTTCCACGCGCGCCTCAAAGAGATGTCAGCAACATGGGAGGGGCCCGAAAGGGCCGACGCCTGTCGGGGCCGCGGGTAGTCCAACGGTTATCGCGGCCTCGACATAGAGGGCGAAGAAGGAACATGGGTGGTTTTTAGTCAGTAGAAGTCTGACACTCCCTTTCGCTCTGCCCAAGAGCGGGAGGGGTTATTCGATGATTTTACACCCACCAAAAAAAAAAAAAAAAAAAAAAAGTGGCTGTAGTTAGGCTAGTAGCCTATGTTTGTTCTCAGTGTGAGCCGTCTGTGAGGTCCTGTGGATAAAAGATCTGTCATCTTCATCACATTTCACTGCCTGACTTTACCCACTTCTGGGTAAAGGCCTTTTTTTGGTGGTGCTAAGCTTTACGCTCTTGTACAAGCCGAGAGAACCGACGAGAACCTCGTGAAAGCCGAGAAAAAATAGCAAATCCAGTATCTGAACCAATAGCTGAGGAAGCTCTCGTTAGGCGGCCGGATTAAAAGCTTGATTCTGAAAGCACCCTGGACACGGCTGTTATTCTTAGGTTTTTTTTCTGGAGTGTTGACTAATTGGAAGCTTGAACCCTTTTCCCGAAACCGATTTGTTTATTTGATTAAATTGTTCTTTTTCAGATTAATTTCACATCAAATTCATTCATTCATTCATTCATTTATTCAAAAAGAAGGACGTTCTCAATTCGTTGGAGATCATTATTTCTTAGGTGTGTTCCCGGATTACTCGAAAATGGCTGGACCAATTTTGACTTTTATTTGATAGGGTATAATTCTCAGGTGGTCCCATGATCCTCAATTCAGGATCTGATGATGGGATCCTGGAGATTTAGAAAGAACTCTTCAAATATTATAAAACTATTGTTAGTACATATAACAACAAACAGGCCACAATAATAAATAAAAATCACAAAGATTCTATGTTCGTATATACTTTAGTGTTTAATATTTTAATTGATTAAAAAATGGGGACTATATTTCTTGTCACCAAGTTGTATCACCTAATATATAGAAACGTCACCACTAAATATTTTCGTTCTCAGATAAACAAAAAGTGTTTCCAGAAATGAATTATCAAATGAATGTTAATATAATTATGTGTAAAATAAGAGCAACAAAAAGGCAGTTCATTAGATGAATATAAACTTCGTTCTTATAATAATAGTTTTATTACATAAACAATAGTTTTGTGCCCAGAATGGTAGATCTGTCACCAAATAATGCTGAAAGAAACCCTAACCCTAGAGGGTCGACGTCAAGGTCACCCCGAGGTTCGGTTAGTTAGGTTCCTTTAATCCCTATACTTATTAGGACAAAACTATTATAATACATACAAAAACATTTATTTGCTACTAGAGCCTATATCTCCATGATTTTAGGTGATTTATTATGGAATTGATTTTATACTGTTTGGAGACTACGTTTTGATGACAAACCTACTATTTTGGGGACAAACCCTATTACTTAAGAAACACAATACTTATTAAATTGGCGATAGCTTAAATGATACCCTTAAAAAATCTATATGTTAGAGTTAATTTCTAGCAATGAACAATTTATTCTATTTTGATTAAACGTGCCCTGACCGAAGCTTCTGACAGACGATCCTTTATTTTAATAATATCAGCTAGCAGTCAAGCTCAATACTAGTTTGTCAGATTTATTTTAGGTTAATTTTTTACTCTATTATGTGTACCATAATTTAAACTCTACATATGTTTAATAAATAAATAAATATGTTGTAGAGTTTAATTTAAACTTTCTTTTCAAATTATAATTTATGATGTGGTGTATTTTTTATTTATTTATATATGGACACCTATAATCGCAATGCGTATGTCAGTCCCATCATATCCAAAATATACATTTATCTTATGTGGACCATGAACCTAATCAGACTCTTCGCATGATCACCATTTGGTTGAGCCAGGATTTTGTGGAATGTGCCTACTTCAAGTCTGTTCAACCTCAATGTGTATTTGTGCTTATTTATTTTTATAACGCCACACAGTGTCACTACAGTGTGTGCACGATTATGATGAGTTAAATAAACCATTTACTGAAACTTTTCTAACACATATCACAGTTATAAGGTTTTACACCAGTGACACCACATAATATGATGTGTAAAACTACGTTCATGAATAAAATTACTCTTACTAGAACTGCTAAGGCAGTTTTTTATAAGGTTTTTCACAAGAGTGAATTCGCATATGTACTGCTAGACTTGACGCGTGGCTATACCTACGGTGACATATGTCACATTTAAAAGGTTTTTCACGAGAGTGAACCCGCATATGCATTGTCAAATTACGTTTTTGTCTAAAATTACTGTGACATACGTCACATTTAAAAGGTTTTTCACCAGTGTGTAATCGCACATGTTGAATGAAATGAGTCTTTTGTTGGTAACTTCTGTTACATAATTATGTCACATTTAAAAGGTTTTTCACCAGAGTGAACTCGCATATGCCTTGTCCAATTACCTCTTTGTCTAAAACTACTGTGACATATGTCACATTTAAAAGGGTTTTTACCAGAGTGAACACGCATATGCATTGCCAAATTACTTTTTTGTCTAAAATTACTGTGACATACGTCACATTTAAAAGGTTTTTCACCAGTGTGTATTCGCATATGTACTGCTAGACTTGTCGCGTTGCTATACCTACGGTGACATATGTCACATTTAAAAGGTTTTTCACCAGTGTGTATTCGAACATGTCTAATTAAATAACTGCTTCGCTGAAAACTACTGTTACATATGTCACATTTAAAAGGTTTTTCACCAGTGTGTATTCGGACATGTTCGATTAAATGACTGCTTCGGTGAAAACTACTGTTACATATGTCACATTTAAAAGGTTTTTCACCAGTATGTATTCGAACATGGTCAATTAAATGACTGTTTCGTTGAAAACTACTGTTACATATGTCACATTTAAACGGTTTTTCACGAGTGTGTACTGGAATATGATTTGTTAAATAAGTCTTTAGTCTAAAACTACGTGGACACATGTCACATTTAAAAGATTTTTCACCAGTGAGTTTTCCAATATGATTTGTTAAACCAGTGTTTTCAGTGTCTTGAATTATTTTCGGTGCTGCGTTAATCGTATCTTCTAGTTTTGTTCTTCGTGTGTCTAGATTCGGTTTCTTCGCGACAGGCGCCCCTGAAATTGTAAATCTTGTAAAGTGCAATGTTCAAAGAACATTGGGCATGCGCATGTACACTAGTAAAAAATGATAGTGATATGAAATTATGAATGATTCGCACCTACGCTTAGAATTAGAACCATAAAGTACACATGTGCGCAAATTTAGACTCAGACGTCACTCGCCCACCACACAGGTGTTCTCGTGAATCATCAACGGTCCCCGGGTTCTATGGCGTCACACGCTCATAGGCGCCGGCAAGATACCCCCACAAGATAAATATTTGTAACACGTTTCGGAAAGGAAGTGGCTGTAGTTAAGCTAGTAGCCTATATTTGTATGTTTATTATTATTATTATTTATCTTCATCATATTTCACTGCCTGACTTTACCCACTTCTGGGTAAAGGCCTTTTTTTGGTGGTGCCAAGCTTTACGCTCTTGTACAAGCCGAGAGAACCGACGAGAACCTCTTGAAAGCCGAGAAAAAATAGCAAATCCAGTATCTGAACCAATAGCTGAGAAAGCTCTCGTTAGGCGGCCGGATCAAAGGCTTAATTCTGAAAGCGGGTCTTCTGGACACGGCTGCTATTCTTAGGTTTCTTTTTCTGGAGTGTTGACTAATTGGAAGCTTGAACCCTTTTCCCGAAACCGATTTGTTTATTTGATTAAATTGTTCTTTTTCAGATTAATTTCACATCAAATTCATTCATTCATTCATTCATTTATTCAAAAAGAAGGACGTTCTCAATTCGTTGGAGATCATTATTTCTTAAGTGTGTTCCCGGATTACTCGGAAATAGCTGGACCAATTTTGACTTTTATTTGATAGGGTATAATTCTCAGGTGGTCCCATGATCCTCAATTCAGGATCTGATGATGGGATCCTGGAGATTTAGAAAGAACTCTTCAAATTTTATAGGCACACTTGAAGTGATTTGAGTAGTCTTTGGAAGAGTAATTTTTCGGAGTGGTCCCATTTCAATTTGGTGAAGATCTGATGAAAAACTTCGGAGTTAGGCAACGGAACTCTTCAATAAATGATAGCAGATGGACTGGAATTGCTGAAATCTCATGTAGGTCTATTGTTTACACCAATTCATAACATAACATCACGTCGGTACACTGTGAAGGGGTGAGCACATGTGGACTGATAAAAGTAAAATTTAAAAACTTTTTAATAAAAAATAAAACTGACTTCAACTTAAATTTTTTGTGTCTCATTTTTGTTGAAATCAGTTTTCATTAAACAAGTAATACTAACTATTTGTGTCCACGGCTCTGCATTCCTCCTTAAATGCTTCTTGTTCTTCCTCCTCTTCTATTTTATACTCCATCACAAGTATATCATTTTTTGAATCGGACTCAGAGTCGTGTGGTAGAATATCTCCAAAATCTAGATGGTTACTGTCTAGATTTCCCAGTTCTAAATCTGCAAATAAACAAAAAACAGTTAAGATTTACTTATTTACTATTTTATTAAGCAGATAAAATAAGGATACTATATCATACATCACATAATACACAGAAAAATATATTATTTTTTTACAAGAATATTAAAAAAGTAGAAAGCCTATGTCTCTCCTCATGATCTATCTATCTCCTTGCCAAGTTTTACATTGATCCGATCAGGCATTTAGTCACGAAAAGGTAACAAACCTTTTCTGTCCAATAATATGTTTATTTATTTTATAGAAGATTTTACTTTACCAATCACATGCTGAGTGGCAACCTACTTGTCGCAGTTACGACGTGCATTATTTATATTTTTTTCTTTTTTAATTTCCCTGCTTGTTGTTTTTTACTTTTTTTTTGTGTATTGTTTTATTTCCTGTATGCATGTATGTTTCTGTGACAAATAAACATTTTTTCTTTCTTTCTTTCAATCATAAAGTTTTGTAACATACCATCACCTTGATATTCCTCCTTAGGCTTAAGAATATCTTGTCTCTCACAAACAGCTGGCAATTCTTCCTTCACAACAACGCTTTCTGTTACACCAACTTCAACTATATTTATGTTCTCTATTGGAGACATAATAAACCCATGGGGAAACCAGTTTATTAAACGGTTTTGCTGTAAAAAGACGATTTTAGTATTAGGTAAAGTACACATATGGGCGTTTTTAGAGAAATGTTAAAAACTGGCCAAGTGCCAGTCGTACCATCGTAGTACGGAAACCCCCTTTCATGGGGTTTGTTGCCGCGAATCCTATTTTATTTAACATACGACTTGACACTGACCGGCAAATTGCAAAAAACGTAGAAAAAATCGAATTTCGCGGGCTACCTTGTCGCATTCACCTTAAATACGATTATATTAATAGTTTTTTAAAGATTATTGAACTTTCCTTCATACTTTCCAGGCTTAGGACTGTCTACAATAAAATTGATTAAAAGTTATTAGTAACATTGCGTTATAGCTTTTTTTTTGTTTCATGTTAATTTCACTTAAATATCACGGGGGTCACACAGGGGGCTCCGTTTTCGAGATATTTGAATTTCAATTTTTTAACATAATTTTCAACACCGGTAAGTTGGAAACGGTGCATCGTAGGACCGTAATACTATATGCTTCTCAGAACCGAAATGGCGACGCTAAGTCCCTATTGAACTCACACGGATAATATCAGAAATCAAAAATTAAAAAAACAGGTCGACTAAATTTTTTATTGCAGTCGGGGGACCTGCAAAAAAGGAAGGTCCCCCGACTGCAATAAATTTTTTGTTTAGTTTTTGTCATGGCTGGCAGGCAGGCGTGTTTTTTAATTTTTAAATTATTTTTGTTATAACTTGCGTTATAGCCATAATAGAGGAACGAAAGTTTATAATTCGTTTAAAATATTTCATGTATCCTACTGTCAAGGGAACTGCGTATTCGATCGCTCAAGTACGACCAACCTAAAACTTAACAATTGTATTGTTGTCTTCTTAACGAGTAAAGTTAGAATATCTAAAATTCCCGACGTTATAGCGTCTACCACGGGTATTTTTTACAGCTGTCTGTTTGGCTTTAAATGTAATGGTTTGCTTGCAAATCCGTTTTTTTCTGATTTTTGAAACCATTTATTTACATGGGATTACGTCAACCAAATAAAGATTCTGATTCTGATTCTGATATCTGGGATATCCCGAAACGTTACCGCAGCAAAATCTTGAATAACTTCAGAACCATAGCACACACAAATTTTGCTTTTTATACACATTTACTACAATTACTATGCGACAAGAGCTATCTATTCATGTATTTGGTTACGAGCTGAAACGATTTTTAAAAAACGTTTTTGGTGCAGTTTCGTTTATAAGATTACCCCAGCAAAATGTTGTTTTCTCAAATAACTTTAACACTACTATTCACACAAATTTTGCTGTTAGTAAACAAATTACGCCTTATGACACACTAATTATTTTTTATAGTCTTGATTGTCTCGAGCACAACATTTTGCTGGGGTAACGCACACTATATTTTAGGCAATATCCTTAAAAATATTGCAAAGCAATACGGCCTACGGGTAAGTGTCTGGGAGCACTGGCGACTTATTTTTACCAGACAGCGGCGAAGCCCAAAAGGAGGGTTATGTGTTTGGCGTGTATGTATGTATGTATGTCCGTTTCTTTGTTCCCTCATAACTCCTAAACGGATGAAGGGATTTGAATAAAATGAACGTCGTTAGATGCGTCTTGATAGCGCGAGTGTCACTGGCTACATCAAAAATGTAAAAAAAAAACAAACTAATTTCCTGATTTGGGGGCCATAACGCGGATTTCAAAAAACATTTTTTGTCCATTACCATCGAGTAGGGTATCAAAATGAAGGGTTTTAAAAGGAGATTACAAAAATATATGACACTTATATGTTTAAAATAAGTCACAAATCTTATAAACAAACACAAAAGTTAAATCATCTGCGAAGAATTTTACGCGACCAACGAAAGAACAAACACGAAAGAACTAAAAAGTTGTAAATAAAAAAAAGTATTTAAAAACTAAAAAACCCGACTGTTTCCCCGACATTCTATTTTCATTTCATAATTTAATATTCAAATAAACCCCACCTGCTTCCAAGTTTTGTTTAATTTAAAATGTGCTTGTTTTTTTCTTTTCAGTTTTTCAGTCGGGTTTTTTTAGTTTTTAACTACTTTTTTTACGGATATTGTCTAAAATATACGTAAAAATCAGCTTGGAGAAAATACGTGAGGAAAGTAATGTTTTGATGTACCTTGATTACCTGATTCCTGAAAATTGGCCGTTTAAGCAAGCTAGCAGGTAGGCATGCGTTCTTAGTACATACTAACACTACTCAATCGTCCACATTTTCTTCGTCAGCAAAAACGTGACGTATTTTGGCCCTGCGATCTTGGACTTATAAATAATCTAGATCCTTATGTACCTACCACTTAGTCATATTATTGTGACATGCAAACATTTGAATTTATAGTTATTTTTAAAGTCATAATTAATTAAAATAGGGTAGCCATGAAATACATTTCCAAAATATTATAAACGTCAGAGGGTTAATGATATGGTATATATTTATTTTCCAACTTCTAAATAAATATATCATTTACTGAGTAGAAATTCTTTTTCATTTCTTTTTCGGTGGGTGGTAATTAATCAAATAACCCCTCCCGCTCTAGGCAGAGCGAAAGGGAGTGTCAGACTTCCACTGACTAAAAACCACCCATGATCCTTCCTAGTCCGTATATGTCGAGGCCGCGGTATCTCTTACAACATCCCATAGCCCCGACGGAAATTCTTTTCCCTTAACCATGCTCTAAGACACCTTGTAAATTTATTAGTTGGTAATATTTTAATACTGTCTTTTAATCTGTAAAATTAATTAATTGAATTATCTTACTAGCATGATATTGACTTATTTTGCACTAAGACGAGCGCAGCAAGAAAACTTTTACCAAATAATATTTTTACGAATGAAGCACCGGCTGGTGGTACTCAACACACATGTAGCAACGTAAAATTTAAAATATAATAACAAACCAGAAACCGTAACTTCAACTTTTAGGCATTAGTTAATCATCAATTATTGCATATCTGTGGAGGCTTGTAATTAGCAACGTCATTATATTTTTTTGTTTCCTATTTTTTATGTTATTAGTCTGTAAGCCTTCTTAAAAGTAATAAAATATTAAATATTTATACAAACACAATTTATTTTTTTTAAAAAAAAACGTCGCCCCACACTAGGAATTTCTCCTGTATCGTGGGTGCGTTCACAAACATTTAAACGCACATACACAAATACCCAGACCCGGAACAACACCCTCGAACCCGCGACACGTAACGCAGCAGTCCATTGCTTGAGCCACTGCACCAACCGTGCCATCCGTAAATGCCGTATTGCATAACTGTTGTTACTGTATATCCCTGTCCTTGGAATTATGGGCAAAACTAAGCTATTCCTGTGCCTAGTGCTTTTTGAAAATATTTGATGGTGGTTTTTAAGTAACTACGGGTGCATTTAACAAACTTAGCGCATTCAAAGACCTATAGACTTGATAGGGTTAGCATCTTGACACCATTGAAAAAAGGTTTGCAGGATTCCCATGCGTGTATTCCCGCTATGGTGTGGATGCATTTTTGTAGGTAGTTTATGTAGGTTTTACAAGTACCTTCCCAAGCCGTAATGCAGTTGTTAACGCACGTTAACACCTCCAATACACACATATGCAAGATCAAGCAGAGGGGAGCGGGCGGCGAGGTGGCGGAGCGGCTCGACGACCGCCGCGCGCCCTCAACACTCCTTTCAACAGCGCGACCGCGATCGCATGATTTTAGATATACTTTGACCATTGCAGAAAACCTTATTATAACCTTGATATACAGTCCACTCTTTTATTTCCACCTGGGCCTGAACATGGTCCTTCGACGTTTCGGTCAAATTTAAACAAAAATCGCGGCGCGATCGCAAGCCACGCCACCACAAAACGCGTCCGGAAATCAGCTGGAGGTCAAACAGAGGACATCACATCAGTGAACTCAGCCTACCAGCATCTGGAAGCAGCCACTCAAGCAGCGTCGGCACATCAGTCGCAAAGGACGAAGAAAGGGTTTGGTAGCAGCGGTTTCGTGAGTTCGACCAATTCATTTTTTTAAAGTCTTTCAAAGTCATCAAATATTCAGTCAACTTGCTTAATTGCCATCCAATCCCATTTCTAAGCATAAATTCATCCATTGTTAGTCCATTTTATAGTCAGTTATTCACGTAAGCACTTATTGCATCAGATTTTTTCCAGTCATCAACTACCTACATATTTTTTGTTTCTCAATTTTCTTGTAACTTTCGTTGCAATATCGATTTTAACCTATCACCAATAATTTCTTTTTCATTAATATATCACTTTTTAATACTTTTTCATTGTCTTCCAAACAGCTTACATCGCCTTGTTCTCAGCGTCAGCATAACGAGTTATCATCACACCGAGGGTAATTTGGTAAAGTTACGTGATCGTCGCACTGTGCCTGCCACATTCCCACGTACATTAACTAACGTTTCAATTAAGTACATTACTTTAATTAAATTTCAATTATGACTGATCCTAAATCAGCTCAAACATCTCATAAGCCTGATGAATATGACATTCCTCAGCTCAATACATATAAAAAGAGGAGATCCAGTCACAAAGGAAAGGTCACGGTGTTTAAGAATTATCTTGAGTCATTATTAAAATCCAAAAAACCATTGTCAGATTTAGATAATATACAACTAAGCAATCGATTAGAGTCCTACAAGTCCCTTGCAAACGAGTTCGATAAAAATCAAACCCTCATCGACGACATTATTGGGGTTTCAGATGAACAGCTGAGGGAGCGGGAGCAATTTGAAATGGAATACCAATATCAACTTGCGCTCGGCATCCATCTGCTGCGTGAGAATGAAACTGCCTGCGTCGACGGGTCTGTACCAACTCCAACAGCAGGTGACACAGCAACAAAAGCATTCATTAAATTACCCACCATTGACCTTCCACACTTCTCAGGGCAATATCAGAATTGGCTAGAATACAGAGACACTTTTGAATCACTCATACACAACAATAAATCAATAGATAACATTCAAAAGTTTCATTATTTGCGTGCATCTTTGCAAGGTGAAGCTTCCGATATTATAAAATCGTTAGAAATGTCATCAAACAATTACCGGGTAGCTTGGGAACTTATAACGGAAAGATATAATAACACACATCAGCTGATTTACAATCATCTTCACGCATTATTCAGCATACAAAACATTGAAAAAGAAACCGCAACATCACTCAGACAATTACTAGATACAGAAAATAAAAATCTCAGAGCTCTTAATAATTTAGGCGAACCCACAGTAGATACAATGTTAATTTATCTTATTACCTCCAAATTAGATTACACAACACTCAGATATTGGAAAGAATCAAGCAAAAACAACACAGTAGAAAAGCCCACACTTCAAGATTTAAAAACATATCTCAGTGATCGTTTCATGCTTTTACAAAATCTTGAAGACACTAAAAACATACAACAAACAGATTCAAAATCACATTCATCGAAATCAGATAATAAAGATAAACAATCTCGCATTTCTTGTCCCTTATGTAAAGGTCACCATTTTCTATTCGCTTGTCCACAATTCAAACAAATGACTGTGGAGAAGAGGATAGAGAAGGCTTCCAAGTTTACCAACTTCTGTGCTAACTGCTTGCATAACGGTCACGAAACAAAGTCTTGCCGTGGCGGAGCATGTAAATACTGTCAACAGAAACACAACACAATGCTACACATACACAAGGAACCGACCAAGGACACTGCGCACACCACACTCGCTAGTAACAGTAGCTCACAACATACATCAGTTCTACTTTCCACTGCCTTAGTGCACGTCATCGCCAGTGATGGAAAACCATACTTGGCGAGGGTTTTGCTGGACAGTGGAAGTACCTCCTGTTATATCACTAACAGTCTGAGTACAAAGCTCAATCTCACATTCGAACCTATTCGCGGCACAGTTTCAGGCATAAATCAGCAACATACAAAAATATTTCATCGCACAAATGTTCTGATAAGATCATTACATGGTTCATACACAGCCAATTTGTCATGTCTGGTACTTGATACAATAGCACATTCATTACCTCACATGCGCATCAATACACAAGGTTTAAATATACCAAAACATTTAAAACTTGCCGACCCTCAGTTCCATGAACCCGCCCCAATTGACATATTGCTAGGTGCGGACATATTCTGGCAAATAGTTAGCAGCGGTCACATTCGGTTGGGTAAACAACAGCCCACACTACAAGAAACTGAATTAGGCTGGCTAGTTTCCGGATGTACAACAAACACCGACAAACCCACAAACAGTTGTTTTTTCAATAACAACAACCCAGATCAGTTATCACGCTTTTGGGAGCTGGATAGTTTATCCAATTCACAAATGAACGATCCCACCGACTCAGATGCATGCGAGATAATTTTTACACAAACAACCACGAGACAAAGTGATGGCAGATTCGTTGTCAATATTCCATTTAAAAAATCACCCGATTGCTTGGGTGACTCGTACTATCAAGCCAAAAAACGGTTTCACTCAATAGAAAACCGCATGAATTCAGATCACACATACAAACAACAGTACTCAAACTTCATAACAGAGTACATACAACTAGGTCACATGACTTTAAACAAACATTCACATAAAAATACATACATTCAATCAGAACATAATACATCAATCAAACAGTCAAGTGCAAACAGCACTAACACAAACATACAGCACTCACCAGTGTACTATCTCCCACACCACGGAATTACACGCGAGTCAAGCACCACCACAAAATTCAGAGCAGTATTCGATGGTTCCGCAAAGACATCCTCAAAACTAGCACTCAACGACATTCAGTTAGTAGGACCCGTCGTCCAAGACGATCTTATTTCTATACTCATACGATTTCGTCAACATAAGTATATAATATCAGCAGATATTGAAAAAATGTTTCGCCAAATAATAGTGGTGGAACATCAGCGCCCACTGCAACAAATCATATGGCGTCACAATCCTACGGAACCTCTGCAAACATACACGCTCAATACAGTCACATATGGCACGGCATCGGCGCCGTTTTTAGCAACACGCTGCATAAAACAAATAGGCCTAGATTGTCAAAACACACAAGAAACTCATTCAGACAACTATGATCACAAACTGGTCTCCGAGATCATCTTGCATGATTTTTATTGTGATGACCTTTTGACCGGGACAGATGATGTGTCGGTACTATTGGAAATTGCCAAAGGAGTTTTTTCCGAATTGCAAAAATATCAATTTCCACTTAGAAAATGGCAGTCCAACTGTCCCGCTGTTCTAAATGAACTAGGGTTCAATGATTCAGACAACACAACAATAGACCTAGGTTCAAACGATCCATCAAAAACACTAGGCATAAATTGGAACATCAACAAAGATACAATTTCATACACAGTACATTCAAAATTTGTATCACAAAAACAAATCACAAAACGCACAATTTTATCCACTATAGGTCATATTTTCGACCCACTGGGGCTCATTAGTCCTTGCGTACTCGAAGCTAAACTAATTATGCAACAGATGTGGATAAACAACATCAGCTGGGACGGTGAAATACCGGTTTCAATACAACAACAATGGGCGAAGTTCGTAGAATCGTTAGCTTTTATAAATCATTTATCTATTCCTCGGCGAGCATTCCATGACTCATTGCGCGATAACATTGAACTGCATATTTTTTGTGATGCCTCACAACAGGCGTATGGTGCGTGCGCATACATACGTACATATACACCAGGTGGCAATATCAATGTTCAACTGCTAATTGCCAAGGGACGGGTGGCTCCTTTAAAAACACTTACCATACCGCGACTTGAATTATGTGCCGCGTTTACCGGTGTTAGTTTAAGTAATAAAATTTTAAAGTCACTTCGCAATAAAAATAACTGTAGGTGTTATTATTGGAGTGACTCAGTAATTGTTTTATCCTGGATAAATTCACCGACATACAAATTACAAACATTCGTCAAACACAAAGTCACGGACATTCTCAAACATACTGAACCACAGTCATGGTACTATGTACCAACCAAACAAAATCCAGCTGACATAATTACAAAGTGTACCAATGCACAACAATTACTTCACACACCTTTATGGTTTTCAGGACCTGACTTTTTAAGGAATGATGATAATCACAGCTGGCCTGAACAACCAGGGCATCTCAGCGTATCTGACCTTCCAGAAGTCCGGTCGCAAACACACCTCACGCACGAACATATGATTGATAATAATTCATTTATTTACAAATATTCTAATTTTAACAAACTCACACGCATCGTAGCTTACATACTTCGGTTCATTGATCACTGCAAACATAAACAATCAAACAACATTAATACAAAAAAATGCCAACAGGTGTGCAAAGGTGACGTCATGCCTTTATCTACTAGCGAACTTAATTCAGCTAGATACCAATTAGCAAAGTTAGTACAATTGAATTTCTTTTTTGAAGAATATCAACTATTATTACATAACAAGCAGTTACCTACTTCACATAAATTAAATTCACTTAATCCATTTATTGGGGATGATCACCTCATTCGTGTGGGCGGAAGGTTAGCACAATCGCCATACAATTACGATAGGAAGTTTCCTATCCTACTGCACCCATCTCATCACATTACTCAAATATTATTCTCAACATATCACATCACACTTTTACACGCTGGCCCACAACTGTTGTTGTCTCACATACGTCAAGCTTTCTGGCCAATTTCAGGTCGAAACCTGGCTAGAAAAACTACACAATCATGTGTTACGTGCAAACGGTTTAAAGGTAAAACTGTAACACCTATCATGGGACAGTTGCCTGAACAGAGATTGCACGCAAACTTTGTTTTCAGTGACGTAGGTGTCGACTATGCAGGGCCAATAATGATTAGCAACCGTAAGGGGCGTGGAAGTGTACTTATTAAATCATACATTTGTATTTTCATCTGTTTTGTTGTTAAAGCTGTGCATTTGGAGTTGGTTACAGATCTGACGACAGAATCTTACATAGCAGCAATTAACAGGTTCATTTCTCGCAGAGGTAAACCAAACAATATTTATTCAGACAATGGGAAAAATCTGGTAGGTGCTGCGCGTGTGATTACCAACTTTCTCAGAAATCACAGTGAGTCAATTTACAGTTGCGCTGCAGAACAAGGTGTAAATTTTCACTTCATTCCTCCATATTCACCCCACTTCGGGGGTCTATGGGAAAGCACTGTTAAATCAGTGAAACATCATCTCAAAAGAGTACTAGGGATGGCACACCTCACATATGAGGAAATGTACACATTGCTAGTCCAAATAGAAGGCATTCTCAATTCAAGGCCTCTCACACCTCTTTCATCCGATCCATCTGATCTCTCAGCTCTCACTCCCTTTCATTTTCTCATTGGTCGTACTCTAACCGTTCTACCTCATCCACAGATGACCGACTGCGACTCGGCACGGCTGCCGCGTCATCAACGAGTCGAACTTCTACGTCAACATTTTTGGAGACGCTTTAATAAGGAATATATTTCCCAGTTGCATCAAAGAACACGCTGGCAGCGCTCGCACGGCGCGCTCACCGAGGGCTCATTGGTCATCGTGAAAGACGAGGCGCTACCGGTGGCTCAGTGGCCGCTGGGACGTATCGTGAAGCTGTACCCGGGACATGACGGAGAAGCTCGGGTAGCGGATATCAAGATAAAAACCGGGACAATCAGACGGGCCTTTCATAAAATATGCCCATTACTGGATGGCTCATCGGACTGATCACGAAGCATTCTTTCAAATCATCATCATCATCATCAGCAGGGCCTGCCTTTCCATGGTGGCCCGGGAATATGTTAACGCACGTTAACACCTCCAATACACACATATGCAAGATCAAGCAGAGGGGAGCGGGCGGCGAGGTAGCGGAGCGGCTCGACGACCGCCGCGCGCCCTCAACACTCCTTTCAACAGCGCGACCGCGATCGCATGATTTTAGATATACTTTGACCATTGCAGAAAACCTTATTATAACCTTGATATACAGTCCACTCTTTTATTTCCACCTGGGCCTGAACAGCAGTAATTATGATGGACTGTGCCAGACCTAGATTGACCGCCTGGAGCTTAAACTCGGCCACTTGCCGTAGTTTTTTAAACGCCCATATCAGTTTACTAACTCGGGAGGAGATATGTTCAATGTAGGGATGCCAGCTTAGTCCCTCGTCCAGAATCACTTCCAGGTACTTAATTGTTCATTTATAACATTCATGATTAACAAAGTTATGACAACAAATATCTATTAAAAAACCTCACCTCGTAATTCCCATTTGTTATCTGAGCATACAGCTCTTCTGCTTCCAAACATCTCCTCAGCAATCTAAAGCTTCGTTTTAATTCAGCACAGCAGAAAGAACAAGCGAGGATTGGTCTACTGTCCTTGGTTACAAACTGCAATAAAATTTTGTGTTTCAGTCTTCTGGGTTTAATAATAATATTCTGCAAATAAATTTAGTCTACTCAAACTCAAACTCAAAGCATTTATTTCAATTAAACCTTTATAGGCACTTTTGAATGTCAGAAGAACAATTCATAAAAACAAATCTACGAGTGCAATACGTCATGCCGAAAGCCACCACGCCGAATCACACGCCGCCGAATGCCAGCAACAACGAGCACCGCGAGCACGAAAGCACGCAACGACGCACACCGCTACAACGAATGCACGAGACCCCGAATCACGGAACAACGAATGCAATGCGCAACCGTCGCCCCGCAACCCGGAGCCCCGCGCACCCGCCGCCACGGCACACGCCGCCGCACGCCCCCGCACCCGCAGCACTCGCCGCCGCAAACATCCGGCGCCGCGCAACTCGACGCAGCAACCCCCGGAACGACGCATTGCACTCTAAAGCTACAGTCACAGACTCAAGGCATAATAACTTGTGAAAGTACTGTAGTTGCCCATTCCCTAGCGTAGATCTCTATGGAGAAGAAAGGGCAAGAAATTCCATGGACACTCTTTTCAATCAGAATATTATTACAAAATCTTGGTACATTACATCATTCATGTTGAGATGGTATATTATGTGAGAACTATGTAGCAAGACGTGCAAGAGCGTCCAGAGTAAAAATAAATAAAAATAAATAAATAAACCATGGCAACTAAGAGATGACCAGTCTCCACTGACAGCGCCCGTTCACGAACATGACGCCTGGATCAGCACCATTCAACTCAACCATTTTGAAGGGAATTTAATGATCCGACACATGCGCCACCATCAGCGAGACATTTAAGTGAGCATGACATACTCTCAGACACCAGGGCAACGTCACTAAAAAATAACTAAATGTAAAAAGTGGCTTTATAGTACATAGTACTCACACATGTGCCATGCAATTACATAATATTAAGATATTGAATCTATACAATGCAAAGATATTCTTATAATCTTCTGCAGCCTCTACAATAACTTCTCATGATAGGTAATCAATGTTTGTGGAGCAGGCCCAGCATTAAGCCAAGCATTTTTATCATCAATTTAATCCCCTAACTTATAATATGCTTGCCTACACAGTGTGTGGTTTATACAAGATTTTAATTGCGTCTCATTCAGTTGAACAATGTGGGGGAGTCTACTTTAGCTAGCCTAAATGCTGCGATCTTACACATATGTGAGAACAAAGTACAAAAAAATAAAAATACGTGCAAGTTAAGAGCGTCCAGTAACCGATACAATAAACAAATTAAAAAATATATATATATCCATGGCAACTAAGAGATGACCAGTCTCTACTGACAGCGCCCGTTCACGAACATGACGCATGGATCAGCACCATTCAGCTCAACCATTTTGAAGGGAGCTAAATGATCCGACACACGCGCCACTATCAGCGAGACATTTGAGTGAGCATGACATTTTCTCAGCAACTAGGACAAAGTCACAAAAAAAAAAAAAAAAATAATAACTAAATGTAAAAAGTGGCTTTATAGTAGTACATAGTACTCACACATGTGCTATGCAATTATATAATATTAAGATATTTTAACAATCTTCTGCAGCTTCCACAATAACTTCGCATGATAATCGATTTATTTGCCCCTATGGTTGTGGAGCAGGACCAGCATTGAGCCAAGCATTTTTATCATCAATGTAATCCCCTAACTTATAGTATGCTTGCCTACATAGTGTGCGTTTTATACAAGATTTAAATTTGGCCTCCTTCAGTTGAAGAATGTGAGGGGGTTACATTATATTATATATTACATACAGAGGGGGCTACATTGATTGATCACCACTTATGTTCAAGGCTGGTGGTAGAATCATAATATTATTTTAAGCACAGGTTTAAGTTGATAAGTTATGGAAGAGTGGAGTCTTCTAACACAGGCTTAAAAGCCTAAAAGGAAACTTCAATTACTAGTTTGTAAAAAAACTTGGCAAAAACAATAAATAAATATTATTTGTAGTTCTCTTTCACTAATATTATTGATTTCCCTTTATTCCGAATCTCTAACAAAGAGTTTCTATGATTTTTCAAGTAAAAGAAGGCCATATTAATACAAATATTTAAGAAATATGTATTACCTAAATAAAGTGCTCATGCAAGCCACATTTTCATCATCTAAAAATATTAACTCTCCCGTCACTCTATATTTATGAAGCTTGTACTTTTATAAAACACAACATGCATCTATATAAACTTATACAAAGTAAATGACGCTCAAAAAAGTTAAAAGTGTTAGCAACTAAAACTCAATTTCATAGCAAAATCTTTTACGCAATGGCTCAAAAACTATATAATAAGTTACCAGGACAGGTTCTTTCAAGTACGAATATTAACGAATTTAAAAAAAAATTGTTCGATCTCTTAATTGGCAAGGTGTATTATTCTGTAGATGAATTTGTAAATGACAAATTTTAAATCGAATCTGTTGTTAAGTGATTATTATTGTATTAATAAATAAATTTATGACATTATTATTTTCGAATCTGTTTTTATGTTGTGATTATTAAGGCATAAATGAATTTGTGACATTATTATTTCTATTTTATATTCCGGGTACTTTACATAATTTGGTATTTTATGAATAATCTTTTTTTTTTTCTTTTATTTAAAAAAAAAAAAGACGTTGCCCCACACTAGGAATTTCTCCTGTATCGTGGGTGCGTTTACAAACATTTAAACTTCACATACACAAATACCCTATAATATTAATGTAAAGCATGATTTTATGATTTATTATTTTGATTATTGTGATAGTACGTACTTTTAAATCTCTTTTATAACAAACCAGGTATATTTTGTATGCCTTTTGGCGGGACTCAGCTTGGGTTTAATTTTATTATAACATCTTCTGTACCCTGTGTTCACAAAATAAATGAATTTGAATTTGAAAGTATCAACTTACTGGTATATCAGTCAGCCTCTCATATAGTTCATGCAAGTCCTTGGTCACCACCACGTACATACGAACATCCTCCGCTAGACATATCCTACACATTGGCAACTTTTCCATCTTTTGGTCAGTGGGTCGTCTTAGGAGCGGCTTTTTATCTCTGTTTAAGTATCACTGAAGAAAAACTTAGAAATTCTGCTGCATACAAATAACAGGCAAAGCTTGTATATTTTATAATTATTGCGAATTCTTTTAGTTTAAACGAAAGTGCAGTGGTAGAGTTTAACTTTAGAACTTGTAACCTCGCAGTCCAGTTCAGTTCCGTGGTAAACGGCAGCGGCCGGAGAGTGCTAGACTTATGTCACACGTACGGCAGCCTTTAATTAATAGATATTAGTTTATTAGTCCCTACATACTATCAACTGCACCTATTGTACGAATATCGGTATTTTACTCAAGATGAATTTCTAAATTTCACAACACAAAACACTTTTGGTGACACGGTGACACTGACAGCTTGACATATTTGATTTGACATTACAAGGATTACAAAGCAGGGACAGACCATACTGATTAGAAATATTCACTTTCGTGTGATATTACAAGAACTTGTAATAATTTACACCATATTTAGCAGTTTGAACTTCTTTTTATATTCATTTGAGAAAGAAAGTATATTTATTTGGCACACGCCACAAGTGCACACAACAAAAAATAAAAAATATAAACCTAAATTAAAACAAAAAAAAATATAATGTGGGTCACGGCTGTGCCAAATATTGGGGCCTCCGATCAGCATACTGTCGAGCAGCTAGTCCTCCAAGCTGGAATTTTTCTAGACCTATGATAGTGATGTGACGAACGTTAAACAGTTTTGTACTTTATCTAACTAATTAGATAAGTGTCTGTATAGGTACTTATTTACAATAATTTTGTGTAGGAGTTGATTTTGTAGTTTTATGTACAAATAATAAATAATTAGTATACCTTTTAAAATCATTTTTGTGAGCTAGCAACACCGTCCACGGCTCCTGGCAACCCAGTCCGCGACGCGCGAACTCAAGGACAGTGGAGTACGATTCGCGCGCGCTTTTAGCACATTCGCGAAACGCTCGTTTAATATTTTCCTTAATTTACTGTTTAACCCCTGTTTGTTTGTTTTGTTTTACCTATAGTTCTGTGTTTTACTCTTTAACAATATACTTTTACTAATTTAACGTACGTGACTTATTGAAATAGCCCAAATCACCAACCCTGAGAAAACTCTTCTTACATTAGTAATAAAAAATGAATATAAAAAAACGATACTAAGTGCGAGACACAACCAGATAACCATCATCAAACAGTATCATTTTTATGTTTTGAAGTATCGACTGTCACTATTATATATCGATTATCGCTGAATTAAAACACGCTCCATTAACGGGTTAATCAATCGACAGTACCCTTTGCTTTAACGATGGTAATTTATGGACAGTACAATTAGATATTATAAACCGGACATGGTACACCCCTGTAATCCTTTTTTTTGTAGGGTGGAAAATCATCAAAGGACTCCTCGCCTTGTGCCGAGGCCGCGGTTTCTCTTTCAACAACCCACAGCCTCGACGGGGCCTCGGCCTAACCCTTCGGGGATTACAGGCGTGATGTTACGTTATGTTGTCCTTGGTGGCTTTATTTCACTGAATATATCAGTAGGGCTATTGCGTATGTTTTAAATGTTAGTTGCTATCATAGTGTCCATCATCAAACAGTATCATTTTTATGTTTTTAAGTATCGACGGTTACTATCGTACATCGATTATCGCTGTATCAAACACGCTCCATCGACGGGTTAATGAATTGATAGTACCCTAAATCAATGGTACGCTACATGGACAGTACAACTCTGGATATTATGAACCAGACATGGTACACCCCTGCTTAACCGTTCTTTTTTGTAGGGTGAATTATCATCAAATGACTCCTCGCCTTGTGCCAAGGCCGTGGTTTCTCTTTCAAACAACCCTCAGCCTCAACGGTGGGTTACAAGTGTGATGTTATGTTGTCATTGGTGATCTTATTCCACTGTGTCGTGACGAGTGGGTCACGAAGTAGCTGGAAATATAATCATACTAATATTATTAGAGTAAACGCCGCGCCGCTGCATTGCCGTTACGTTATCCGCGGTGACAAAGCTGAGATGGGCAAGCCTGACCAGGTTCTAGTGCGGATGGCGTGGCGGTTGATGGCGTGGCGCGCGGCGGCGGCGACAAGTCTCATCTCTCTAGAGCATAACCATTTTGCTGGGGTAACGCACACAGTTGTTTTTTGTGAATTTAAAATTATTTATGTAAAAAGTTCCACCTTGAAGTATGCAGCATTTTTTGGGTGTGTCAAAAGGCAAGACAGGATTCGAAATACCACAATGGCTCTCCAAAACTGGTAAGGCTGCTAGGTTCAAGTGGGATTGGGCGGATCTCGTCAGCTGCATGCACGATGACCGCTGGGCAAAAGGCTCCACACGATGGTTGCTGGAAGACGGACAGCCGAGGAAGAGGTGGCGTGACGATCTAGACGCGTACCATGAGGGCTGGTTCGAGGCGGCACAGGAAAAGAGCTCTTGGATGGAATTGGGGAAGGCTTTTGCCCAGCAGTAGGACAGGGTAAGCAAAAAAAAACCTGTTTTTATTTACTATATTTATTAAACACAATTAACGATGCTATATACGAATATATGCCTTACTTTGAAAAATACCATATCTACTTACACTTTGTACCTTGAGCGAAGTCGGGTTTTCATCTAGTTATTTACATATTTTATTCGAGTTAGGTACAGAACTACAGACGCCAGGACATCAATGTAGGTCTAGGTATTACAATTTGACGGCCGTGCCGCTTTATTGCTCGACTTGCCGTGCCCCCAGATTTCCATTTCACGGTGTATAATATTTTACCGAGAATAAGTTTCAACTTTGTGTACTCTGGATTCCTCTCACGGAGAGTTATCTCGAGAGAGGATTGTGTTTCATATCTTTTTGTCCTGGTACACGCGGTTACACATCAAGCTATACGTTTTCAGTATAAGCTGGTCTCGCATTGTATAGGATTTCCGTACAGAGCGAAATCAGCGTAAACTGGAAATGTATAGCTTGATTTGTAGCTGTGTGTACGTATTTATTCTTGTTTTGTGGATTTTGGTTTGTTTTATTTTAGCTAGGTTTGGTTCTTTTCATTTCTTGCCCTAGGTATATTTTATCCAGTGTTATAAGGGGCAATTTCGCACTCTCGGCCGCACGATCGTCGCCTAAGCGCACTAACTTTATCTTGCGCCAAAGCTAAGTTTAGCTTAAGGATTCGTGGCAGGAGATACTGCCAAGTATTGCAGTAGTCAATATGGACATTTCCAGTAAATGTATTATTATTATAATAATAATAAATTTACTTCAGACGTAGGTCCGTATACTGTTAGTAACACAAAAACATTATAAAACTATTGTTAGTACATACAACAACAAAAAGGCCACAATAATAAATAAAAATCACAAAGATTCTATGTTCGTATATACGTGTTTAATATTTTAATTGATTAAAACATCTTTATATGTTAGAGTAGGGGGGGTCTGGATTTATGCTTTAGCGGTTGCACAACGACATGCTTTGCTTTGCTTGGCTTGGTAGTATAGATGCAGGCCTACCCTGCCGCCTCCTCCAGAGGTGGTAGGGTGGCGAGGTCTTGAGGGAGAGCGCTACAGTCGTGTAGATCCTCAAGGCAAGTCTGGCGGATGCACCTTCTCGAGGTTGCCACCCCGTTCTTGGTCTAATTCCATAAGAAATAGACGTAACAAAAACCACCAGGCGCCATCACATCCCTTCCCCAATCCTCATAACCCCATTTTCTCCCGTCTTTTGCCCTCCCGTCCCTAATCGCACACACACCCTCACACATACCATACCGCACTCAAATCAAACTTCACACACACACACACCCGCACACAGGGAAGAAAACCCTGAAGACAAAAAATCACACCAAATGAAGGGATGACAACCCTAACGAAAAAATCACAGCAATTATGGAAGAAGCAAGACTTAAAAATAAACTACCCCAGGAGGGTACCGGCGGAGAATCCGTCGGAGAATCCCTCTCTGAGCACTGCTCGGGCAGCCCCACGTATTCTGGGGGGGGCAAAGTATTGCTACCTAAGGAAATTACAACGGATAGACCAAAGAAAACGTTGACCCAACAACTATTCCATCCCGGCCTATTTAACCGCCAAAGATCTTCATCTCTCAGCGATGTAACAGAGAATAACCGTAAAAATGAATACAACCCGTGTGCACCATACCAACGAATGCCTACACAGAAGCGTAATCGCTCTACTGATGAAAAAGATTCGCAAAGTAATAAAGTCACGAAACAGAATCTAAATCAAATAATCAATACACACAGGGGTATACATAACCCAGAACCCAATACTAACTTGCATATCGAGACGAGCAATAGCTTTGCATTGCTTGATGTGGAAGAGACAGATGTCCCAGTCAAACGCATACCAAAACCACCACCAATCATACTCTATGGTATTGATGACCTGAGTAAGCTCACCCAGACAATTGAAGAAGTTGTGGGTAAAGAAGACTTCACCTATAAAATAGTTTCAAAGAATCAGCTTATTATATCAACAAACACTGTAGACAAGTACAAGGCAATGATAGAACACATTCGAAACAAGGGACTAATAGGGTATACCTTCACCCGGAAAGACCTGAAATGTATGAGAATAGTGATCAAACATCTCCACTTTAGTACACCCAAAGATGAAATTATAGCAGCAATTGAGAAAACTGGTAATTCTGTACAAGGGGAGATAGTAACAGCTAGAAAACCAGGGACTAAAGAACCCCTAAATACATTCTTTGTTAATGTTATCCAACATGAAAATAATAAACATGTAAAGAACATAAAAGTCATCTTCAATCAAAAAGTTCTTATAGAAGACCCAAAAAGAAAAAACTCGGTAGTTCAGTGTAAAAGATGTCAACAATATGGGCACAGTAAAAACAACTGCATGAGACCATACAGGTGTGTTAAGTGTGCTGGTGCACACTCAACTACCATGTGTACAGTCGACGCAAACACCCCAGCAATATGCACACTCTGTTCAGGAAGCCACCCCGCTAGCTACAAGGGGTGTCAAGTATATAGGGAAGTTTTAGCCAGAAAACACCATTCAAACAAGCCTAAAACTCACCAAGAACAAAACATAAATTATGATGAAGAGAGATCAACAGTACCTAAAGCCCACAACAACACACCAATAAAAGCTACATCTGAATATGACTACACTGTAAAATACCTAGATGCCCAAAGTAAAGCTCGAGATTTGACTGCCGTTGAATGCCTACAACTCTACAGTGAATCGGTTAAGAATGGAAAACCAAAATATAAACAACCCGCAAATGAAAAAGGGACGGTTGTTATAGATACTCAAAACTTAGAAAATAACGCTCAAATGCCACACACGAAAAACAACAATGACAATACACAGACTCAGAGAACATATGCAAGAAACAACGGAGACAACACACAGTCCCAAAGAACTTACCTCAAAAATAACGCTGGTCTTGCGCCACAGAGTAAACATATGACGGAAACAGAGACTGAAAATGTCTCACGAGAACACAGACCAAGTCTAGAAGCGCTAATCATAACACAGACAACAAGAATTGACCAGCTGATCACACAGCTAAGCACAATGATGAATCTTATCGTCACGCTCATCAGTAAACTATCAAAATGACCTCCCTACGAATCGCTACCTGGAATATAAATGGCTTGGCGCCAAACAAACAAGAGCTGAATATACTACTAGTAGACAACAAAATTGACATAGCTCTGATATCAGAAACCCACCTTAATGACAAAAAAAGTTTTAAGATGGATAACTATAGCGTATACTGTACAAATCACCCTGATAGCACCTCTCATGGTGGTTCTGCTGTGATCATAAAAAATAATATTAAGCACTACCTACACAGTCAACTACAGGAAGATTGGATGCAAGCGACAACAATAACTATAAATGAGAAGATGGGCCCCATTAATGTTAGCGCTATTTACTGCCCACCGAAGCATAACCCAAAACAGAACATGTTCGACCGCTACTTTCAGAGTCTAGGAAACCGGTTCATAAGTGGCGGAGACTGGAACTGCAAACACACCTACTGGGGCTCAAGGCTGACAACTACAAAAGGACGAGAACTAAAAAAGAGTATCGATAACGAACAGCTTATAGCACTAGGAACAAACGAGCCGACATACTGGCCAACGGATGTGAACAAAACCCCTGATCTCGTGGATTTCTTTGTTGTAAAAGGCCTGTCGCACTTATACTTTGACGTGGAATCTTCACTCGACTCTGTTTCCGACCACACACCAATAATTGCAACTTTCAGTGCCACAGCAGTGAGTAAATCTCCAAAATTAACCCTATACAATCATAAAACTGATTGGGATTCATTCGCAAGATTTTTGGAAAGCGAAGTAGATCTAAAAGTAAAACTAAAGACAGAAGATGACATAGAGGAGGCTACTTTTTATATAACGAACTTAATACAAATCGCTGCGTGGCGTTCTACACCCGCCCTCAGCAATTCTACTCCAAAAAATAACATCCCGCTTAAAATAAGGCACAAGTTGGCGGAAAAGCGGAAGCTACGTAGGCAATGGCAAACAAGCAGAGCTCAAACAGATAGAACAAAATACAACAAAGCCTCCAGAGAGCTAAAAGAACTCATAGAGGAAAATGAAGATGAAACCTTTCAACAGAAGCTGCAATCTCTCTCTACCCATAAAAAAGATAATTACTCCCTATGGAAAATAACAAAAGGCTTCAAAAGACCACAAAACCACATTCCACCTATAAGAAAAAACGCCGAGAAACCGTGGGCCAAAAGCGAAAAAGAAAAAGCGGAATTGTTTGCTGAGCACCTAAGGGAAGTGTTTACTCCAAATGAGTCATCTATGACGGAATTCGAAGATGAAGTAGATGAGATACTCCTGAGTGATCAACAACTATCGCTACCTTTGACACTGGTAACTCCCAGGGAACTAAGGAGAATGATCTGCAACCTAGAAAACAAAAAAGCACCTGGCTTTGATTTGATCACGGGAGAAGTTCTTAAGCAACTGCCCAAAAAACCGATATTATTTTTAACAATGTTATTCAACGCGATACTCAGAGTGCACCACTATCCAAAATTATGGAAGATCTCAACAATATGCATGATGACTAAACCGGGAAAACCGCCAACTGAACCCAGCTCGTACAGACCTATAAGCTTACTCCCAGTTTTATCAAAGCTATTTGAAAAAATATTATTGTTCAGACTTAAACCAGTTTTGGACGAGAACAAGATAATCCCAGATCATCAGTTTGGATTCCGGGAGAAACATGCTACAGTCGAGCAAGTGCACAGAGTAGTTCATAAAATCAGACAATCCCTCGAGAAAAAAGAGTACTGCTCTGCTGTATTCATAGACATCCAGCAAGCATTTGACAAAGTCTGGCATAAGGGACTTCTATATAAACTTAAAACTCTGCTTCCAAACTCATTTTACATGATTCTAAAATCATACCTGGAACAAAGATGGTTTCAAGTGAAATATGGAGAAGAATTCTCAAAGCTGCATCAAATTAAAGCCTCAGTACCACAAGGATCAGTGCTAGGCCCTGTACTTTACTCCATATATACGGCAGACCTGCCTGAGACTGCTGATGTAGTTACAGCGACCTATGCAGATGACACAGCGTGTCTCGCAAGCGACACCGACCCCGTAAAGGCATCCACCAAACTGCAGGCACAGCTAGATAAGATCGACAAGTGGCTTCAAAAATGGAGAATCAAGCCCAGCGTAACAAAGTCCACGCATGTCACATTCTCACTCAGGAAGGGGGATTGCGCACCTGTTTGCATGGAACGAGGAACCCTGCCAGCCAGCAGCACGGTGAAATACCTAGGCCTGCATCTGGATAGACGATTGACATGGGGAAACCACATTAAAGCCAAGAGAACAGAAGCAAATTTGCAATTCAAGAACTTCTTATGGCTATTAGGCCGAAAATCACAAGTTTCTATCAGCAATAAATTGCTGGTCTACAAGGCCATCATTAAACCAATTTGGACCTATGGGGTAGAACTCTGGGGATCTGCTAGCAATTCGAACCTAGAGATACTTCAGCGATTCCAAAATGTTGCATTAAGAACGGTCTCCAGCGCACACTGGTTTGTACGGAACTCTGAAGTACATGAATACTTAGAAATGCCAACCATAAGAGAAGAAGTAAACAAATACAGCAAAAAGTACAAAGAACGACTAAACAGCCACAGCAACACATTAGCTAGAGAACTACTTCAAGATAAAGACCACATAAAACGCCTTAAAAGATGGCACATACTGGAACTCGACCAAAGGAACTGAAGTGTTCCCACATGTAACTGGTGCTGTTCACTGGAATGGCAACCAAACTAAAATCCACCCCAGACCACATCTAATTATGGCTAAACAGCCGATTGTAGATACGAAAGGAAAAAAAAAAAAAAAAAAAAAAAATATGTTAGAGTTAATTTCTAGCAAAGAACAATTTCATTCTATTTTGATTAAACGTGCCCTGACCGAAGCTTCTGACAGGCGAACTTTTATTTTAATAAGGGTATCATAAGCTATCACCAATTTAATTAGTTTTGTGTTTCTTAAATAATAGGGTTTGTCCTCAAAATAGTAGATCTGTCACCAAAATGTAGTCACCAAACAGTATAAAATCAATTTCACAATAAATCACCTAAAATCATGGAGATATAGGCTCTAGTAGCAAATAAATGTTTTTGTATGTATTATAATAGTTCAGTGGTCTGTCTGCAGGGATTAAAGGAACCTAACTAACCGAACCTCGGGGTGACCTTGACGTCGACCCTCTAGGGTTAGGGTTTCTTTCAGCATTATTTGGTGACAGATCTACCATTCTGGGCACAAAACTATTGTTTATGTAATAAAACTATTATTATAAGAACGAAGTTTATATTCATCTAATGCACTACCTTTTTGTTGCTCTTATTTTACACATAATTATATTAACATTAATTTGATAATTCATTTCTGGAAACACTTTTTGTTTATCTGAGAACGAAAATATTTCGTGGCGATAGATCTATTTATTAGGTGATACAACTTGATGACAAATATAAATTTTGGTGATAGAAAATATAGTTCCCTTTTAATAATATCAGCTAGCAGTCAAGCTCTATTAAGTGTACCATAATTTAAACTCTACATAATTATGTTTAATAAATACATAAATATGTTGTAGAGTTTAATTTAAACTTTCTTTTCAAATTATAATTTATGATGTGGTGTATTTTTTATTTATTTATTTATGGACACCTATAATCGCAATGCGTAAATTACGTAAACTGCAGACGGTGGATCGAAAAAAAACCAAAGTTACTTTAAAACTAATTTAATTTAAATAAAAGAATTACAATTAAAATTGGTGAAACCTATTCGATGCTAGAATATGGAATGCCGTAAAAACTACTTAAAATTAGTTAGTTGCTATCGTCTAAATTGCTGCGTCGGCGGTTCGTGGCTCGGCGCTCGTGGACGGACGTCGACGCTGCAGTTTTCGTGCAGTTGGCGTAAACATCCAGGAATGTGCGAGATCGGCGTTATCCATTAGGGATCCGTATCTAACACGTATGTCAGTCCCATCATATCCAAAATATACATTTCTTTTATGTGGACCATGAACCTAATCAGACTTTTCGCATGATCACCATTTGGTTTCATCACCATTATTGAAAATAGGGAAACAAAAATAGTTCGATCCCAAATGACCAATGATGATGATGATGTTGATGATGAATGAATGATTTGACTGGCCTGTTGGTCTAGTGGTTATGGTGACCCTGACTGCTAGGCCGGAGGTCGTGGGTTCGAATCCCACCCAGGACAAATGTTTGTGTGATGAGCACGATCATTTGTTCTGTGTCTGGGTGTAATTTATCTATAATATGTATGTTTTAGAAATATATAAGTATGTCTATCAGTTGTCTAGTACCCATAACACAAGCTCTGCTTAGCTTGGGACTAGATGGCGTTGTGTGATAGTTGTGGAATATTATTATTATTATTATTAATGAGAAATCTCACATGCTCCATCCCTCAAGGCAGCGTTCTAGGCTGCATACTATTTTTAATATACATAAACGACCTCCCAAAAATTCTAAATAAACAAACTACATTACCAGTACTATTTGCCGATGATATCTCCATACTTGTGAAATGTGACAAAAGTTGTGACCCAACTACAATCTTACAAAATACTCTCCAGACAGTAACACTTTGGCTACAAGATCACAATTTAGAAATTAACTGTAAAAAAACTAAAATGATGCAATTTAGGTCGTATAAAACACCCCCCCTAAGCTCTAATATAATTTTTAATGCCACCCCTATAGAATCAGTAACTACATTTAACTTACTCGGTATAAACATAGACACGCATCTCAATTGGAAAAAGCACATAGAAACAATTAAATCTAAATTATCTAAATTTACCTACGCCTTGTTCCAACTTAAGTACAGCACAAAATACAGAAACAGCGCTATCGGCATACTACGCTTACGCAAATTCGTGGCTGAGGTATAGAGTGATGTTATGGGGAAACAGCGTCAACGCAAGTGAAGTATTTATAATACAAAAAAAGTGTGTTAGAATACTGGCCCATATTGACAATACCCAAAGCTGTAAGCCATATTTTGTTAAGTTAAAACTCCTAACTTTACCTTCTTTATATATACAAGACCTTTGCATATTTGTGTTTAAAAATAGCAACATTTTTCCAAAAACAAAAGACATTCATAACGTAAACACACGCCATAAAAATAGATTACATCTTCCACCGTCTCGGATCAAAATGCTTTACCATAGCCCATAATACAAGGCAATAAATTTTTTTAACAAATTACCGGAACAAATAAAACAGAAACCAATTTCAATAAGTTTAACAGAAAATTAAAAGAATATCTAACACAAAAATGCTTTTACTCGGTCACAGAATACCTAGAACAAAATATTTAAGTAGTGGGTAAATATTTGACATTTAATTTTGATAGTTAGAATAATTAATACTTACAATTTTATTTTATTTTAATGTAAAAATAACTAAATTATATCCTAACATAACTAAAACTATTCACAAACGAAAACATGGCGTCGAAAAATTCATCCGCAGTGCTGTCTACTGGTAATGGTGATAATGTACCCAAGAGGCTGGCGGCATTTGTCACGTTTGTAAGATAACGTTGTTAGGATAATTATGTAATAACATAAATAATTAAGGTGCAAAATTTAAAATTATGTAAGGGCGAGTTGCGAGTTGGCTTCGGCCCCTCGTACGCCTTCCAAAGGTCCGGGACCCCAGGGTCCCGAGATTATGTCAACATTTTAAAGTAATGGTAATGGTAGTGGTAACATAAAGTAAGTAAGTAATGACATACATCTTACTATTGTGTTATTGCTAGTATTACATAATTGTTTAAAATTGTTGTTATGTTGCCGTGCCCTAACCGGGTTTCATGTTGGAACTATTTTAATTGTACCTAACAACTAACTACACATGAATGCAATAAAGATTTTGAGTTTCAGTTTGGTTGAGACAGGATTTTGTGAAATGTGCCTACTTCAAGTCTGTTCAACCTCAATGTGTGTTTGTGCTTATTTATTTTTATAACACCACACAGTGTGTGCACGATTATGATGAGTTAAGTAAACCATTTACTGAAACTTTTCTAACACATCACAGTTATAAGGTTTTACACCAGTGACACCACATAATATGACGTGTAAAACTACTCAAAATGATGTATTTTAAAAATAAAAGATATCCTACTTCAAGTTTATACCAAATTAGTAACTTACTCTCTGTAAGGAAACTGTACATAATTCAAACTATACTAAAAAAACATAAAACCGTACCCTATAATGATAAAGAACAAACTAAAAGAAGAAAAGATTTAGTTCTCCAAGTTCCTCAAACTAAAACTAGATTTGCATGCAAACAATACAATAAACGCTCTACTCAGCTGTATAACATAATTAATAAACACATTTACGTACATAACAAAAGTTACCACGACTGTAAAAGAAGTATAGTAGACTGGATAAAGTCACTTACCTATGAGGAAACCGAGGCACTCCTGGGACACGTTGAGTAGCCGAAATATATCACATATACATATATACCATAACATAAAACTACACACACCATACCACACCACACACACGACTCACACACAACACATCACACACACGACTCACACACAACACACCACACACACGACTCACATACAACACACCACAAGCCATACCACATATCACACTCCTCACAACACAACACGCCACACATAACACCACACTGCTCACTACACCACCTTTCACATCACTTGCACAGACTGGGAATAAGTTTTCCAGGTTTTTTATTTTATTTATTATATATTTTTTTTTTATTTACTGTCAATAATTTAAATTGTAACTTACATATTTTTATTTTTTTTAAGATTAGTATGTAACCTGAGTGAGATTGGATACAGAAAATGTACTTACATGGCATATTTACCCATAAGGTACACCATAATATTAACCTGAGTTATTTTATGTGTACATTGATGTTGAAAGAGCGGAGCCTTCTAATACAGGCATTGTTTGCTTAAATGGGGGCTCCAAACACGTTAAAATGTAATGTAGTTTCTAATTTACACAATAAACTATTTTGTATTTTTTTTGTATTTTTAAAACTACTTTCATGAATAAAATTACTCTTACTAGAACTGCTAAGGCAGTTTTTTATAAGGTTTTTCACCAGAGTGAACTCGCTTATGCATTGTCAAATTACTTTTATGTCTAAAATTACTGTGACATACGTCACATTTAAAAGGTTTTTCACCAGTGTGTATTCGAACATGGCTAATTAAATGACTATTTCGGTGAAAACTACTGGGACATATGTCACATATAAAAGGTTTTTCACCAGTGTGTAATCGCACATGTTGAATGAAATGAGTCTTTTGGTGGTAACTTCTGTTACACATGTCACATTTAAAAGGTTTTTCACCAGAGTGAACTCGCATATGCATTGTCAAATTACTTTTTTGTCTAAAATTACTGTGACATACGTCACATTTAAAAGGTTTTTCACCAGTGTGTATTCGCATATGTACTGCTAGACTTGACGCGTGGCTATACCTACGGTGACATATGTCACATTTAAAAGGTTTTTCACGAGAGTGAACTCGCATATGCATTGTCAAATTACTTTTTTGTCTAAAATTACTGTGACATACGTCACATTTAAAAGGTTTTTCACCAGTGTGTATTCGAACATGGCTAATTAAATGACTGCTTCGGTGAAAACTACTGTTACATATGTCACATTTAAAAGGTTTTTCACCAGTGTGTATTCGGACATGTTCGATTAAATTACTGCTTCGGTGAAAACTACTGTTACATATGTCACATTTAAAAGGTTTTTCACCAGTATGTATTCGAACATGGTCAATTAAATGACTGTTTCGTTGAAAGCTACTGTTACATATGTCACATTTAAACGGTTTTTCACGAGTGTGTACTGGAATATGATTTGTTAAATAAGTCTTTAGTCTAAAACTACGTGGACACATGTCACATTTAAAAGATTTTTCACCAGTGAGTTTTCCAATATGATTTGTTAAACCAGTGTTTTCAGTGTCTTGAATTATTTTCGGTGCTGCGTTAATCGTATCTCCTAGTTTTGTTCTTCGTGTGTCTAGATTCGGTTTCTTCGCGACAGGCGCCCCTGAAATGGAAAATCTTGTAAAGTGCAATGTTCAAAGAACATTGGGCATGCGCATGTACACTAGTAAAAAATTATAGTGATATGAAATTATGAATGATTCGCACCTACGCTTAGAATTAGAACCATAAAGTACACATGTGCGCAAATTTAGACTCAGACGTCACTCGCCCTCCACACAGGTGTTCTCGTGCATCATCAACGGTCCCCGGGTTCTATGGCGTCACACGCTCATAGGCGCCGGCAAGATACCCCCACAAGATAAATATTTGTAACACGTTTCGGAAAGGAAGTGGCTGTAGTTAGGCTAGTAGCCTATGTTTGTTCTCAGTGTGAGCCGTCTGTGAGGTCCTGATAAAAGATCTGTCATCTTCATCACATTTCACTGCCTGACTTTACCCACTTCTGGGTAAAGGCCTTTTTTTGGTGGTGCTAAGCTTTACGCTCTTGTACAAGCCGAGAGAACCGACGAGAACCGACGAGAACCTCGTGAAAGCCGAGAAAAAATAGCAAATCCAGTATCTGAACCAATATCATTCCGTCGTTCGTGCTCATCGCGAGTAGCCGTGTTGTACATGATTAAATATTCGGAGAAAATAAAAACAAAGTAGATTCTATCTTAGCGTCAAGTCAATTAAGTTGAAAATTCGCTTTTCAACGCCACACATCACGTACCAGCCGTGTGGACAAGACAAGAACGACGTGTAGTATAAGCAAAATACCAAGATGTTTCGTACACCTCAACAGAATGTATCATTGTCTTCGTCCCAACCGGAACTAGCAAGTTATTCAGATGTTAGTTTATCATCAAGAAAAAGAAAGGAACGTACTGACGCGGAAGACCTTGATGACTTGCGATCTGATATCGTTACAATGTTGAGTGATTTGAAGAAATCCCAAAACGATCAGTTATCTTCACTGTCTGACATGATCAAAGACCTAAAGCAGCAGAATCAAGAAATCATAAAACAAAACTCTTATTTGAAAACTGCACTCGAAAACACAACACTTCTGTATAATGAGCTAAAGGGCAAATATGAAGATATAGTGCTGGAAAATAATGAAACAAGAAATAAAATGATCATACTGGAAAATAAAATGGAGGATGTTCTGAGAAAACAACTTGAAACATCATTGGAAATAACAAATATACCATTTACTGAAAATGAAGACCTCAACTTGATAGTTAGTGAAATACATAAAAAACTTGAAGTATCAATTTCGAGGGAACAAGTCTGCCAAATATATGTGAAACGATCATATAAAAATAAAATGATTGTGGTTGAATACAAGATGATGCAGTTCCGGACCAATGTGATACAGGCTCTTCGTACTTACAACAACAACCACAAAGATGATAAATTTAACACCAACCTGATCAATGTGCCGGGTGAGAAAAAACCAATTTACATGTCAGAATCGCTAACTCCCACCACGCGACATCTCTTGTATCATGCTAAGCAAGCTCAGAAGAAAAATTGTTTCAAGTATTGCTGGATCTCTTATGGAAAAGTTTTTATAAAAAAAGATGATGGATTGCCTAGAATACACATCAAAACATTGGAACAAATTGAAGATCATAGAGTCGACTCTGATCCTAATACGTCTACTCACTATCTAAGCAAGTGACTATTTTTAATTACTTTTACAATACCTTTTTATGTTTCACTTTCTCTTAGTTTATGCATGTTTTTAAAATCTAATTCTTTTATTAAAAAAAAAATCTGCCATTTAACCCTGCGAGGCTTACACACAATACACAATTACAAAAACAATTTATTACTTAAAAACCATCTACACATTCTCAAATATCTCAAACACTCAACAAAACTCTGTGTTCCGATAAATTTGGCGAGTCATTTCGTTGTCAATAGCCTAATACCAACAGCATGCAGTAAATACTATGGTTGACTTTCAAGTAATTTCCTCGGACATTGATGAGCGAATCAATGTCGGCAACGCATTGATCGCCGAATTTCCGGAACACTGTAAATCAGCTTTTCATAATAAGACTCATCAAAATGTAAACATATTGTTACGCCGGGCATCTAGAATCTTCAAGAAACCTCGCTTAATAACTGAGAAGTACGCGTGAGTTCTAGTAGGTACCTAATTCTATTCTGTAGGTAGTTAGTCCGCCGCCCGTCGTCGCGGTACTTGCATTTTAATTTCGATCGTATGCCTACGGCGTAAAGTAACTTCTTCTTTGTTGGTTAATTTATCTTTAAGTTTATTTTTTAGTTAATGTTTTTCTGGATGCTTTATGGAATAATAGCGAACTTTCTCGAATATCTATTGTGTGTTTGGGGTATAAAAGGACCGAGAGAGGACGCAGCGAGACAGTCTACTTTTAAGCGAGACAACGGAAGGTTCGAAGAGATTTCAAGTGAGCTAAGGTGTTCAGTAGTGTTTTGCGATTGTCTATAAGTGTTTTGCGAGTAATAAAGTTATTTCGTGTGTTCAATTGGTAGTGCTTTTATTTATCCCATACCCAGCTCGTAACAATTTGGTGTCAGAAGTGGGATAAATAATGCCGATTCTACCCAAGGACGACACGGATAGTATCCGTACTAGGAGTCAGCGACAACAGGGTATGGACCAAAGGCGATTTGGTGACTCTCCGACACAGACACCAGGCGGTGTCCAGCCTTCGTCAGAGCCAGTCGCTGGCCCATCCGGAGCTACTCCAGCATTAGCGGCGCCTGACTTGTCTGCCTTAATGGCGCTGCTGCAAGACCAGGCACGTCGTCAGGAGGAGCAGACTCAACGTCAAGAGGAGCAAGCTCGCCAGTTGCAGAAACAGATGCAACAGGACAAGGAGGAACAGGCTCGCCGTCAAGAGGAGCAGGCTCGACGTCAAGAGGAGCAAGCTCGCCAGTTGCAGGAACAGATGCAACGGGACAAGGAGGAACAGGCTCGCCGTCAGGAGGAGCAGGCTCGCCGTCAGGAGGAGCAGGCTCGTCGTCAAGAGGAGCAGGCTCGTCGTCAAGAGGAGCAGGCTCGCCAGTTACAGGAACAGCTGCAACGTGATAAGGACGAGCAGGCTCGCCGTCAAGAAGAACAGATGCTCCTGATAAAGGATCTTCACGCATCAGTGGGCAAAGAGCTGAGCGTGATGAAGGAGCAGGTACAGCAGCACGACAACCGTATCGCAAAGGCCGAAATTCAGATCGCCGATGTGAAGAAGGCCTTGAGTGAAATTAAGGTTGGAGACGGGACTGTGGCTTCAGTGATTGCTGCACCTTCGGTGCGCGGGTTTAAAGTGCCGCCATTTGACGGAACATCTTCGTGGTCGGCCTATAAAATCCAATTTGAGGCCGTTATGAAGGCGAATGGGTGGACCAAAGCGCAAGCCATGACAGCGCTCACCTTGGGTCTCCGAGACCAGGCCCTTACCATTCTTGAGGCACTCGGCAAGGATGTGACCTACGAACAGCTGCTGGAGGCGTTAGAGTCTAGATACGGCGACGCGCACCTGGAGCACGTCTTTCGTGCCAAGTTAAGAGATCGCGTTCAACGTAGTGCCGAGAACTTACAGCAGTGGGCCCTGGAAGTTGAAAAGATGGTTCGGAAAGCATACCGGTCTGCTCCTGCACTCATAGACGGAAATTTGGTACAATTGTTCATCGACGGAATACGCGACTTGGAAGTGAGAGCCGCTGTGAGACTTGGACATCATGAGACGCTGAAGAACGCCTTAGCACATGCTCTAGAAGTAGAAGCAGTAAGGCAGGACCACCGTACGTACCGGGTCAGAGAAGTTGTGGCATCACCTAGACGCGACCGTCCGCAAGGGTACAGTCCCAGCTGCTGCGTTAAAGAAAGGGATCATCTTGGCTCAAGCTGTCCGAAGCAAGTTGGCGTAGCACCTGTACGCCAGCGTCTGCAAGGTTACAGCCCTAGGTGCTACACTTGTGGAGAAAGTGGTCATCTGCGGTCAAACTGTAAAAAGCGACGCTCGACGAGAGATGAACATGATCAATCACAGCAGAGAAAGGCGGCTGAGATGACAGCCCAGCAACAGTGGAGAACTCGCGATAACGAAGACTTACTGGCAAGATCTTGGCGTGAAGACTGTATGCAGAGTTCCAGGCAAGAAACTAAGGGAGTTGTGTCTGTGAGGAGGCTGAGAACAGATCTCAGCGACGAATGGAAGGAAACCATACAGCAGGCTCAGCAAAATGACTTGGACATTAAACCGATCTTTGAGTGGATCAAAGCTGGTGCTCCGAAGCCCAAGTGGAGTGATGTGGCTGCAATGAGTTCCATCACAAAGAGTTATTGGGCACAATGGAACAGTTTGGAGATCCAGGATGGAGTCTTGTGCCGTAAATGGGAAAACGCTCGAGGAGACAGCTGTCATCTGCAAATGGTGGTACCTAAATCTAAGGTACCGGATGTTTTACGGTTGTACCATGATGGATGCTCAGGAGGACATATGGGGGTAAAAAGGACTCTTCTGAAGATCAGAGAGCGCTTTTACTGGATCCATTGTCGAGATGATGTGGAGGACTGGTGTCGCAAATGTACCAGCTGTGCGGCTGTGAAGGGACCCCACACACGAAGCAGAGGTGCATTAAAAGTGTACAACGTTGGAGCCCCCTGGGAGCGGATAGCACTGGACGTTGCGGGACCATTTCCAGAAAGTGACAGCGGAAACAAGTACTTCATGGTTGTCATGGATTACTTCACAAAGTGGCCAGAAGTCTTCGCCATTCCCAACCAAGAAGCTACAACAGTCGCAGATAAACTGGTTCAGGAAGTTTTCTGTCGTTTTGGAGTACCCTTAGAAATTCACAGCGATCAAGGGAGGAATTTTGAATCGCAAGTTTTTCAGGAGACTTGTCGATTGATGGGTACACACAAAAACAGAACCACATCTTACCACCCACAATCTGATGGAATGGTGGAACGATTCAACCAGACGTTGGAGAGATATCTGGCAAAAGTTGTGGAAAGCAGGCAAAAGGATTGGGACAAGCACATACAGCCGTTTCTTCTGTCCTATCGGAGTGCAGTTCACGAAAGTACGACTGTAACTCCAGCCTTCGCGAACTTTGGAAGAGAATTACGGTTGCCTACAGATTTAATCACCGGAACTCCCCCTGATGTCCCACGCAGTGTAACGGATTACGCAAATGACCTGCGTAACAAGTTAAATGATGTGTATGAGCATATCAGACAATCCGGACAACAGATGTCTGAGAAGATGAAGACCCGTTATGATCGGAAGGCAAACAGTAGGGGTTTCGATGAAAGTTCTCTAGTGTGGTTGCATAACCCAGTGCGGAGCAAGGGAAAGTCCCCGAAATTGCAAGCAAAATGGGATGGACCATACCGAGTTGTGACCAGGATCAACGATGTCACCTACCGAATACAGAAGGGTCGGTGGTGGCGCGTGGTGCGCCTAAGGTTGTGCATATAGACCGATTAGCGCGATATCACGGGACTAATGATGCTCGGGACGAGCATGTCTAAGGAGGGGGCAGTGTTACGCCGGGCATCTAGAATCTTCAAGAAACCTCGCTTAATAACTGAGAAGTACGCGTGAGTTCTAGTAGGTACCTAATTCTATTCTGTAGGTAGTTAGTCCGCCGCCCGTCGTCGCGGTACTTGCATTTTAATTTCGATCGTATGCCTACGGCGTAAAGTAACTTCTTCTTTGTTGGTTAATTTATCTTTAAGTTTATTTTTTAGTTAATGTTTTTCTGGATGCTTTATGGAATAATAGCGAACTTTCTCGAATATCTATTGTGTGTTTGGGGTATAAAAGGACCGAGAGAGGACGCAGCGAGACAGTCTACTTTTAAGCGAGACAACGGAAGGTTCGAAGAGATTTCAAGTGAGCTAAGGTGTTCAGTAGTGTTTTGCGATTGTCTATAAGTGTTTTGCGAGTAATAAAGTTATTTCGTGTGTTCAATTGGTAGTGCTTTTATTTATCCCATACCCAGCTCGTAACAATATTAACGCAGAATATTAGAAGCTTGCATAAAAATAGTAATGAACTTTTAGTTCTACTTAAGCGTCTAGATATTGCCTATGATCTAATTATATTGACGGAATGCTGGCTTTCTGATACTGCCGTCATACCAACGATCGATAACTACGCCTCTTATCCTACCAAAAAATATATAAATAAAAATAGCGGCATTGTCATCTATATTAAAAACAGTATAAACTGCTCTATAACCGAACCAGATAACTGTATGGACGCAAATTGTTTAATTATCACTAGAGATACCGATTTAGCTGTAGTTGCGATTTATAGACCACCTTCTTTTAAGAATATAAATTTATTTCTGGGATCTTTGGATGAAGTGCTAACAGGACTAAAACACTATAAAAGTATTGTGTTGATGGGAGATATTAACATAAATATCAATGATAACCTGCAGGGACAATCTTTGGATTACATTAACTTATTGGCTTCACACGGTCTCTTAGCATCACATACCTTTCCAACTAGAAAAGCAAACTGTCTCGATCACTGTTTTATTAAAACAAAATACGAAACTACAACTATAGTTTGTAACAGTGCATTGACGGACCATAATTGTGTAATGACTACAATACCTCGCAAGGCAACGGTTATAAAAAAAAACTAATAAAAGATTGTACACAAAATGTGACTATGATGCCACTGTTGCAGATTTGGAGCAGCTTGATTGGGAAGACTGTATGCTATCTTTACTGGATCCAAACGAAATGACTAACCAATTCATTAATGTCATAAGAGACACCTTAAAACGACATACTCATACCTACAAATTATCCACACGTAAAACAAATATCAAACCCTGGATAACACCAGGTTTGTGTCGCTGTATGAGAAACCGTGATAAACTTCACCAAAAACTTAGACTGGATCCGGGTAACGAGATAATAAAAATTACATATAAACGTTACCGCAACACCTGTAATAATTTATTGAAAAAATTGAAAAATGATCATTTTAAAAGCGAACTAGAAAATAGTGGAAATAACATTAAAAAAAAGTGGGGATTAATAAAAGATATGTGCAATCTGAACAAAACAGATACGTCAGCAGTGGAGCTTTTATCTAAAGAAAAAGACAGTCAGAGTTCACTGAATCACATAAATAACTATTTTGCTGCAGTTGGAGCCAATTTAGCCAACGATATACTATCTAGAACTAGAATGAATGAAAAGGACTTGAGCAAAAAAATTAAATTAAATAACCAACCGCTGCATTCGTTTATGCTCTTCCCAACAGATGAGATCGAAGTTAAACGCATTATCTCTAATCTTAAAAATACTGGATCGGCGGGTTGGGATGGTATAACAACACAGTTTTTAAAAAAAGCGGTGAACGCCATTATAAAGCCCGTTACTAGTATCTGTAACACCTGTTTTACCACCGGGACTTTTCCAATGGCTCTCAAAAATCTGTCACAGTTCCAATTTTTAAGGCTGGGGACCGGAATAACGTGTCAAATTATAGGCCTATTTCTTTGCTGTCTAGTTTGTCGAAAATTTTAGAGAAATTAATCAACTGTAGACTGAAGAAATATTTAGAGTCGAATGGATTTATCTCGTGCAATCAATTTGGATTTAGGGAAGGCAGATCTACCAGTGATGCCCTGCATAAATTAACTTCCTTTATTGTTGAGGGCTTGGATGGTGGAGATAGAGTCTTGGGTATATTTTTGGATCTCGCCAAGGCTTTTGACACGGTCTCCGTTCCTATTCTGCTTGCTAAGCTCGAATACATGGGAATTCGAGGTATACCACTGGCTTTGTTTAAGGATTATTTAAGTAACCGGAAACAGAGTGTAAAGATCAAAGATGAATATAGCCAAGAGGTTGATATGGTATATGGAGTTCCACAGGGGAGCGTGCTGGGTCCAACACTTTTTTTGGTCTATATCAATGACCTGTGTAACCTGTTTATTAACAAGGGCCAAATTGTAACATTTGCCGATGACACGGTTTTATTGTTTAGAGCAAAAACATGGGTAGATATAAATGGCATAGCAAATCAAGGAATGCGCTTAGTGGCAAAGTGGCTTGATAACAATTTGCTAACTTTGAATGCTCAAAAAACCATGTACATCTCCTTCAGCACATCAATTAAAACACAGCCTCCAGCAAACACCATAGATTTAAAAGTACATAAATGTCAGAGCGTACTAACATGTGACTGTAACGGTATAAACAATACGACCACCACTAAATATCTCGGTGTTGTAATTGATCAGTATCTGAACTGGAAAGAACAAGCCAAACAACTAAGTGCCCGTATACGAAAACTGATTTATATCTTTAAAATACTTAGAAGTGCTTGTACAATGCAATTACGCACTACTGTGTATTACTCACTTTGTCAATCTATTGTAAGCTACTGTCTGACTATCTGGGGTGGGACATCAAAAACTACTTTGCTGGTAGTAGAAAGAGCTCAACGTGCGCTACTCAAAGTGATGTGTTTTAAAAACTACAGGTATCCAACCGATCTTTTATATAGGGAAACTAATATACTTTCCGTGCGAAAATTATTTATTCAACTTTTAATTATTGCACAACACAAAATGAAACCTGACTCCGGGCTTAGGCGAAGGTTGGATGTGGTTTATAATACTCCCAAATGTAAGTCTAAGTTTGCTCAAAACTTTCCAAATTATCTTGGCCCCAGCTTGTATAATAAAATAAGCAAAAAAATAAAAATAAGAGATCTAAACAGTCGCGAATGTAAAGTGTCTATTGATGAATTTCTTAAAAATCTAGATTATTATGAAGTGGAAAATATTTTGAGATGATAGAGTGTGACTCACACACGCACGCACACCCATATAAACACACGCATATACATACAGACACACACACATCCATACAAACACACACACACACACATATTTTATATAAAAAAGACTAAGTATGGCATGTTAAAGTAGGGAAAAGAGTTTTGTTGTATTTTATTTAATTTTTATTTTTTTGTTTAAATTAATATTATAATCGCTTTTTAATTTTTTTTTTTGTTTGTAGAATTAGTCTTTTTTATTTTATATAAAGTAGCAAGAAAACAGTTCAAATATTTGTAACCAAACATCTAAAAATTTTGCGTATACTATGTGAATTCACGCTACTACCTGCAAACTAAAGAAACTCGGCGAGCGACAACTTGCATGTTTGATACATTTACCCGCAGTTTCGATTTGTAATACTTAAAAAGTAGATTATCAAATTGTTTTTTTCTCCATTCGGCAAAATGCAATATTGGTAAAATGGTAACTGAGAACGAGGAAACCTGTCCCACCGTAATACAGTTTATAACTAGTACGGGGGTCAGCGTGAATCGGGTTCGTAACAACCAGAATGTATTATCGTGTACTGAGTAACTAATTGAGTATGAAATCTTTTTAGCTTCATAGTAAATAAGTACTAGTTCTCAATATTATTATTTTATTTGTAAGGTTGTTATTGTTTTTGCAAATAAAGACTTATGATTATTGTACGATTACATCGCACATTTATTGAGGTCGCTAGCATAAGCATTTTTACTTTATTGTAAAGCAATTATGAAAATATATTTGAGTACGATTTCGTCCGTTTTATTGTAAACACCTATAAACAATTTAGCAAGAAATTAACAAGAATATCATTTTCTTCCATCTTCACTTAAAACACATGTACTAGCAGTCAAGGGCTCGTACATATGGTCCTTCGAGTGTAAGTGTTGTGATTAATTTTCTCGTGTGGTTGCGAATCGGTTCAGTCGGCCTCCCACAAGCGGGTCTCACCGACACGAATTGAGAAGGCGCGTAAGATCGCACGGGGAGATATCAGAGCACTTAAGCAGAACAAGTGACAAAGGACAGCAGTCCAAAAAAGGCAAACAGCATCAAGGCAAACATCAAGTAAACATTTGGCGTCAAGGCCTCAGCAAGTACAAGAAAGTGCAGCTAGCTAGCAATCCAAAACAAGATCGATCAACAGCAAGTATCAAGCAAGGTGACGGCGATAGTACTCCGTAAGAAGTCAGCAGAGAAAATCAATAAATTTAATTGAATTTCATATTTATCAAGTAGCAAGATGGAAGAACTGCTTCAAAAGCAACATGTTGCCGTCAGTGGCATGCGACAACTATGGACCAATTTCAAGAAAGTCGTCCTCGTCTACGTCAGCAACAAGGCTACGTCGCACAAGACTACATCCATCATTTGTCCAGTATGCAACGATCATCATGGCATATATTATTGCAAGGAATTTAAGGCAATGGCACCAGAGCTGAAAGGAAAAACAATTACGCAACTTAGTTTTTGTACAAATTGCCTGTTCAATCACAGCGGAAAAAAATGCACGTCAAGTAAACGGTGTCAAAGGTGCAAAGGGCAACATAACACATTGCTACACGATGTGATTGCAAACGCCAGCACAACGTCACATAACGTTTCCGTCCCCGTGCTGTCTGAGCAAGAGACAAGTCACGTGGCTCATGTTGCACAACAACAGCTTGCGTCGACAGTTCTTTTAGCAACTGCAATTATCAAGGTGTCAGGAGCTGATGGAATACAAAGAAATATGCGAGCACTCATCGACCAAGGGTCACAAATTTCGCTGATTACCGAAAATGCAGCGCAACAGCTAGGGCTGCCCCGACAGAAATGTAGTGGAGTTATTACAGGCGTCGGTATGAACGACAAGACGTGCAAAGGAATGTTGAGTATCAACTGTACCTCATTGGATGACAATTACAAGTTTAGCACCAAGGTTCTCATAATGAAGAACCTAACGAGAAACCTGCCGAACTCAACATTTTCTAAGCCATCATGGGCATTTTTAGAACAAATTGAGTTGGCCGATCCACAGTTCTATATCAGCAACCCAGTTGACATTTTACTGGGTGCGGACATATACGCTAAGATTATCATGAACAACGTACATCGAGAGGACTCCAGTGGTTATGTCGCTCAGGAAACACGTATTGGGTGGATTTTGTTCGGCGAGGTACAAGGCCTACAATGTAACATAGTCCTTAACAACATTCAAGAAATTCAACATTTTTGGGAGATAGAAGATATACCTGACGATGATCAAACATCATATGAAGAAGATGAATGCATAAAATTTTACGCATCGACCACAACAAGGTTGGAAGATGGAAGATATCAAGTGAGACTGCCATTAAAGTCTAATTTCAACACGGAAATTGGGGAATCCAAACCCAAGGCTGTCGCCCAATTGTATCAGATAGAAAGAAAGCTCGCAAGAAACAAGTCAACTGCAAAACAATATAAGGCATTCATTGACGAATACTTATCACTCGGTCATATGAAGCCGGCACATAGTAACAAGAAACTCGACTACTACCTACCGCACCACTGCGTACTACGTGACGAGTCAACTACTACGTCACTCCGAGTAGTATTTAACGCATCATCAAAAACTTCGACTGGGGCTAGTTTAAACGACTGTATGTATACAGGACCCAACCTTCAAAAGGATCTTATGACCCTAATTCTGAAGTGGAGACAACATCGTGTCGCCTTTATCGCAGACATTGAAAAAATGTTTCGACAAATTTGGGCACATGAAGACGACCAAAACTTACAAAAAATTGTTTGGCGAGATTCTCCTAATCAATCTGTCCAAGAGTATCAACTTACTACGGTCACCTATGGCACAAAGGCCGCTCCGTTTTTAGCAATGATGACCCTCAAGCAGTTAGCTAATGACGAGAGACAAAAATACCCAAATGCAGCCCGAGTAGTCGAAGAATGCTTTTACATGGATGATTTGCTACACGGTTCCGATTCTGTAGAGTCGGCAAAACAATTACAGCAAGATTTGAAACTACTGCTCAAGACAGGTGGTTTCAATTTACGAAAATGGAGGTCTAATTATCAAGAACTACAAGAAAACACCGACAAGGGCAAGAATCAAGAACCTTACGACTTCAAACAAGCAGAGTCAACGAAAACATTGGGCCTTCACTGGAATTCTGGACAGGACATTTTCTCATTTCAATCGAGGATCGACGATACTACTGATACGCATCCTACGAAGCGGAAACTACTGTCTGAGATATCCAAACTCTTTGACCCTCTCGGATGGCTCACACCAGTTTCTATCAAGATGAAATTACTGTTCCAAGACATCTGGAAAGAGAAGAACCTACAATGGGATGACAAGATTCCAGAGCAAATTAACCGAGAATGGACAAAAATAAAACAAGATATTAAAAACATAAATCTATTACAAATACCTCGATGGATAGGTACAGATACGGCCGGAAATAGTATCGAGTTGCATGGATTTTGTGACGCATCGCAAAAGGCATTTGCATGTGTCGTTTATTGCAAAATAACAAATTTAGGTCAAACAAAAATAACTTTACTGGTTGGGAAATCAAGAATAGTACCTAATAACAAGAATATTTCTTTGCCCAAACTGGAATTAAGTGGAGCACATCTGCTTTCAAAATTAATGGCTAAGGTGATGGCAAGTTTCACCAGCCACCACATCAAGGTGTACGGGTGGACCGACTCCATGGCGGTTCTGGGATGGATACAAGGCGATCCCGACCGCTGGAGGGTGTTTGTTGGCAACAGAGTGCGACAAATAACCAAGGAGATGCCTTCCGGATGCTGGCGATATGTTAAGTCAGCCGAGAACCCTGCAGATTGCGCGAGCAGAGGATTAACAAGTCTGAAGCTAAAAGAACATGATCTGTGGTGGAATGGACCTTCCTGGCTACCTCACTGTATGCCGGACAACCAAACAACTCCGGAAATTAATTTCCCTGAAGAAGAGGCCCTTAACAAGCACGTACATACTGTAACACAAGACACGACAAAGGGTAACAGCGTCGTCCATAAACTCCTTACCAGATTGAACTCATTCACAATGGCTGTACACGTAATGGCACGATTACGACGCTTACTAATCCGTAAAGAGGAAAGGCCAATGAAGCTATACTTAACCTTATCGGAGCTTCGCAAGGCAAAGGCCGCAATAATCAAAGACGTTCAACATATGGAGTTTCAGCAAGAAATACATGACCTGAAGAAAACCAACCGAGTGTCCACTACCAGCAAGATCTTGAATTTGAACCCGTTCGTAGACGAAGAAGGAATACTTCGTGTGGGTGGAAGACTGCATCATGCTGCAATCAATCCCGATCTCAAACACCCTATAATTTTACCACATCAACATCGTCTTACGGAGTTAATAATAAGACACGCACACAAACTCACATTTCATGGCGGAGCTCGAATTACGTTAGCATGCATCAGGCAAAAATATTGGATTATCGGGGGAAACAATGCAACGAAAAAACAAGTACGTGAATGTGTTACCTGTAGAAAACAGAACCCCAAAAAACTACAGCCCCAAATGGGAGACTTACCTGCAGCAAGAATCAATCCATCTCGTCCCTTCATGCATACCGGCGTTGATTTTACTGGACATGTCTATATCAAAACAAACAAGGGCCGTGGTGTCAAGACCACTAAAGGATATGTGTCAGTATTTGTTTGTATGGTGACGAAAGCCGTACATTTGGAACTAGTCTCCGACCTCACATCGTCATCTTTTATCGCCGCCTTACGCAGAATGGCGGCTAGAAGAGGCACTCCTTGTCACATGTATAGTGACAACGGCCGTAATTTTGTAGGAGCCAGTAAGGTTTTACAAAAGGAGTATCAAGAACTGCAGACAATTATTGATGACAAGCTCTTGTCTGAAATCGCAGATATGGAGATCACATGGCATTTTAACGCTCCTTCATGGCCATCAGCAGGAGGCTTGTGGGAAGCTGCCGTGAAAAGTTTCAAGCTGCATCTCAAGAGAGTTATCGGTGAACAAAAATTGACGTATGAAGAGTTCACTACACTTCTAACACAAATTGAAGCCTGCCTTAACTCAAGACCGTTGTGTGCAATCTCAGAAGATCCTGAAGACTTAGATTTCCTGACACCTTCTCACTTTTTAACTGGAGGCCCTACGTTAACTTTAGTTGAGACTGAAAGAGATTTGCGCACACGCTGGCAGCTAACACAGAAAATATTACATGATCTGTGGAAAAGATGGCGCACCGAATATCTCACTCAATTAACAGTGAGAAGCAAATGGAGGCAGACGCAATCCAATATCAAGTTGGATGATGTAGTTCTAATACACGACGACAACCTGCCAGCCGGCAAGTGGATGATGGGAAAAGTCGTAGAACTACATCCAGGCCAGGACGGTCACGTGCGTGTCGTGACCTTAAAAACAAAAGGCGGTACTTTAAAACGTCCAGTCTTAAAAGTATCCGTACTTCTAGAACACAAAGAAGTTGCCACACAGTGCGACGAACTGCAAGAAGCGGATCACCAACAAGCGAAAGAACCCTCAACAAGGAGGTCAACAAAAAGCAAGTTTAACTTCACAACCCTGGTCACAACTCTTATGTTATTCTTCACGTTCATCACTAGTTCAGAATGCAACTTGAAGGTAACCCCGTTCCAAACAAATCAGAGTTTGTATTTTGACAAGGTAGCAAACATGATGCTAATCAGAGATGATTGGAAACTTGTAGTTTACTATAGCATGGATTCGTATTGGCAATCGACTACAACGTTCAATAAATACATTCAATCGCTCAAACAAACATGTGATTCCATACAAGACCAAGTTCACTGTGATGTAATTGTACTCCAGTTACGTCACGCGTTCTCAGAACTTCAGCACTACAACCAAGTATTACTGAGTCAGCATTCCGGCACGCGACCTGGGTTACTGCGTCCGCGCCGAGGCCTTATCAACGGCGTGGGATATATTGCAAACAGCTTGTTTGGCGTGCTCGACGAAAGTTTCGCTGAAAAATATCGCAAAGATATTTCGCTTATTCAAGAAAACGAAAAACATATAGTTTCTCTTTGGAGGAATCAGACTTCACTCATGGAAGCAGAAAACAACCTACTTAAGCGTACAGAGCATGACATGAACCAACAACTGAAACTTATAAATCGTCACATGAACAAGTTAGACGAATCTAACAGTGTTATCAATGACTTCAACATGGGAGCCCTTATAGCAAGTAATATGATGTACAATTTGAAGAGCATTCAGAACATGCTGTTAGACACCGTCACAGATATTTACAATGGTCGTTTCAACTTACACTTGATTACACCTGACCAACTCATCAACGAGTTAAGCACAATTTCTAGCAAGTTACCCAAGGACGTCACCCTACCAATTGACAACCTACACTCGGACCTTCGGAAGATATACGATCTGCTGGAAATAAAAACAAGACTTCTGCAGGACATCATCATTTTTGAGATCAAATTACCTCTGATCAGTCGAGATTCATATGAGACCTTCAAGATAATTCCAATCCCCAAAACAACAGGCCGTAATGATATGATCAGTATCATCTCAGTATCTCAGTACATATCTATTAATATGAAGAAAGACACCTATATTAAAATGTCTGAGGAAGACTTAAGATCTTGTCTCACTATATCGGAAATTTATTACTGCCACATCTTAAGGCCCATATATCAAATCAAAGGAGACAAGAACTTCTGTGAAACAGAAAACTCGGAATGCAAAACAATATCAAGTTCCTGTAAAGATAATTGGCAAGAAACTCACACATTAAATAATTATTTCTACTTTTGTTGTGATCGGTGTCAAGTTCGAACCATATGCGGCGATCAAGTAACCGCACACCAGTTGACACAAGCCGGACTATTGAACATAGGTCAGGAATGCATCATCAAGACGGACAACTTTACTTTATATTCACACAAACCATATATAAGTGAAATGATGACCAAAGCAGATATTTATACACCAGTGATTGCCCCTATTAACCACATCATCAACATCACCATACCTAAACTAGTTTTGGAGAACAAAACCCAAGATTTAGTAGAAGAATTCGGCGAAGTAGACAAACAGATACAGTATATGAAAAAGGCTGATGTGATGTTATCTGATGATCTATCTAATCACGATATTCATCACTACGTCATGATCTACTCCTTATATGGGATAATGTGCATCGCTGTTATAATTATTTTAACTCGCCGCTCACAATGTAAATGGCGAGTACCGTCATCACCATCACCGTCCGTCGCCGAGGAGTTAAGAACATTGCCTGCCGTGCCCGCGCCGCCCCGCGGTAGCGGAACAAGGGAAACAAGTGGATACCTCGACAGCGTGCGCGTTCATGCTCCTCGCTACCCTCGCGTAGATATAGGAACTTCCCCTTAGATTAAAAATAACAAGTTTTATAATCTATTTGTATTAGCATGTAACTTTTAACTTTAATTGAATTTGTGAATTAAGTTCCTCTTCATCCTTCCTATCTCGTCCGGGAATATGTACGATTACATCGCACATTTATTGAGGTCGCTAGCATAAGCATTTTTACTTTATTGTAAAGCAATTATGAAAATATATTTGAGTACGATTTCGTCCGTTTTATTGTAAACACCTGTAAACAATTTAGCAAGAAATTAACAAGAATATCATTTTCTTCCATCTTCACTTAAAACACATGTACTAGCAGTCAAGGGCTCGTACAATTATGAATAGCTGAGGAAGCTCTCGTTAGGCGGCCGGATTAAAAGCTTGATTCTGAAAGCACCCTGGACACGGCTGTTATTCTTAGGTTTTTTTTCTGGAGTGTTGACTAATTGGAAGCTTGAACCCTTTTCCCGAAACCGATTTGTTTATTTGATTAAATTGTTCTTTTTCAGATTAATTTCACATCAAATTCATTCATTCATTCATTCATTTATTCAAAAAGAAGGACGTTCTCAATTCGTTGGAGATCATTATTTCTTAAGTGTGTTCCCGGATTACTCGAAAATGGCTGGACCAATTTTGACTTTTATTTGATAGGGTATAATTCTCAGGTGGTCCCATGATCCTCAATTCAGGATCTGATGATGGGATCCTGGAGATTTAGAAAGAACTCTTCAAATTTTATAGGCACACTTGAAGTGATTTGAGTAGTCTTTGGAAGAGTAATTTTTCGGAGTGGTCCCATTTCAATTTGGTGAAGATCTGATGAAAAACTTCGGAGTTAGGCAACGGAACTCTTCAATAAATGATAGCAGATGGACTGGAATTGCTGAAATCTCATGTAGGTCTATTGTTTCAACAATTCATAACATAACATCACGTCGGTACACTGTGAAGGGGTAAGCACATGTGGACTGATAAAAGTAAAATTTAAAAACTTTTTAATAAAAAATAAAACCGACTTCAACTTAATTTTTTTGTGTCTCATTTTTGTTGAAATCAGTTTTCATTAAACAAGTAATACTAACTATTTGTGTCCACGGCTCTGCATTCCTCCTTAAATGCTTCTTGTTCTTCCTCCTCTTCTATTTTATACTCCATCACAAGTATATCATTTTTTGAATCGGACTCAGAGTCGTGTGGTAGAATATCTCCAAAATCTAGATGGTTACTGTCTAGATTTCCCAGTTCTAAATCTGCAAATAAACAAAAAACAGTTAAGATTTACTCATTTACTATTTTATTAAGCAGATAAAATAAGGATACTATATCATACATCACATAATACACAGAAAAATATATTATTTTTTTACAAGAATATTAAAAAAGTAGAAAGCCTATGTCTCTCCTCATGATCTATCTATCTCCTTGCCAAATTTTACATTTATCCGATTAGGCATTTAGTCACGAAAAGGTAACAAACCTTTTCTGTCCAATAATATGTTTATTTATTTTATAGAAGATTTTACTTTACCAATCACATGCTGAGTGGCAACCTACTTGTCGCAGTTACGACGTGCATTATTTATATTTTTTTCTTTTTTAATTTCCCTGCTTGTTGTATTTTACTTTTTTTTTGTGTATTGTTTTATTTCCTGTATGCATGTATGTTTCTGTGACAAATAAACATTTTTTCTTTCTTTCTTTCAATCATAAAGTTTTGTAACATACCATCACCTTGATATTCCTCCTTAGGCTTAAGAATATCTTGTCTCTCACAAACAGCTGGCAATTCTTCCTTCACAACAACGCTTTCTGTTACACCAACTTCAACTATATTTATGTTCTGTATTGGAGACATAATAAACCCATGGGGAAACCAGTTTATTAAACGGTTTTGCTGTAAAAAGACGATTTTAGTATTAGGTAAAGTACACTTATGGGCGTTTTTAGAGAAATGTTAAAAACTGGCCAAGTGCCAGTCGTACCATCGTAGTACGGAAACCCCCTTTCATGGGGTTTGTTGCCGCGAATCCTATTTTATTTAACATACGACTTGACACTGACCGGCAAATTGCAAAAAACGTAGAAAAATTCGAATTTCGCGGGCTACCTTGTCGCATTCACCTTAAATACGATTATATTAATAGTTTTTTAATGATTATTGAACTTTCCTTCATACTTTCCAGGCTTAGGACTGTCTACAATAAAATTGATTAAAAGTTATTAGTAACATTGCGTTATAGCTTTTTTTTGTTTCATGTTAATTTCACTTAAATATCACGGGGGTCACACAGGGGGCTCCGTTTTCGAGATATTTGAATTTCAATTTTTTACCATAATTTTCAACACCGGTAAGTTGGAAACGGTGCATCGTAGGACCGTAATACTATATGCTTCTCAGAACCGAAATGGCGACGCTAAGTCCCTATTGAACTCACACGGATAATATCAGAAATCAAAAATTAAAAAAACAAGGCGACTAAATTTTTTATTGCAGTCGGGGGACCTGCAAAAAAGGAAGGTCCCCCGACTGCAATAAATTTTTTGTTTAGTTTTTGTCATGGCTGGCAGGCAGGCGTGTTTTTTAATTTTTAAATTATTTTTGTTATAACTTGCGTTATAGCCATAATAGAGGAACGAAAGTTTATAATTCGTTTAAAATATTTCATGTATCCTACTGTCAAGGGAACTGCGTATTCGATCGCTCAAGTACGACCAACCTAAAACTTAACAATTGTATTGTTGTCTTCTTAACGAGTAAAGTTAGAATATCTAAAATTCCCGACGTTATAGCGTCTACCACGGGTATTTTTTACAGCTGTCTGTTTGGCTTTAAATGTAATGGTTTGCTTGCAAATCCGTTTTTTTCTGATTTTTGAAATCATTTATTTACATGGGATTACGTCAACCAAATAAAGATTCTGATTCTGATTCTGAAATCTGGGATATCCCGAAACGTTACCGCAGCAAAATCTTGAATAACTTCAGAACCATAGCACACACAAATTTTGCTTTTTATACACATTTACTACAATTACTATGCGACAAGAGCTATCTATTCATGTATTTGGTTACGAGCTGAAACGATTTTTAAAAAACGTTTTTGCTGCAGTTTCGTTTATAAGATTACCCCAGCAAAATGTTGTTTTCTCAAATAACTTTAACACTACTATTCACACAAATTTTGCTGTTAGTAAACAAATTACGCCTTATGACACACTAATTATTTTTTATAGTCTTGATTGTCTCGAGCACAACATTTTGCTGCAAAAGGAGGGTTATGTGTTTGGCGTGTATGTATGTATGTATGTCCGTTTCTTTGTTCGCTCATAACTCCTAAACGGATGAAGGGATTTGAATAAAATTAACGTCGTTAGATGCGTCTTGATAGCGCGAGTGTCACTGGCTACATCAAAAATGTAAAAAAAACAAACTAATTTCCTGATTTGGGGGCCATAACGCGGATTTCAAAAAACATTTTTTTTCCATTACCATCGAGTAGGGTATCAAAATGAAGGGTTTTAAAAGGAGATTACAAAAATATATGACACTTATATGTTTAAAATAAATGCAAAGTCACAAATCTTATAAACAAACACAAAAGTTAAATCATCTGCGAAGAATTTTACGCGACCAACGAAAGAACAAACACAAAAGAACTAAAAAGTTGTAAATAAAAAAAAGTATTTAAAAACTAAAAAACCCGACTGTTTCCCCGACATTCTATTTTCATTTCATAATTTAATATTCAAATAAACCCCACCTGCTTCCAAGTTTTGTTTAATTTAAAATGTGCTTGTTTTTTTCTTTTCAGTTTTTCAGTCGGGTTTTTTTAGTTTTTAACTACTTTTTTTACGGATATTGTCTAAAATATACGTAAAAATCAGCTTGGAGAAAATACGTGAGGAAAGTAATGTTTTGATGTACCTTGATTACCTGATTCCTGAAAATTGGCCGTTTAAGCAAGCTAGCAGGTAGGCATGCGTTCTTAGTACATACTAACACTACTCAATCGTCCACATTTTCTTCGTCAGCAAAAACGTGACGTATTTTGGCTCTGCGATCTTGGACTTATAAATAATCTAGATCCTTATGTACCTACCACTTAGTCATATTATTGTGACATGCAAACATTTGAATTTATAGTTATTTTTAAAGTCATAATTAATTAAAATAGGGTAGCCATGAAATACATTTCCAAAATATTATAAACGTCAGAGGGTTAATGATATGGTATATATTTATTTTCCAACTTCTAAATAAATGTATCATTTACTGAGTAGAAATTCTTTTTCATTTCTTTTTTGGTGGGTGGTAATTAATCAAATAACCCCTCCCGCTCTAGGCAGAGCGAAAGGGAGTGTCAGACTTCCACTGACTAAAAACCACCCATGATCCTTCCTAGTCCGTATATGTCGAGGCCGCGGTATCTCTTACAACATCCCATAGCCCCGACGGAAATTCTTTTCCCTTAACCATGCTCTAAGACACCTTGTAAATTTATTAGTTGGTAATATTTTAATACTGTCTTTTAATCTGTAAAATTAATTAATTGAATTATCTTACTAGCATGATATTGACTTATTTTGCACTAAGACGAGCGCAGCAAGAAAACTTTTACCAAATAATTTTTTTACGAATGAAGCACCGGCTGGTGGTACTCAACACACATGTAGCAACGTAAAATTTAAAATAAAATAACAAACCAGAAACCGTAACTTCAACTTTTAGGCATTAGTTAATCATCAATTATTGTATATCTGTGGAGGCTTGTAATTAGCAACGTCATTATATTTTTTTGTTTCCTATTTTTTATGTTATTAGTCTGTAAGCCTTCTTAAAAGTAATAAAATATTAAATATTTATACGAACACAATTTTTTTTTTTTAAGAAAACGTCGCCCCACTCCTAGGAATTTCTCCTGTATCGTGGGTGCGTTCACAAACATTTAAACACACATACACAAATACCCAGACCCGGAACAACTATCTGTAGGTCATACAATATTTGTTCCGTGTGGGGATCGAACCCGCGACACGTAACGCAGCAGTCCATTGCTTGAGCCACTGCACCAACCGTGCCATCCGTAAATGCCGTATTGCATAACTGTTGTTACTGTATATCCCTGTCCTTGGAATTATGGGCAAAACTAAGCTATTCCTGTGCCTAGTGCTTTTTGAAAATATTTGATGGTGGTTTTTAAGTAACTACGGGTGCATTTAACAAACTTAGCGCATTCAAAGACCTATAGACTTGATAGGGTTAGCATCTTGACACCATTGAAAAAAGGTTTGCAGGATTCCCATGCGTGTATTCCCACTATGGTGTGGATGCATTTTTGTAGGTAGTTTATGTAGGTTTTACAAGTACCTTCCCAAGCAGTAATGCAGTAATTATGATGGACTGTGCCAGACCTAGATTGACCGCCTGGAGCTTAAACTCGGCCACTTGCCGTAGTTTTTTAAACGCCCATATCAGTTTACTAACTCGGGAGGAGATATGTTCAATGTAGGGATGCCAGCTTAGTCCCTCGTCCAGAATCACTTCCAGGTACTTAATTGTTCATTTATAACATTCATGATTAACAAAGTTATGACAACAAATATCTATTAAAAAACCTCACCTCGTAATTCCCATTTGTTATCTGAGCATACAGCTCTTCTGCTTCCAAACATCTCCTCAGCAATCTAAAGCTTCGTTTTAATTCAGCACAGCAGAAAGAACAAGCGAGGATTGGTCTACTGTCCTTGGTTACAAACTGCAATAAAATTTTGTGTTTCAGTCTTCTGGGTTTAATAATAATATTCTGCAAATAAATTTAGTCTACATTGATTGATCACCACTTATGTTCAAGGCTGGTGGTAGAATCATAATATTATTTTAAGCACAGGTTTAAGTTGATAAGTTATGGAAGAGTGGAGTCTTCTAACACAGGCTTAAAAGCCTAAAACAATACAATACAACACAACACAAAAAACAAAAACAACAATTACAATACAACAATACAATATTACAATTTAAAAATCAATCTTGAAAAAACAAAAATTATGTTCTTCAGTCAACGTTTAGAAGCACCAAATATTAATGTTCAACACAAATTAACTGCTATAAAAAAGGTAGACACAGCTAAATTTTTAGGTGTAACAATTGACAAACGTCTGAACTGGAAAGCACACACAGAGGAATTAAATAAAAAAGTATGTTCTTCTGCCCCACGAAAACTGAACTAGTCATGTTTACCCAAAAACGAACGCTAGGCCCTCATCGCCTACCTAAGCTATTCGATACTGAGCTCCAGGTAACCAACGAGGTCAAATACCTGGGAGTTACCCTGGACAGTAAGTTAAACTGGAGCAGTCATCTTGACAGCAAGCTAGACAGGGCCTGCATCACCTTTTGGCAATGCAGGAAGATGATAGGTAAGAAGTGGGGCCTATCCCCCAAAATTATACTTTGGCTTTACTGCGCGGTAATCCGACCCATGATCACCTACGGGGCAGTGGTCTGGTGGCCCCGCACAAAATTAATAACAGCCATTAACAAGCTTCAACGTATGCAAAGGCTCGCATGCATGGCGATCACAGGCTGCATGAGGACAACTCCGACCGCAGCCCTCGAAGCCATACTGGGGCTTCCACCGCTCCACCTGTTCATTCAGCAGGAAGCAACGATGACGGCGGTGCGCCTCAATACGCTACAACTTTGGGGTAAGAAGTACACGCAACATACTGCGGCACTAGAGGGACTCCAAAGCGAGTTCCCCCTGGTGAAAGCTGTTAACGATCGAGTATCCAAACAGTACGTATTCGACAAAAAATACAAAATCCAACTCCATGAGGACCACCGCTGCGAGGGACTCAGCCCTGCAGAATTGCGGATCTTCACGGATGGATCTAAAACAGGTACTGGCACCGGAGCCGGAGTCTTCTCGGAGGATCTCAATATCCACTTAGCCGTACCTTTGGGGGTCCACAACACTGTCTTTCAGGCAGAATGCATGGGAATTTCCCTGGCGGCATCAGCCATCTTGGCTAGGGAGGTAAAGGAGCAATCGATCCGCATACTCTCTGACAGCATGGCGGTGCTACTGGCATTAAGGAGCCACACGGTCAATTCCGGGCTAATATACGAGTGCCACCAACGCCTGAACCAGGTGGGTAACCTCAATAATACAGGGTGTTTGGAAGGGAGCTGTACATACGCCTAGGGTAGAAACTAGGGATAGTCTGCTACCTACCCCCGCCCATTATATTGACCTTGGCCTCAAGGTTTTTTTTTAATTTATTATTATTTTTTATTTGACTTTTTGACTAAAACTACCTGTAGCTCAAAATCTATCCATGGGACCGGTCGGCTAATGGTCTTGTTTTAATCGTTAGAGTCTTAGGGTCCTGCAAAAAATTATTTTACACCAGAAAATTGTGGAGAAGAAAAGTTATGGGGCCTGAAGTACCGTAGTAAGGTAAAGAAATAATTTTAAATTAAAAAAAAACCTTGAGGCCAAGGTCAATATAATGGGCGGGGGTAGGTAGCAGACTATCCCTAGTTTCTACCCTAGGCGTATGTACAGCTCCCTTCCAAACACCCTGTATAACCATTCAATGGATTAAAGGACATAGCGACTCCCGAGGCAACGATGCAGCAGACGAGCTCGCTCGAAGGGGCTCAAGCATGGCGGCGGTGGGACCAGAACCCATCGTGCCGCTCCCTTTTGGTCATCTTCGCACGTTGGTAAGGAAACGTACTAGAGAACTTCATGCCAAGCTGTGGCAAGACCACGGCGAGTGCAGGCAGGCCAAGGAGGCGCTTCCCGCCATCGACGTCCGCCTCACCAAACAAGCGCTCCGGCTGACTAAGCTGCAGCTACGCACAGTGACGGCCGCCATCACTGGACACGGTACTTTTAATAAGCACCTCTTTGTTATAGGTGTCACAGATAGTCCTCTGTGTCGAGCCTGCATGGAGGAAGAAGAAACAGCAGCCCACGTGCTCCTGCACTGTTCGGGGGTTGCCCCATACAGGACCAGGTACTTCGGTAACGCAGGTACTCTCCGCGAGATTGCCGGTAACACCAAAGGATTGCTGGCCTTTCTCGGGGAGTTGGGAAGGATCGAATAAATTTCCCACCCGTACGCAAAATACTCGCTTTAGGCGTGGAGTTGCGGACACTAGCCCGTTGTATCTATCTATCTATCTATCTATCTATGTTCTTCTGCCTATGCCCTCTATAAACTAAAACCTATTATAAGTACCAGTGCGCTAATAACTGCCTACCATGGTATTGTCGGCTCCATATTGAGGTTTGGAGTTATATTTTGGGGAAACTCTACTAATAGGGAAATTATTTTTAGGTCGCAAAAAAGGTGTATTAGGGCTATGTTTGGTTTGAAAATAACTGATAGTTGCAAACAGTATTTTATTAAATATAACATTTTAAGTCTGCCTTCTTTATTAATTTATGAAATAGCAAATTTTATACGAACCAATCCTAACCGATTTAAGAAACTATCTGACGTTTCTATTCGTAATCGACGTGATAATAAACTATGCGTACCAAGATCAACCACGGCATTGATGCGTAAAAGTATTTTTTGTTTGGCACCAATAATTTATAATAAAATCCCAAAACCTATTAGACAAATGCCGACTGCTCTGTTTAAAATAAACTTAAAAAAATATCTCATAGTCAAGTGCTATTATACCATATCAGAATTTCTAAATGACCGCAATTAATTAAATGGATTCCTATAATTACGACATTTTCACAGTTTATTTTTGAATTAGGAATATTTTTTATTTAATGATTAAGTTTGCTGTGTAGGTAGACTCAAGTTTTTTTTATTATTTTTTTTTATGGTTTATTCTAAACCAAAAAAATGTTATTTTGTACGCCATAAATGGCAAAACATGCAGATCTATATGTTATTTTAAGACCTTACACATATTATTTGATGTATACTCATGTTTTTACAATAAAATAATATTCTATTCTATTCTAAAAGGAAACTTCAATTACTAGTTTGTAAAAAAACTTGGCAAAAACAATAAATAAATATTATTTGTAGTTCTCTTTCACTAATATTATTGATTTCCCTTTATTCCGAATCTCTAACAAAGAGTTTCTATGATTTTTCAAGTAAAAGAAGGCCATATTAATACAAATATTTAAGAAATATGTATTACCTAAATAAAGTGCTCATGCAAGCCACATTTTCATAATCTAAAAATATTAACTCTCCCGTCACTCTATATTTATGAAGCTTGTACTTTTATAAAACACAACATGCGTCTATATAAATTTATAGAAAGTAAATGACGCTCAAAAAAGTTAAAAGTGTTAGCAACTAAAACTCAATTTCATAGCAAAAGCTTTTACGCAATGGCTCAAAAACTATATAATAAGTTACCAGGACAGGTTCTTTCAAGTACGAATATTAACGAATTTAAAAAAAAATTGTTCGATCTCTTAATTGGCAAGGTGTATTATTCTGTAGATGAATTTGTAAATGACAAATTTTAAATCGAATCTGTTGTTATGTGATTATTATTGTATTAATAAATAAATTTATGACATTATTATTTTCGAATCTGTTTTTATGTTGTGATTATTAAGGCATAAATGAATTTGTGACATTATTATTTCTATTTTATATTCCGGGTACTTTACATAATTTGGTATTTTATGAATAATCTTTTTATTTTTTCTTTTATTTAAAAAAAAAAAACGTTGCCCCACACTAGGAATTTCTCCTGTTTCGTGGGTGCGTTTACAAACATTTAAACTTCACATACACAAATACCCTATAATATTAATGTAAAGCATGATTTTATGATTTATTATTTTGATTATTGTGATAGTACGTACTTTTAAATCTCTTTTATAACAAACCAGGTATATTTTGTATGCCTTTTGGCGGGACTCAGCTTGGGTTTAATTTTATTATAATATCTTCTGTACCCTGTGTTCACAAAATAAATGAATTTGAATTTGAAAGTATCAACTTACTGGTATATCAGTCAGCCTCTCATATAGTTCATGCAAGTCCTTGGTCACCACCACATACATACGAACATCCTCCGCTAGACATATCCTACACATTGGCAACTTTTCCATCTTTTGGTCAGTGGGTCGTCTTAGGAGCGGCTTTTTATCTCTGTTTAAGTATCACTGAAGAAAAACTTAGAAATTCTGCTGCATACAAATAACAGGCAAAGCTTGTATATTTTATAATTATTGCGAATTCTTTTAGTTTAAACGAAAGTGCAGTGGTAGAGTTTAACTTTAGAACTTGTAACCTCGCAGTCCAGTTCAGTTCCGTGGTAAACGGCAGCGGCCGGAGAGTGCTAGACTTATGTCACACGTACGGCAGCCTTTAATTAATAGATATTAGTTTATTAGTCCCTACATACTATCAACTGCACCTATTGTACGAATATCGGTATTTTACTCAAGATGAATTTCTAAATTTCACAACACAAAACACTTTTGTTTGGTGACACGGTGACACTGACAGCTTGACATATTTGATTTGACATTTCAAGGATTACAAAGCAGGGACAGACCATATTGATTAGAAATATTCAATTTCGTGTGATATTACAAGAACTTGTAATAATTGACACCATATTTAGCAGTTTGAACTTCTTTTTATATTCATTTGAGAAAGAAAGTATATTTATTTGGCACACGCCACAAGTGCACACAACAAAAAATAAAAAATATAAACCTAAATTAAAACAAAAAAAAATATAATGTGGGTCACGGCTGTGCCAAATATTGGGGCCTCCGTTCAGCATACTGTCGAGCAGCTAGTCCTCCAAGCTGGAATTTTTCTAGACCTATGATAGTGATGTGACGAACGTTAAACAGTTTTGTACTTTATCTAACTAATTAGATAAGTGTCTGTATAGGTACTTATTTACAATAATTTTGTGTAGGAGTTGATTTTGTAGTTTTATGTACAAATAATAAATAATTAGTGTACCTTTTAAAATCATTTTTGTGAGCTAGCAACACCGTCCACGGCTCCTGGCAACCCAGTCCGCGACGCGCGAACTCAAGGACAGTGGAGTACGATTCGCGCGCGCTTTTAGCACATTCGCGAAACGCTCGTTTAATATTTTCCTTAATTTACTGTTTAACCCCTGTTTGTTTGTTTTGTTTTACCTATAGTTCTGTGTTTTACTCTTTTACAATATACTTTTACTAATTTAACGTACGTGACTTATTGAAATAGCCCAAATCACCAACCCTGAGAAAACTCTTCTTACATTAGTAATAAAAAATGAATATAAAAAAACGATACTAAGTGCGAGACACAACCAGATAACCATCATCAAACAGTATCATTTTTATGTTTTAAAGTATCGACTGTCACTATTATACATCGATTATCGCTGAATCAAACACGCTCCATTAACGGGTTAATCCATCGACAAAGCAAAGGGTACTTTGCTTTAACGATGGTAATTTATGGACAGTACAATTAGATATTATGAACCGGACATGGTACACCCCTGTAATCCTTTTTTTTGTAGGGTGGAAAATCATCAAAGGACTCCTCGCCTTGTGCCGAGGCCGCGGTTTCTCTTTCAACAACCCACAGCCTCGGGGCCTCGGCCTAACCCTTCGGGGATTACAGGCGTGATGTTACGTTATGTTGTCCTTGGTGGCTTTATTCCACTGAATATATCAGTAGGGCTATTGCTTAAGTTTTAAATGTTAGTTGCTATCATAGTGTCCATCGATTAACTGTCAAATTGGTTATGGTTCAGTACAAAATGTTTAGTCCTGCTAATTTGAAGGGCTACTGATAGCCACTGTCATTTAAAAAGATACGCAATAGCCCTGCTGATCAACGGATATAATTTGCGTTGCCAATGAACCCTGTCGGCGAACTATCTTGTTGGCTAAAAGTCCCGTCGAAGTAGTCTTGTCGGTGTTCAGTCTGTCGGCGTTTAGTCGTATACTCCTAGAAGTAGTTTTGCGTGTTATGTAAAAAAACATTTATGTTTATTCTAATTGAACGATGTACACTCCCCTTTAGATGTAAGTTGGCAACACTGACATTTGTTTTGATATTTTTTGACAGAGCTCACTGCTGCACACACAGGCTGCACAGTTGTTGTCACAGAGTAGAGTACTGTTCAAAGTTCAAAGAGTAAAGTAACATAGAGTCACAGACCAATTAGCTTCATAGAGTACTGTTGTTGTTGTAGGTGACAGGTCGAGAGATTTGAGAAGAATTTTAATACACAATAATTTATTGTTGAGGACTTGCCGTAAGAGACTATGATAGATGTTCAAATTGCTCTATTAACTCAATTGTCACCTACCGCTAACGGGGTTTGTGGATATTCTCAGGGGCGTCATCATAATAAACAAGCCACGCCAGTTACTGTATTCAACTGTGCTCTAACTAAAGAACAAAGCCAAGTGATTTAAATTATGGAAAGATTATCAATGTGTAGGATATGTTCAGTGAAGAATGTACGCATGTATGTGTTGGTCAACAAGAACTTCCATAAACTATATGAGAAGCTGACTGATATTCCAGTAAGTAGCGTCTTGAATAATATTTATATTTCTTGAAAATTTAATGTAACTCGTTGGTAATCCAAAAAAAAAGAAAATAAATATATTTGTATTTAAATGCATCTTTTACTCGAGGAATCACAAGTCTTTGTAAGAGATTTGGAGAATAGGGAAATCAACAATATTGGTGAGAGATGTTGTTATATTATGTTACATATATAATAGGTTTTAAATATTGTTTAGTGAACAGTTTGGTTAAAACCAGGCAAATATTGGATGTTTCTGTTTTATTGGAAATCACAGATATTGATGATGGACATTTTCATTATATAACCTGCAACACTACATGACTGCACAACTCATGTAGAATCATAAAACCTCTACTTGGCTTACGGCCGAATACTGAAACGCCACCCAAATATAAGTAACGCTCAAATCTAGTGCTGTCTTGGTCACTCTATGCTGAACTAACAGAGACAGAACGAGATTTATGAGCAACTTAAAATTGAGTAGCGTCTCAGTATTCGGCTGTTAATGTTGTAAATTACCAGATATGTGCTGGTGGTATCCCCTTGTTTTGCAGACAGAAATTTCAAAGGATTTTGTATCTCAGAAAATGTTTCTGATAATATTTGGTTCCTGTATTTTTGTTTGAATATTATTGTTTCAAATACTATTTATTTTAATGAAACATATTTTTACCTGGCTGCGGCGAAACCCAAAAGGAGGGTTATGTGTTTAGCGTGTATATATGTCTGTCTCTTTGTTGCCTCATAACTCCTAAACGGATGAAGGGATTTGAATAAATTGTACGTCGTTAGATTTGTCTTGATGGTGCGAGTGTCACTGGCTACATTAAAATTAAAAAAAATATAGTAAAATTGTGGATTATGGGGGCCACAACGAGGATTTGAAAAAAAAAACCTTTACCATGGAGTAGGATATCAAAATGAAGGGTTTTAGAAGGAGATTACAAAAATATATGACACTTATATGTTTAAAAGAAATTCAAAGTCACAAATCCTATAAACAAACACAAAAGTTAAATCATCTGCGAAGAATTAAAAATAAAACCAAAAAAAAATTAAAAAAATTAAACTTGGAAGCAGGCGGGTCCATTCTATTTTGTGTCATTTCGTATATTTATATTCAAATGAACCCTGCCTACTTCCAAGTTTTGTTTAATTTAAAATGTGCTGTTTTTTGCTTTTCAGTTTTTCAGTCTGGTTTTTTTACAGAAACGCGCTCAGGCACAGTTGGTTAATGTAAAGGATCTAAATGTTTGAATTCATGACATCATTTCCTCACAATGTTTTCCTTGATTGTTTACAGAGCAGTAGTGATGGAATAAGTTACACAAAGTAAAATTGAAAGTGTATTTTTTTACAGTTTGTAACTGAAGACAGGAGACCAGTACTGGCTTGTTTTGTCTGCTGTTCTCAACTGAAAAAGTTCTACAGATTACTGAAAAAATGTCTGAAAGCTGAAGAGCTGTTCGCTCAGATATTGAATGAGGAGTATGAGGTGAGGTATTTTTTAACGAAAATTTAATCTCATAACTAGTTGTTACACAACCTTCATCTGTGTGAAATTATTATTATAAAAATATTACTATTTGAATTGGATTCTGTTTACAATTTAAAAGGTTTTAATTTTTTTTGCGAGAACTATAATAATAACTCAACCCATCTGATGAACACCTGGCTTAGGCCCGTGCCATCAGCAATTCCCGGTTAGCCGGAGGAACAAAATATGCTTTGTATAAATAATAATAATAATAAAGTTTATTTTCTCCACACAAGTTTCTTAATGCTAGGGTTACAATGGAGTACGAACACGGGATTAACTTTGTGAGAGACTGGTGCTTGACGTAGGTCGTCAAGGAAAACCTGTATTACAAGTCACCAGGGTCCCCGCAGCCATTTGCCTGCTGTGACTACTTAATCGAATGGTTTTGCATAGTAAGAAGAGTGCAGGAAGTTACGTTAAACACATATACTTTACTCCTAATACTTTCCTAAGATAAATGTATCCTAAGTTACTTTTTATGACTTTATATATATGCATTGAGTAGAAAACTGTTGTTCTGAAATAGGGATGTTTACTGATTAAAAAAATATATAATTCTAAATAGTCCGTCTACGTCTGTTAGATTATTGAAAAATATTGGACACGTATTTTTTTTTTTATCAAATCAATAAAAATTGACGAAGATAAAACGCGTCAAAGATTTGAGTGGGGGGTTGCGACGTCACTCACCGGTAAAGAATGTCATACGAATGTCTTAGAAAATGACTTCGCACGAGTTTTCAAAGCACTGTATCGTCTTCATTGCTTGTTTACGTGAAAAAGTAAAACATACGTGTCCAATATTTTTTGGAAATCTATCTAACGGACTAAATAGTTTTTTTTGTTACTGACTGAAACAGACACTTCAATATTAAAGTAATGCCCTTGTGATCATCGACAAATTTGACTTAATACTGTAATCATCTCTTTACAGCTAAAACCATTAGTAAACCAAAACGACTTCGAGTTTCTTCACGGGTTTATTAAAACTCCAATACAGAGCATAAACATAGTAGAAGTCCAAACAGAAAGTGTGGTTGTCAAACAAGAATTACCAGATGTTTGTGAGGAACTAGATGATATTCTTGTACCAAAGAAAGAATATCCAAGTGATGATGGTATGTTTTAAGAAGACTTAAAGATAAAAGATAAAATAGTTTTAACTAATAATATGCACATCGTGAGGAAACCAGCATATCTTAGAACCAACAATTCGAAGATATGTGACATCTACCAATCCGCACTGGACCCGCTCTCCTAGAGTGGAGGCCTGGGTCCCTGCAGTAGGAACAATATAGGCTGATGATGATGAATAATATGCACAAGGTTGCATGTAGGATGTGGACGCTGCAATCATTGTACCAATAGTGTAACTCTTAAATATATTATAGTTATAGTTGTTACGGTTAATGGACTATTAGTAAAGAGCCCCGACCAGCACCTTAGGAGGTTCTCATATAGAACAATTTCTCTTAGAAATCAAAACTCCTGGATACGACACTCATAGTTAGGAGGTTCCTCTAAGACCCAGTAACTAATAATGATTGTAGACAATAATATAGATTAGATATCCAAAAAATTCAGATAGATTTCCAAAAAATAATTAAGTCCGTCAGATAGATTTCCAAAAAATAATGGACACGTATTTTTTCACGTAAACAAAAGATAAAGACGATACAGTGCTTCGAAAAGTCGTGTCAAGTCGTGTGACGTCACAAGTTTAATACTTTTTTTACTCGCAAAGCGACGTCAAAAGCCCCCACTCATGATCTTTGGCACGTTTTATTTACGTATTAAAATACCCTAATCATGTGATAATAGGGTATTTTGAAAAAGATGTAATCATGGACAAGTGTGTTACGTCTTTTTGGGGCTGACTGTACAGTACACACAAGCTTGTAAAAGGTCCATTTTAAACACAAGAGTAACCGGCGCAAAGGACAAAGCGTTTGTAAGTATTTATATTAAACTACTGTTTTATTTTTTTTAATAAATAGATCTACAAAACAACTGTCTGGAAATAGAATATAATATGCCACCACACCAGCCCAAATCACAGTCAGAAGATGACGTACCTTTAATGGAGTTAAAAATTGAAGTGGAAGAAGAACAAGTAGTACTTGAAAATGAACGAAAAACTAAGAAGACAAAGAGTAAGTATTTGTTTGTTTATTAATAAACCGACAACGAGCAAACGGTGGACCCCACCGAGGTGTCCCCACGATGCCGTCGTGGTGGGGCTTGTATGTCTCAATGATTGTATGTATCCTTGAAGATTCTTGCCCTCAACTATAGTACATTCACAATTATTATGCCTTGTGACTGGGGTTGTAGTTTTTTTTTTATTTTGTTTTTACTTTGACTATTCAAGATGCCTGTAACGGGCCTATTTGAAATAAATGCTTTGATTTTGTCCTGCGTGTCCTGTTGGCTGTTCACCCAGGGAACTGATGCACGCTACAGAAAGCGCCAAACTAGTAGCTCATTTCTGGCCGGACACAATTTAGATTGACATTGACACACAGAGATGAAGAAGTACTGCTTTGTCTTAAAACTGCCGTTACTGATGAATTTTAAAAGTGCTCGCGCCTGTTTTCTGAGCAGGTACTTAATTTGTGGGTACTTGTAAATGTCTTCTCGTTTCATCATCATCATCATCTGCCTAGCCTTTTTCCCAACTATATTGGGGTCGGCTTCCAGTCTAACCGGATGCAGCTGAATACCAGTATTTTACATGGAGCGACTGCCTATCTGACCTCCACAACCCAGTTAATACTAGGTAATACGATACCCTTTGGTAAGACTGGATGTCAGACTTTCAGGTCACTGACTACCCGTAACGACTGCCAAAGATCTATATATGGCACCCGGGACCAACAGCTTAACGTGCTTTCCGAGGCACGGAGGAAACTCGGTATGTAATAGGCGGTCACCCATCCACAGATCGACCTAGGCAAGCGCAGCTTAACCTAAAGATCGACCCGAGTGGCAGCTCTTGTTAAGCCACGAGCTCCTCAAAATGTCTTCTCGTTTATGCCTCACTATATTTTATTGTATTGTTTGCTGTAAGCCAATGTGGCATAAAAACCTGCGCGCAATTTTATTTTTTTTCGAAATCGCGGCCCACGATGATAGTGGTATGCATGGATAGAGGACGTTTAGACAAACAAAAAATGTCCTGGAACACGGTACTCCAAAGTGTCACGTTACCGAGATATTTATAATAATAATAATAATATTCTACAACTATCACACAACGCCATCTAGTCCCAAGCTAAGCAGAGCTTGTGTTATGGGTACTAGACAACTGAGAAACTGATGGAGTCGGGTCGTACGCTCGAAACGGTGAACGCGTATTTCTTTTTGCTCCGTGATTAAAAATACTTTGCAACAGTAATTAGTGAAGTTTAATATCGATGAAGACATATAATCGGTGATTGTGACTATATCTTTAATTTTTCAAATTATTAAGCAAAAGTAAACAGTGCAAATCATTAAAACATCGTAAAAGCAAGTGATGAAATCTTAGTTAATTTTTTAGCACAGTAAGGTGTTTGTGTATCAAAAACTAGTAACACACCCTCATTTATTCAAAAATTGTCATCCCTGTGCTATAAGCTCAACTATTTCGGAGCCTTGAACTGTGGAGAAATAGCGTCGGCAACTAAGGCGATACCTTCTTGTACGCTAACCTAGTGTCCGCGGGTTCAAATCTACTGTGAACTAGTAGCTCTTTTTGTGTTTCTAACATTTGTTGATTTCGATTGTTTGGTGATTTTTCGAAAACTTACAGTTACAATGCTAAAGTGCGGAGCTTGCGGCAAATTCTTAGCAATAAGTGATGGCATTAAATGCATAAAATGTCCGACATTTTATCACCGGGTCTGCGTCAACATTGCTCCTACAGCAACATCTTCCTCTAAGTGGACGTGCCCTGGCTGTAAGGCAAAGGTACCACGTACAGACAACTCTCATACACCAGTCAAAGGAAATGACGACCTTAGCTCCTCTACTATCCAAGCGACTCCGGCTGTCAGCCTCACTGATGATAATGGAATAATTGATAAAATACCTGATACTGAATCAACCAGCCTAGCGGTGGAAATCCGTTGTCTCCGCAGTGATGTCAATGCCTTGCGAGATGAATTACGCCAATTTCGTGATGAGTTCTCAGGTCTGAATGATAGGATGAATAAGTGCTGTAACCGTATGAACATCCTGGAAGATCGTTTCAAAGAATTCGAAGAAAACACCGACCAATCGAATTCCCCTCGTTTGATTCAATTGGAGGAAACAATTGGGGAACTGCAGCAGCAGCTGAATGAACGGGAGCAAGAGACATTATTGAACGATGTACAACTGTCAGGCGTCACGGAGTCAATTGGGGAAAACCCGGCTCAGTTGATCGGCACCCTTGCACTTAAACTAGCGATTAAGCTGGAGGAACAAGATGTTGTTTTTGCTAAACGTGTTGGGAACGTTCGGCGTGCTCACACCGAAGGTGAAACGCTCCGACCTCGAATAATCGTTGTCAGACTAGCAAGACGTGTGACGCGAGATGCTCTGCTGGGTGCTGCGCGCGTCCGCCGCAACCTCACGACTGCTGACATCGAAGTGCCGGGAGCGCCACACCGCATCTACCTAAACGAGCGCCTGACTAAAACTAACAGGCAATTGTTCTACAATACCCGTCAAGCTGCTAGTAACCACGAATGGAAATACACCTGGACTAAAGATGGTCGCATACTTGCACGTAAAGATGAGGGAAAGTCGGTTGTGCACATCCGTACGGAAAAGGACATCGGTCGTTTTTTTATAATACAATAGGTTTTCTCGGTACAGTAGTAATCTCTAACAAAGTTTTTTATGTGAAAGTTTTAATTAATCCACTTTTTTCTTTTTTGAGTAGTATTTTATTAATTTATTGTTGCATGTCGTTGATTGAAAAGTGTTTTTTATTTTTAACTACTTTTAGGATAAATTGTACAATAAAATATACATATTCCTGTCTGCGTCATCATCTCAGAATCCATAGTTTTTTAAGTTGTCACTATTTACCTTCAATGTACGTTGCCCACGGTGCTGTTTCATTTACATAATTATTATTATTATGTTTTTTCTATGCCACTCAAACGAAGCACTCGTTTATACTACTCTCTGTTTATGTTCCACAACAACTATGCTTTTATGTGTCTATCAATCTTTAAATTATTTTACTTAGAATATATTTTTTGTCATATTGTATTATTCGTTAGTAAATTATTTAAGAAATTATAACTAAATACCTTAAAGTTGGTTTTTGGAATGCGGGTTCTTTGGGCACGAAACATGATGAATTTATAGCAGCGTTACTAAGTTTGGACGTAGATGTTATGGCTATTAATGAGACGTGGTTGCGAACCGGTGAAGAAGGGCGCGCGCCCTCTGTGCCAGGATATAGGCTGCGGCACATACCGCGGTCTTTGTCTGTCAAGAAGGGACGGGGTGGCGGGGTTGGTTTTTATTGCAAAAATGGCATAAATGTTCGAAGTCACTCGCACTCTGTCAGTACATCCCACAGCATGGTTGAGCAGATGTGGGTCACAATTAATGTTCGCGGAATCAAACTAGCAATAGGTACTGCCTACCGCCCCCCCTGGCAAGATGTTGATATTTTCTTAGACGCTGTTTCTAGTTCAGTAAACTCTCTTACGCGATGTGAGCACACGATATTGATGGGTGATTTCAATATAAACATGCTTAATAACTCAGACCCAAAGACGGACAAGTTAGTCTCATTTTTGAACTGCCTAGGTCTCAAGCAATTGGTGCAGTCTCCTACGCATTTCACGGTACACGGCAACTCTTTGATAGACGTAATTAGTTCAAATATTAAACCACGCTCTTTAACAGTTGATGTCATACCGGATCTAGGAGCGCACGCCTTGGTTTCTGGCGAATTTAGTTTCAAACGACCGAAAATTCCACTGCGTGCCATTACTTATCGACCACTTAGGGATATAGTTAGGGAATACTTTGATCAGGATCTTGAGCTGCTGAACTGGAAAGCGATAATCGAGCTGCAAGATGTTAATGCTATGGTCAATCAATTTAATTCGCACTTAATTTCACTATTGGATGTTCATGCACCTCTAAAAACCAGTGTTATTAAGGAGCGTTGTTACCCATGGATCACTGACAATATTAAATTGATGATGCGTTTAAGAAATAAAGCGCATGCGGAGTTTTTAATTGACAATAAAAACGATCACAAAAAAACATATTACAAAGAGTTTAAGTCACTTGTTTCCGAGTCTCTTTTTTACGAAAAGTCAGCATACTACAAACACAAAATAAACAGTCAAATAAATGATTCCAAAACACTATGGAAAAACTTGAAGTCAAATCGGCTCCCATCTAAACATAAGGAATTACCTTTGCACTTTAACGATCCCAACAAAATCTGTGACCATTTTCTGAGTGTGCCAGGAACAGATACGGTTAGTGAATCAATGCTGGCATTTTTTAAATCTACTCGAAATAATGGTTCCACGTTTAGCCTGTCACCTATAACTAGCAAGGAAATCGCGAACATATTAAAAACAATTAAATCGAATGCTGAAGGCTGCGATGGCATTTCCATTAATATGTTAATTCTGACACTTCCGGTGACTTTGGATGTCGTGACGGCCCTAGTAAATACATCCATCATATCCTCATCTTTCCCTAACTTATGGAAAATTGCCAAGGTGCTTCCATTACCGAAGACCCTTAATGCAACAGACATGAAGGATCTTAGGCCTATTAGTATTCTGCCAGTGCTTTCTAAAGTTTTAGAGAAAGTAGTATGCGCGCAACTGGTTGTTTTTTTAGAGACTAATAAAATTCTTCCAGATGTTCAGTCAGGGTTTCGGAAGGGCCGCAGCACGGCCACGGCTTTGTTGGATGTGACAGATAATATCTTGTCAGCTCAAGATAATGGGATGTGCACACTCTTGGTATTGCTTGATTTTTCACGGGCTTTTGATTGTATTAACGTTTCTTTATTATTGTCAAAGATGGTTTACTATGGATTTGACGAGGACACTGTGAAATGGTTTGATAGCTATCTTAGCGATCGTACGCAATTCGTTGAAATACGCCGGGCGGACGGATCAACGGTTGTTTCTAAGCTATGCTCAGTAGGAAGGGGGGTTCCACAAGGCTCGATTCTTGGGCCAGTATTGTTCCTATTATACTGTGCAGATTTAATAAAAATTATAAATAAATGTAAATACCATATTTATGCCGATGACACACAAGTTTATATTTCTTTTAAGCCAGAAGACTACGAGCAAGCATTAATGGATCTTAACGCCGACCTTGAGAATATAGTACAGTGGTCTAATGCCAATTCGCTTGTGTTGAATCCTACAAAAACTAAATTTATGCTTTTTGGTACCGTAAACCAGCTTAGTAAAATTAGACCCAGCGCCGGTTGTGTGAAAATTATGGGTCAGCCTGTCGAGCGTGTCTACGAAGCACGAAATCTGGGTCTTATAATGGACACGGAACTTCGTTTTCACAAGCACGTGACAGAGTGTATCCGTAATTGCTTTTACAGACTTAAAATTTTATACAAGGCTCGTCCGTATCTAAGCGAAGAGCTGCGTGTTTTGCTTGTGGAGTCTTTGGTTTTATCAAAGTTGAATTATGCGGACACAGTATATGGTCAACGACTGCTATCAAAAACAGAAAAAATGATCCAAAGACTTCAAAATGCCTGTGCACGCTTCTGTTTTAAAGTTCCATTTAGGGGTCATGTTACACCTTTCTTAAATGAGCACAACATCCTGAAAATGAAAGCTAGACGTAAACTGCACTTGGCGACCCTACTTTTTGGAGTTATCAAGTCTCACTCCCCTTCTTATCTATACGATAGGCTGTCATGGACTAGTAGGCACAGAATCGGTGAGGGAAGAAAATGTTCCCAACAGCTTTCCATTCCTCAGCATAAGTCAGCGGCTTTCAGGGGCAGTTTTCGTTACGCAGCTACCAAATGTTGGAACAACATCCCACCTCCCATAAAGTTTAGTAAAAGTTGCTCAACATTTAAATTTAAATTAAAGTTGTTTTTATTAAATCATCAAAATGAATTTCGGGATGTTCGAGCCGACATGTCAGCCATTTGAAACATAACATATCTTTATAAGTAATTTTTATTTTTTTTATTTACTTAAATTATCTATATCGCGTATACATAACATTATTTTTAATCTAATGCGATTTTGAATTGCTGTCTGGCTAATCAATTTTATACATTTTGCAAATTATACAATTTTAAGTACCTATGTTACTAATTTTATACATTCAGTAATTTTGTGTCTTAATTTATCAATTCCCTTTACTATTGTTGGCGTTGTTTTTCTTTTACCAATTTTATACATTTTATCAAATTTATATGTTAGGCAGTTTTATACATTTTATACATTTTGTTAACTTTATACGTTATACAATTTTACCAATGTTACTAATTTTGTTTAAACTTTATATAATTATTTCTAATGTATCAACTTTTGAAGGTTTTTGTCATTTATTTTTATTTTTATTATTGTTGTTGTTATCAATTATTATTGGCATTTTGTTATTTTTTATTAATGTTCTCATGCTCTTGCTGTTTATATAAGAGTCGTAACATTTGATTTTCGTAGATTTTTATTTTTTTTTTATTTTTATCTTTTGCAAAAAAATTTAGAATTTTAGAATTTTATGTGTTTATATTTTCGAGCGTATGCACTCGTGGGCAGCAGCTGAAAATCAGCGTCAGGTGGTGCACTTTGTGTTGCCATCTGGCATTATGCTGAGCTGAGGCCCTTTTGGCAGTCTCAATCATTTTGAATTTGGTTCTGTTTATTTTTTAAGTTTTTATTGCCAAATAAACACAATTTTCTTTCTTCTTTCTTCTTTCTTTCTAAACATACTTATATATGTCTAAATATGTATTATTATAGATAAATTACACCCAGACACAGAACAAATGATCGTGCTCATCACACAAACATTTGTCCTGGGTGGGAATCGAACCCACGACCTCCGGCATAGCAGTTAGGGTCACTAACCACTAGACCAACAGGCCGTTTAAAGGTAAAGATCGACAAATAAGTACAACGACAATTATTTAAAATAGACTTATTACGGGTATAGGCGTTAAATTGTATCCAAATAATCGTTCCCAGGTTGATTATTATTATGCGCACGAGAAAATCGTTATTTTACGTCAAAGAATAGTTTTCTAGTGCTCCTAGTAGTACACTAAAGGAAAAAATTAAGGGATAAAAAAAACAAATTTTTGGTAAATTTTCAACAGAGAAATTTTTATAAATAATTTTTTTTTTATATAAATTTTTTACTTCGAGAGAAATGGTCGTACAAAAAATAAAAAAAAGGTAATCGTAGCTCCAAGTGTTTAGTTTTTGGATTGGAACTTAAAAAACAGCAACAATGTTTTTTTTTTTGGTCTGCTGTCGTAATTTTTTTTTTGCTTAAGCACTATTATTATTACTATCCTTTTGTCTTTGATATCGATATCTCAGCAACCAAGGATCGCACAGAAAGTTAAAGGTAGGTTTCAAGAACTTGAATGGATCCCTTTTACGACTAGCCAGTGCTGCATCGGTTTTTTTTTGTCACATGAATTTGAAAATGCAACAAAAAAAAGGGCTTTTGGTGTATTTTTGGAATATCTAGCGCTAGATCGAAAATATTATGGGAAACCAATATTGTCAAGTGTGCCTTTTACAGTTCAATACGGCCACGAAAACCCTACAAAGAGCTGAATTAATACAGCCAGCCGTTTTTTGCATCACTCGATCGAATTTAAAAAAAAAGAAAAAGTTCCCGATCATTGGTTGCTGCGATATCGATATCAAAGACAATCCTTTTTCATTTAAAGACCGATAAGTAGACGTATCAAGGTGTATAAAAAATGAAATTAAAGCCCAATGAACAAAGTATCCGATCCTTATAGTGGTTAAGCAAAAAAAAACTTGTACACGTCCGTAGACAAAAAACTTTCTTTTTGTTGAAAATTTTGTTGTTGCTGGTTTTCTAAGAATACTGAAAAACGCTGACGCTACAAAATTTTAAATTTCGTATCCAAAAATTACACATGGAACTACGATTTCCTTTTTTTTTATTTTTGCGACCATTTCTCTCGAAGTTACGGCCTGTTGAAAATTACCCAAAAATTTGGATTTTATTTTTTTATTTTGGTCACTTATTTTTTTCCAGTAGTGTATATAATGTACCTACTCTCTTTCAATAAACAGTAATAATAATAATCGACGTCAACGCCTGTAGACACGTAAAAGGTCTATTTTGTATGTGGTCATTGTACTCATATATGTCTAGTCAAAATCAAATCAAATTCATTTATTTGCCAGAATGTAGGTTTACAGGGTTTGAACTTAAAAATATAATGGCTCCTTTACATTTTACCATTACATATGGTTTGCAAATATTCAGTTTTAGCTTGCACCATGTTATTCCTGTATGACGCTAAATTATAAAAAAAAAACATTAAAAAAAAAATAGTCCTCAACAATAAAATATAAGACCATGCATAGATTTAAATGGACAAATTAATTAATAAATTGATGTCAAAGCTAAACGTACAGGAAGTCAGTTCAAGATATAAGATTTAATAAAAATGTCTGATCAAGAATATAAAAAAAAATTGCAATAGGGGATCGGATAAAAAAAACTAATTAGTGTACTAAAACTAAGTAGTTAAAAAAATATTGAACATATCTTTTTTCTTTTTCCACTTAAACAATAAATTAAGACGATACAGTTTTTCGAAAACTCGTGAACTCCTAGAAATGTCAGTACATTTTTTAACCCACAAATGACGTGCATTGCGTTAAGCAGAGCTCATGTTTAAATTTATTTTTAGCTCTTGGAGCTACATTTGTTAAGTTACATCTTTGTGCTTCGTGAAATATATTTGATGTTGTTTTACAAAAAGGCACGAAACACGTAATACGAGCTTATAAAATTTGAGGGTTGCCCTCGATTTCTCTGGGATCCCATCACCAGATCCTGGTTACCTGGTTTTGGTCTAAAAAAAATCATCGATCTTTACCTTCAAATATCTCGATAACGTGACACTTTGGGGTACCGTGTGACACTTTTTGTTCGTCTATGTGTCATCTTCCTCTATCCATACATTCCAATTTAATCACGAGCCGTGATTTAAGAAAAAAAAAAAAAAATGCCGGTGTGCCGATTATTTTCATACAAAATAGTTCAAATCCCTTTGTGCAACATGAATTCACACAAATGTAACTGAATTGTGCTGTTGTAATATCCACACGTTCGCTTTTTAGTAGCAAACAGAATAATTTTTATTATAAACCCTTTTTTTGGATGATATCGAAAATATTATTGATAATGAACCTGTTCTGCAAAATTTGCCGATCATTGAAAACTAATCCTGTATTTTATGTGCACGCTCAATCTTCTTCGAACATTGCAGATACCAGATTTACAGCCCCAGGACCGTCCGTCGTGAAGAAACTGGAACTACCCACACGAAGAATAAAATCGGAAGAGACGATTACAGCGGAGCTCAAGAAAACAGACTTGAAAATTATCCAGAACTCTCAAAATTATACGTCCACATCTGTTAAACCTGTTACTGATTTCCGTTCTAATAGTACTGACAAGTCTTACAAATGTGATCTATGTCAGCGCAGTTTCATTAGAAAGTATAATTTAATTAAACATATTCGTACACACACTGGTGAAAAGCCTTACTCATGTGATGTGTGTCAGTGTAGTTTTAGTAAAAAGGATAATTTTATGAATCATATTCGTATACACTCAGGTGAGAAACCTTACACTTGTGATGTATGCCAGCGTAGTTTTAAGCGAAAGGGAGATCATAAAGTTCATGTACGACAACATACTGGTGAAAAGCCTTACAAGTGTTTAGTGTGTGAGCGTGGTTTTAACAAAAAGAATAATCTAACGAGACATATTCTTATACACACTGGTGAGAAACCTTACACGTGTAATTTATGTCAGCATAGTTTTAGGGAAAAGGCAGATCATACAGTACATATGCGAATACACACTGGTGAAAAACCTTTCTCTTGTGATGTATGTCAGCGTAGATTTAGAGTGAAGGCAGATCATAAAATTCATATGCGACAGCACACTGGTGAAAAACCTTACACTTGTGATGTATGTCAACGTAGTTACAGTAGCCAACACTATCTAACCAAACATAAATGTGGTGTAAAAACTTACAAGTGTGAAGTTTGTGACAGTAGCTTTGATGAAATTGGTCCTTTTAAAATCCATATGCGAATACACACTGCACATAAATCGTTTAGGTGTGAATTTTGTCAGCGTATTTTTAGTGCCAAATCTATCTTAAAACAACACGTTCGCACACACACCGGTGAAGAACCTTATATGTGTGAAACTTGTCTTCGTACTTTTAAACAAATAGGTACTTTAAGAATACATGTTCGAACACACACTGGTGAAAGACCTTACAAGTGTCACGTATGTGAGCGTGCTTTTGGTCACCTGTCTAGTTTGAAAACGCACGTATCTCGTTTACACCGTAGTGAATAGCAATACATGTGATATGCTTGTTGTATTTTTATTAAATATTTGTTAAGCGTTGTATAAAGGGTGTAAAAGTACCCTTAACGCAAACGAAGTGCATTTGTTCTCCCCACCACTGCGATCATTTTTTGGTTCTAGACCATACCTGGGAACCCCCTAGTTACGGAGATATTGGGTGTCAAAGTTCCAAATTTCGCAAAATTTTTGCGTAGGGGTACTTAGTTTTATGTACAGAATGCTTGGTTGGCGTATGTGTGAAGGGTTAATTTACACCCTGTATGTATTGTTTTCCTGTATGTCTCTTGGTATTCTCGTTATATTTCTGCGACGAATAAATATTTTTTTCTTTTTTCTTCCTATTTGACGCGAAACATCCTTTTTTACTTCCCAAACATGATTCTATTGTGGATTTGTTATTCCGTCATTACCATGTGATAAATTATCAAACTGGACACTTATGATTAAACTATGTCATCCGCTACAACTCGAAAATTATCCCACGGGAAGATAAAATCGGGATAAAAATCCTATGTGTTAATCCAAGGTGTCAGCTAACTATATACCAAATTTTATTAAAATCGCTCCAACCGTTTAGACGTGAAGAAGTAACAAACATACACACTCACAAACTTTCTCCTTTATAATATTAGTGTGATGCACAAGTCCTGCAGTCCTTTCTGGAGAGGAGTGCGGAAAGATCCATGGACTAAGAATAAAAGGAGTGCAGAGAGACAGGATTTTAGTTGAAGCTGTGGCAGCAGTGGGGAAAGGGCTGCAGCATTTGCAGAGGTTAAGATTAGAGATAGGGTGTAGTAATATTATATAATAAATAACTTTATGTATAATGAAACACTTTTTAACGGATACTACGGAAGGAGCAGCCCAGTGGTGGTGGCCCCGACTTACGAACAGTAGGTCGTGGGTTCTAATCCAGACAGGCACATTACTTTGTGTAATTTATTTCATCACTACTGCTCCCAAAACGGTGAAAGAAAACATCGTGAGAAAACCGGCATGTCTTAAAACCAAAAATTCGAAGACATGTGACATCTACCAAACAGCACTGGGCCCGCGTGGTAGATTACAGCCCATTCCTCTCCTAGAGAGGAGGCCTGAGTCCCTGCAGTGTGAACATTAGTAGGCTGTTGATGATGATGATGAAACGGATACTAGAGCGATTTTATTGAATTTAGTATTTTGTCCATTAATGATTACTTTGGATTTGGTTTCATTTTATACATCTCCTGATGTGCTAAGAATAGAAATTTATTGTTAGTAACCAGAGACAACTAATTTTGAAGTAGGTATAGTTAATGAATTTAGACATCTTTTTGTAATATTGAAATTATTGTTCATATTTTTGACTTTCCATTTTAACCTAACCTAACCTAACAGTCGCAACTCGCAAGATCCCGAAACATGATTTCTACAATAATTTGTTGTTTACTTCAGCTGTCTAGTCTATAATATAAAAATGAATCGCTAAATGGGGATTCTAGCAAGAGTGTGTCTATGGTTAACACGTGTGTTTAGAATTTAACGGTTTTTTTCAGATATTGTGCCTATTGTGTCTTGTTTTTGTGTTCTACATATTTATTTTATGCATATAAGTAGGTATATTCTGTATATATTCCTGCATATATTTTCACTAAATAAAACACATACTTTCGGCACCTATTTTCTGCCATAATGGATAAAAAAAAACCTCCTGACCCTCCTGACATTCCGAATTCCCCCTCATTAAACTTATCCTCTTCTTCTTCAAGTTCCTCTTCCTCTTCCATCCGTTTAAATGTAGACCAGCAATCTCCTTCATCCCAGTCAAGTTCACGTAAACGTCCAAGCATTTTAGATGATTCTCCAATCCATCCCACTAAACAATCACGATCTCAAGTAGGTCGCCTGCGTTACTCGGTATTAGATAAAGGTCCATATATTATACATGTTTCTCGTCAGGAAAGTAATCCAAATGCTGGCACTACCCTGCACCCAGTTTCGTTTGGCCGTTTTTTATCAAATAATAACATTGCAAATATAACTGGAGTTAAGAGAGTTGGTAGAAACCGTGTCTCCGTTGAGTTTGCGTCCCCTCAGGATGCAAACGCTTTTCTTTGTAATACCAACCTCGTTTCAAATTTATACGATGCAACTATTCCGACTTTCAATATAACGCGTATGGGTGTCGTTAGCGGCATCCCTACGGAGTTCACTGAAGAGGAAGTTTTGGCCTATTTGAAGGTTCCACAGGGTTGTGGACCTATTCTTAAAATTCGTAGGCTAAATCGAAGAGTAACAAGAGACGGCACAACAGATTACAGACCTACTGAAATGTGTCATCACCTTTGATGGCCAAGTTCTGCCGAAGAGAATTTTTTGTTTTTATACTGCTCTAACAGTGGAACAGTACATATACCCCACTATACAATGTCGCAGGTGTTGCCGTTTTGGTCACGTAGAATCCCTTTGTAGGTCAAAACCTCGCTGCAGCAAGTGTGGCAACGATCACCCCGGTGATGGTTGTGGCATTTCAGAAAGCGAAGCCTTCTGATTATGTTCTGGCAGCCACTTTGCCAACAGCAAGGCGTGCCCGGAGTATGGTAGGCAGAGGTCCATAAAGGTTGTTATGACTGAAAAAGTTCTTTCTTACTCAGAGGCAAGTAAAACTATTCCCAATTCTTCTCGCAGCTATGCTGATATCACTAAATCTCAGTCATACCACAAATCCATCACTCTCAAGCCAAAGACCCATGCCCCACTCTCTCCCTCATATGATAAAGTAGCTCATCAACTAATAACTAGCTCACCCCCATCGTCTCAGCATAATGGTTGTGCCCTCAATAATCCGTTCTTAGAATCTCCTGATAACTTGTCTTCTATAATTGATTTACTTCTTAAACTTCTTAACACTCTAATGTCTACTTCTAAGTCAGTACAATTACCGTCCAACGTTGCCAATTCACTTATAAATTTCCTTTCTCTCACCCGACATAATGGCTCGGCTGGTGTTCCTTCAGTGGAATGTGAGAAGCGTGTGGCATAAGAAACACGATCTCATATTTCTCTTGAATAAATATAAACCTTTAGTCTGTGCTCTCGCTGAGACTTGGTTAGTTCCTAGTCTTAGCTTTCGTTTACCACATTATAACATTATCAGATGCGATCGATCTGTTGGCTATGGAGGGTCGGCTCTCTGCGTGAACAACCGCGTTCCACTTGTGACAGTACCCTTGCCTTCTGTTGGAGGAGATGTAAGTATTGTGGCAGGTAAAGTAGAGGGCATAACCCTTTTATCTATTTATATAGCTCACCCCAATCAAAACTTTCTTCCACTTTTGAGAGACATTCTCGAAAACGTATTTGGCCCTGTACTTGTTATGGGAGATTTCAACTGCCATCATTTTCGATGGGGGTCTGAAAGATGTGACTCGTTTGGGGTAGGTTTGGTAGAAATTCTGGATGATCTCAACCTCTGCATCTTAAATAATGGGTGTTCAACCCGTAAGACTCTTCCTGGCCAACATAAGAGTTGTGTAGACCTTTCGTTTTGCTCACTTGATGTTGCGGCATCGTGTCGTTGGGAATGTACCAGTTTGACACATGGTAGTTACCACTATCCGATTTTAATTTCTTTGGCTGATAAAACTTACTTAGAAAAATCGAATCCTCCGCTGATGAGGTATAATTTGTCCAACCCCGATTGGGCAAAATATTCATCATCACTGGAGGATAAAATTGATTTGCTTCCAAATTTAATTCTTCAAGATTCCGTTATTCCAAGCCCCACTTACGTGTCAGATTGCTACGAAAATCTAGTGACAGCCATAATATCTAGTGCAGATTCATGTTTCCCTATCAAAAACTCTGCTCGTAGTTTGATTCCTCCCCCTCCATGGTGGAATCAGGAATGTTCACTGGTCGTTAAAGAGCGAAATGACGCTGAAAAGATTTATAACGAAAATATGACTGTTTCTAATCTAAGCGCTTATAATCATGCTCTTGCCAAATCCAAAAGATTATTGCGGAGTAAGAAACGAGCTGGGTGGGTTAATTTCTGCGGTTCCTTATCCCCGTCCACCCCTATATCAGTGGTGTGGCAAAGAATTAACCGATTCAGAAATGGATGTTCCCCTTCGATTTCTTCTCCTATTACCCGTGAAACTGCAGAGCTGTTTTTTGATAAATTAGCTCCTCCATATGTGCCATCAGAAGCAGAAATACATCTACCGTCTTCTTCATATTCAGAGGATCCTTTTGACGCTCCATTTACAATCCAGGAGCTTGATTCAGTTTTGAGGTATGTCCATGACTCTGCCCCTGGTATTGATGGTATTGTTTACTCCTTTTTATCACGAGCAGGCCTGAAGGCAAAAAACTACTTTTTACATTTAATTAATTATTTTTACACCAATGGTTGGGTCCCCGATCAATGGAAAACTCAAATAATAATCCCCATTTTGAAACCAGGCAAACATAGCGATGACCCTAATGGCTTTAGACCAATTGCCCTTTCATCAGTACTAGCTAAATTAATGGAACACCTGATTAAGAATCGGCTGGAGTTCATTATTGAGTCCAGGGACTTACTTTCGAGCCATCAGTTTGGTTTCAGGAAGGGGTTTGGTACCATGGATAGTATTGGAGTATTAGTTTCAGATATCCGAGCGTGCTGCCTTTCTCGACATTTCAGCTGCGTATGATAATGTCCTTCTTCCCATTCTCAGACAGAAATTGCAAGAGATGGGGTTTCCGGTGAGAATGGTTCAGTGTATTTTTAGCATGCTAATGTCTCGGTCTTTGATTTTGAGAGTTCCAGGTGAAGATTTTGATGTCAGGCGGACATGGAAGGGATTACCACAGGGTTATGTCTTAAGTCCTTTATTATATAATTTGTACACAACAGATATTGGCTCATGTCTTAACAATGACTGTCATATTTTACAATATGCTGACGATATAGCTTTGTATGTTACCAACAAATCTATTGAAGCTGCTGCGTCATCCCTTTGTGTCTCCCTGGACTCTTTGAATCAATGGTTAATTCCGCATGGTATGAGTTTATCGGCACCCAAAAGTTCTGTGGTTGTCTTTTCCCGCAGGAGACTGATCCCTCAAATTTCGATACGAATTCAAAATCATTGTATACCAGTCAAAATCAAATCAAAATCAAAATCATTTATTTCAAGTTGGCCAGTTACAGGCTCTTTTGAATAGTCGAACAAATACTAAATTTTAATAAGCTAATAAACTAAGCTACAGTCCCACTCACAAGGCATAATAACTGTCAGTGTACTGTAGTTGCCGATTCCAAAGCGTTGGTCTCATGAGAAGAATGGCAAGAAACTTCATGGATACTCTTTTAAATCATAATATTGTTACAAAACTTTGGTTACATCATTCATATCGAGATTGGTATATTATCATGTGAGAACGATGTAGCAAGTTATGCACGATAAGTGTCGACAGTAAAGCCAAAACGACGATTTAAAAATAATATAATAATTCAAACAAGCCGTGGCAACTAAGAGGTGACCAGTCACAACTGACAGCACCCGTTCACGAGCATGACGCATGGATCAGCCACCATTCCACTCAACCATTTTAAAGGGAACGAAATGACCCGACACACCCGCCACCATCAGCGAGACATTTAAGTGAGCATGACACACTCTTAATCGCCAGGGCATATCCAAGTCAAATAAAAAATAGAAAAATAAATGTAGGTTTCCAGAGAATGACAGCTTTCTAGTACATAGTACTCACACAATATGTGCTATGCGACTATATAATACTAAAGAGATTGAATTTATACATTGCAAAGATAGTTGTACAATCTTCTTCTTCTTTCTTCTTCCTATTAAATGCTATTCATTTAAGCGTCCTGTCCTTGTGGAGCAGGACCGGCATTGAGCCAAGCATTTTTATCAGCGATATAATCGTCTAACTTGTAATATGCTTGCTTGCATAGTGTGCGTTTGATACATGTTTTAAATTTCGTCTCATTCAGTTCAAGAATGCTTTGTGGAATTTTGTTATAGCATCTCAAACAGTACCCCATGAAAGATGAGTCTACCTTAGCGAGTCTGAAGCCTGGCTGCACTAACTGGTCCCTATTCCTAGTAATATAATTGTGTCTGTCACCTCTTTTACTAAAAAGATGCAGATTTTTTCTCACATACATTATGTTTTCGTAGATGTACTGACAATGCACCGTCATAATGTTAATGCTCTTAAATAGTTCTCTCAGAGAATCGCGCCTACGAAGACCATATATTGCTCTGATGGCTCGTTTTTGCAGAATAAAAATAGATTCAATGTCTGCAGCTCGTCCCCATAACAAAATGCCATAAGACATTAGGCTATGAAAGTAACTAAAATAGACCAGCCTAGCGGTATCTACATCAGTAAACTGACGAATTTTTCTAATGGCATATGCTGCTGAACTTAGCCGCCCTGCAAGAGATGTTAAATGAGCACCCCATTGTAGCCGTGAATCAAGCGTAATCCCCAAGAAAACCGTTTCATCTACGAATTCTAGTTTCTCGTTATTTAATAGAATATCACAATCACTACTTTTAACATTCGGTAAAGCAAATCTTATGCATTTTGTCTTTTTTTCATTTAATACTAAATTGTTTGCTGTGAACCAATTATGAATCTGAAGTAGGGCTTTATTCACATCATCTAGCTTTTGAGCCCGTCTATTTATCTTAAAAATTAGGGAAGTGTCATCAGCAAATAACACCATATTCTGAGGTTGGTTTTTCAATAAATAGGGTAGATCATTAATATATACCAGAAAAAGGAAAGGGCCCAATATTGAGCCTTGCGGAACCCCCATTTTTACTTTTAAACCCTGTGAATTAACACCATTTATTTGAACATGTTGTTGCCTTTCACTCAGATAAGATTTTACTAAACTAAGTGCAAGTTTACCTAGTCCATAATGCTCAAGTTTCAAAAGCAATGTGTCGTGATTCACGCAATCAAATGCTTTTGAGAGGTCACAAAATATTCCTACAGCATCTTGGGACTGTTCCCACGCATTAAATATGTGCTTTAATAAAGTTACACCGGCGTCAGTTGTGCAACGTCCTTTAGTGAAACCGTACTGTTGGTCGTGTAAGATTCTGTTGGTGTTAAAATGATTGAGCATTTGGTTAAGCATAACTTTTTCAAAAACCTTGCTAAAAGCTGGCAACACCGATACAGGTCTATAATTATTAGTATCTTTACTGTCACCAGATTTGAAAAGAGGTATGACCTTACTGTGTTTCATTAAATCTGGGAAAACCCCTCGGTCTACACACAAATTAAATATTGAAGCTAAGTATGGTGCAATAGTCTCAACTATGGATGTACAAACTTTGATAGACATTCCCCATAGATCTTCGGTCAGTTTAATTTTTATTTGCCGGAAAGCTTTAATTACCTCCGTAGGGTTTATATGTTTAAATTTAAATTCAGCCAGGCAACCAGGCACGTTCGCCTTCAATAAACCAATTGAGACTTCAGGTGAGGAATTAAGAGCCTCCGTTGTTTTTAAAGGAATATCAGTAAAGAAATTTACAAATTCTTGAGCTACTTCCTGATTATCGCTTTTAGGACCACATGCTGTATTTAATGTGTAGCTAGTGGTACGTATTTTTTTCCTGTTAGTCTCGTTATTTATGACTTTCCAAACTGTTTTTATTTTATTTTCTGCTGTTTTGATCTTTTTGCTTATGTGAAGGGCTTTAGCAACCTTGCAAGTATTTCGAAATATTTTTGAATACTTTGCAACATATTTGTTAAAAGTTTCAGTGTTTATATAAGGCTTAAGGCCATACAGTTCAAAAAGTCTTTCCCTACTTTTTCTGATACCTCTAGTTGCCCAATCACTAAATATAAATTTAGGGCTAACACTTTTAATCTTCTTCTCAAAAGTTTTATTGAATTCTGTGTGAACTATTGAAAAGAAGTTATCGTACAATTTATTTATATTAATATCATCCACATGATGGTTCATTTCACATAACTTGTTCTGTAGGAAAATATTATATTTATTTAATTTGCTAGTTGTTAAAGGTCTAAATGTAATCTGAACTTTTTGTAATGGTGTGTTACACTTAAAAGTTACGGTTTGTCCGCTATGATCAGACGGCAGGCAATTTACTATGGCTTTATCTATGTAATCACAATCGCAGAAAACATTGTCTATACAAGTAGCAGAAAATGAGGTGACCCTAGTAGGTTCTATAAAAATGTTGGTTAAATTAAATGACTTAAAAAGATTTAATAACCTACTGCTAATTGAATTTTCTTCTAAAATATTGACATTGAAATCGCCACAAATAATTACAGATTTATTACTGGCAGCAAGTTTTGCCAGGACATCTTCTACTATTGATTCAAACAAGGAAAAGTTTTGATTGTTTGGGGGTCTGTACACACACACAATTACATGCTTATCTAGCTCAACACAGGACATTTCGACGCAATGTTCAACCGAAAGACCTACAATGTCATTACGTTGCTTATATTTAACACAATTTTTTAATAATATTAGGGAACCTCCACGCAGCATTGATTTACGGTTAAAACAGCTACCCACCGTATAGTTTTCATAATTAATAAGCATTTGGTAATCTTTGAGCCAATGTTCAGTAAAACAAATAATGTCAAACATACTTTTCTCTAAAAACAATTCTATTTCTAATAATTTGGAAGAAATGCCTTGGATATTTTGGTGGAATAAATTCAAAGTGTTCTGCTGAGGCCCTTTTTTACTAACTAATTTAGTGCAAGAAGATACCTTTCTGTTGGTAGGTTTAACAATATTGTTAATGGTACCTTCTGTTGTCTTACTTCCTAGTTTAAACTAATATCTGGAGTCAGCCCAGAGTCTCCTGTGCTATCACCAGACAACAAGATTCCATCACTAAAAACTCCTAATTGAGAATTTTCCACGGTGACATATGGAACATCCTCTGTACAATGTTTGTAAACATTTATAGCACTAGTGCTATATTTATTTGAAGTCACCTCCTGTACATAAGTACCATGACTAATAGTCGCAGTGTTAACAATGTAAGAAAACTTTGACATACTACATATGTCTGTGTGAATATTAAAAGCTAATAGCCTAGCTATTTTGTGTCTAAATCTAAGAGGTAGATACACATTACCTGGTGTCGACTTAAGCTTATCAACAAAAGTGTTGGTATCCAGATATACAAGCTTGTCACAATAGTGACCTACTAAGAAATGCACATGTTTGTTTAACATGTGTATATAATTGTTTTTCCTATCACTAAGTCTTTCAAAATACGGAAAAGCACACAATATAATTTTACTACAATCTAACTTTAACAACTCTGATACACAGTCAGTGATGTCTTCCTTTTTAATTTTAGAACTGTTACCAACACATATAGTAATGGTTGTGTCAGGACCACAAACAGTTTTTGAAGCTGATGCCATAATCTGTTTGAAGGTTGACCCCGGCATACAATAATTTTGTGTACAATAACTCAAGTTATTACTAATTAATTTTCCTAGCCCTCTACCTAAACCATCAGAAAACAAAACTGAATGATTACAATCATAACCATTAGGAAATACAAAACTGCCAATCTGAGGTTGCGCTACTTGTGCCTCTTGACTGATGATACAGTCCTGAGTGCGTACAGCCAGGGACAAGTCCTCCGTTCCCACTGGCTGGAGGGCATCAGGGCTCCTCTGACAAGTACAGAGAGTATTACTGACAGTCAGCAAGTCCACTTTGTCAACTAATTCATTTACCAGTTGCTAAGAAAGCCAAATTTTTAGGTGTATTTTTAGATTGTAAATTAACTGGATTGCATCATCTCAATTATTTAGTAAATAGATGCGAGAGAATTATTCCTATTTTAAAAGTGCTCGCAGGTGTATGGTGGGGTGCCCACCCATACACTATGAAGCTGGTTTACAATGCCTTGATACGAAGTGTTCTAGATTACGGTTCTTTTCTGCTCATTCCCTGTAACAAAGGGGCTTTGACAAGACTGGACAGGATTCAGGCCCAATGTCTTAGGATCATTTTAGGCTGTATGAAATCATCACCTACTAACGCAATACAGGTGGAGTGTGCAGAACCTCCTTTGGCCTTGAGAAGACAATATCTAGCATCCAGGTTTTGGGCCAGAGTTATCACGAAATCCGCTCACCCTCTTATAGGAAAAGTGTATACATTAGATTCCCTTTGTAGCACATCTAATTATTGGAAGCACAAAGAAGTTCCTCTATTTTTAAAATCTTTTCGTTTCCATCAAAATTTAGATTCTCCCATTATTCAATTCCCAAAACTTCCTATTTATAACTTTAATTATGATGTCATTTGTTTCAAACCAAAAATCTTTTATAATTTCGGAATTTCCAAAAATTCTGTTTCGGCGGACTCTCTATTCAATGCTGCCGTTGGTGAGCGATGGTGTCATTTTGAAAGGTTCTTTACGGACGCTTCAAAATTGACAAATTCTGGCTGTACTGGTGCTGCGGTTTATTACCAAAACTCCAAAATTGTTCTTCAATTTAAATGCCCTGTCCAGTCATCTGTGTTTACGGGCGAGTGTGTTGCCATACTGGAAGCATGCCTTTTTATAGAGGCTCACAGTATAAATTTTGGTGTTATATTCACGGATTCTCTGAGTTGTTTGCAAGCCTTAGAGCAAAATCCCTTCAAGTCTAAATTACACAGCCCTATTTTGCTCCAAATTAAAAAATCCCTATTATCTTGTGCTGAAAACCACAAAACTGTTAATCTGGTTTGGATTCCTAGCCACTGCGGCATAATAGGAAATGAATGTGTTGATGCCCTTGCTAAAGACGCTGTAAATTCCCAGTCCGTAGACCTAAAATACTATCAATGCCAGGGCTATGATTTGCTGAGCCTTCCAAAAAAGAGTTTACTATCCTCATGGAAGATACAGTGGCAGAATTCGAGTAAAACAAAAGGTTCTTTTTACTCTGCGATCCAACCTAATGTTACCTCAAAGCCTTGGTTTAACTTTAAGCCATAATAAAAAACTCTCCAAGAAGGTGCTTTCTGTCTTGTGCAGGCTTCGCATGGGCCATTGCTGCTCCCCAGTTTTTCTACACAAAATTCGGGTCAGAGATTCATCTCTTTGCGAGTGTGGTTTGGACGAGGGCACCTTGGAACATATTTTCTTTAATTGTACTAATAATAACCCTTCTCTTGATCTATACAGCCGTCTTTCAGAACTGAAAATCCCTGTTCCTATTAACTTTCCTTCTTTACTAACTCACTTTTCTCCAAAGCTTTGTAGTGCCCTAATTATATTTATCCGTAGCAACAACATCAGATTGTAAGTCGTAGTGTGGTATTCGATATATTAAATTAATTTATATTACAAATATTATGTATTTATTTTCCTTTTTATATATTTTTTTATTAATACTTATCGACAAGTTACACTTTACGTGCAGTTTGTTTTATTTATTTTTCATTATCTAAATTATTTTCTTTTTTAATGCTGTCCACACACGTTTCTCCATTCCACATTTTTGACATTGGCAGAATTGTCGACATCGACACAATTGCCATTCATAAAAATAGAATAGAATCGCTAAATGTGTTGCTAAGCGCAAATCTCGAGAATGGCTGAACGGATTTGCCTCATTCTTTTTTTAGAATATTCCTTGAAGTACGAGGATGGTTATAACGGAGCCAAAATTTTAAAAAATTGCCTGCCAAGGGCTAAAAACAACACTTTCCTATACTCGCATACAAACGATTCGTAGTAATACTTAAAAGGCAATTTGAACTTTAATGCCATACCATAAAGTTCAAGTGTTAATTGAGAGGTTCCGGGAAGGCAAAACAATTGAGTGACGCTCAATTGTTCGGGCAACGAATGACAACTTCAAACAGACAAAACGGCTATTTGGACCCAACGTCAACGGAGCTAACAGCCAGGCGGTTGTGTGACCGCTCTGCAATCTGTTAGTCGCAGGTTCGATACACGTTGGTATTACTTTTTGAAATTGGTTTTAATATTTTTTTGATACCCTTTGCATTTCTTTTTCCCATTTTATTTCTATATGTTTAATCAGATCCACAATAAAAATACAAAATAAAAGAAAATATGTTGATTTTTAAAGTGTCTTAAAACTTATTATCATCACACGAGATACATGCAGCGACATCTATTGAACAAAAATGTTACAATTATATAAATGTTCCCACAAGTTAACTTAAAAATAAAAACATATTAATATAGCATATCAAACTCTCAGGTATTCGCCTAGAAGCCGCTTCTTTGAAAATCTACATTGCATAAATAATAATAATAATAATCTTGCTCGATAGATCTGGTTGAGATCTTCCCTAAAGGAATGACAAAGCTGCATTCCGCTAAGCTATTTTTTAGGTGTACGTTACTCCAGCAAGAAAGTATCTCCTAGAGATATATGAGTAGAACGTATAGTTGGTGCCTTATCTGCTGTAAAAATGCCACATAAAAAATGTGTGACGCCTGTCGTTTTGAAAAAAAAATGGAAAAACGATTCTTGCTAGGGTAAAATTCTAAACGAGTGATCGGAGAGAGAAAAATTGTGCATGGCCAGAGCTTATATGTGTGTCACAATGTGCCCCCAAAAATAAAATCTGTGCCCCTTCAGATTTTCGTGATATTGCGTTTCCTGCTGGAGTAATGTTTTGATGAATCGTATATCTCTAAAACCATTGCATGTGCCCCCGTAGAATAAACATACACGAGTAGCTCTTAATGTGTGCCCCTATGTGCCCCAATTAGATTTAAGAAAATATTTATAGTTTTCAAGTTATCGCGGTTTTATGAAAACCCGAAAAAACTTCGCAGCGCCTAAATGAGACACTATAAGTTCGCTGAAAACTGTATTCAGTCCTTCTTGACGCTAACAATAACCATACAAAGTTTCAAAAAGCTTCATGCATGCGTTTTTGAATAATCTTGCTAAAAGTCAAAACGATGGTGTCATAACTTTGACGGCAAAATACAAGGAACTGGCTAAATCTCAGATGTGTAGGTGTAAACCAAAATCATGTGCCTTTAGTCAAAAATATGTGGTGAAAATATTGAGCTTGGAATGTTTCGCATTAAGTAAATATAAACAAAAAACCAAATTAAGTAAACAACGGCTGGTTATCCAACCAACTTTAAATGATTACTAAAAAGCGACGGATTCATACATATCGATGACCTTCTTTACTTTACTCACTAACCGGTTCACACGTGTTGTGCCTGAGTACACTGAAGTAGAAAAGTAATAAATAATAAAATAAAGTTGTTATTGGATTATGTTATACCAGCTGTTTCTATGACCTTACACATGATTAAGTACATTATAAATAGTAGACTAAGTGCTATTCCAAGGTAAAGCTATCTTCTCCATTCTAAATTTCATTAAAATACATCCAGTAATATATGTGTGAACGAAAGAAATACGTCCAGATATTTGCCATTTGCTAGGTCTTTGACCAAAAATTTGATTGGTCCCGATGTTTAAAAATAATAAATAGTTCATGAAATGTATGATGAATACCTACTACTACTAAAAAGAGGTGGCTCTTTTTGTATATAAATAAAAAGCCCGTATTTGTCTTTATATATATATTTATTGATAAGCAGTAGGTTGGATAAATCAACAGTAAGTTTTTCATCATTATGTTGATTAAAATATTATTTGCGTCTGTAAGACGTATGTAGTTACAGAATTATAATCATCAAAATCACCAATACAACCCTCCAAGTTCATAAAGGTGTAGGAACAAAAAAAAAACAGAAAGTCATTCCTTCAGCTTTATGAACTTGGAGGGTTGTATTGGTGATTTTGATGATTATAATTATGTAACTACATACGTCTTACAGCCGCGAATAATATTTTAATCAACATACAACCTAGCACTGGCCTGCAAATTGCGAAAAACGCAAGAAACTTTGAATTTCGCGGGCTGGTTGGAGCATTACCGTTAATCGAAGATTCCCTTTTTTCGCCTCCCCACACCGCTGCATATATCTCTGGCCCCGCGGCATCCGCTGACGTCGTGTCGCAAGGAGTCGCTTTGTCTAGCTTGGAGAAAGTGAGACAGCTAGTACGCGTACGGTGTTAGTATGACAAGAGACAGTTACGTGTAACGTCGCTCTATTATGAATAATAGGTACAAAGTGTTTATTGACTAGGAAGTGCGTTTGGATTATTACTTGTTATTGGTAAACAGTTGCAGTTACGTATCGACGCCAAGGACACTGTTATGTTGAGTCACGCAGTTGCACTGATACTGTTTGTTTACTTTTTTTAAGTTGGTTGAAAGTGACGTATTTAATCATTTTATAACAGTTATGTGGTTCTTATGGTGAATTTTATGGCACTATTTGCGGTGGTAAGTATTTAATGGCATTGTTTTGACTTATTTAAAAATACTTGTACCTTATGAAATAGTTGGATTTTTTTCATTAAGTACTTTACCTATTTATTTATTTTTTAACCTAAATGTTCTAAATCATGGGTGTTTGTTTTGTTTTCATCTGGAAGGATATACATACTTACCTAACTTACCGATTGGCCCAATAGAAATTTCATCAAAATCGATTCAATAATTAATAGTTTTCTGTTTGTTTTGTTTTTAATACGTATTTAATTCTCTTCTTGTGCTAGGTTGATAACATATAATCCCTTAATAACTTCAAGTTACAATGTAAAAAAATAATTCATGACAAGAATCCATAATTATGTCCAAAAATAAAGCCCTCTGCACACAGCGGGCGCGGCGGCGACGCGCCGCTGCGCTGGCGCGACGGCATTGGCAGCCTTCACACTGCGGGCGCGATCACGTTCCATCCTGCAGCGCCCCTTCACGCCGGTTCTTTTTAAAAACATTGTATTTATATTCCTTAGGCTCAAATCGTACAAACATACGTGAGCAACTGAGCATATACACATTCGATTAGTATTTCGACATCCATTTAAAACAATACTAAATCACATTCACGTCCCGCCCCCGCCGCTTCTGACTTGTATTCCTGCTCGGCGCGGCGGCGGCGTGGCGCGACGTTTCCGTTCACCGTCGCGCCGAGCGGGGTGGCTCTGTGTGGCGTCGTCCGTAATATCCAGTACTTTACAACTGCTCAGTGTCGCGTCGCCGCCGTCCGGTCCCGCCGCGCCCCGCGCGCTGTGTGCAGAGGGCTTAAGACTCGACCACAATCCGTCAACACTCAACATATAGTCAACCGCACAATGATCTGTATTGCAACAACGTGTTTCCATTTTGTATGTCGTATTACGTACCTATGAGGGATTTATAATTATTAACCAACGATTACAAATTAAAGCTGATGTAGTGTCACATAATTTTGATTTGATGACGTTTTAGATATATAAGTGTCATTCAGGTGTCAGTCAGGTGATAATGTTATTACATATATGGGATAAATATGTTTATTTATAGCCAAATACCATCAGGTAATTTGTACACATTCGATGTTTACAGTTATATCTTTATGCGGTTTACTATACTAACACACTTTATCTGATCTGAACCTGAATCTTCTTTTTTCTTCTTTTCTTCTTTTGATCTGAATCTTTGTATAACCAAATTACTCATAAGAGAATTATTTATCTGTGATTTCAAATTGAATACTTTTTTTACACAATACTAAACTTATTCTTAATACTGATCTGTGATTTTTTGTGATGCGGATTACTATTTATAAGTTAGACTTAGATAAAAAACTGATCTGTGATTTAAATAATAATGACTACACAACTCAAACTCAAACTCAACCTCAAACTCAAAGCATTTATTTCAATTAAACCATTACTGGCACTTTTGAATGTCATAAGAACAATTCATAAAACAAAACTACGAAAAACTACGAGTGCAATACGTCATTCCGAAAGCCACCACGCCGAACCACACGCCGCCAAATGCCCGCAACGACGAACACTGCAAGCAAAAAAGCACGCAGCGACGCACACCGCAACAACGAATGCACGAGACCTCGAATCACGGAACAACGAATGCACGCCGCAACGCGCAACCGCCGCCCCGCGACCCGGAGCCCCGCGCACCAGCCACCACGGCACGCGCCGCCGCGCGCCCCCGCACCCACAGCACTCGCCGCCGGTAACATCCGGCGCCGCGCAACCCGACGCAGCAACCCCCGAAACAACGTATTGCACTCCTAAGCTACAGTCACAGTCACAAGGCATAATAACTTGTGAAAGTACTGTAGTTGCCAGTTCCCTAGCGTAGATCTCTATGGAGAAGAACGGGCAATAAACTCCATGGACACTCTTTTAAATCAAAATATTGTTACAAAATCTTGGTACATTACATCATTCATGTTGAGATGGTATTATTATATGAGAACTATGTAGCAAGACGTGCAAGTTAAGAGCGTCCGGAGTAAAAAGGTATAATAAACAAATAAAAAAAATATGTATATATTTATAAACCATGGCAACTAAGAGATGACCAGTCTCCACTGACAGCGCCCGTTCACGAACATGACGCATGGATCAGCACCATTCAACTCAACCATTTTGAAGGGAACTAAATGATCCGACACACGCGCCACCATCAGCAAGACATTTGAGTGAGCATGACATTCTCTCAGCCACCAGGGCATCGTCATTAAAAATAATATATCTAAATGTAAAAAGTGGCTTTATAGTACATAGTACTCACACATGTGCCATGCAATTATATAATATTAAGATATTGAATCTATACAATGCAAAGAAATAATTACAATCTTCTGCAGCCTCTACAATAACTTCACATGAGATATTCTAATAAAATATAAAATAAGGTAGTTAGATCGGATAGTCGATTTATCGAGAAAGGTTGTAAGCTACATTTATGTGACGCAGACGAAGTTGCGTGGGTCAGCTAGTAAAAAAAAAAAAAATGTACCATGGCAACTAAGAGATGACCAGTCTCTACTGACAGCGCCCGTTCACGAACATGACGCACGGATCAGCACCATTCAGCTCAACCATTTTGAAGGGAGCTAAATGATCCGACACACACGCCACCATCAGCGAGACATTTGAGTGAGCATGACATTCTCTCAGCCACTAGGGCAAAGTCACTAAAAAAAAAATAACTAAATGTAAAAAGTGGCTTTATAGTACATAGTACTCACACATGTGCTATGCAATTATATAATATTAAGATATCGAATCTAAATAACGCAAAGATATTTTTACAATCTTCTCTAGCTTCTACAATTACTTCACATGATAATCGATTTATTTGCCCCTATGGTTGTGGAGCAGGACTAGCATTGAGCCAAGCATTTTTATCATCAATGTAATCCCCCAACTTATAGTATGCTTGCCTACATAGTGTGCGTTTTATACAAGATTTAAATTTCGTCTCATTCAGTTGAAGAATGTGAGGGGGTATTTTATTGTAACATTTTAAACAGTACCCCATGATAGATGTGTCTACTTTAGCTAGCCTGAAACCTGGCTGAACTAGTTGGTCCCTATTTCTCGTATTTTAGTGGTGTCTATCACCTCTTTTGCTAAATAAATGCAGATTTTTCCTAACGTACATGATGTTTTCATAGATGTATTGACAAGGTACTGTCATGATGTTAATTCCCTTAAACAGCTCTCTCTGAGAATCGCGTCTTCTTAGACCATATATGGCTCTAATGGCTCTTTTCTGCAGAATAAATATAGACTCGATGACTGCAGCCCGTCCCCATAGTAAAATACCGTATGACATAACACTATGAAAATAGCTAAAATAGACTAGTCTCGCGGTATCTACGTCAGTAAATTGACGGATTTTCCTAACAGCATATGCTGCTGAACTCAGCCGTCCTGCAAGAGATGTTAAATGCGGACTCCACTGTAGCCTTGAGTCAACCGTTATCCCCAAGAAAACAGTTTCATCTACAAACTCTAGTTTTTCTTGATTCAATACTATGTCGCAATCAGTACTTTTGACGTTTGGTAAAGCAAATCTTATGCACTTCGTTTTTTTCCCATTTAATACTAAATTATTAACGTTGAACCAATTATGAACCTGCAGTAGGGCGTTATTTACGTCATCGAGATTTGTGGCACGTCTGTTTACCTTAAATATTAAAGAAGTATCGTCGGCAAACAATACCATTTCAGGTTGGTTTTTAAATAAATGGGGTAGATCATTCTAAAAACAGAAAGGGACCTAGTATCGAACCTTGTGGCACACCCATACTTACTTTTAAGCCCATTGAATTGACACCATTTATTTGTACTTGCTGATGTCTATCGTTTAAATACGATTTCATTAAACTGAGCGCAAGTTTCCCTAAACCGTAATGTTCAAGCTTTATGAGAAGGGTTTCGTGGTTCCCGCGATGACCTCCGGCCACCGTAGACGCGGGCCTGTGGACGGTGAGTGATGGGCTAACTCGCCGTCCGTCCGTCTCACGACGAAAACAGGCCGTGTCGACGGCGCGTTCGTGTTCCACGCGCGCCTCAAAGAGATGTCAGCAACATGGGAGGGGCCCGAAAGGGCCGACGCCTGTCGGGGCTGCGGGTAGTCCTCTGGTTATCGCGGCCCCGACATAGAGGGCGAAGAAGGAACATGGGTGGTTTTTAGTCAGTAGAAGTCTGACACTCCCTTTCGCTCTGCCCAAGAGCGGGAGGGGTTATTCGATGATTTTACACCCACCAAAAAAAAAAAAAAAAATGGTTTCGTGGTTGACACAATCAAATGCTTTCGAGAGGTCACAGAAGATCCCTATGGCATCTTGTGACTCTTCCCACGCAGTAAATATATGTTTTAATAAGGTGACACCGGCGTCAGTTGTACAAAGTCCTTTGGTGAAACCATACTGTTTCGCATGTAAGATTTTATTGGTGTTAAAGTGGATGAGCATTTGATTAAGCATTACCTTTTCAAACACCTTGCTGAAAACGGGCAAAACGGATACGGGTCTATAGTTATTGGTGTCTTTACTGTCACCGGATTTAAAAAGTGGTATTACCTTGCTGTATTTCATAAGGTCCGGGAAGACTCCCTGGTCCACACACAAATTAAATATTAAGGCTAAGTACGGGGCAACATGCAAATTATTTCTAATATTTATACGTAGGAAATTTCATCTGTGATTTGATGCAATAATTACTTTAAGAATTAAAATTAAGGGAAGAAAAATAATAATTTCCAAATCAACAAGCAGTTTCATTAATATAGGTAGTCACGAGGTGCATTTAATATATTTTTTGAGCCCCCAAAACTTTTGAACGCAACTGTACGGACAACAGCTTAGGTATAATACGTCCAATAAAGAAAGTCATAGATATGTATGAATCCATCGCTTTTTAGTAGTCATTCAAATTTGGTCGGTTATCCAGCCGTTGTTTACTTACTTTTGGTTTTTTGTTTATATTTACTTAATGCGAAACATTCCAAGCTCAATATTTTCACCATATATTTTTGACTAAAGGCACATGATTTTTACACCTACACGTCTGAGATTTAGCGAGTTCCTTGTATTTTGCCGTCAAAGTTATGACACCATCGTTTTGACTTTTAGCAAGATTATTCTAAACGCATGCATGAAGCGTTTTGAAACTTTGTATGGTTATTGTTAGCGTCAAGGACTGAATACAGTTTTCAGCGAACTTATGCCTTCTCTCATTTAGGCGCTGCGATGTTTTTTCGGGTTTTCATAAAACCGCGATAACTTGAAAAAAAAAACCAGGTACATCTCACTCTCCTAACAACAAACAATTTTCTTTAATCCCGTCGCCGCGCCGCTGCGTTGCCTTCACGTTATCCGCGGCGGCAATAACAAAGCCGAGACGGGCAAGCCTGGCCAGCTTGCACGTTCTATCGTGCGGATGTCGTGGCGGTAGATGGCGTGGTGGCGCGGCGGCGGCATGACAATAGCTAACTTGGAGTGTCGAGACCCCACAAGAGTAACCAAACACATAACCCTCCTTTTGGGCTTCGCCGCAGTAGGGTAAAAACGAGACTATCGAATATCGTTTAACATCTGGGTCGTTAGGACTAGCTGCGATCGAATTCGGTAGCAAAACTATGTCGAGACTGCAGGTCCAGAAGGCTGGCAGAATTCCCACGTTGTATAGCAATGCTGATTCTTTGGTCAAAAAATAGGTTACTTGAAGAGCCGACCAACCGCTTTGCGATTTGCGAAATGGCATGGGCACTCAACCCCCTATTTTAATATTAAATCATAATTACAAATCAAATCATCTTTATTAATGTGAACACAAACACATGTATTAAATAAAAGAAAGGTCATATCATGTTTTTTTTATTGAACTCTATTACATTCTAATGTATTAATCATATATTATATATTTTTATACATTATTTACATAACTTATTCGAGTAGTTACAGGACTACAGACGCCAGGACATGTATTACAATTGGGCATGCCTAATTTTTTTTTTCAAGCGGTCTTAAAACCATTTCGAGGGTTAGCTTAGGTGAATTCATGCCTGTTACCAGATTTGAAAAATACATACTATTTCAAAAGTTATAGGTGTTTTAACGAATGACTTTCATTTGACCTTTCAGACCATTCAACAAAGCATAATAGAACATTCCTTAGTCATTCTATCATTCTTGAAAAAAAAACATTCGGTTGCGAGACTGTCAATGTCAACATTTTGTGGGTTATTTTTAGCCAGCTTTGTTGAAGTTTGATTTATTGAAATATTGTGAATTGTTGTAATGGCTTTTTTAAATTATACTAAGGCGGATTCCCGTAACACACCTACGGTCAATAATGCTATGATTGTTGAGTATTATGATGTTGTCCACTCAACACAATATAGCGGAAATACGAGGAGCAAAGGCTCTAATGTAAGTATTCTCTAACATTGTTTTGATTTATATAAGATTGGTTTATCTCTTGTCATCAATGAACTTATTATATACTAGCGACCCGCCCCGGCTTCGCACAGGTGTTTTTCTCTACTATATTATACATGTATTATACTTATAACCTTTCTCTTGAAGCGCTGTATCAATCTCAACTGTCAAGGATATGTCACTGGATTTAGATTGAAATTGTATTCTTTTTTAATTTGTCTGTGGCACAACACCGCACTACATACAGCCTCATAGTGATATTGAGAGCACCTCGAATTTAAAAAATCCTAAAAAAATGTACAATCCCTAAAAAAATAAAATAAGCAAATTAGTTCCTTGAAATGGTCTATATTTTGTAAAAAAAAATAAAAAAATGAAAAAATCAAGTCATGGCCAATTCCTTCTGTAAGTGAAGAGAGACTAGACGCAGCGAAGGACTTAGTTCAATAATATGCATGCAATAATGGTCTGAGTACATCCTTTGTTGGAGAATATAAATAAATACATTTTCAACTTTACTGCTGCAGCAGCATTGGGTTCAATGTTGATTGAAAAAAGTTGTTTTGTGTAGCTTGATATGCTGGATCTGTACATTCAAGAATTTAAATTATTTGGTTTTTATAAAATACTACGTATTTATAATTTTACGTTATTATTTTGATGTCAAACATTAAAATATCTACGGGTAAAACGTCAAAATAAATAGTTATAAGCGAAAAATAGTATTCGTTTCGAAGCGCTGTATAACCTTAACTAACGAACATTATTGTAAAAGTTCTCAATGAAAATTATTCCTTATCTCCTAGCTATAAAAACGATCTGATGTGTTTTTTTTTAAATAAAAGTTATGTCGACCAATAGAATCTTTTTTCTCAAATTTTCATGGATTTTCATAACTTTTCTATTTTTCGTTCTACGACTAAAAGTTACTTACAAAGTTGTAGATAATCTTATTTGCAACAAAAAATTATAACAATATTTTTTTTTTGAGACCTGTTAGTTCGTCATAAAAACCATTTGAGTCTTCTAACAAATGCAACCTTAAATATAACTTTTCAATGGTTTAAATGATTTTAATTTAATTGTATTTTCTGACCACCCTCGTGGCAAATGCTATGGCCACTATTTGATAATAAACCCCGTAGCAAGGGTGATTCCTTGTCACGTTTTTCATCAGTGTGTGTACGAATATGACGTATTAAGTTACCCTGGCGCCTGAAACTGGACGGACATATATCACACTTATAGTTGTAAGGTTTTTCACTAGTAGGTGTACAACTATGGCGTGTCAAACTAACTTTTTGAGCAAAACTTCTCTGGCAAACATCACACTTATAAGGTTTTTCACCAGTGTGTGTACGCTTATGATGGGTTAAATAATAATAATAATAATATTCCACAACTATCACACAACGCCATCTAGTCCCAAGCTAAGCAGAGCTTGTGTTATGGGTACTAGACAACTGATAAACATACTTATATATTTCTAAATACATACATATTATAGATAAATTACACCCAGACACAGAACAAATGATCGTGCTCATCACACAAACATTTGTCCTGGGTGGGAATCGAACCCACGACCTCCGGCATAGCAGTTAGGGTCACTAACCACTAGACCAACAGGCCAGTCAAGTAAATAAATGTTTTTTATGAAACTTTTCTGACACATATCACACTTGAAAGGTTTTACACCATTGTGTGTACGCATATGATATCGAAAACTACATACATTAGTAAAACTCCTCTGACATATCTCACACTTGTAAGGTTTCTCACCAGTGTGTTTAACTAGTTCGTGCGGCTTTTTGTATTCAGCTTTGTTTGTTAAATTAAACTTTGAAATGATACTTTTCTGACTCAAATCACACTTGTAAGGTTTTTCTCCGGTGTGTGTACGAATATGATAGGCTAAACTAAATTTTTGAGGAAACCTTCTCTGACATATCTCACACTTGTAAGGTTTTTCACAAGTGCGCGTTCGAATATGGTGCGCCAAGGTAACTTTTTGAGCAAAACTTCTCTGACATTTATTACACTTATAAGGTTTTTCACCAGTGTGTATTCGAATATGTTTAACTAAATGAATGTTTTTGTAAAAACTACTGTTACATATGTTACATTTAAAAAGTTTTTTACCAGTGCACATATGATGTGCAAAACTACTTTCATCCGTAAAACTACTCTGACATTTCTCACACTTGTAATCAGCTGGTATTGAGTCTTCTGATTTTGATCTTCGTAAGTGAGGTTTCTTCGCCACAGTCGAACCTGCGATAATAAATCCGGTAAGTACAAATTTCCAAGTAGATTTGGGGCAGGAGGCGTGCACAGATATCAAAAATTTATGGTTACTGGTGATTATATATTATTAATTAGTAAAATGATACTTGTAAGTACGTCATTTTGATAATAATACGTGTTTCTCAGTGTGAGACGCCCGTAAGGCCCTGTGGTAATAAATCTAGTAAGTAAAGCATTCCAAGGAGATTGGGGACAGGAGGTATGTCATCATCACCATAACTGACTTTACCCACTGCTGGGTATAGGACCTATCTTTGCTGGTGCCAAGCTCCACGCTCTTGTGCCAGCTTCATCCAGGATACTCCCGCAATAGCAACAATGAGGACTGCCCATCTGGCCTTAGATCTGGACTACCAACACTTATCTTTCTATTCCTTGGACGCCACTCTATCACAGATTTGCTGGAGGAAGTATGTCGGTACATTTAAATACATTATACTAGTTTTAGGTTACATATTTTATTTTCTACTTGTCCTTTACGTACGTACAGTAAGGCAACACAAGTTCATGGGCATGCTTAGGATTGTATTGCTGTGAACGCACGGGCGGGCGTCCGTGCGGCCAAAGAGTTCGCCCGCTATCGTATGTCGTGGGCGTGGTAACGTGGTATTAAAAAAAAAACAAAATGGCGGCCATGCAAAAAAGTTTATACCCCGTTTTTTGTAAATATATATTTTTTTATAATGGTGTGTTGGGGCGTAACTCAAAACAGCGAAAATGTTATGTTCTTGTTATGTAGACTTGTATGGTATTGTTCTGTAAATGGACAGACAAGTGACTCTCTTGATAGATTTATGGTTTAGGCGCAAAATGCCTAATTCTCAAAATGGCCACAGAGTCGCAAATTCTCAAAAAGCCTAGTTCTCAGATTGCCCAATTCTCTAAATACCCAATTCTCAAAATGGCTAATTCTAGTATAAATACAAAGACAAAACACATGACAACCCACTGTGAAGGACGGTACGGTTACCATGTGTCGGGCATGCCTTTGCCCTTTATAAAAAGATGCATGACCGATATTTATTTAAGGACCCGTTTCATTTTAAAATCTATTGACACAGTGCAATTCAAAGTCAACCTTTGAACCTTAACACCAAAAACGGGTTACATTAGTTAGATTTCTCACCTGTGTGTGTGCCGCGAACATGCACCCGTAAAGCAGGCTTACGACGAAATACTATCTGACAAATATCACACTTGTAACCTTTTTCATCAGTGTGAATACGAATATGACGTCTTAAAGCAGACTTATCATTGGAACTATGCTGGCATATGTCACACTTGTAAGGTTTCTCTCCAGTGTGTATTCGATAATGTCTAATTAAATTATGATTGGTATTAAAACTGCGGAGGCAAACATCACATTCGTACAGTTTTTTTCGTTCAGCTTTGGAAGTACGATTTCGAGTGCTTCGGATAACTGTCGAGACGGATATTTGGTTCGTCTTTTGATCAGCTGGTAACAAGTCTTCTGATTTTGATCTTCGTAAGTGTAGTTTTGGTTCTTCCGCCACAGTCAACCCTGCGATAATAAATCCGGTAAGTACAAATTTCCAAGTACATTGGGGACAGGAGGCGTGCATAGATCCTACTTATATTATAAATGCGAAAGTTTGTGAGGATGGATGGATGTTTGGCACACAGGTAGTTTATAACTTGGATTTACACATAAGATACTTTTTATCCCGTTAGTACGATACCGTGGGACAATTATCAAACACCACGCGGGTGAAGCCGCGGGCATAAGCTAGTATCAAATATAGTATAGCTGGTTTCTGTGATGATGACATTAGTATAAAGGGAGTTGTAAGTACGCCATTTTGATAATAGTACGTGCTTCTCAGTGTGAGACGCCTGTGAGGTCCTGTGGATAGAAGATCTGTCATCTTCATCATATTTCACTGCCTGACTTTACCCACTTCTGGGTATAGGCCTCTCTATGCTGGTGCCAAGCTCCACGCTCTTGTACAAGCCGCATCCAGGTTATTGTAACGTACCACGTTACATTTTTAAGTAACTAAACAACAATGATTAATTTAACAATAAAAACACTGCAACGATTCACTGTTTACATCCAATCTGTCAAACAAATAACCACAGACGTAGAAATATTAGGAACATCACCGACGGGCCACAGATAAAAAGTTGTAGTGCTGTGGCAAATAAACGTTACTAAATGTCTGAATGACGTATATTGCGCGCGCGCATCACTACTAGTGAGCAGAGCGACCAATAGCCGTTTGTTCCGATGGATGTCATTACGACGTGAGTCGGTGACACAGCCCACTTGAGCCCACTGCAAATTCGGTCCCTGGCGTAGGCGTATGTTCCTGGCGGGCGCGCGCCTGCGCCCATTACGGGTGACTACCTATCGCCATCGTTCGGACTTAATTTTATACTAGTTCCAATCTTAATATTTCTCCGCCATCGTGCATTTAACTTCAGTGTTTACATAACCCCCATACTGGGTAAGTTTTGAACAGCATAAACTTGTGTGTATTTTGTGTTTCATAGGTTATCTTACCATCTATGCCTATTTTTCGTGACTCCTTGCTACGCCAATTTATGTTATCTAATCTTAACGCCTTCAGCTCACCACATTTTGACTTTACGTGTTTCACACTCAAAATGTACTCCGTCTGATTGTGACAACCCACCAACACTTTCATTTAGCGCACTTTTATTGCTGCTCGCTCTGCTTAGCTTGGTGTCGGAATCAGCGGAGTTGACCTTTGGCCATCTCTTGACACGCTGGACGTCACGTACCAGGTTCCTACTGGAGGAAACTAAACACCCAAAAACTTACGGCTGCACGTCTACGGCTACGGGGAAACCGCCGTGCGTGCCATTATCTTCCTACGTTTGGCCATATTTGCCACGAGGGCCGCGCAGAAAATCTACGGGTCGACGCAAACACCAGTCGACCGGCACCCCTACGCATCCAGCGTGGCACCTCGCTGCGGTCATCACCATACTAGGTTTTTATTTAAGAAACTGTTTGGGTACTATCCCTTTCTGTATCCCACTAAATTTTTACAAGGAATGTTGTCAATCAACTCTCTCGAAGTCAGGCGTAATTACTTTTTACTTATGTGTGCCTGTCGTGTCCTTCGTGGTGAGTCGGATTGCCCCGAACTAGTGGCTCAGCTTTTGAGACTTTTTGTTCCTCCCGTGCCCAAATACCAACTGAGACCACGTGGACACAATTTATTAGATGTTCCTTCTGCACGCACTGTATCCCACTTTAATTCTCCATTAGTTCGTGCCCTTGCCATGCTGAATACTCTACTGGCATCGACACCGGAATGTGATTTGTTTACTTCTAAGTGGGTTGATGTATGTCGTGTATGTTTGAGTTTCTGTGAGAGGATGAACGAAAGATGATTTTTCTTAGCTTGTTTTGATTGATGATGCACGAAAGGCAACTTTTCTCTTTTTTGTTTATTATTTGTTATTTTTTGTTCCTGTACAATATCTATTGTGGTGATAGCTATAGTTTAATTTTTAATTTTAATTGTGGTTTTTTATTGTGTGCAACATTGTACAGAGTATCCAAACCGATGCTATAAAAGCATCGGTTTGGATACTCTGTAATGTTGCTATAATTAATATTAAATTAATAAATAAATACTAGCAATCAGGGCAGTACAGTGCATTCCACTAGAGAGCGTAAAGAGTGTATACGTCCGTAAACTAATCCACGTCCATTTTTTATAAAAATATATATTTTTTATTTTGACAAGGTTGAGTGGTTTTATTATATAACCTGCACCACGCAAACCCTTTCCGTCACAATATTCCCGCAATAGTAACAATGTAGTCTGCTATCTAGCCGCCGGATTCCCAACACTTATCTTCCTATTTCCTGGGTACCACTATATCACAATTTACTGGAATTATGTAAGTACATTTAAATACATAATACTAGTTTTAAGATACATGTTTACTTTCGTACATATAAATACAAAAACAAAACACATGCCAACCCTATAAATACTGTGAAGGACGGCAGAATGTCAATAGCACACTTTACTGGGATCAATACATCATCACTGACAGTACTATTGTAGCCAATAAGCCTGATTTAGTGCTTGTGGATCGAACAGAGTGGCGGCAATGATTGTTGACATAACGGAATAAAAAGAAATCCAGTATCTAAACTTTCAGCTGAGGAGGCTCTCGTTAGGCGGCTGGATCTACTTCCCAGGTCGTCCCATGATCATCAAGTCAGGATCTGATGATGCGATCCTGGAGATGTAGAGAGAACTCTTCAATTTTTTAGGCACACTTGAAGTGATTTGAGTAGGATTTGGAAGAATACTTTCTCGGAGTGATCCCATTTCAATTTGGTGAAGATCTGATGAAGAACTTCGGAGATAAGCAACGGAACTCCTCAATAAATGATAGAAAATGGACTGGAGTTGCTGAAATCTCATGCTTGTCTATTGTTCACACCAATTCATAACATAACATAACATGACGCCGGTACACTGTGACATGTGAACCACTAAAAAGTAAAAGATAATAAAGTTTTACCAAAAAAAAAACCGACTTCAACAAAAATTAAACACAAACAAAAGTGAAAAATAAACTTTAAAAGAAAAATCAGTTACTGAAGTAGGTGGCAAAAAAAAAAACAAAAGTCACCGACTTCAAAACAGATTTTTCTTCTAAAGTCACTTTATTGTGTTTAATTTTTGTTGAAGTCGGTTTTCATTAAACAAGTAATACTAACTATTTGTCTCCACGGCTCTGCATTCCTCCTTAAATGCTTCTTGTACTTCCTCCTCTTCTATTTTATACTCCATCACAAGTATATCATTTTTTTAATCGGACTCAGTCGTGTGGTAGAATATCTCCTACATCTAGAAGGCTAATGTCTAGATCTGCAAATAAACAAAAACAGAGCAGATCAGATAAGATCAGATTTGAGATTTTGATTATTTCAGATTTACTCATTTACTATTTTATTGAACAGATAATATAATGATACCATACCATAACATCGCATAATACACAGACAAAAATATAATTTTTTTTACAACATTATTAAAAGCTAGAAAGCCTATGTCTGTCCTCAGGATCTATAAACAAAAACAGAGCAGATCAGATAAGATCAGATTTGAGATTTTGATTATTTCAGATTTACTCATTTACTATTTTATTGAACAGATAATATAATGATACCATACCATAACATCGCATAATACACAGACAAAAATATTATTTTTTTTACAACATTATTAAAAGCTAGAAAGCCTATGTCTGTCCTCAGGATCTATCTATCTCCTTGCCAAATTTTACATTGATCCGATCAGGCATTGAGTCACGAAAAGGTAACAATAAAAAAACCTTTTCTGTACAATAAGATGTTTATTCATTTTATAGAAGATATAACTTTACCAATCATAAAGTTTTGTAACATACCATCACCTTGATATTCCTCCTTAGGCTCAAGAATATCTTGTCTCTCACAAACAGCTGGCAATTCTTCCTTCACAACAATGCTTTCTGTTACACCAACTTCAACTATATTTATGTTCTGTATTGGAGACATAATAAACCCAAGGGTTTTGCTATAAAAAGACGATTATGGTATTAGGTAAAATACACTCATGGACGTATTTACGTATTTTAAATATACACACATCAAAAGTGTCTAGGGATCAACATATATTTTTGCAATAACTTTTCTCCTGATTGATATTAATTAAAATTTTCTTTAAGGATTCATCAAATAAAGTGTTTTCGTTTGTCACAGTAACGATAAACCAAGTCACCTTTGCATTAATAAAGAAATTTGCCATTTTCCTAATAAAGGGATTTTTGACATTTGAACCACTAACATTAAAGTTCGAAAAAAAGACTGAAATAACAGTTTTCTTTAAAATTTTATTGGGTAACTTAAACAATTAATAATCCGTGTTTCTACGGCGAACACTAACAACACAAGAACATCGGTTTGGCATACTCAAAATGAGTTCATCCAAATCACGCTGTGGAATGGCCGCCCATGTTCGTTGCAACAACAAAAAAAGGTCTTCTTGCGACTGGATACCCTCCATATTCGGCAGAGCTCTTCTCTGTAGCATATCCCATGCATGCTCAATCGGGTTCAAGTCTGGCGACTGAGCAGGCCAGGGCAGGACATTGATGTTAGCTGCGGCGAGAGTCTGTCTTACAACTCTTGCGGTGTGCGGTCGTGCATTATCATGCATTAACTGAAATAAGGGACCGATTTGCACTTGTAGAGGAACGATGACGTCTGATACAATCGTCTCAGCATAAATTTGAGCGTTGAGGTTGCCTCTGATCCAAATCAACTCAGTTCTTCCGCCGATCCAAATACCCGCCCATACCATGATGGTTCCACCACTATAAGGATGGACTTCCTGGCAGGATTTTAATCGCTGTTGGCGTCCAGGGGTTCTCCAGTGTCGTATACGTCTTGTATCCGGTCTCATACCAAAACGAGACTAATCAGAAAAGCACACGAAACGCCATTGTTCTTCTGCCCAATTTCTGTGTTCAAGAGCCCATTGATATCGAATCCTACGATTGTGCATTGCTATAGGTGGTACCCGTAGCGGTCTTCGGGAATGAAGGTTCACTTCATGCAAGCGGTTTCTGACTGTTTGGTCGCTAATTAAGTTCCCTGAAGAGTGATGAAGCCTCACGGCTAACATCATGGCGGTTATTGTTGGAGCTCTTCGAGTTAAGATTTGAATGTATCGGTCTTGTCTCCGTGTGGTGCAGCGATACCGTCCTCCATGGCGCTCAGCCACGATACCAGTGCTTCGGTAACGTGTCCAAAGTCGACTGATAACACTCTGACTTGTATTCAGAGCTAAAGCCACAGTACGTTGCCGGGAACCAGCTTCTATCATTCCCACGGCTCTGAGCATTTCTTCCCTGCTTAAATGACGTCGCCGCTCCATAATAACGTTGGTTTTAATCAGTAGTAGGGAAACAGTAGCACTAATAATGTCTTCAATGCGTTGTATGTTTTTATAGGGAAAATATTGACAGCTGATTTTCATCTTTTACTCGAATTTGATTCACAGTTCCTGATTCAAATTATGAAATGCACCAAAAAGGATCCATATAAATTTATAAAATCATAAATTTATTACAAAGCCACATCTCAATCTCAAGAAATCCGCATAAAAATGCTTGATCCCTAGACACTTTTGATGTGTGTATTATGTGTATACAGGGTTATTTGTAAAACACCGTTAACCTCTCAGGACTAAGTTGCTAACATCATAATCAACAACTTTTGTTCTATGACTTTTAAAAATTCATCATATTTTAGTTCATCAGATTTACTTACAAAAATAAAAATATTTTAATTGTACGCTCTAAATGTCACCGAGTCTGCGAAGCAAAAGAAAACGATAGTACAATAGCGAGGGGAGCGGGGTAAGGGCGGCGGGGTAATCGTAGCGTAGCGAGTTACGACAGTGTGCGACAGGCGTAGGTAGGTACAGCAAAATACAGAGTTGAAATGTGTTAGATAGGACAACGAAATCTTGAACTTTTGTTTTTGGTAAATGTATTATGTTTTGTAAAAAGTCATAGAACAAAAGTTGTTGTTTATGATGATAGTAATACAGTCTTGCAAGGTTAACGGTGTTTTAGAAATAACCCTGTATACAGCGGTATGATAAAGCTACAGGGTAATATTTTGTCTCGTGTAGCGAGTTCGATTCCCGGTTCAACCATGTAATTTTTAAAAAATTATGAATGCAGTTTAACTTGTTTTTTAAATTAAAATTATGTCTTCTTTCAGTAAAATGTTCCTGTACAATATTCAAGGTACTTTCCCTCCATGTGGCATAGCCATGGGACGCCCTGTTTATTTAAATCCTATTCCTTCTCCAAAAGAGGATGCCTGTGTCCCTCCAGTGGGAACATTATATGCTGATGATGATATTTAAATGTAATGATTATAATTACTAATTAGAAGAATATTACCTATTGCAACAAAGTTTTATTTATAACTAGTGGACGTCACGCGGTTTCACCCGCGTAGTTACCGTTCCCGTAGGATTACAGGGATAAAAAAGTAGCCTATGTCACCAGGGATAGTGTAGCTTCCCAACGGTGAAAGAATTTTTCAAATCGGTCCAGTAGTTTCGGAGCCTATTTGTTACAAACGGCACGGTTGGCGCAGTGGCTCATGCAATGGACTGCTGCGCTGCGTGTCGCGGGTTCGATCCCCGCACGGAACAAATATTTGTATGACCTACAGATAGTTGTTCCGGGTCTGGGTATTTGTGTATGTGAGTATAAATGTTTGTGAACGCACCCACGATACAGGAGAAATTCCTAGTGTGGGGCAACGTTTTAAAAAAAAAAAACAAATCTTTAGTCTTTAAAATATTAGTGTAGACTATATCCCAATCCGTTCAGTAGGTTTTGCGTGAAAGAGTAACAAACATACACACTCACACAATAACTTTTGCCTTTATAATTTTAAAAGCTGTTGCCAGCGGCTTCACCCGCTACAACACGAAAATTGTCCCACGGGAAGATAAAATCGGGATAAAAACTATCCTATGTGTTAGTCCAGGTTGCCAGCTAACTCCAAACCAAAATTTATTGAAATCGCTCCAACCGTTTAGACGTGAAGAAGTAACAAACGTACACACTCACACTTTCGCCTTTATAATATTAGTGTGATACACACTATCATTTTAGTGTGATTTAATAAAAAGTATGCCTAGATTGATACAGGCAGATTTGACAGTAAGAAAAGGTAATATTAAGTACTGAGTAACCAACGTAAAAGATTTGGCAACATTCAATGTCCCCAATAAAGGATGAAAGTGACCATTTTCTTCATAACTATGATTAAACAATGATTGTGCGAGACAAACATCTTTTAATCATTTAGATTGTAAGATGCTTAGGTTAACTTTTATTCAATAATGATAATATTGATTCGCTTTAGTAATAAATTCCTTAATAATCACAATTAAAGCTGTTTTTATTCAAATTTATCCCTTATTTTGCATTCGTTTTAATATGTCTATGAGTGTGTGTTGGTGATTACAATGGCATTTATTACATTCACACTTAACCAAGTTATGAGAATAAATATCTATTGAAGTACCTCACCTTGTAATTCCCATTCATTATTTATTTATTTATTTATTGACTGGCCTGTTGGTCTAGTGGTTAGTGACCCTAACTGCTATGCCGGAGGTCGTGGGTTCGATTCCCACCCAGGACAAATGTTTGTGTGATGAGCACGATCATTTGTTCTGTGTCTGGGTGTAATTTATCTATAATATGTATGTATTTAGAAATATATAAGTACGTTTATCAGTTGTCTAGTACCCATAACACAAGCTCTGCTTAGCTTGGGACTAGATGGCGTTGTGTGATAGTTGTGGAATATTATTATTATTATTATTTATTTATTTAAACTTTATGCACAATAGTGATACATAGGCGGACTTAATGCCACAAGGCATTCTCTACCAGTCAACCTTAGGGTCAAACAAGACAATATTGTGGTAGGCTACAAACTAACTAGAAAAAAAAAAAAACAATATCAATTAAAATATATTACTTATATTAATACTAATACACATATAAAAATAACATATCTGAGCAAACAGCTCTTCTGCTTGCAAACATCTCTTCAGCAATCTAAAGCTACGCTTTAGTTCAGCACAGCAGAGATAAAAAGCGAGGATCGGTCTACTGTCCTTGGTTACAAACTGCAATAAAATGTTGTTTCAGCCTTCTGGGTTTGCTAACAATATTCTGCAAACACTGTAGTCTACAGGTTTTGTTAAATAACACTTTTAACAGCTCACACATTGAAGTCATATACATTGATAACCACTTATGTTCGAGGCTGGTGGTAGACTCATTATGTTATTTTAAGCACAGGCTTTAGACGCTTAAAAATACTCCAATCACTAGTTTGTATGAAAAACTTGGCAAAAACAATAAACAAATATTATTTGTAGTTTTCTTTCACCAATATTATTGATTTCACTTTATTCCGAATCTTTAACAAAAAGTTTATATGATTTCTCAAGTAAAAGAGGAATATTATACAATTATTCAAGAAATATACATGCTCCGTATACATGTATTAGATAAATAAAGTATCAACTTACTGGTTCACAAGTCAGCCTCTCATATAGTTCATGCAAGTTCTTGGTTGGTGTTTGTATGATTTCTCAAGTAAAAGCGGTATACAAATAAAAATATTCATGAATTAAACATGTTTTTAATAAAGTATCAACTTACTGGTATATAATGAGTCAGCCTCTCATATAGTTCATGTAAGTTCTTGTTGACCACCACATACATACGAACATTCTCCGCTAGACATATTCTACACATTGGCAGCTTTTCCATCTTATATCTGTAAGTAGGTATCACTGAAGATAAACTTATAAATTCTGCTGCATACAAATAACAGGCAACACTTGTATATTATTTTTAGGAAAGTGTCTTGACTGAGTTTAACTTTACAACTTGTAAATATTTAAGACGAACCACTTACCAATCATGAGTAGGTAAGTAGTCCAGTTTAGTTCCACGGTAAACAGCTGCGGCCGGAGAGTGTTACACTTATTATATCACTCGTACAGCAGCTTTTAATTTATATATATATTAGTTTATAGATATCATCTACTGCACTTACCGTACTGTACCGTACGTATATCGATATCAAAACAGAGATAAATTTCTTCAAGGTTTGGTTTGGTTTTTTTTTTTTTTATGGCAACTGAGCCGGTTCCGACTTCCGACTATTCTGCCAGTGTCACGTCGTGACGGAAGCACAGAGAGGCAGGCCGTCGAACTTCGTACTTCGTGGTAGGTGTTAGTCTAGCAGTTAAAATTTTAAATCATTCTCATTTATGAATGTTCTATTCTATTCTATTTTTGTTGAATGGCAATTGAAGCCGATGTCGACTATTCTGCCAATGTCAAAAGTGAGATGGAACGGCAAGTGAGAAAAAATAGATAAAAACAGTTAACATAAATAAAAAATCTTCGGTTGATACAGTTGGACTTGTTGTGTTAGTAGCGGACTGAAACAAACAAAAAATAAATAATAAATAAATATTATAATTGTTAAAACAGACATATACCACAACAACATAGACAGAGGATTTGATGTAACGGCTTATAGTTTTATACTGTTGTGGCGGATGAAAATCATCAACGCCACAAGCAGTTCGGAGGAAGGATATGTTAAAAGGGACGGAAAATTAATCGGGAGGGGGATTTTGAGTTTAGGGAGGCGGCTATATAAATCAAGAGGTGGGATGTTATCTGAACATTCAAAGAAAATGTGGTCTAGAGTACCCTCTCCTAACCCACACTCGCAGAGAGAGGAGTCGCGTGCATGGATTTTATGCAAAAAAACGGGAGTGCAACAGAAACCTAATCTGATTCTGCATAGGACGGATGTAACTGTTTTAGAGACCTTTTTGTACCCGTAGAACCAAGGTTTTGGTCTAATTGTTGGTTGCACTGCGTAATAAAACCTACCCTTTTTCCTACCAGTAATGTTCCATTGTTCCTGCCATGAAGATTGGAGTTTAATTTTTGGCAAGTTCAGCAAGTCATATCCCTGATGAGTGTTGTAGGGGAGATCAGCTGTGGTTGAAGAACAAGCGTCTTTAGCCAAAGTATCAGCACATTCATTGCCCTTAATACCACAATGGCTGGGAATCCAAACTAACTGAACGTCTTTTTGATTACCAGCATACCAGCGCAAGTAAATAACGACTTTTTAATTTTTAAAATAAGTGAGCTGTGCAATTTACTTTTGAAAGGGTTTTGTACTAAGGCTTGCAAGCTACTAAGAGAGTCAGTGAAAATTACGGCTTTTTCAATATTGTGGTGTGACTCTATGAAAAGACATGCTTCATAAAGCCACACACTCACCCGTAAACACAGAAGACTCTTTAGGGCATTTAAACTGTAAAATAATTCTGGAGTTTTGGTAGTAAACCGCAGCTCCAGTGTAACTGAGGTCAATAAATTTAGAGGCATCTGTAAAAAATCGTTGAAATTCAGACCATCGCTCTCCCACCACCGCATTGAAGGCCGAGTTTGCCGAGGGAGACTTTTTAGAAATGCCAATTTCAAAATGTATTGTTACGAGCTGGGTATGGGATAAATAAAAGCACTACCAATTGAACACACGAAATAGCTTTATTACTCGCAAAACACTAATACAGAATCGCAAAACACTATTGAACACTTTGTCGCACTTGAAATCTCTTCGAACCTTCCGTTGTCTCGCTTAAAAGTAGACTGACTTGCTGCGTCCTCTCTCAGTCCTTTTATACCCCAAACACACAATAGATATTCGAGAAAGTTCGCTATTATTCCATAAAGCATCCAGAAAAAACATTAACAAAAAAATAAACTTAAAGATAAATTAACCCACAAAGAAGAAGTTACTTTACGCCGTAGGCATACGGTCGAAATTACAATGCAAGTACCGCTGACGCCGGGCGCAGTAGTTACCTACAGAATGGAATTAGGTACCTACTAGAATTCACGCGTACTTCTCAGTCATTAGCGAGGTTTCTCGAAGATTCTAGATGACCGGCGTAACACTGCCCCCTCCTTAGACATGCTCGTCCCGAGCATCATTAGTCCCGTGATATCGCGCTAATCGGTCTCCATGCACAACCTTCGGCGCACCTCGCGGTCCCTTCTGTATTCGGTAGGTGACATCGTTGATCCTGGTCACAACTCGGTATGGTCCATCCCATTTTGCTTGCAATTTCGGGGACTTTCCCTTGCTCCGCACTGGGTTATGCAACCACACCAGAGAACTTTCATCGAAACCCCTACTGTTTGCCTTCCGATCATAACGGGTCTTCATCTTCTCAGACATCTGTTGTCCGGATTGTCTGATATGCTCATACACATCATTTAACTTATTACGCAGGTCATTTGCGTAATTCGTTACAATGCGTGGGACATCAGGGGGAGTTCCAGTTATTAAATCTGCAGGCAACCGTAGTTCCCTTCCAAAGTTCGCGAAGGCTGGAGTTACAGTCGTACTTTCGTGAACTGCACTCCGATAGGACAGAAGAAACGGCTATATGTGCTTGTCCCAATCCTTTTGCCTGCTTTCCACAACTTTTGCCAGATATCTCTCTAACGTCTGGTTGAATCTTTCCACCATTCCATCAGATTGTGGGTGGTAAGAGGTGGTTCTAGTTTTGTGTGTACCCATCAATCGACAAGTCTCCTGAAAAACTTGCGATTCAAAATTCCTCCCTTGATCGCTGTGAATTTCTAAGGGTACTCCAAAACGACAGAAGACTTCCTGAACCAATTTATCTGCGACTGTTGTAGCTTCTTGGTTAGAAATGGCGAAGACTTCTGGCCACTTTGTGAAGTAGTCCATGACAACCATGAAGTACTTGTTTGCGCTGTCACTTTCTGGAAATGGTCCCGCAATTTCCAGTGCTATCCGCTCCCAGGGGGCTCCAACGTTGTACACTTTTAATGCACCTCTGCTTCGTGTGTGGGGTCCCTTCACAGCCGCACAGCTGGTACATTTGCGACACCAGTCCTCCACATCATCTCGACAGTGGATCCAGTAGAAGCGCTCTCTGATCTTCAGGAGAGTCCTTTTTACCCCCATATGTCCTCCTGAGCATCCATCGTGGTACAGCCGTAAAACATCCGGTATCTTAGCTTTAGGAACAACCATTTGTAGATGACAGCTGTCCCCTCGAGCGTTTTCCCATTTACGGCACAACACTCCATCCTGGATCACCAAGCTGTTCCATTGTGCCCAATAACTCTTAGTGATGGAACTCATCGCAGCCACATCACTCCACTTGGGCTTCGGAGCACCAGCTTTGATCCACTCGAAGATCGGTTTGATATCAGAGTCATTTTGCTGAGCCTTCTGTATGGTTTCCTTCCATTCGTCGCTGAGATCTGTTCTTAGCCTCCTCACAGACACAACTCCCTTAGTTTCTTGCCTGGACCTCTGCATACAGTCTTCACGCCAAGGTCTTGCCAGTACGTCTTCGTCACCGCAAGTTCTCCACTGTTGCTGGGCAGTCATATCAGTCAACTTTTCCTGCTGTGATCGATCTTCCCTCAGTGTGCGTCGCTTTTTACAGTTTGGCCGTAGGTGACCACTTTCCCCACAATTGTAGCACCTAGGACTGTACTTTTGCGGACGCTGGCGTACAGGTGTAACCATAATTTGCTTCGGACAGCTTGAGCCAACATGATCCCTTTCTTTACCGGTGTAGCAGCTGGGACTGTACCCATGCAGACGGTCGCGTGTAGGTGATGCCACAACTTCTCTGATATGCTGCGTACGGTGGTCCTGCCTCACTGTCTCCACTTCTAAAGCATGGGCCAAGGCGTCTTTCAGCGTCTCGTGGTGCCCAAGTCTCACAGCAGCTCGAACTTCCAAGTCGCGAATTCCATCTACGAACGCCTGTACTAGATTTCCGTCGATGAGTGCAGGAGCTGACTGGTATGCTTTCCGAACCAGCTTTTCAACTTCGAGGGCCCACTGTTGAAAGTTCTCGGCACTACGTTGAACGCGATCCCTTAACTTGGCACGAAAGACGTGCTCCAGGTGCGCGTCGCCGTATATAGACTCTAACGCCTCCAGCAGCTGTTCGTAGGTCACATCCTTGCCGAGTGCCTCAAGAATGGTAAGGGCCTGGTCTCGGAGACCCAAGGTGAGCGCTGTCATGGCTTGCGCTTTGGTCCACCCATTCGCCTTCATAACGGCCTCAAATTGGATTTTATAGGCCGACCACGAAGATGTTCCGTCAAATGGCGGCACTTTAAACCCGCGCACCGAAGGTGCAGCAATCACTGAAGCCACAGTCCCGTCTCCAACCTTAATTTCACTCAAGGCCCTCTTCACATCGGCGATCTGAATTTCGGCCTTTGCGATACGGTTGTCGTGCTGCTGTACCTGCTCCTTCATCACGCTCAGCTCTTTGCCCTCTGATGCGTGAAGATCCTTTATCAGGAGCATCTGCTCTTGACGACGAGCCTGTTCCTCCTTGTCCCGTTGCATCTGTTCCTGCAACTGACGAGCCTGCTCCTCTTGACGACGAGCCTGCTCCTCCTGACGGCGAGCCTGTTCCTCCTTGTCCCGTTGCATCTGTTCCTGCAACTGACGAGCCTGGTCTTGCATCAGCACCATTAAGGCAGACAAGTCAGGCGCCGCTAGTGCTGGAGTAGATCCAGATGGGCCAGCGACTGGCTCTGACGTAGGCTGGACACCGCCCGGTGTCTGTGTCGGGGAGTCTCCAAATCGCCTTTGGTTCATACCTTGTTGTCGCTGACTCCTAGTACGGATACTATCCGTGTCGTCCTTGGGTAGGATTGGCATTATTTATCCCTCACTTCTGACACCAAATTGTTACGAGCTGGGTATGGGATAAATAAAAGCACTACCAATTGAACACACGAAATAGCTTTATTACTCGCAAAACACTAATACAGAATCGCAAAACACTATTGAACACTTTGTCGCACTTGAAATCTCTTCGAACCTTCCGTTGTCTCGCTTAAAAGTAGACTGACTTGCTGCGTCCTCTCTCAGTCCTTTTATACCCCAAACACACAATAGATATTCGAGAAAGTTCGCTATTATTCCATAAAGCATCCAGAAAAAACATTAACAAAAAAATAAACTTAAAGATAAATTAACCCACAAAGAAGAAGTTACTTTACGCCGTAGGCATACGGTCGAAATTACAATGCAAGTACCGCTGACGCCGGGCGCAGTAGTTACCTACAGAATGGAATTAGGTACCTACTAGAATTCACGCGTACTTCTCAGTCATTAGCGAGGTTTCTCGAAGATTCTAGATGACCGGCGTAACAGTATTTTAGGAGTGAAACAAATGACTTCATAAGCAAAGTTAAAAAGGGGTAAACTAGGATACTTAACGATTGGACATTCTAAATTTTGTAGTTGGCGAAACGTTTTTAAAATTAAGGGGAATTCTTTATGCTTCCAGAATTTTGAGCTTCTGCATAGGGCGTCTAACTCGTTCAATTTGGCTATAAGAGGATGGGAAGATCTAGTTAAGACTCTAGACAAAAAACGGGAGGCCAGATATTGCCGTCTTAGGGCCAAGGGAGGTTCAGCACACTCAACCTGCAATGCATTAACGGGTGTCGACTTTATGCAACCAGAGATGATCCGAAGGCACTTGGACTGAAGTCTGTCAAGTCCAGACAGAGCCCCTTTGTTGCATGGAACTAAGTGAAATGTACCGTAGTCTAAAACGCTACGAATCAGAGCGTTATAAACTAATTTCATGGTGTAAGGGTGGGCTCCCCACCATACACCCGTAAGAACTTTTAAAATAGAGATAACCTTCTCACATTTGCGAATTAATGAATTTATATGGTCCTTACCGGTTAATTTAGCATCTAGAGTAACGCCTAAAAATTTAACTTTATTTACTACTGGAATATCATTACCTGAAATGTCCAGTGAGATGGATGGGACCAATCTTTTACGAGAGAATACCATCGCCGAACTCTTCGGTGCGGATAGGGCCAGACCATGGCTCAAAAGCCACTGGTTCAAAGAGTCCAGAGAGAGGCATAGGGATGACGCTGCGTCTATGACGGAAGCATCTGTCACATACAAAACTAAGTCGTCTGCGTATTGCAGGATGTGACAGTTACTATTTATGCAGGTTCCCATGTCGGCTGTATAAAGATTGTAGAGGAGAGGACTGAGGACGAAACCTTGTGGGAGACCTTTCCAAGTCTGCCTCTTATCGAGATCCTCACCCTGAACTCTCAGAACCAATGAGCGAGACATGATGAGTCCACATATACATTCGATCATCTTGGCCGGAAGACTCAGCTGGTGCAGTTTCTGCCTGAGAAAGGGAAGAAGAACGTTGTCGTATGCGGAGGAGATATCTAGAAAGGCGGCAACAACGGATTCGTTTTTAGAAAACGCTAAACGGATATCCGTAACTAAAACGCCGACACTGTCCATTGTACTGAGACCTTTCCTGAAACCAAATTGGTAGTTCGGCAGTAAATCTCTCAATTCTACTATCCATTCCAGTCTATTTTTAATCAAATGTTCTAGTATTTTAGCTAAGACTGAGGCCAGGGCAATTGGTCTGTATCCATTCGGATCATCTACATGCTTGCCTGGTTTCAACAGAGGGATGACAATTTGTACCTTCCATTGGTCCGGGACCCAACCATGATTATAACAAAAGTTTAAAATATTTAAAAAATAAAGTTTAGCCTTATTTCCAGAATGACTGATAAAAGAATATGGCACACCATCAATGCCCGGAGCTGAGTCCCGGACATGACTGAGTACCACATTCAGCTCTTCTAAAGTAAATGGCGCATCAAAAGGGTCCAAAGATATATTATCTGAGGGTACAACAAGACATTCAGAAGGAAGAGGAACATAGGGTGGCGCTATTTTGTCGAAAAAACTTTCAGCTGTTTCCCTAGTGATTGGTGAGGAGATTGATGGGGAGCAACCACGTCTAAACCTGTTAACATTCTTCCACACTATTGAAATTGGGGTGGAGGGAGTTAAAGACGTGCAAAATTTAACCCAACCTGAGCGTTTCTTCCTACGGAGAAGGCGTTTGGATCTAGCATTTACTTGTAGATATTCCAACATGTTTTCCGTGGTCATCTCACCATTATAGCGTTCTTCGGCATTGTTTCTTGACCTAACTGCCAAAGTGCACTCTTGATCCCACCACGGAGGCGAGGGGATTTTGTTTCGGGCACTGTTTTTCAGTGGGAAACAAGAATCCGCACTAGAGGTAATGGCCGCTACAAAGCCTTCATAACAACTCTCAGCATGGTAGTGATCAGAAGAATCTGACAAACTTGAATTTAAATTTGGAAGAATACCGATTTTCTCATCCATTACTGAGACAAACTTAGACCAATCTGGTTTGGACAAATTATATTTCAGTAGTGGAGGAGAAGTTTTTTCTAAATAGGTCTTATTAAGCAATGAAATAACAATAGGATAATGGTCACTACCATGCGATAGGGTTGTACACTCCCAATGGGTTGAAGCAGCCAACTCAACTGAACAAAGTGTCAAATCCACACAGCTCTTTTGTTGTCCAGGAGGAGATCTGCGTGTTGGGGAGCCATTATTTAGAATGCAGAGATCTAGGTCATCCAAAATGTCCACCAAAGCTACACCAAAGGCATCACAGCGTTCGGATCCCCATCTGAAATGGTGACAGTTGAAGTCGCCCATGACCAATATTGGTCCCTGGACATTGGTGAAAATGTTTTGTAATATAACCAAAAAGTCACGATGAGGATGAGCTATATAAATTGAGAAGACTGTGATGCCTTCCACCCTTCCTGCTGCAATACTCATGTCACCCGTAAGTGAAGGTAGGGGAAGGGGCAAAAGTGGAACCTTATTGTTCACAAGAAGAGCAGATCCTCCGTAGCCATCAGGTCTGTCACATCGGAGTATGTTGTAGTGTGGCATACGGAAGCTAAGACTTGGAATAAGCCAAGTCTCAGCTACAGAACAAGCCAAAGGCTTGTACTTATTTAGGAGGAATATGAGGTCGTGCTTCTTATGCCACACGCTCCTCACACTCCACTGCAGAAATACTTGGCGAGCCGCCATTTCTAATGGATAAAAGAAGAGAAATAAGTTGATCGGCAACGTTGGACGGTGATTGAGAATTAGAAGGAGAAGAAATAAGGGTGGGTAAGAGTTTTACAAGAAGTTCAATTACAGAAATAGTGTTAACAGAGGGGACATTATTATTATTAAGAGCACAGCCATTAGGCTGTGAAAGTTGAGGATTGTAAACTATCTGCTGATGAGCAGCTTTGTCATAGGACGGGGAAAGAGGGGCATGGGATTTAGGTTTTAACGTAACAGTCTTACGGTATGACTGAGTTATCGGAGCCTTGGCAGCATTAGCATAATTGCGAGACACTGTTGGGATAGTTTTGCTAGCTTCAGCATAAGGCATCGATTTCTCAGCCATCATTGTCTTGATAGCCTTCTGTCTACCATACTCGGGGCATGACTTGCTATTGGCGAAGTGATTCCCCGAGCATAATATACAAAAAGCCTCTTGTTCAGTAATGCTGCAGCCATCACCGGGGTGATCATGGCCGCACTTACTGCAGCGTGGATTGGATCTGCATAAATTAGCTACATGTCCGAATCTGCAGCATTTTCGGCATTGAATTGTTGGGGAATATGTATTGCTCAACAGTGAGGGATGTGTAGCAGCAGTATATCCGTGGTGGTAAGACTTGGCCATCAAAAGTGATGACGCAAGTTTCTGTGGGTTTCCACTCAGTCACACCGTCTTTAAATACTTTCCTATTAATGCGGCGGATCTTGTAAAGAGTCTTTTAAGCCTGTTACATGATACGTATTTTTTTATTTAATTTGTAGGCACCACGGTGGTGTTGCCATATAATAATTCACTTATTGGTTGATTTAGAATCGTGAAGTGGTCACACTGGCTTTTTCTTTTTGAGGCTGGCAAGTTGACTTTGACATTTGTCACTTTTCGACCTATAGCTTTTGGACAGAATGGCGTAATTTCAGCGCCGATATAAATCTTGAAGTATTACTTCAGATGGGCGGCATCTAATCCCAATTATGTGGTAGCCGATTGCCCTTGTCAGCATCCTAATTGGATAGCTCATATTTTTTATGGTAAGTGAATTTTTTCGTGATTTCGGTCCGTTCCGCGTTGTCATGGCTAAATTGATAGCAGACGCTAATAGTTCCGATATTTAATTGTTTCAGGATCTTTTAACTTGATTAAGTACTTATTTGTCTGGATTCATTCATCTACTGATGACCACATTTTGATATTTTGGAAGAAACGGTAAGTTTAATTGTTTTTGGTCGCAACCAACTCGGTCGACATTTGTTTTTACCAACGCTGAATATCAGCTAACGATTATTCATGTTTGTTTTCAGCCACAAGGCGTTTTTTTCTACTACTTAAAATTTTAGAAGCTCGCCCCTACCAATATATAGCATGGACCGCCTTTGGCATCCCAGCGGAAATGCATATCACCAAGATGAGCATTAATCTTTTGGTTGATAACATAATCGACGGAATTTGGTATGGTTTGTGATACATAACGTAGATCATCTATTTGACAAAGTGCAATAATGACAGGTCTTAAAAGATTGTTCCATTTTAGTTTTAGTTATATATAATAGAAAGGAATTCTCTTGTTTATTTCTACCAGCAGCCTTCGGGTAATAAAATCGCTCTATAATTTTCATGCTCGATTTTTATTGATACCTTCCCGCTTGAAGATTAAAAGTCTCAAGCTCCCGCAGGTAAGTCTATCTTTGGCATAGTTTTGTGTGCACTCCAGGCGCCCGAATTTTTTACATCAACTTATATTTTTATTTGGAGTACAACACATTTATAAATAATAACTCACTCTTACACACATACATTAAATATTATAATTTTTTAATATTACAATCTTAAGGATAGGTCCGCATCCTGAGGGAACAGATAAATAAGTTATGGCCTCTTCTTCACTGATATCAGAAGGGACACCAGTAAATACACCCATCCTGGTAATATTAAATGTTGGGATTGTAGCTGAGTACCTAAACTTTGCCAACAAACTATTAACCAAAAAAGAGTTTGCATCCTGAGGGGATACAAATTCAACAGACACGCGGTTTCGGCCTACTCTCTTAACACCACCACGAACAATGTTTGCAATGTTGTTATTGATTAAAAACTTTCCAAAGTTAACAGGGTGCAAAGTGGTCCCTGAGTTTGGTTGGGATTCCAAGCGAGTAACATGGACAAGATAGGGGGATTTATCCATGACTGAATATTTGGAACGACCAATTTGGCTTTTGGATAGTTTGCTAGGAGGGGATGGTGTCAATATTTCCTCATTACCGGGGCGTTTGCGTGAGTTTTGAGGTTGAGATTGAGATACATCCATCTCAGCAACACTACAGGCAACATCCGCGAATTGGGACAAAGGGTTCGGGGTAAATAATGATGGGGAAATTGGGATATCGGGAGGGTCAGGGTCTGGCGGTTTATTCCTCTCCATCTTGGATGTTAATGGATGAAAAACAATACAAACACAGTACTCACCTGTTTACAAACACAATAACAACACAAATAAACAGAAACAAGTCACAAATATAACAACAATCACACAAAAACAGCTAAAAATCTCTAGACACACGTGCTATCCAAGACACCCGTGGCAAGCCAGCCAACATATATATAGGTACTTTACTCTTTGAACAGATCATTTATGAATGTTGCCAAATGGTTTGGGTGGTGGATCAATTTTTTTTTTTTTTTTTTTTTTTTTTTTATGGCAACTGAGCCGGTTCCGACTATTCTGCCAGTGTCACGTCGTGACGGAAGCATAGAGAGGCAGGCCGTCGAACTTCGTACTTCGTGGTAGGTGTTAGTCTAGCAGTTAAAATTTTAAATCATTCTCTTTTATGAATGTTGCCAAAATGTTGATTAATTTAGGGGAGAAGTGGGAAAGAAGGGTATGAAAGTTGGTTGGGAGAGGTATATTGAAATTGGAAATTTTTTGGTACAGGTCAACGGATTTATTATTTAAGGAGCAGGAGAAGAAAATATGATCTAAAGTACCCTCCGCAAGACCACACTCGCATAGGGAACTATCCCGGGCATGGATTTTGTACAGGAACACAGGGCTACAACAATGTCCGAGTCTTAGTCTACAGAGGGACGAAACAGTTCTCTTCGACAATTTAGGGCATTTAAAAAACCAAGGCCGACGCTGGATTTCAGGCTGTATAGCAGCATAGTAATGGCCCTTGGTCCTAGAAGTCGTCTTCCATGTTTCCGTCCATGAATTAAATAGCTTGGGTTTGGCACTGTTTCGCAAATCGTAGTTGTGCGCAACGTAGTGCTTTCGATCAGCCGGATTAGATGTGGCATACTTTGCTAACGAATCAGCGCATTCATTGCCAACAATACCCGTGTGACCGGGGATCCAGGCTATCTCGACGTCCAAGCCGTTTTGGGAGAGATCAAACAACAAGCTCTTTATATCCATAATAATATGACTATTAATGTTACTGTGAAGTTGGTTTTGTTTTAGGGCCTGAATACTACTATGGGAATCTGAAAAAATTACTGATCTAGTTATTTTATGGGACTTAATATAGCATAGGGCTTCTAAAATACCAGTACACTCCCCTGTAAAGACTGATGCTTCTGGTGGGCATTGAAAAAGTAAAACTATCTTAGAATTTTGAAAATAGACTGCCACGCCAGTACATTCACTTTCCGAAAATTTTGAAGCGTCTGTGAAGAATAAGTTCCAGCCTTCCCAATAACGCTTGACAGCTAACTCAAAGTCATCTCTAGCATCTTGAGGATTCCGGTGGATCAATTACAAATACAAGCTACTTTTGACACTGACATGTCATATTTGACATTTCAAGGTTCTCGAAGAAGGTACCATAGAGGTAGCTTGTCTATGGAAGGTACAGAGTTGGGTACAGAGTATGTAAACATGACATTTATTATTATGCTCCGTCAATAAACATTTAAAAAATCTAATTTACAAGATCATACATTTCAATATCTTGTAATAATTCACACGTTTAGCGGTTAGAACCGTGAGTTACTTCTATCATATACTGTGAACCGTGAGTTACTTTTGACTGGCCTGTTGGTCTAGTGGTTAGTGACCCTAACTGCTATGCCGGAGGTCGTGGGTTCGATTCCCACCCAGGACAAATTTTTGTGTGATGAGCACGATCATTTTGTTCTGTGTCTGGGTGTAATTTATCTATAATATGTATGTATTTAGAAATATATAAGTATGTTTATCAGTTGTCTAGTACCCATAACACCAGCTCTGCTTAGCTTGGGACTAGATGGCGTTGTGGAATATTATTATTATTATTATTATATTTTGATTATTTGGTGTCGCGACGGCGCGTGGGTTTCTCTTCTTCATATTATTTTCTGGTTATCTCCAGGTTTACAATGTGCTTTGTTTTTAAAGTAATAATATAGGATTGTACTGCTCCGCTTTGATGTGAAGAGAAATCCCCGCCTCACGATATATCAGAGATACTCACCGATACGGATCACACCCCGATACGGATTATCTCCCAATCCAGACTCTTACGCTTCGGTCCTCAAAGGCACCGAAGGTTTTATCATCATGTCGACCATCAGTCCATCCGACTCCTCAAGCGCACCTAGGATATCTGTAAGTTTAAGTACCCATGAATATTTGGGTTAAGTATCACCTATCTGTTCTTAATTTATTATAGCTGTTTATAGTAATAACTCAATTGCTATATCTATGATGAAAATTACTTCAATTTCTTATTATTAATGTTTGTGATTGTGACACCTATGTGCTAATCAGATTAACGGATTTTCTCCACCTCTGCAAAAGCACGCATTCCAGATTTACATAAGCCCATCGCCTTGTCTTCTGGAATGCTCCCCCTTGAATCATCATATAACACATGACAATATATTATTACAACGTCCGTCGACGTTTGCGCCCGTCGACGCCTTAGGCCATGGGGGACCAAATAGGAGATTTATAAGAGAGGTTGGCCTACGACACTTCTTACAAACTCCAGCGTTAAAGCGTGTCCGGACGAACCGCCCGGTGTGTCGCTATTACGCCTCCAGCCGAATGCTGAAGGCACGATCACACCTTTAATAGATTAGGTGTCCCAAATTATTAAGCAGGCAAAAGTACCTACATGTACTCAACATCAATTACCAAACATATCAAATTTATAATCCTTACAGAATCAGATAGATAATACTTAGCTTTCCCGGCGGCGCGCATCACGGGTGACAAGAATCTCCATATGATCCTTTTGCACTGAATTTACTTTACTCAAATTATATCATCTATTATTCTGACAGAATATGTTATGTTTTGGCGCCATCTAAAGAACGGCTTCGTTTTGGTAGCGTCAAGTTGTCAATACTGATTTAGTGTTGCTGTTTCATTAATGTTGTGCAATTATATATTTATACATATTTGTAGGTTTGGAACATCGCGATTTCATCTTTCGCGACACTCCCGACGACGACAAAAGTTACACGTATTCCATCAAGTCTCGCGTCCACTCTCGGATCTTCTCTCGAGCCTTCAAGGACGCGTTTCTCACATCTCTCACTTCAGGAGTTTGTGTTATCTCATTTGTATCAGTGCTTTTAGGTATGCTATCATTATTGTGTTCTTCATCATGAATTGTTGGTTCTTCATTTCCTGTGGTAAGTGTTCTCTGAGTTATTTTCTTTTCTATCTCTTCTCTATTTATGTGTTTTTCTATTTCAGGTTTGTCAACGGGTTCTACAGCGGTTTGTGGCGTTGTAGATATTTCTTCGGAAATAATAGTTGAGTCGAGTTCTTCTAGCAGAGGTAAGTCATCCCATGTTGGTGTAACATCTTCTCTTTCAAACTCAAATATAACCTTTTCTTTTCCAGATATATCTTCTTCAACCTCCAATGGATACAGATGTGCGATGGAACGAGTGAATTCCGTATCATTCACTTTTACTCGTGCCACTCTGCATTGACCGTCGGCTCCTTTCAATACAGATATAATTTTTCCAACTTTCCAGTTCTCTCGGTTCTTCGTATCTCCTTTAATCTGGACGATATCTCCTAGTTTCGGAATTTCTAATTTTGTTATTCTTGGTTCTTTAAGAGAGTGTCGGTATCTCTCCCTTAGACTTGGCAGGTACTGATCGATGAACATTCTCTTAAACTCTTTCAGCATGTTTTGACCACGTTTCCAACCTTCCACTAGATTCTGTTTTGTTACTGTGCCTTCTTGTGGAAATTCTGCATCTGAAGGTGTTGTCACGATGCATTTATTGAGGGTTAGAAAATCTGAGGGTTTGAGAATATCCTCTAGATCAGAACCTACACACGTCAGTGGGCGTGTGTTTAATACTGCTTCTATCTCTTTTATGATTGTACTTAGTTGATTATCTGACAGTAAACTTTTCGTTAGAGTTCTCTTGAGACAGTGTTTAACTAGTCCAACAAGTCTCTCATAGAATCCTCCATGCCACGGTGCTAACTGTGGAATGAATTTCCATTCTATTTTATTAGTGATGCAATAGTTGCTTGACAGTATTTCTGCAGTTAATTTAAATTGTAGTGCGTTATCTGAAACTATTCGTGTTGGTATTCCTCTGCAAGATATAAATCTTCGTAGTGCTAATAGACATTCCTCAGCCGTAAGATCCCTAACGACTTCCAAGTGTATAGCACGTACTGCTAGACATGTATACAGACATATCCATCTTTTTTCTGATTTATTACTTGTCTTTACTTGAAGAGGACCCAAATAATCTATTCCGGTATATGTAAAAGGTGAACTATAGTTTACTCTTTCCTTAGGAAGCGCTGGAGTAGTTGGTAATTTGAATGGACCATCCTCCATGTTTGACACAATTTGTGCATTTTCTTAATATTTTCTTTACCTGGCTTCTTCCTTGGGGAATCCAGTACGATAATCTGATCAAACTTAAGGTGTGGTTGACCCCTACATGATAGTTTTTCTCATGTGTTTCTAGGATCATTGTGTTAGTGAAATCACAATCTTTTGGGATTAATATTGGATATCTTTTATCGTAAGACCAATCAGCGTTTTGTAACCTTCCTTTGTAACGTAGGATACCGTCTATGTCGGTAAATACTCCTAAGTTTCGTTGTAAGTTGGTATCTTTACCCTCTACTTCCTCAGGGAAATGTTCCTTTTGAATCCTTTTGATCTTTTGTGTATGTGATAGCGTATTGTCCTCACAGTTTTCTGTGGAGCTGTTTCGTGTTTCTTTATCTAATTGATTTCTCCGTTCCTGCTCTTTTGAGATCTTTTCATCACTCGTGAGATCCTCCCCAACAGGAAAAGAAAAGTCATGTTCCGCAGAAGAACATGTGAGACTTATAGCGACTTCAGTTTCATTAAGTAAAGTTTCGGCTCTACAACCTTTCGGCCAAGTTCTGGAGTCTTCCAGTAGAAAATTTGGTCCGGATAGCCATTTCTGCTTGTCTTCCATAGAACTTGTGGGTCTAGTAGCCACGTCTGCTGGGTTTAATTCTGTTGGAACATATCTTACTGTTACTGGTGTATTTTTCTTTATTTCGTCTATCCTCCTTGCAACGAATGGTGGTAGTAGTTTGTTGCCATAATACCAATCAATCACTATTTGACTATCTGTCCATATAGTGTTTTCTGTAAATTCAAAGTCCAGGAACTTGGTTACGTACTTGAGCAACCGGCTACCTATTAGAACACCTAATAGTTCAAGCCTTGGGATTTTCAAATTGTCCTGATCCTTGATGGGTACCACTCGTGATTTTCCTATTACAAAACTCAATTCTTTTCCATTAGAAATGTATACAACTGCAGCATAAGCTTTGGTTGATGCATCCGTGAAAACGTGCAGTCGAATATTGTCATCACCAGCTTGTTTGAAGTATTTCCTTGGTAAAACAATGTTTTTTGTGTCTTCTAGTTGTTCTCTGATAATTTGCCATTCATTGGTCCATTCTTCTGGTAATGGGGTATCCCATTTGAATTTATGTATCCACAGATTTTGTAGTAAAAGTTTTGCTTGTAATAAATCTGGTGCAGCATATCCACATGGGTCGTAGACTGACGCTATGTTTTTTAGTATTTCTCTCTTGGTAGTGGCTTCTGTAGTCTTTCTTGGTCTCAATCTGATCGTATCTTCTCCTGTGTTCCAATTCAGTCCTAATACTTTAACTTCTACATCTTTGCAGACATCCGATGAAGAAATGCTTTCTGAGAATTGTTTGGAATTCGAACTCCATTCTCTAAGATTCATTGAAATCTCTTCAAATGCGATTTTACACGACTCATACATCGCTGTCGCTTCTTGTACAGATTCCGCTCCTGTGACAAGGTTATCGACGTAGATGTCATTCACTATGCGTTTTAGACTTTCTTCATTGGAACGCAATAGATGATGTTTCAAAGTAGCATTCAGAAGAAATGGACTAGATATCACTCCAAATGGTACGCGACAGAATCGTAAGTGCAGGATGTTATCTTTCGTGGCCGCCCTTTTTGTGTCTTTCAACCATAAGAATCGAGTTACGTCTTTGTCCCTTTCGTGTAATGCTATTTGTAGAAAAGCCTTTTCAACGTCTGCTGTTATTCCTATCGGATGTGACCTAAACCTTAACAACATTCCGGTCAAGTCTTCTAGCATAAGTGGACCGCAATGTAAGCATTCATTTAATCTTTTGCTATGCTTAGTCTTTGCCGAAGCGTCGTAGACTATGCGAGTTGGCTTACCCGGATGACTAACACCGTGATGTGGCAGGTAGTGTATAGGATGATCTACATCTTCGATTCTTTTTTCATTGTCTGGTACACTTTCAATTATTTCTTTTGCTAATTGTTCTTTCAATGTAGTGTCGTACGCTGTTAGTGAATCGGAATCTAATCGTTTGAGTAGGTTGACTAGTCTGCCTATAGCTAGGCCGTAATTAGTCTCTAAATTAGGTGGGTAATCTATCCATGGCCAACTAACAGTGTACCTATCATTTACTAGTTCTATGGTATCATTGAATTGGTTGATTACTTCTTCGTCCCTAGTCAATTTTGGCGAATCGCATATTCCAATGGATTCTAGTTCCCATAAGCATTTGAGGTTTCCATTGTATAATGGAAGATCCGGTGGTGTTAATTTGTTTTCTACTCCCTGAAAGTAAGTTATTACTGACAACGTGTCAGTGGATTTCGTATTAGTTTTCCCAGTCAGTATATAACCGAATTTAGAGTCAATCAAGAATAAATTATCTTCCAGTTGAATTTTGTCTTCAAGGATGAACGAAATGTAGAAGTCATTGCCGATCAATATGTCTATTTTGGGTGACAATGAGCCGTCATCCGCCAATATCAGATCATCTTTGTGTTTACCTATGTCGATACCAGGGAAAGGAACTCCATTTGAAATATGAGGAACAACGTTTGCTTCTATTTGCAAAACATTATTTGTCCTTGTTCGTATCTGTAACCTGACTACGGGGCTTTCTATTACTTGGGGAGTTTTCGATCCAAACGTGAAAACTGATAAGGTACTTTCCTCTTCGATAGGAAGGTTCAATTTTAAAGCTACTTCTTGCGTTATATAAGTACGTTGACTACCCGAGTCCAACAGTACTCGACATGCCCTTTCACTTGAATCCTCGTCTTTACGTTGAGCCTTAACTATCGCCGTTTGTAATATAGTGGAGCTTATAGAATTGACATGAAGCGTCTTAACCTCCTCGGTTTTATTTATGCAATTCTTATAACAAAATGCTCTGTTATGATGGCCAATTTTGTTGCAGTGTACACATTTGATTGGTTTTTTACAATCTTTTACTTGATGACTTCTACCTAGGCAGGCAAAACAGAGATCCTTTACTTTCTTTTTCCTCTCTTCCACAGTTTTAACAACATCGCATTGATCATTGAAGTGCGATCCTTGGCAAAAAATACATTGAAGTTTCCTTTTCTTTATCATGGGCCTGTCTCTGCTACTTCCTTGTTCTTGAGGTCTTCTTCTAGTGGACTGACTATCGTAGTTAATGTTTTTATGGAATGGTTTTTTCTCACTGAACCTTTCTTCCCTTTTATTCCCTGGGCGAGGTTGACTTGGATTGTAGTTGTTGTGATTTCTGTTGGGTTTTACGAATTTTCCCTTCTTGTTGTATGAACTTGTGTGTAACGTCTGGGTGGTATACTCTTCCAGTTTTTCGGAAGTGATCCTATTTGCGTCTTCCCTAGCAGCTATTATGGTTTCCAAATGTTGACGGATTTCTTCTATTGAGTCGGTTTTTGCTTTTATTTTGAGTTCATACACTATGTCCGAGGGCATCTTTTCTAGGATCATGAATCTGAGATGATCGTGATCGACGTTTTGATTCAGCGATTTTAGGATTCTTAAATGTCTTTCTATTTGACCAAATGTGTTTCTCGCCTCTGTTACGTTGCCTTTGGAGGCTTTCGGTACTTTGTATAACGCGGCGTAGTGCGCGTCTATGATGTGATTTTCTTTACCATATCTATTTTTCAGTGTAGAAACAGCTATTTCATAGTTCTTATTAGTGGTCTCGATCCCTTCGATGACCTTCTTTGCTTCGCCTTTCAAAGAACCTTTAAGGTATAACAGTTTGTCTACCTCTGATAAGTCTCTATTTCCTACATTGGAGCAGAATTGGTCCCAAAATTGATGCCATTCCAGAATGTCTCCGGAAAATTCTGGCAAACTTAACTTGGGTAATTTCCCCATTAATGCCGTATTCCTACCCGGTAATACAGTTAGTGCAGAGTTTCCTTTTATCCTTTTCAGTTTGATATTCATTTCCGCTAGAACCTCCTCACCGTTTAGCTGTACTTCACTAAAGGAAGTGACTTCTTCCACGAAAGATTGCATTTCATTTATTGATAGACTATTGTTTAACTCAGTTCCAAACCTTTTCACCGCTACATCTAGCTTACCTAGCACTATTTCTAGATTTTCGGAATTTTCTTTATTAACATTATCTTTATAGGTAAGAGCTTCTTCAGTTAGTTTAGAGATAGCATTCGATATAGATTCAAGTCGTTTTATAAGAATTTGTTCCATTTTGAAATTCTGAAATAATATTTTATAATTTTATACCCAGTATCCTAAGTTAAGGATTTACATCTTGCATATTGTTAAATTTCCAAATTACGTGGTGTTCACAATATAATAAAAATGAAAAAAAATGAAAATTTGGTTAACATCCTGTATGACCAAAAACTTATTTAAAACTTCACATGAACAAAGAACTTTACCAACATCTGGTATATAATGGAATGATATTTTATTAACGTCCTGTATATAAAACAGAAAAGTTTTTATTGACACTCTGTATAAAACAGAAAAGTTTTATTGACAACCTGTTTAGAACAGAAAAGTTTTTATTGACCTCCTGCATAAAACAGAAAAGTTTTCCAAGTTAAAAGCAAGGAATATTTTACTATCTTTAAGATATTACATTCTCCATGATAAACTCAACCACTGAATTATATGTGCCAGGAAAATTCCCTTGTACCTACGAAGTTTCCATATTAACTCAGAATTTGTTCATATTACCATTGCTGTCCGACAGGTAAAACTGGTTAATTTCATTATTTTAAATTTTCCTGAATTTATTTAAAATTTCTATGTCATCCAATTATCCCCTCCTGACTTTTCTTCCATTCTCCCCTGTTAACCATCATACAATTATTTACCTTTTTCTCTCATATCATTTCTCAAACAATCCATCCATTGTTTCTTTTGTTTTCCTCTCACCATCATTTATATTGTTGATGTTGTTTATGTTGTTTAATTACTTACTCATAAACATGTAAGATTCCAACACCATTTGTGTATGCATCCACAAATGATGTTAGGTTTAACCTACATCAACTTAGTAATTAGTTACTTAGTACACTTTAGTAGTTAACATGAAACGATGCATTCAGTCAGTTAGGGATGATATGTATAACATGACACAAGTTATAATGTACAATCCAGTTTCCTCCGCCAGAGTATTTTATTAGTTTTATGAGAATATATCAATTTTATGCTCAGTTCTTCAAAGTAACTAGTAAGATAAACTTACAGTAAGCGTTGATGTACCCTTTTAATACTTAGTAGCAGTGATCTGTATATGAGATGTTAGGTGTGTAGAATCAGCGGCACGCAACTGCCTTCATTTGCCCATCTTTAAGGAGAGTATTAGGTATAAACAAACAGTTTTATGCGAACTCATACATAGTAATGTTATCTTTAGGTAATAATCGTAAAATATTTTACCTGATAATCTTCTTAATTACTCCTAAGTTATGTTAAGCTTCCCTTCCGTGCGTGGAGGTAGGTATAACTTCCTTTGAATTATTTCACCCAAACATCAGTTTCCTATTTATGATAGGAGCACTTTTCACAGTTAAACGAATTACGTTTACTATACACAATACGTAACAGGTTTCTGATGGTTTTATTCCTTTAAAGAAAGTAACGAACTAAGTTTTAGTTTTTTCGATATTCAATATGACACACGAGACGTTGCCGTTTAGTTTACCATCGCCAGTTCGCCATTTTGAATGAATGGAAAATTTTCCCGGTCGAATTTCATGATTCGTGAAAATTGGAATTCCGTCAAGTGTTCAGTGCAAAAGGACTTAATATATTATTCAGTAAATTACTTTTGAATTTTACTTGAACTGTATATAAGATTTATAAGTTTTAACTCGTTAAAAGTAAGATAATTTTCATTCGAGCTTAACGCATATTATTTCTAACTTCCGGTCAAAAAGAGCATTAGGTACACATTCTGCCGAATTTAACACCATGACAGTATTATCAAAACCGCGCCCAATTCAAATCAATTCAAATTAGGCTGTTTAACTCGCTCATAACGACACGTTTTAAATCCATTCAATTTGCAGCAACTTCGAGAATCTTTCATCTCAGCTTGCCGTTTTCTTTTTTTTTTTTTTTTTTTTTTTTTATTCAGTTAAATGAACGTTTACTCATCATTACCATGACGTTCGAATTTTGTCGCCTGTGAGTGAATTTTATGGACATCCGCTTATTGAACGTTAGTTCCAATCGGATTACATAGATGTCGCTGACAACCTGATTTGTACACGATTGTCTCTTATTCTTATAATTTAACTTTAAGAGTCTGGATTGGTTTTATGCCTTGGGATACTTTTTAGCTTGCTTCAAAGCTTTGATCCCAGCATCTCCACCATGTCGCGACGGCGCGTGGGTTTCTCTTCTTCATATTATTTTCTGGTTATCTCCAGGTTTACAATGTGCTTTGTTTTTAAAGTAATAATATAGGATTGTACTGCTCCGCTTTGATGTGAAGAGAAATCCCCGCCTCACGATATATCAGAGATACTCACCGATACGGATCACACCCCGATACGGATTATCTCCCAATCCAGACTCTTACGCTTCGGTCCTCAAAGGCACCGAAGGTTTTATCATCATGTCGACCATCAGTCCATCCGACTCCTCAAGCGCACCTAGGATATCTGTAAGTTTAAGTACCCATGAATATTTGGGTTAAGTATCACCTATCTGTTCTTAATTTATTATAGCTGTTTATAGTAATAACTCAATTGCTATATCTATGATGAAAATTACTTCAATTTCTTATTATTAATGTTTGTGATTGTGACACCTATGTGCTAATCAGATTAACGGATTTTCTCCACCTCTGCAAAAGCACGCATTCCAGATTTACATAAGCCCATCGCCTTGTCTTCTGGAATGCTCCCCCTTGAATCATCATATAACACATGACAATATATTATTACAACGTCCGTCGACGTTTGCGCCCGTCGACGCCTTAGGCCATGGGGGACCAAATAGGAGATTTATAAGAGAGGTTGGCCTACGACACTTCTTACAAACTCCAGCGTTAAAGCGTGTCCGGACGAACCGCCCGGTGTGTCGCTATTACGCCTCCAGCCGAATGCTGAAGGCACGATCACACCTTTAATAGATTAGGTGTCCCAAATTATTAAGCAGGCAAAAGTACCTACATGTACTCAACATCAATTACCAAACATATCAAATTTATAATCCTTACAGAATCAGATAGATAATACTTAGCTTTCCCGGCGGCGCGCATCACGGGTGACAAGAATCTCCATATGATCCTTTTGCACTGAATTTACTTTACTCAAATTATATCATCTATTATTCTGACAGAATATGTTATGTTTTGGCGCCATCTAAAGAACGGCTTCGTTTTGGTAGCGTCAAGTTGTCAATACTGATTTAGTGTTGCTGTTTCATTAATGTTGTGCAATTATATATTTATACATATTTGTAGGTTTGGAACATCGCGATTTCATCTTTCGCGACATTTGGCGTTTCCAAACTGCACTAAATTCTCCATCAAAGGAAATAACTGTTTGTAAACATCAATTGCATGTGTTGTGACGAGTGAGTCACGAATTAGCTGATAATAATTATAATCATACTAATAATGTTAGACCGAAATGTGTAACAAACTAGTCATACATAACAATTTAATGGCAACACCAAACCCATAGAGTAATCACCAAAGTTACAGAACATTTATAGTCTGTGGGACTTGCTTTGCCGCTTCATTTTAGTCATTTAGGCGCGCAAGACGCAAGCTATGAAAGTAGTTATTTCAATGAGTGTAAAGTAAAAGTGATTAGTGTCCTGATGGAGGCGTCCAACCTGGTGGCGACTCATCTAGGAGAAATATAAGCTAAGTGGTATCACTAAAGTAGTGGTTTAGAGGTTCCCCACCTAAATCCCTAGACTCTAGATTCCCTAACTTTGTAGGAGATCTTGGGTGTCGTTAACTTATGCGATCTTCGATGAAGTCGAGGAGCTTGGCATCTGTTAAATTAAGAGGTTTTCGTGGAAGGCGAGAACCTCATGAAAATGAGACTGGGCGAAAGGCCGTGATCAGTCTGGTAGGAGAACTTCGGTGCTGCAATACGAGGTCTCTACCAATGGCGCTAGTTGGGTGTACACGAAGGTACATTGCAATAGTGATATGCCATGAGCAACAGTTCTAAGAGGTTTCGTGGAAGGCGAGAACCTCATGAAAATGAGACTGGGCGAAAGGCCGTGATCAGTCTGGTAGGAGAACTTCGGTGCTGCAATACGAAGTCTCTACCAATGGTGTCGCGACGGCGCGTGGGTTTCTCTTCTTCATATTATTTTCTGGTTATCTCCAGGTTTACAATGTGCTTTGTTTTAAAGTAATAATATTGGATTGTACTGCTTCGCTTTGATGTGAAGAGAAATCCCCGCCTCACGATATATCAGAGATACTCACCGATACGGATCACACCCCGATACGGATTATCTCCCAATCCAGACTCTTACGCTTCGGTCCTCAAAGGCACCGAAGGTTTTATCATCATGTCGACCATCAGTCCATCCGACTCCTCAGGCGCACCTAGGATATCTGTAAGTTTAAGTACCCATGAATATTGGGTTAAGTATCACCTATCTGTTCATAATTTATTATAGGTAGCTGTTTATAGTAATAACTCAATTGCTATATCTATGATGAAAATTACTTCAATTTCTTATCATTAATGTTTGTGATTGTGACACCTATGTGCTAATCAGATTAACGGATTTTCTCCACCTCTGCAAAAGCACGCATTCCAGATTTACATAAGCCCATCGCCTTGTCTTCTGGAATGCTCCCCCTTGAATCATCATATTATAACACATGACAATATATTATTACAACGTCCGTCGACGTTTGCGCCCGTCGACGCCTTAGGCCATGGGGGACCAAATAGGAGATTTATAAGAGAGGTTGGCCTACGACACTTCTTACAAACTCCAGCGTTAAAGCGTGTCCGGACGAACCGCCCAGTGTGTCGCTATTACGCCTCCAGCCGAATGCTGAAGGCACGATCACACCTTTAATAGATTAGGTGTCCCAAATTATTAAGCAGGCAAAAGTACCTACATGTACTCAACATCAATTACCAAACATATCAAATTTATAATCCTTACAGAATCAGATAGATAATACTTAGCTTTCCCGGCGGCGCGCATCACGGGTGACAAGAATCTCCATATGATCCTTTTGCACTGAATTTACTTTACTCAAATTATATCATCTATTATTCTGACAGAATATGTTATGTTTTGGCGCCATCTAAAGAACGGCTTCGTTTTGGTAGCGTCAAGTTGTCAATACTGATTTAGTGTTGCTGTTTCATTAATGTTGTGCAATTATATATTTACATTTGTAGGTTTGGAACATCGCAATTTCATCTTTCGCGACACTCCCGACGACGACAAAAGTTACATGTATTCCATCAAGTCTCGCGTCCACTCTCGGATCTTCTCTCGAGCCTTCAGGGACGCGTTTCTCACATCTCTCACTTCAGGAGTTTGTGTTATCTCATTTGTATCAGTGCTTTTAGGTATGCTATCATTATTGTGTTCTTCATCATGAATTGTTGGTTCTTCATTTCCTGTGGTAAGTGTTCTCTGAGTTATTTTCTTTTCTATCTCTTCTCTATTTATGTGTTTTTCTATTTCAGGTTTGTCAACGGGTTCTACAGCGGTTTGTGGCGTTGTAGATATTTCTTCGGGAACAATAGTTGAGTCGAGTTCTTCTAGCAGAGGTAAGTCATACCATCTTGGTGTAACATCTTCTCTTTCAAACTCAAATATAACCTTTTCTTTTCCAGATATATCTTCTTCAACCTCCAATGGATAAAGATGTGCGATGGAACGAGTGAATTCCGTATCATTCACTTTTACTCGTGCCACTCTGCATTGACCGTCGGCTCCTTTCAACAAAGATATAATTTTTCCAACTTTCCAGTTCTCTCGGTTCTTCGTATCTCCTTTAATCTGGACGATATCTCCTAGTTTCGGAATTTCTAATTTTGTTATTCTTGGTTCTTTAAGAGAGTGTCGGTATCTCTCCCTTAGACTTGGCAGGTACTGATCGATGAACATTCTCTTAAACTCTTTCAGCATGTTCTGTCCACGTTTCCAACCTTCCACTAGATTCTGTTTTGTTACTGTGCCTTCTTGTGGAAATTCTGCATTTGAAGGTGTTGTCACGATGCATTTATTGAGGGTTAGAAAATCTGAGGGTTTGAGAATATCCTCTAGATCAGAACCTACACACGTCAGTGGGCATGTGTTTAATACTGCTTCTATCTCTTTTATGATTGTACTTAGTTGATTATCTGACAGTAAACTTTTCGTTAGAGTTCTCTTGAGACAGTGTTTAACTAGTCCATCAAGTCTCTCATAGAATCCTCCATGCCACGGTGCTAACTGTGGAATGAATTTCCATTCTATTTTATTAGTGATGCAATAGTTGCTTGACAGTATTTCTGCAGTTAATTTAAATTGTAGTGCGTTATCTGAAACTATTCGTGTTGGTATTCCTCTGCAAGATATAAATCTTCGTAGTGCTAATAGACATTCCTCAGCCGTAAGATCCCTAACGACTTCCAAGTGTATAGCACGTACTGCTAGACATGTATACAGACATATCCATCTTTTTTCTGATTTATTACTTGTCTTTACTTGAAGAGGACCCAAATAATCTATTCCGGTATATGTAAAAGGTGAACTATAGTTTACTCTTTCCTTAGGAAGCGCTGGAGTAGTTGGTAATTTGAATGGACCTCCTCCATGTTTGACACAATTTGTGCATTTTCCTAATATTTTCTTTACCTGGCTTCTTCCTTGGGGAATCCAGTACGATAATCTGATCAAACTTAAGGTGTGGTTGACCCCTACATGATAGTTTTTCTCATGTGTTTCTAGGATCATTGTGTTAGTGAAATCACAATCTTTTGGGATTAATATTGGATATCTTTTATCGTAAGACCAATCAGCGTTTTGTAACCTTCCTTTGCAACGTAGGATACCGTCTATGTCGGTAAATACTCCTTAGTTTCGTTGTAAGTTGGTATCTTTACCCTCTACTTCCTCAGGGAAATGTTCCTTTTGAATCCTTTTGATCTTTTGTGTATGTGATAGCGTATTGTCCTCACAGTTTTCTGTGGAGCTGTTTCGTGATTTTTTATCTAATTGATTTCTCCGTTCCTGCTCTTTTGAGATCTTTTCATCACTCGTGAGATCCTCCCCAACAGGAAAAGAAAAGTCATGTTCCGCAGAAGAACATGTGAGACTTATAGCGACTTCAGTTTCATTAAGTAAAGAAATTTCGGCTCTACAACCTTTCGGCCAAGTTCTGGAGTCTTCCAGTAGAAAATTTGGTCTGGATAGCCATTTCTGCTTGTCTTCCATAGAACTTGTGGGTCTAGTAGCCACGTCTGCTGGGTTTAATCCTGTTGGAACATATCTTACTGTTACTGGTGTATTTTTCTTTATTTCGTCTATCCTCCTTGCAACGAATGGTGGTAGTAGTTTGTTGCCGTAATACCAATTAATCACTATTTGACTATCTGTCCATATAGTGTTTTCTGTAAATTCAAAGTCCAGGAACTTGGTTACGTACTTCAGCAACCGGCTACCTATTAGAACACCTAATAGTTCAAGCCTTGGGATTTTCAAATTGTCCTGATCCTTGATGGGTACCACTCGTGATTTTCCTATTACGAAACTCAATTCTTTTCCATTAGAAATGTATACAACTGTAGCATAAGCTTTGTTTGATGCATCCGTGAAAACGTGCAGTCGAATATTGTCATCACCAGCTTGTTTGAAGTATTTCCTTGGTAAAACAATGTTTTTTGTGTCTTCTAGTTGTTCTCTGATAATTTGCCATTCATTGGTCCATTCTTCTGGTAATGGGGTATCCCATTTGAATTTATGTATCCACAGATTTTGTAGTAAAAGTTTTGCTTGTAATAAATCTGGTGCAGCATATCCACATGGGTCGTAGACTGACGCTATGTTTTTTAGTATTTCTCTCTTGGTAGTGGCTTCTGTAGTCTTTCTTGGTCTCAATCTGATCGTATCTTCTCCTGTGTTCCAATTCAGTCCTAATACTTTAACTTCTACATCTTTGCAGACATCCGATGAAGAAATGCTTTCTGAGAATTGTTTGGAATTCGAACTCCATTCTCTAAGATTCATTGAAATCTCTTCAAATGCGATTTTACACGACTCATACATCGCTGTCGCTTCTTGTACAGATTCCGCTCCTGTGACAAGGTTATCGACGTAGATGTCATTCACTATGCGTTTTAGACTTTCTTCATTGGAACGCAATAGATGATGTTTCAAAGTAGCATTCAGAAGAAATGGACTAGATATCACTCCAAATGGTACGCGACAGAATCGTAAGTGCAGGATGTTATCTTTCGTGGCCGCCCTTTTTGTGTCTTTCAACCATAAGAATCGAGTTACGTCTTTGTCCCTTTCGTGTAATGCTATTTGTAGAAAAGCCTTTTCTACGTCTGCTGTTATTCCTATCGGATGTGACCTAAACCTTAACAACATTCCGGTCAAGTCTTCTAGCATAAGTGGACCGCAATGTAAGCATTCATTTAAGCTTTTGCTATGCTTGGTCTTTGCCGAAGCGTCGTAGACTATGCGAGTTGGCTTACCCGGATGACTAACACCGTGATGTGGCAGGTAGTGTATAGGATGATCTACATCTTCGATTCTTTTTTCATTGTCTGGTACACTTTCAATTATTTCTTTTGCTAATTGTTCTTTCAATGTAGTGTCGTACGCTGTTAGTGAATCGGAATCTAATCGTTTGAGTAGGTTGACTAGTCTGCCTATAGCTAGGCCGTAATTAGTCTCTAAATTAGGTGGGTAATCTATCCATGGCCAACTAACAGTGTACCTATCATTTACTAGTTCTATGGTATCATTGAATTGGTTGATTACTTCTTCGTCCCTAGTCAATTTTGGCGAATCGCATATTCCAATGGATTCTAGTTCCCATAAGCATTTGAGGTTTCCATTGTATAATGGAAGATCCGGTGGTGTTAATTTGTTTTCTACTCCCTGAAAGTAAGTTATTACTGACAACGTGTCAGTGGATTTCGTATTAGTTTTCCCAGTCAGTATATAACCGAATTTAGAGTCAATCAAGAATAAATTATCTTCCAGTTGAATTTTGTCTTCAAGGATGAACGAAATGTAGAAGTCATTGCCGATCAATATGTCTATTTTGGGTGACAATGAGCCGTCATCCGCCAATATCAGATCATCTTTGTGTTTACCTATGTCGATACCAGGGAAAGGAACTCCATTTGAAATGTGAGGAACAACGTTTGCTTCTATTTGCAAAACATTATTTGTCCTTGTTCGTATCTGTAACCTGACTACGGGGCTTTCTATTACTTGGGGAGTTTTCGATCCAAACGTGAAAACTGATAAGGTACTTTCCTCTTCGATAGGAAGGTTCAATTTTAAAGCTACTTCTTGCGTTATATAAGTACGTTGACTACCCGAGTCCAACAGTACTCGACATGCCCTTTCACTTGAATCCTCGTCTTTACGTTGAGCCTTAACTATCGCCGTTTGTAATATAGTGGAGCTTATAGAATTGACATGAAGCGTCTTAACCTCCTCGGTTTTATTTATGCAATTCTTATAACAAAATGCTCTGTTATGATGGCCAATTTTGTTGCAGTGTACACATTTGATTGGTTTTTTACAATCTTTTACTTGATGACTTCTACCTAGGCAGGCAAAACAGAGATCCTTTACTTTCTTTTTCCTCTCTTCCACAGTTTTAACAACATCGCATTGATCATTGAAGTGCGATCCTTGGCAAAAAATACATTGAAGTTTCCTTTTCTTTATCATGGGCCTGTCTCTGCTACTTCCTTGTTCTTGAGGTCTTCTTCTAGTGGACTGACTATCGTAGTTAATGTTTTTATGGAATGGTTTTTTCTCACTGAACCTTTCTTCCCTTTTATTCCCTGGGCGAGGTTGACTTGGATTGTAGTTGTTGTGATTTCTGTTGGGTTTTACGAATTTTCCCTTCTTGTTGTATGAACTTGTGTGTAACGTCTGGGTGGTATACTCTTCCAGTTTTTCGGAAGTGATCCTATTTGCGTCTTCCCTAGCAGCTATTATGGTTTCCAAATGTTGACGGATTTCTTCTATTGAGTCGGTTTTTGCTTTTATTTTGAGTTCATACACTATGTCCGAGGGCATCTTTTCTAGGATCATGAATCTGAGATGATCGTGATCGACGTTTTGATTCAGCGATTTTAGGATTCTTAAATGTCTTTCTATTTGACCAAATGTGTTTCTCGCCTCTGTTACGTTGCCTTTGGAGGCTTTCGGTACTTTGTATAACGCGGCGTAGTGCGCGTCTATGATGTGATTTTCTTTACCATATCTATTTTTCAGTGTAGAAACAGCTATTTCATAGTTCTTATTAGTGGTCTCGATCCCTTCGATGACCTTCTTTGCTTCGCCTTTCAAATAACCTTTAAGGTATAACAGTTTGTCTACCTCTGATAAGTCTCTATTTCCTACATTGGAGCAGAATTGGTCCCAAAATTGATGCCATTCCAGAATGTCTCCGGAAAATTCTGGCAAACTTAACTTGGGTAATTTCCCCATTAATGCCGTATTCCTACCCGGTAATACAGTTAGTGCAGAGTTTCCTTTTATCCTTTTCAGTTTGATATTCATTTCCGCTAGAACCTCCTCACCGTTTAGCTGTACTTCACTAAAGGAAGTGACTTCTTCCACCAAAGATTGCATTTCATTTATTGATAGACTATTGTTTAACTCAGTTCCGAACCTTTTCACCGCTACATCTAGCTTACCTAGCACTATTTCTAAATTTTTGGAATTTTCTTTATTAACATTATCTTTATAGGTAAGAGCTTCTTCAGTTAGTTTAGAGATAACATTCGATATAGATTCAAGTCGTCTTATAAGAATTTGTTCCATTTTGAAATTCTGAAATAATATTTTATAATTTTATACCCAGTATCCTAAGTTAAGGATTTACATCTTGCATATTGTTAAATTTCCAAATTACGTGGTGTTCACAATATTATAAAAATGAAAAAAAATGAAAATTTGGTTAACACCCTGTATGACCAAAAACTTATTTAAAACTTCACATGAACAAAGAATTTTACCAACACCTGGTATATAATGGAATGATATTTTATTAACGTCCTGTATATAAAACAGAAAAGTTTTTATTGACAACCTGTATAAAACAGAAAAGTTTTATTGACCTCCTGTATAAAACAGAAAAGTTTTCCAACTTAAAAACAAGGAATATTTTACTATCTATATTACATTCTATATATATAGGATATTACATTCTCCATGATAAACTCAACCACTGAATTATATGTGCAAGGAAAATTTTCTTGTACCTACGAAGTTTCCATATTAACTCAGAATTTATTCATATTACCATTGCTGTCCGACAGGTAAAACTGGTTCATTTCATTATTTTAAATTTTCCTGAATTTATTTAAATTTTCTATGTCATCCAATTATCCCCTCCTGACTTTTCTTCCATTCTCCCCTGTTAACCATCATACAATTATTTACCTTTTTCTCTCATTTAATTTCTCACACAATCCATCCATTGTTTCTTTTGTTTTCCTCTCACCAACATTTATATTGTTGATGTTGTTTATGTTGTTTAATTACTTACTCATAAACATGTAAGATTCCAACACCATTTGTGTATGCATCCACAAATGATGTTAGGTTTAACCTACATCAACTTAGTAATTAGTTACTTAGTACACTTTAGTAGTTAACATGAAACGATGCATTCAGTCAGTTAGGGATGATATGTATAACATGACACAAGTTATAATATACAATCCAGTTTCCTCCGCCAGAGTATTTTATTAGTTTTATGAGAATATATCAATTTTATGCTCAGTTCTTCAAAGTAACTAGTAAGATAAACTTACAGTAAGCGTTGATGTACCCTTTTAATACTTAGTAGCAGTGATCTGTATATGAGATGTTAGGTGTGTAGAATCAGCGGCACGCAACTGCCTTCATTTGCCCATCTTTAAGGAGAGTATTAGGTATAAACAAACAGTTTTATGCGAACTCATACATAGTAATGCTATCTTTAGGTGATAATCGTAAAATATTTTACCTGATAATCTTCTTAATTACTCCTAAGTTATGTTAAGCTTCCCTTCCGTGCGTGGAGGTAGGTATAACTTCCTTTGAATTATTTCACCCAAACATCAGTTTCCTATTTATGATAGGAGCACTTTTCACAGTTAAACGAATTACGTTTACTATACACAATACGTAACAGGTTTCTGATGGTTTTATTCCTTTAAAGAAAGTAACGAACTAAGTTTTAGTTTTTTCGATATTCAATATGACACACGAGACGCTGCCGTTTAGTTTACCATCGCCAGTTCGCCATTTTGAATGAATGGAAAATTTTCCCGGTCGAATTTCATGATTCGTGAAAATTGGAATTCCGTCAATTGTTCAGTGCAAAAGGACTTAATATATTATTCAGTAAATTACTTTTGAATTTTACTTGAACTGTTATAAGATTTATAAGTTTTAACTCGTTAAAAGTAAGATAATTTTCATTCGAGCTAACGCATATTATTTCTTACTTCCGGTCAAAAAGAGCATTACACATTCTGCCGAATTTAACACCATGACAGTATTATCAAAACCGCGCCCAATTCAAATCAATTCAAATTAGGCTGTTTAACTCGCTCATAACGACACGTTTTAAATCCATTCAATTTGCAGCAACTTCGAGAATCTTTCATCTCAGCTTGCCGTTTTCATTTTTTTTTTTTTTTTTTTATTCAGTTAAATGAACGTTTACTCATCATTACCATGACGTTCGAATTTTGTCGCCTGTGAGTGAATTTTATGGACATCCGCTTATTGAACGTTAGTTCCAATCGGATTACATAGATGTCGCTGACAACCTGATTTGTACACGATTGTCTCTTATTCTTATAATTTAACTATAAGAGTCTGGATTGGTTTTATGCCTTGGGATACTTTTCAGCATGCTTCAAAGCTTTGATCCCAGCATCTCCACCATGTCGCGACGGCGCGTGGGTTTCTCTTCTTCATATTATTTTCTGGTTATCTCCAGGTTTACAATGTGCTTTGTTTTAAAGTAATAATATTGGATTGTACTGCTTCGCTTTGATGTGAAGAGAAATCCCCGCCTCACGATATATCAGAGATACTCACCGATACGGATCACACCCCGATACGGATTATCTCCCAATCCAGACTCTTACGCTTCGGTCCTCAAAGGCACCGAGGTTTTATCATCATGTCGACCATCAGTCCATCCGACTCCTCAAGCGCACCTAGGTTATCTGTAAGTTTAAGTACCCATGAATATTGGGTTAAGTATCACCTATCTGTTCATAATTTATTATAGGTAGCTGTTTATAGTAATAACTCAATTGCTATATCTATGATGAAAATTACTTCAATTTCTTATCATTAATGTTTGTGATTGTGACACCTATGTGCTAATCAGATTAACGGATTTTCTCCACCTCTGCAAAAGCACGCATTCCAGATTTACATAAGCCCATCGCCTTGTCTTCTGGAATGCTCCCCCTTGAATCATCATATAACACATGACAATATATTATTACAACGTCCGTCGACGTTTGCGCCCGTCGACGCCTTAGGCCATGGGGGACCAAATAGGAGATTTATAAGAGAGGTTGGCCTACGACACTTCTTACAAACTCCAGCGTTAAAGCGTGTCCGGACGAACCGCCCGGTGTGTCGCTATTACGCCTCCAGCCGAATGCTGAAGGCACGATCACACCTTTAATAGATTAGGTGTCCCAAATTATTAAGCAGGCAAAAGTACCTACATGTACTCAACATCAATTACCAAACATATCAAATTTATAATCCTTACAGAATCAGATAGATAATACTTAGCTTTCCCGGCGGCGCGCATCACGGGTGACAAGAATCTCCATATGATCCTTTTGCACTGAATTTACTTTACTCAAATTATATCATCTATTATTCTGACAGAATATGTTATGTTTTGGCGCCATCTAAAGAACGGCTTCGTTTTGGTAGCGTCAAGTTGTCAATACTGATTTAGTGTTGCTGTTTCATTAATGTTGTGCAATTATATATTTACATTTGTAGGTTTGGAACATCGCAATTTCATCTTTCGCGACAAATGGCGCTAGTTGAGTGTACACGATAGTACATTGCAATTGTGACATGCCATGAGTTCTGATGTGCACACAAATACAATGAGATGTTATCTGCAAAGAGGCTGCGGAAATTAATTCTCTAATAACCAATCTTCTACGATGATGAATTCGTAGTTGTATTTAACTAATTAAGCAAATGAAGTATAGGTATGACGTTGCTGTTGTACTATGATTTCACACACAAGACACCGGAAATGTTTAGGTATTTATGCATGTTGAAACACAGTGTATAAAATGGTGGGAATCAATTTATTTTACAGATGGTGAGCTGAATCATGGTACGAGCTAGTAAGAACTGTAAGCCGATTTAAGCGAAGCAAACAATCCCAGACAACTGAAGATTCCTCTCGGAGTAAACCCCAGGTACATCTCACTCTCCTAACAACAATCTATTCTATTTAATCCCGTCGCCGCCCGCGCCGCTGCGGATGCCGTGGCGGTAGATAGCGTGGTGGCGCGGCGGCGGCGACAGCATGTTTAACGAGTGTTCAGTGGATATAATTTCCGTTGGGTAATAAAGAATGATTGGCTAAAGCATCTAAAAAATATTCATTAGCCCGAGCGGGATATACATACAAATTGCACTTCCGCCCAGAATAAATACTCGTACAAAAACTAATAGATTTCGTAACGCAGTACTAACGGTTATTTCCTTTGATGAAGAATTTAGTGCTGGTTTGAAACGCCAAATTATCACAGTTCTTATCGCTAAATGTGTGAAATAATACAAGATAATGAATTGTTTAATCTTGTAAATTATATTATTTTTTATCTATAATTAATATGTATATATTTAGAAATATATAAGTATGTTTATCAGTTGTCTAGTACCCATAACACAAGCTCTGCTTAGCTTGGGACTAGATGGCGTTGTGTGATAGTTGTGGAATATTATTATATTATATTATTATTTTATGTATAATGATGTTGTAGGTTGTACAGAATAGTGACCGTTGGAAGGTATGGAAGGAGGCCTTTGCTCAGCCGCCTAGCCGTGGTTGGGACAAGACAACCTAAGCTAGCTAGCTAGTCTTTATAAATTATAGTACTTTGTGCAGCTAGTAGTGATGCTGCCTTCGATCAATAGTAAGCAGCATAATACTAATGTCATGTTTACATAATCTGTACCTTCTTTGAGAACCTTGAAATGTCAAACATGATATGTCACTGTCAGTGTCGCTTGCTAAGTGATGAAGTGTGGTGTGTGATACACATCTTTGTTCTGAATTTCTGTTATTGATATACGTACAGTAGGTCTGTGCAGTAGATGATATCTAGGGACTAATAAACTAATTTCAATGAATTAAAGGTTGCCGTACGAGTGATATAATAAGTCTAGCACTCTCCGGCCGCTGCCGTTTACCGCGGAACTAAACTGGACTACTCATGTTATTAGGGTCGTTTTAAATAATAACAATTTACAAGTTCTAAAGTTAAACTCTCCCGCTACACTTTCGTTTATACTAAAAGAAGTCGCAATAATTATATAATATACAAGCGTGGCCTGTTATTTGTATGCAGCAGAATTTCTAAGTTTATCTTCAGTGATATATAAATAAAAAATGGAAATGCTGCCAATGTGTAGGATATGTCTAGCGGAGGATGTTCGTATGTATCTGGTGGTGACCAAGGACTTGCATGAACTATATGAGAGGCTGACTTGTGAACCAGTAAGTTGATACTTTATTTATGTAATACATGTATATACCAAGCATGTATATTTCTTGAATAATTGCATAATATGCCTCTTTTACTTGAGAAATCATATAAACTCTTTGTTAAAGATTTACAATAAAGTGAAATCAATAATATTGGTGAAAGAAAACTACAAATAATATTTGTTTATTGTTTTTGCCAAGTTTTTCATACAAACTAGTGATTGGAGTATTTTTAAGTGTCTAAAGCCTGTGCTTAAAATGACATAATGAGTCTACCACCAGCCTTGAACATAAGTGGTGATCAATGTATATGACTTCAATGTGTGAGCTGTTAAAAGTGTTATTTAACAAAACCTGTAGACTACAGTGTTTGCAGAATATTGTTAACAAACCCAGAAGGCTGAAACAACATTTTATTGCAGTTTGTAACCAAGGACAGTAGACCGATCCTCGCTTGTTATCTCTGCTGTGCTGAACTAAAGCGTAGCTTTAGATTGCTTAAGAGATGTTTACAAGCAGAAGAGCTGTTTGCTCAGATAATTAATGGGAATTACAAGGTGAGGTACTTCAATGGATATTTATTCTCATAACTTTGTTAAGTGTGAATGTAATATATACCATTGTGATCGTCAACATACACTCATAGACATATTAAAACAAATGCAAAATAAGGGATACATTTGAATAAAAACAGCTTTAATTGTGATTATTATGGAATTTATTACTAAATTGAATCAATCAAATTATCAAGGAATAAAACTTAACTAAGCATCTTACAATCTAAATTATTAAAAGATTTTTGTCTCACACAATCATGATTTAATCTGAACTAGTGATCCGCCCCAGCTGCGCACGGGTGTAAAAAAGATACAAAAACCTTCCTCTTGAATCATTCTATCTATTAAAAAAAACCGCATCAAAATCCGTTGCGTAGTTTTAAAGATTTAAGCATACATAGGGATATAGGGACAGAGAAAGCGACTTTGTTTTATTATTAAATATATATATATACTTTGTAGTGATTTATATGGAAAATTATCACTTTTATTTTTTACTGGACATTGAACATTGCTAAATCTTTTATTCTTTTCCTGATGTTTGGTATACTCAGTACTTGTTACCTCCTCTTACTGTTAAATCTGCCTGCATCCGTCTGGGCATACTTTTTTATTAAATATCAATAAAACTTTGTTGCAATAGATTTTATTATCCTGCAATGTTATATTTACTTTAGTCTGCGCTAGTTAACCGAAGAATGAAGGTCATTGATCCGACTTGTACAAAAAAATTGACAGAACATTGTCATTCAAAATTGTCGCTAATACTGCTCCGGTTGAGTTCATAATACCAAACACATATCCACAAGAAAATAAGTATGTGAAATGCGTAAATTCGAAAAATGATTATGGTATTATTATTTTTATTTTATAAGTATGTATTTGGTAGAACAGCTCACTCGCGATTTAAAATTCCAAGTAATTCAGATGTAGATTTTACGTCTCATATGTCGTTATGGTCACCGGCCGCTAAGTTATTGAAGGAAACTCATTTAATAATTTGTAATGAAGCACCCATGACTAAATTTCGTGATATTGATGTAGTTGATCGACTCCTTCAAGATATTTAAATGAAAAATAGATTACGTTTTGGAGGCAAAACTTTACTAGAAGGAAATTTTCGTCAGATCTTACACAGGTAACCACAACTGTGTAGTCAAAGAGTCACGAAATGATATTATAGAAGCTTCAATCAAGCACTTTTCATTGTGGCCAAACTTTACTCAACTCCAATTTACTCATAACATGAGAGTTCACGATGATTTAAAGTTTGTTAAATGAGTATAGTATAGACGACACGGTTGGCGCAGTGGTTGAGCGATTGACTGCTGCGCAGCATGTCGCGGGTTCGATTCCCGCACGGAACAAATATTTGTACGACCTACAAGTATTTGTTCCGAGTCTGGGTGTTTTTCTATCTATAATATGTATGTATTTACAAAAAAAAATGTATATAAGTAGTTTATCAGCCATCTCGTTACCATAACACAAGCATTAGGTTGCTTAGCTTGGGACTAGATGGCGTTGTGTGAAATGTCCAAGGATATTTATTATTATTATATTTATATTATTATAGTATTAAAGGTAGGCGATGGATGGGCACGGCACGATAGTGGCGGTAAGTCCCCTCTTTGAGGAGTGCCTAGAGAGGCGCCACGGCGCCCTCACCTTCCGTCTGACGCAAGTCCTCACCGGACAAGGTTGTTTCGGGAGGTACCTGCACCGAATCAGGCGGGAGGAAACGCCCGGATGCCACCATTGTGAGGATCGGCCGGAGGACACGGAGGAGCACACAGTGGAGGTGTGCCCCGCTTGGGCGGAGCCCCGCCGTGTTCTCGTAGGAGATGGGCGGCGGCGACCTCTCGCGCCCGGCCCTGGTGCAAGCCATGGTCCGGGGCGAGGAGGAATGGGACGCTGTCGCCTCCTTCTGCGAAGCAGTGATGCTAGTGAAGGAGGTGGCGGAACTCGAGAGGGAGAGAGCCTCTCGTCCCAGCCGCCGCGGAAGGCGCTCCGGGCGACGGGGGCCACGTGATGGCTTCCGGCCACCGCGTAGACGCGGGCCTATGGACGGTGAGTGATGGGCTAGCTCTCCGTCCGTCCGTCTTACGACGACGCGCGCCTCAAAGTGATGTCAGCAACATGGGAGGGGCCCGCAAGGGCCGACGCGCGTTGGGGCTGCGGGTTGTTCACAAGTTACCGCGGCCTCGACATATAGGGCTGAGAAGGAACATGGGTGGTTTTTAGTCAGTAGAAGTCTGACACTCGACGGCTCTGCCCAAGAGCGGAAGGGGTTATTTGATAATTTTCCACCAATAAAAAAAAGGGTAGGCGTTGGATCAGCAAACGAGGAACCCCTTTGCCAACTTCTCGGGTGTGTACTCACTCATTGCTGAAGATTCTGAAGTCGGTGACTTTTGTTTGTTTGATTAAATTTTACTGCCTTCAGAAATTAATTTTTCTTTTAAAGTTTATTTTTCACTTTTTTGTGTTTTATTTTTTGTCGAAGTCGGTTTTATTTTTTGTAAATTTTTCGTGATTCACATGTGCTTACCCCTTCAGAACGCATTTTCAAAACATAATGGACACATATTTTTTCTTTTTTCACTTAAACAAAATATGAAGACGATACAGTGCTTCGAATAGTCGCGACAAGTCGTGTGACCTCACAAGGTTAGCACTTTTTTACCCACAAAGTGACGTCAAAAGCCTCCACTCATGATTTTTGACACGTTTTATTTTCGTCAGTTTCTATTAATTTGATAAAACAAATATCCAATATTTTTCGATAATCTAACAGATTAGATCAGATTTAGATTTTTTTGGTGAAATACCTAATTATGAACTTCTGACTAACGCTTGGTTCGAACCTCTTACATTTATTTTTTACTATTTGTTGCCAGCGGCTTCACCCGCTACATCTCGAAAATTATCCCACGGGAAGATAAAATCGAGATAAAAACTATCCTATGTGTTAATCCAGGTTATAACCTATCTGTGTACTTACAAATCCGTACAGTAGTTTTTACGTGAAGAAGTAACAAACATACACACTCACACACTCACAAACTTTCGCCTTTATAATATTAGTGTGATACTTAATGCAAAAAATGTGATACATAGGCGGACTTGATGCCACAAGGCATTCTCAAACTTATGGTTAATCAAGACAACATTGTGGTAGGGTAAAAAATTACGAAAAAAACAATATCAATTTTAATAAAAATAATTTTTTTATATTAATACACTTATAAAAATAAGATAAACTAATAAATATTATAACAAATACTAATATAACGGAAAACTTAACAGGCGATCACTATCTATCGACTTACGATAATTTTATTGAGAGCTATTTGATCTGATTTAAATAGTGGCTACGTACTTTTAAAGTATTAAAAATACAGGCTGTAGAACTGTTAGAACGAGATATAGTTAGCAGTTTTTGAGATATATTTGCGGTTTGTTAAATGTGCTATTTAACAAACCGCAAAAATAACTTTGTCATTCATACAAATATTATGAAAAACAAACTTATTACAAAATGTGTATTTTTGTTGCCGCTATAACAACAAACAATGCTAATTAAAGGGGGCTTCCCTACTACGAGGGTACGGAATCCTTCATGTGTGAGACCGACTCGCACTTGGCCAGCTGTCGTACATGCGTGAGCAGTGTGTGGCAGCGGGCACCTGTACGCCAAGAATCGCAAGCTCCGCATTCGTCCTCCGAATGCGAAAGCCATTGAGGCGGAGCCGTATGTAGGGTCCGGAGCGGCGAAGACCGCCCTCCTATAGGCTCGTCTGCGGGCCAGGGGTACGGCCTGCGAGGAATGCTGGAGACTCTCAGTCGAGATCGGTGGGGGCGCCCTTATAAGATGGTGCGTAATAAACTCCGCAACCAGGCCTCCCCGCTGACGCATAGTCTCCAGCCTGAGCTAGAGGAGGACGTGGTGAGCGCTCTGTTCCCTTCGCGAGGGGAGCATTCTTCCCCGCCAATGGCTTCGCCATCTGCGGTGTCGGAAGCGTACCACTCAGGAGACGATGACAACATTCCACAGGTGACTAGAGTAGACCTGAGAGTGGCGGTACGTAGGTTGATCGGTCAATTTTTTTTTGATTTGATTTTGAACGAGTTAATACGGTTTTGGCCAAAAGGTTTATGACTCATGCTCAGCGTACGTGTCAACGACGCCCCTTACCGCAATACGTTTGTTTTAATCGTGTTAGCGACACTTCCTTTTCATTTTTTCGTATCGTTTTGAAATATTGAAATACATTGGTAGACGGGTGTCAACGACTTTTATTCTACGGTTAACTGGCCCAGTCTATAATACTATAATCGTCTTTTTACAGCAAAACCGTTTAATAAACCGGTTTCCCCATGGGTTTATTATCTCTCCAATACAGAACATAAATATAGTGGAAGTTGGTGCAACAGAAAGCGTTGTTGTGAAGGAAGAATTGCCAGCTGTTTGTGAGAGACAAGATGATATTCCTGAGCCCAAGGAGGAATATCAAGGTGATGGTATGTTACAAGACTTTATGATTGGTAAAGTAATAACTTAAAATAAATTAACAATTTACTGGACAGAAAAGGTTTGTTATCTTTTCATGACTAAACGCCTGATCGGATCAATGTAAAATTTGGCAAGGAGATAGATTGGATCCTGAGGAGAGACATAGGCTTTCTAATTTTTAATATTGTTGTAAAAAAAAATACTTTTGTCTGTGTATTATGTGATGTATGGTATGGTATCCTTATTTTATCTGCTCAATAAAATAGTAAATGAGTAAATCTTAGCTGTTTTTGTTTATTTGCAGATCTAGAACTGGGAAATCTAGACAATAGCCTTCTAGATGTAGGAGATATTCTACCACACGACTCTGAGCCTGATTCAAAAAATGATATACTTGTGATGGAGTATAAAATAGAAGAGGAGGAAGAACAAGAAGCATTTAAGGAGGAATGCAGAGCCGTGGACACAAATGGTTAGTATTACTTGTTTAATGAAAACTGACTTCAACAAAAATTTAACACAAAAATGTGAATAATGTGTACATAAATAGTAAAATAAATAAATAATAGACTTAAGAAGAAAAATCAGTTTGTGATGTTTGTGACTTTTGTTTAAGTAATTTTTTTTTGGCAACTTTTGACAAACTTCTGAAACAAATTTTCACTCTTTTGTGTTTAATTTTTGTTGAAGTCGGTTTTATTTTTGTTTCATAATAAACTTTTTATCTTTTACTTTTTAGTGGTTCGAATGTGTTTACCCCTTCACAGGGTACCGACGTGATGTTGTGTTATGAATTGGTGTAAACAATAGACAGGCATGAGATTTCAGCAGTTCCAGTCCATTTGCTATCATTTATTGAGGAGTTCCGTCGCCTATCTCCGAATTTCTTCATCAGATCTTCAACAAATTGAAATGGGATCACTCCGAGAAAGTATTCTTCCAAAGCCAACCAAATCACTTCAAGTGTGCCTATAAAATTTGAAGAGTTCTCTCTACATCTCCAGGATCCCATCATCAGATCCTTACTTGATGATCATGGGACCACCTGGGAAGTAGATCCTGCCGCATAACGAGAGCATTCTCAGCTGTTGATTTCATCATCATCATCATCATTTCAGCCGAAAGACGTTCACTGCTGGACATAGGCCTCCCCTAAGTGTCGCCACATTGACCGGTCCCGTGCGTCTCGCATCTAGCGGGTCCCCGCAACCTTCACCAGGTCATCGGTCCACCTAGTGGGAGGCCTTCCAACGCAACGTCTTCCGGTTCGCGGTCGCCACTCCAGAACTTTCCGGCCCCATCGGCCATCCGTTCTACGAGCAATGTGCCCTGCCCACTGCCACTTAAGTTTGGCAATTCTTCGGGCTATGTCGGTAACCTTGGTTCTCATGCATATTTCCTCATTTCTGATTCGATCACGCAAGGAAAATTCGAGCATAGCTCTCTCCATTGCCCTTTGGGTGACTTTGAGCTTTCTGATGAGGCCCATTGTGAGCGACCACGTTTCGGTCCCGTTTGGGACCGCACACTGGTCATAGGCTTTAGGCTTGAGACACTGTGGTAAGTTGGACGAGAAGATATTACTCAGCTTCCCAAATGCTGCCCAGCCGAGTGGGATTCGACGATTGACCTCTTTCTCAAAGTTGGACCTACCTAACTGGACCGTTTCTCCCAGGTAGACATACAACTTCGAGTGTAGAGTCTCCGATCTTGATAAGAGTGGGTGTTACATGGGCATTCAACATGACCTTGGTTTTGTCTATGTTAATTTTAAGACCCACTCTTTCGGAAGCTCTACTGAAGTCATCGAGCATTGTAATGAGGTCCTCCATGGTCTCAGCCATGACCACTATATCGTCGGCCAGCCGAAGGTGAGTGATGTACTCGCCATTGATGTTGATGCCTAGTCCTCTCCAGTCCAGAACCTTGAAAACATCCTCCAGTACAGCGGTGAACAGTATCGGAGATATGACGTCCCCCTGTCTCACACCTCGCTGCAGAAGGATAGGTTCCGAAGTCTGATCCTGGAGTCGGACTGACATGGTGGCGTTTTTGTACAAACACTTCAACACCTCGATGTACCGGTAGTCGATTTGGCACGATTTGGCTGTTGGTTTAGATACTGGATTTTCTTTTTTTGCCGTTATGTCATCTATCATTGCCGCCACTCTGGTGGATCCACAACCACTATATCAGGCTTATTGGCGACAATAGTACTGTCAGTGATGATGGACCTACATATTTTCAGCAAATTGTGTATTTTTTAAACATTTATTTAAATAAATTATGGTACAGATAGGTTAAAAACTTTTACGTTTGATAGCGAGAGGCGCTCTTGGACAAAACAATAAACCATCTAACTAACTATAATAGTTACTAATAATTATTTTGCTTGTTTACTTAAATGACAACAAAAGCGGTACCTAGGGAATAAAAAGAGAAGTGTTGGGAGTCCGGCGGCTAGATAGCAGACTACATTGCTACTATCATTGCCGACTCGTAGTCACACCAGATTGTCACACCAGTGTGACTAACAGGAATTTTATTCTCGTATGTCACACTCCTGATTTTTCCACACCATTTATACCTAACTAGTGTTGTCCAAGTTACACTACTAGTGAAATTAAAAAAAACCTTACTACGATTTTCTATTAAATTAAAAACTTTCAAATAACGGTTTTACCCGACTGCGGCGAAGCCCAAAAGTTATGTGTTTGACCTGTATGTATGTATGTCCATTTTTTTGTTCTCTCATAACACCGGAAAGTTTGGCGTCTACCTGGGTTCGAACCCATGGCTTATTAATCGCAAGTCTTATCGCTGGGCTGAAAAATAACAAGATTGTTGCGTTAGTTCCTATTAAATATGCCACGCGCCAACGGATCTCTGTACAAAATTATGTGCGTAAAACATTGGTAACGTTTTGATGATGTTTTAAGGTACTCCTGCTAAACCTATACGTCGCAGCAAAGATGACTTACAAGAAGACTATTTAACTGCAGATCACTTCCATTTTATCGACGAAAATGTTGTTGAGAACGGCAGTAACAGAATCTCTACCCTGGCTAACAAAAACAATAATATTCATAATACTATTGATAGTTCTAACAAAGAAGAAGCACTTGATGAAAATAAGCAAGTTTGTAAAGAAAACGCTTCAAAACACAGACACAACTGCGAACATTGCCAAAAGACGTTTTTAAACACAAGATATTTAAAAGAACATATTAACAGACAACATAACACTGTCTGGAAGTATAACTGCGAATATTGTTTGTACAAAAGCAATCAGATTTATCCTTTCAAACTGCATGTTGGAAAACATACAAATACATTTAAATTTGCTTGTGATAAATGTCCGTTTAAAACTAACTATGGAAGGAATTTTAGAAAACATTGCATTCGTCATGAAGATACCCTTCCAAGTTATTCATCAAAGTCCAACTTTCTTTCGCCAAAAACATGTGACAAGTGTAGTTTCAAAAGTTGTTCCCGTAAAGTATTTGCCACTCATATGTCGAAACATAAGGGCAATATCTTCAGATGTGATAAATGTCCTTATAGTAGCCACTCGAAATATAATTTGTCTAGGCACGTTACAAGATTGGGACATTAATTTTTATATTTTATATTACAGCTACCTTTTTTTTATGGCAACTCACCGTTCAGTTTAGGAGACTGGCTATTGCAGGTGAATCCGACAAGGTAGTCTGCAAAATTCAAAATTTCTTGGGTTTTTTGCAATATGCAGGTCAGTGTCAGGTTTTATGTTGATTAAAATATGATTCGCGCACGTAATGCGTATGTATTTATTATAGAAATATAATTATTTAACTTCACGTGTTTAAATCACTATTATCTTTATTTTTACATTCGTATATTATTGGCATCACATAGGTATACACAATTTAGTAGAGAATAAATACAATGTTACGTCGCGACTTGGGTCGCGGAGGATCGCTTCGTACGTCTGTTCCCGTTGGCGGTTGGGATACTCCACCACGTCGCGTCGCCCGCGCAACGTTCCCTGCGTTCGGCGGGAGAGGTGCGTGGGCGGCGCCCGCGGTATGGCAGTGAGACCGCGTAACAACAATACGATACTTTTTTTTTTCGTGGGTAGGTGTAAAAAAATACAGACGTGTCTCTTGTAGTGGATTTATATTTAAAATTGCAAATCAAAGTTTTTTACAATTATTTTCATCAAGTTTTCGAGTAGAACCTCTAAAACACTGGTACTCACGTTTGCAGCACGTTTATGTGACTAAAGCCATAAATTTACACCACCTGTCAGCTCATCATTGCACAACACTGTTTTCACTGTCACTAGACACGAGAGGATCACTATGTCTCAACTTAACGAGATCTTAACAGCACAGAAGAGCCTGGAAGATAATTTTATTCGTAAGATGAACGAACTAGAAGCCCAGATTCAGTGTGCTGGACCTGCTAAGGATACTGTAGCGAGGGTAGCTGAAGAGTTCCGGACCTTCAGGGAGCTGATCTTCAGCATGCTGAGTCTACTCAGAAGGCAGATCAGCGAGTGTGCTGCACAGGTCGACGGGTTGGATACCAGGCATCGCAGAAAGGCGCTGATATTCCAAGGAATTGCAGAGGTTGAAGGGGAGGTCAGTAGTGCCGTCATCTTTGACATAATAAATGAGAAGCTGGCGCTCAAAACAGTCACTGCGTCCTCAATAAAGGTTTGCCACAGACTTGGGGGAACCAATAAGGATCACCATAGGCCCATCCTTGTCAAGTTCTCAAGCTATGAAGATAGGTCTGCAGTCTGGAAAGCGAAGACTGGGCTGAAGTGTTCTTCTGTATCCATCAAAGAGTTCTTGACAAGGACCCGTCAATCCATCTTTGGGAAGGCGCAGCTTCACTTCTCTATGCGGTCGTGTTTTTTTTATTTTATTTTACTTTATTGGGACATAAAACAGTTACACATTACATTTAAGTATTACAGAATATCTTATGAACTAGGTAAACGTGTAACCCACAAAAATGCCCGCGAAATAATGGTATGAATTTTAATTTAATGCGTGCGGAGTAAGAAGTACTCGTACTTATAACTTATTAGGTGCAAAACAAAAATAATTAAATAACTATAATGTCTACAAAACATACATTAAAAAGAATCTAAAGAATCAATAGCCATCTTCTTGAACTTAAAGTGCGTTAGTGCGAAAATATCTAAATCTATGAACTGTGTGTTATATACAGGGTGTCCAAGAACCTGGCGTCCAACTGGATTCCCACGATGCCCCAAGTTCTAACAGTACTCAGAAAAATATTTTAAAAAATCCACCCCATGTACTTACAGAATTATACTGATTTCAAAAAAAAAGGGGAAATGAGCACCCTGTGACATACTTTTGAATGCTGTGACTGCTAATGCTGATAATTTCGATATTTCTTGGAGGTTTTGCAATCTAGGGTATTGCTGTGTCTAAATAGAATGTAAAAATAAAGTACTTATTGTACCATTTTAAAATAAAATATTATTTTAACTAAAGGTGATATGGAAAACTATTGAATTTCGCAACTTTGACCGACTGTAGTGTAAAAAAAATGTACCAAAATAGTATGGCAAGTGACGTCAAATTTTGACGCGTTTATTCCTCTTTTTAAAAAGGTATAATACTTACACATTAATTTGAAAAAAAAAAATTTTGATAATATTTTTACTCAACAACCCAATTTTTACGAAGTGCCTACCTACTAACGGTAACTGTCGGACCCTTTCTTATCTTAGAAACTGTTATGTTACTACTATTATTTACTTCGGTTCCAAGAGTGAGCAAGAAGGAAATACACACAGGTAGATGGGTTCCCAGTAGAATAAAAGCAAAGAATGTTAGTTTAAAGATATTTTATTACAATAAATGTTCAAAATGTTGACCACCCGCGGCAATACAAGCTCTCACTCTCCTTAAAAAGGACCGCTTTATGTTTCGCGAGTAACTTTTTTGACGTATCACCTGCACTGCTTGTGTTATCTTCTCACGAAGGTCAGCGATGTCATTAATGGGCTTCGCATAAACGAGCTCCTTCATAGTTCCCCAGAAAAAAAAATCCAGCGGATTTAAGTCAGGTGAGCGGGCTGGCCACGGGATTGTTCCTGATCGCCCAATCCACCTGTTCGGGTATTGCTCGTCCAAAAACTCTCTAACGGATACGCGAAAATGTGCTGGACAGCCGTCGTGTTGGAACCACATATCTGGTGGGGTCTCTTCTAGTAAGTTTGGCAAATCATTTTGAAGAAAATTTAAATATGATTCGCCAGTCAAATTCTCGGGCATCTCAAATGGACCAATAATATTCCCACAGAGAATACCGGTCCACATGTTCACTTTGAACCGGTACTGGGATCTATCTTCTCGCATCAAGTGCGGATTTTCCACATGCCACTCGTGCAAGTTGTGTAGGTTCATGTAGCCATCCTTCTTAAATGTTGATTCATCTGACCACAAAATTTTGTCGATAAAGTTTTCGTCTTCTCGATGTTTTTGCAGGATTGTTTCACAAAACGCGACTCGGCTCGGATAGTCTCGAGGTAAAAGACTTTGCACTCGCTGTACGTGGTACGGATGATATTCTTCTTTTTGGAGAATACTGTGTGCTGTGCTCTTCGGTATCCCCGTATCAGCTTCTATTCCTCGCACAGAGATGCTTGGATTTGCCGACACCGCCTCTAAAACTTCATCGCGTATGAAGTCATTTACGGGTCGTCCTTCACCAGCTACTTGATTGGGGAACCGCCCGTCACATAGTGATCTGTGCACATTAATGAAAACTCGATGGTCGGGATATCGCGTAGCCCTCGGATACCTTTCTCTGTAAAGTCTCGCTGCAGCTCGTCCATTACCTCTACATTCTCCATAAATGTAGTGCATATTTGCGTATTCTTGCGGAGTGTAGGTCGCCATGGTAGCACACACAAAACACAAACTGTCCAAACACAGGCAAAGGTCGTCGTAAAGAGTTCGTTTCAAAGTCCAGAGCACAAAGAGTAATCGAGTCCAATAAACAAAGCTTTAAATCGTAGTACGTGATCAATGGTAACAATAAGAGAGAGGTGCGTAGTAACGGCAGGAGGCAGTGACGCGTACTGACCGTACTGTTATCCTAAATAGCACGATCCCAGATAGCGTCACTATCTATCTCACTCGCACCTCTAACCTTTTTCTCCCTCACTCTTACCTGAATAATGGGGTACCATAAAGAAGAACCAGCAAATCGCAAAGATAGTTTCTGTCTTGCTCCCTCCTGTTGTAATAACGAATCACTATGGTGAGATGCATGCACATACCGTCCCTTACGGTCTAACCTGTTTTTTGAGAGGCCTGTTGTTATTTTTATGAGCATACAATAGTAATTCTTTAGAGGTTAGATTCAATTCGTCGTAAATTTTTCTTTCTAAGAATTCTGTAAGACATCGTAAAAATTGGGTTGTTGAGTAAAAATATTATCAAAAATTTTTTTTTTCAAATTAATGTGTAAGTATTATACCTTTTTAAAAAGAGGAATAAACGCGTCAAAATTTGACGTCACTTGCCATACTATTTTGGTACATTTTTTTTACACTACAGTCGGTCAAAGTTGCGAAATTCAATAGTTTTCCATATCACCTTTAGTTAAAATAATATTTTATTTTAAAATGGTACAATAAGTACTTTATTTTTACATTCTATTTAGACACAGCAATACCCTAGATTACAAAACCTCCAAGAAATATCGAAATTATCAGCATTAGCAGTCACAGCATTCAAAAGTATGTCACAGGGTGCTCATTTCCCCTTTTTTTTTTAAATCAGTATAATTCTGTAAGTACATGGGGTGGATTTTTTAAAATATTTTTCTGAGTACTGTTAGAACTTGGGGCATCGTGGGAATCCAGTTGGACGCCAGGTTCTTGGACACCCTGTATATCTACAATGCGTCGGAGAGGCGCCCGTGCACCGGCGTGAGTTCTGCACCTTACGGTGTGGAATAGACGAGGCACGCGCGCCTCTCGACGCATCACTGTTCTAGGTACAATGTAACATAGGTTATTGGTAATTTCTGGACAGTCGAACCGGTTATTACATAGACCATGAAGCATCATGACCATCAGTAGGCTGCGCCTTGACTCCAAGCTTCGAAGTTTATACCGTATTAATAATTGAGTGTATGGCAGTTTAGACTTAGTACATCTGTAGTGCATAGCACATAAATATTTTTTTTGAACCATTTCCATTCTTTTTATATAAATATCAAAAATAGGACTCCAAACAGGTACTGCGAATTCCAATTGAGAACGGACCAAAGCTTTATATAAAAGTAAAAACGTATACGGTCTTTTAAAGTCTTTTGAAGAACGCATGACGAAACCAAACATACGATACGCCCTATTAATAATGTTATCAATGTGAAGACTGAAGTTCAATTTAGAGTCGATTGCGACACCAAGATCTCGGATATTGTCAACTCTCTGCAGAGAGATGCCGTGTAGACTATAATCAAATTTTATAATGTTTTTGTTTTCTGTGAAAGTGATTGCATTGCATTTAGGTAAACTTAGATGGAGTTTGTTATTTGAACAGTATTGAGAGAGTCTATCAAGGTCCTCCTGCAGTAGTAGACAATCTTGTCTGCCTTTGCACGACTTGTAAATTTTAATGACATCGGCATACATTATAAATCGAGAATGAATGAAGCATTTCTTAATATCATTTATGAACAAAATAAAGAGTAAGGGCCCCAAAATTGAGCCCTGGGGTACCCCAGAGGTGACAATGACTGAATTAGACTGAAAACCATTAATGACTATCCTTTGCGATCTATTGTATATGTATGCCATGAACCATCGCAATAAATTGCCACGGATACCGTTGTAAGCAATTTTATCTAGGAGCAGTTTGTGGTCCACCTTGTCAAAAGCCTTCTGAAAATCCGTATACACAGCGTCAACCTGAACTTGTTCGTCCATGCTTTTGAATAAAAAGTCTGTGGACTCAGGACGGCGTCATTGTTATTAAAGCCCCCGATGGTAGCAAACATAAGATAACATCTTTGGAAGAATTGAGTCCGCTGCTGGTGAAGTATCCCAAGGCTCAAACTTCTGGAGATAGTCTGAAAAACAAGACGTTGTTAACTAGGTAATATAATATAATCAGTAACTTACAGCATAGCTATTCCTACGTAGTGTAGGACGCACTTACCTTAGAAATTGTTTGTGATCTCTCGTTGTTTATTAACTTTTGTCATGTAACCTTTGTTATTGCTAGTCTGTTTTGTTTTTGTCACACGTTCATATCCTTATTTTAAATTTTACAAGTCTTACATACCTATAGAAACTATCAGTTTACCCTCAACTCTTTACATAAAATCACCTTGAAAATAATATCATGTCTGTCAAATCTGACATCGAATATTTAGTTTGTTTTTAAATGAAATCTTCAAAGATCGGATACGTTCTCTAAAATAAGATGTTGCTGTGTAATGTACGGTGCGTTCCGAATTTCAGTATAGAGTTAGTAATTTATTTACTTTTTTACCTTGTGTTGATTGTTCTGGCAATCATTTCATTATAATATCACTTGTTGTTATTTTTATATGATGATGTTAGCTGGCGGGTGGTGCAGAGATGCAAAGCCGTACCAGAAATCGTGTAGTTCTCTTATATTTTTAGTTTTATTATATCTTATTTTTATTGTATTTATATTTATGGCAACTTTGTTTGACAATGAGTCTTTTTTCTCTGCCAACGAATCTGCTGCCACTTCGGATGATGATAGTTTTTGTTGGAAATATCTTGTGAACAGAGCTAGTTTAGTAAAACTCGTAAATAGAAGGATAATTTTACTTTACATATTTTAGCAGAGTGACATACATGTTATCAACAAAGTTACCTAGCAACCACAGTACAAAAGACTAGAATGTATCCAGCATACAACTTCTTTAACACCCCCACTGTATGCCTATACATTTTTTAAAGTAGTCCTGCTTAACTCTAGTAAGTCCTTTTGTGAAGATATCGGCGGGCATCTCATCACTTTTACAATACTTGATACAAATTTCATTTGCCTCGGCCAATTCCCTCACATAATGGTATCTAATATTTATGTGTTTAGACCTCCTACCGACTGTTGGCACGTACACTAATTTTATAGCGCTTTGGCTGTCGCTGAACAGATCAATCGTATTATTCTGAGCTGTCAGTTCATGGTAGAGACCTTTGGCACAAACTACCTCTTTCGCTGCTTCGCAGATAGCGACATACTCTGCTTCAGCCGTACTCAGTGCGACGCAACGTTGCTTGCGGGTCTGCCAGAAACGCACCGCCAAGGGCAAGCATATACCCTGTGAACGAATGTCCATCAGCGTTGGCACCCCAGTCCGCATCGGCATATGCAACCAGAGGATTGCCAAGTCTTCTTGTAGACCAATTTGTGATCTACTGTACCCTTTAGGTACCTCAGCACTCTCTTGAGTGCAGCCATGTGAGTCGAATTCCAACAAGAATTAAACTGACTCAGGTAGCTCACTATGAATGTGATGTCAGGTCGTGTGCCACAGGACAGGTACATGAGTGAACCCACAACCTCCTGGTAGCTCATATCTCCAGTCGGATCGCCTTTCTCCAATCTGAGATTAGTCTCTGTGGGAGTCGCGACAACTTTGCAATCTTCCATTTTATACTTTCGGAGGACCTTCTTTATGAAGTTTTTTTGGTTGAGCTCCACTTCTCCCTTCCTTTGCGTGAGCTCCATGCCCAGGCAGTCTTTTGCCAATCCCAAGTCTTTAATTTTGAAGGCGTCCCCAATCTTCGCTTTCACGGCCTGAATCTCGTCAATGTCATGCCCAAAAATGTAGAAATCGTCTACGTATAAGGCAATTGCGAGAAATTTACTTTTGACCTTCTTCAGGTATACGCATGGGTCATATTTTGACCTAGTGAACCCGATCTCAATTATGTGAGCGTGAACCTTTACGTTCCAACATCGTGCTGCCTGCTTCAGACCATATATGGCCTTCTTCAGTTTGCAAACCTTTCCTTCTTTCCCCCTCGTGATGAAGGCCTCTGGCTGTTCCATATACAGGTCTTCAGCAAGGTCTCCATTAAGGAAAGCGGTAGTGACATCGATATCAATCCAATTTCTGCCGATAGCGCTAGCAGTAGTCGAATTGGCGACAGTTTAACCACTGGTGCAAAGGTTTCGGAGTAGTCCTCCCCCCACTTCTGGGAATACCCCTTTGCCGTCTTGCTTTGTGGCGCTGCACTGTCTCATCAGCGCCAATCTTCAGCTTAAATAGCCACTTGCATTTGACTACGTTCGCTCCTCTTGGGCGATCCACCAGCTCCCAGGTTCCCGATGAGCGAGTCGTACTCTTGCTTCATCGCATCCAACCACAGGTCCTTATCTCCGCGGTCCATTGCATCCTGTACCGACACAGGATCGTGCACGCTGAGAAAATTATATTCAAAATCTTCCTGTTTATTTGGAACTCTGGTTCTTCGAGGGTATCGAGGCCCCTCTAAAGCTCGTTCAGCTTCTCGTTCTGCGCTTCTGTCAGAATCAAAGATGGAATCCATTGAATCATGAAACTCCTCAGATTCGACTACAACGTTTTCGGGTGTGGTGGACCCGGTTGCTGGAGTTGGTACGCTCTGGCTTGGAACTTCCTCTTCAGTTTCCATAGCCCCGATAGTCCCTCCTGTAATTGGGACTACGAAAAATTCTTCTTGAACATCCACCACCGGCATCTTCGTTGGCGATTTGTTTGAAGGTCCGAGAAAATCCATATTGTCCTTAGACTGATTTAGCAACCTCTCATCAAACACGGCATCCCGAGCAACAATAATCCGCCTTGGATTATTCTTAACATCAGCAAACTTAAACCCCTTTTGATCCTCACTATAGCCAAGAAATATAAGTTATCTTGTCTTGGGATCAAACTTTTTGAGGCTTCCATCCTTTATAAGAACCTGTGCCTTTGAACCAAACACTTTTAAGTGCGAAAGATCCACCGCCTTTTTGGTCCACACCTGTTCAGGGACCTGTTGCGAAATAGCCATAGTGGGCGAGTGGTTTTTCAGATAAATCGCCGTTAGAACTGCTTCACCCCAATATCTCTTATTGAGATTGCTTTCTGCTAGCATGCATCTGGCCTTTTCGACGATTGTCCGGATGGTTCTCTCTGCAACTCCATTTTGCTGTGGAGTGTGCGCTACAGTTGTCTGATGTTGAATTCCACGATTTTTCAGGTGATCCTGGAACTCCTTACTGGTGTATTCGCCACCATTGTCACTCCTTAACTTCTTAATCTTTTGGCCCGTTTGATTTTCAACTAATGCCTGAAACTCACGAAACTTCCCGTAAACTTCTGATTTGCATTTCAGCAAATAGCCATAAACTTTCCTGCTATAGTCGTCAACGAATAGCAGTATGTATCTTTTGCCACCCCATGACTCCACCTCAATGGGACCTGCAACGTCACTATGGACCAGCTCCAAAATCTGTGAAGCTCTATTGAATTTCCTTTTTGGAAACTTCTTCACGCATTGCTTGCCTTGACTGCATGGTATGCAGGGGTTCTTGCAGTTCCCAAGGCTATAACAAAGGCCCTTGACGATGTCCTTAAGCTTGCGCATTCCAGATTGGGATAAGTGGCCCAATCTCCTATGCCACAAATCAAAGTCATCCTGACTTTCTCCTAAGAGAACCGTCGTCGCCTTGTTACTCCCCGAACCTAAAACATAGAGTCCGTTTTGCTTCCGTGGCGCTGTAAACAGTACGTTCCCATCTACAGATACATTGCCATCGAAAACTCTGCAACGTTTTTTGTCAAACACTACAACCTTGCCATTATCAGTGCATTTGCCAACAGACATCAAGTTGGTGACTAGCTCTGGAATCAACAACACATTATTCGTTGTCAGTCCTAATGGACGTCCCTTGTGACGTACGTCTAACTTAACAGTACCTTGCGAGGTTGATACTATTTTGTCATTATTCGCGCAAGTAACTGCTTTTGAACTGCTTGCTATAGGCGTTAAAATAGACTTATTTGATGTCATGTGTGATGTCGCGCCACTGTCTACCACCCAGCAATTATCCCCACTAGCGGCAAGTAAAGCAATAAAATCAGTAGAATGATCATCATTAATCCTGCCTACAGCCGCTAAATTGCTCTCAGACTTGCCTTGATTGGCTTTGAAGAGCTTACATTGCCATTTAAAGTGACCCTTCTTTTTACAAAAATGACAAACTATTTTCTTACGAGCGCTACCACTACCACCTGCAACATAAGCTAACACCGTATCGTCCTTATCATCATTCACTTGATGTCGGTGACCTTCACGCAGAAGAGCCGCTATTACGTTCTCCGATGATAATTCCTTGCCAGAATGTTCCATAGCCATCACCAAAGGGTCGTAAGAATCCGTCAAACCAGCCAAGAGAATAACCGCGATGAATTCATCATTCAGTGCAGCTTGGATTGCCTCCAGTGCTTGATGCGTAGCTTGCACTTCGTTGACGTAGGCATCCATATTTTGGAAATTATTCAGTTTCAATGAAAATAGCTTCCGCAGCAGACCTAATCTTCTAATTAGACCACAGTCAGCATAAGCCTTTTTGAGCGCACTCCATGCTTGCCATGAGGTTTTGGCGTTCTTGACAATTGTGATGCACTGTTCTGCGATTGACAGGCAAATCTTTGCCCTTGCCCTTTCGTCGCGTTTCCGGTCTTCGGGTTTGGTAGTAACGAAGTTTTCGCTCACACAGTCCCAGAGCCCTGCATCTATTAATAGCATTTCGATGCTGAAGGCCCAAGTTCCATAATTATTTCGGCCTGTGAGCTTTTTGATCGCACTCGAACTTTCCATTTCTAAAGTCGAATTTACCATAAATAACTGCCCTACAAATTCAGCAACAACGAGGCACGGTCTGGGCCCATAACCTGTTGGAAATATTTATTTTATTTTATTTATTTATTTTTATTTATTAAACTTTATGCACAAGCAAAAAACTGTACAAAGGCGGACCTAATGCCTTGGGCATTTTCTACCGGTCTACCTTAGGTCTACGCTCTACCTTTCCAAATATCTTGTGAACAGAGCTAGTTTAGTAAAACTCGTAAATAGAAGGATAATTTTACTTTACATATTTTAGAGTGACATACATGTTATCAACAAAGTTACCTAGAAAGAACCACAGTACAAAAGACTAGAATGTATCCAGCATACAACTTCTTTAACAGTTTTTTTTCCGTCACAGGCACTCTTGGCGATCTTTTACGTGACAGTTTGAACCAAAACCTTGACCGGCTGTTTAACGTTTGTCACATCAATGCCCAGAGTATTCCTAGTCACTACAATGAACTGTATGAAACTTTTACGAACAACGATGTCCATGCTGTCCTGATTTCTGAGACCTGGCTAAAACCTGAACTCTTGTCCACTCTACTCTCTCCCAGGTTTCGTTCTTCTACGGAATGATCGAATTGGAAGGATTTCCCGTACAAAATTCTCGCTACTTCGTCCTCTAATAGTTCGGCTGAGTTTCTTTTTCTGGAGGTCTGTGTTAAGCGAGCCAAGGCCGTCATTGGAGTTGTGTATTGTCCCCCTACCCTTGATTATTTCACCGAATTCGAATCGGTCCTAGAATCTTTGGGTTCAGAGTATGCACATCACATTGTCATGGGAGATTTCAACACCAACCTTCTTGCCCATAATTCCTCTTGGTCCTGTGAACTCCTGGAAGGAAGGATTAGAAATCAGGATAAGGTCGAGCCAGGTATCATCACCGACAGGATTTTGATGCGTTGGTTGGAGAGGCAACACGTGTAAACTTGCTGACTCGACCAGATGTAGGAGTTCACAGAACCAGGCCCGGGCATAGTACAGTTTCGGCTCTCCTTAAAGTGACTGATGATATAAGGCGGGGAATGGAAGACACCAAAGTTACGGTTTTGGTGTTGATCGATTTCTCAAATGCTTTTAATACCGTCAGTCACGATGTCCTGTTATCCATCCTCTCCTATCGCATGGTCTCTCCCGAGGTTCTGGCATGATTTGCTTCCTATCTTCGGGGACGTCAGCAATCAGTTCTTGCTGGTGACTCCAACTCCAGCTGGTGTGATCTGGAAACTGGCGTCCCTCAAGGCGGCATTTTATCTCCACTTTTGTTTTCTATCTTTATAGATCTTATAACTGCCGAGTTTCAGTGTGCGTATCATCTTTACGCTGACGACTTACAACTTTACTGTCGGACGGGTGTTGACAGTTTATCTGATGCGATTGAGGAGCTGAACCAGGATTTGCGTGCCGTCAAAGGCTGGTCTGATCGTTTTGGGGTGTAACCGCCACCCCGAAACGATCAGACCAGCCTGGTTCAGCTCCTCAATCGCATCAGATAAGCTGTCAACACCCGCCCGACAGTAAAGTTGTCAAATGTCAGGCCATCATTGTCGGGAGCCCCCATAGCTTGAGGAGGCTGAATGGCTTAACGGTGCCACCGGTTACCTTTGACGGCGCGGTGACCCCGTTTAGCTCTGATGTCAAGGATCTGGGTTTGCATGTTGACACCTGTCTTGACTGGCGTAAACAGGTCGCGATTGTAAGCAAGAAAGGCACCGGAACGTTGCGGTCTCTCTATCGGCTGAAAAATGTACTCCCAGCTCACATCAAGGCAATGCTTGTACAGTCCCTAATCTTCCCCATCATTGACTATGGTGATATGTGCTACTATGACCTGAACGCAGATCTGCTCAATAATCTTGACCGACTTCTAAATAACTGCATTCGATTCGTCTTCAATCTTCGCAAGTACGATCATGTGTCTGAGCTGCGATCGCTACTAAAGTGGTTACCTATCCGAGAGCGCAGAGCTTTGAGGGCTTTGACAACCCTGTTTTCCCTTCTTCACAAACCCACTTCTTCTTACCTCACTTCCCTTTGTCAATATTTATGCACTACACACAACTAAGTTGTTAAAGCTTTTCATGTGTATCTTTCAAAACTTTATATATAGTTTATGTATATGTGTATGTATGTATTTATTCTTATATGTGAGGTTTAAAAATTAAAAAATATATATACACTTCTGGACACATCTATTGGCCCACCTTGTATTTTCAGTTTCGTTTGGTCCTAGCTAAAATTTTAAATTAGGTCGAGCAAAAAGTTTTTATGCAGTTTTGAACCTGGCACATTCACAATTTCATTCAATAGTCTTTTTTTGAATTTCGAACACAGAATTTAAAGAAACAAAAGACAATTTGGAGCCTGTTTGTTGATATCAAACAATCGAATACTAAGAAAACTTGGTTTTATTGATTTACTTGGATTTAATTCTTGAAAAAGTGATTGATATCTTTGGTTTTGCAACAAACATTACTTATTCTTAACATTAAGGTGAGGTTCTATCAATAATCTATGGATACTTCACCTGAAGTCGCCGCCCAAGCTGCCACAGCTTGGGCGGCGACTTATTCAGACTTATTCAGGCCGGACACAGCCAAAGAAACGTGAGTGCTCAACTTAATTTAAGTCGATCTGCGGTCCGAAATGTTTATCGGAGGTACCTAGAGACTGGCGGCTATGTTCGTCGCCAAGGAAGGCCACGATCTCGGGTCACAACTGAAAGGCAGGATCGATTCATCGTGACGACCAGCTTGAGAAATCGTCACCTTACCTCCATTGAGATACAAAACCAACTTCGCGACTTCCACGGAGTAACTGTGAGCGCTCGAACTGTTCGGAGAAAGTTAAAAGAACGCGATATGGTACCACACAAGCCAGCTAATGGGCCCAAACTAACGCGAGCCCACCGAGCAGCGCGCCTTCATTTCGCACGCAGTCATTTAAATTGGACACAGCAAGATTGGAGCCGTGTACTCTTTTCTGATGAGTCTAAAATTGTGTTACATGGCAATGATGGAAGGAAGAAGGTCTACCGACGTAAGGGAGAGCGTTTCGCACAATGCTGCTTTGAAAAGAGGGTTGCTTATGGCGGTGGCTCATGGACTGTCTGGGGCGGTATATCCGCGAGCGGCAAAACTCAACTTGAGGTTGTTACAGGACCACGGCATCCAACATTAAATGCTGAAAGGTACATTCGTGAGTGCTTAGAACCTCACGCTCACCATACGCGGACTATGTGGGCCCAAATTTCCTTTTTATGCATGATAATGCAAGAGCCCATGCGGCCGGCATCGTCAGGGAATATCTTCGGGATGTGAACATCACAGTTATGGACTGGCCAGCCAGAAGCCCAGACATGAACCCCATTGAGCACATGTGGGACGAGCTAAAAAGACGTGTTAGGGCTCGTCAGCCAGTTGCCCAGACGATGCAGGAGTTGAAAACTGCCATAGAAGAGGAATGGGAGATGACCCCTCAAAATTTCATAGAGCGGTTGATAAACTCTATGCCTAATCGTATGAGAGCTGTGGTAGATGCCCATGGAGGCAACACGCGTTATTAAATTAAACCTTTATTTGATAAAACATGTTTTTTATTCAAAAATCAATTGCCTTTAACAAGGCGTATATCCGACTTGTTAGGCGTAGCTCCATGTCGTATGGTATTCTGAATTCAAATTTAAAACAATACGATCGAAAAAGATGGTAAAATGTATCAGGTTTAAAACTGCATCAACAGTTTTTGTTCAATCTAGCAATCATATTTCGGTAGGGGCCATCGAAACGTAAACTCTAAGGTGGGCCAATAGATGTGTCCAGAAGTGTATATTTTTTCTAATTTTTGATTCTGTTTTGCACCTACTGTGTAATGTCTCTGCATCACCCTAAAGTCCGCCTTTGTACGGTTTTATTACTTGTGCACAAAGTTTTAATAAATAAATAAATAAATACTTTCTGTTGCCATGCAAAAACCCCTGTTACAATTAATATAAAATCATGAAAACTATTTGATGAAAAAGGCATGCCAGGAAGTAATATGAACTGAGAGGGTTGTATTCATCATCATCATCATCATTTCAGCCGAAAGACGTCCACTGCTGGACATAGGCCTCCCCTAAGTGTCGCCACATTGACCGGTCCCGTGGGTCTCGCATCCAGCGGATCCCCGCAACCTTCACCAGGTCATCGGTCCACCTAGTGGGAGGCCTTCCAACGCAACGTCTTCCGGTTCGCGGTCGCCACTCCAGAACTTTCCGGCCCCATCTGCCATCCGTTCTACGAGCAATGTGCCCTGCCCACTGCCACTTAAGTCTGGCAATTCTTCGGGCTATGTCGGTAACCTTGGTTCTCATGCGGATTTCCTCATTTCTGATTCGATCACACAAGGAAACTTCGAGCATAGCTCTCTCCATTGCCCTTTGGGTGACTTTGAGCTTTCTGATGAGGCCCATTGTGAGGGACCACGTTTCGGTCCCGTATGTCACTGGCAACACACACTGGTCATAGACTTTCGTCTTGAGGCACTTTGGTAAGTTGGACGAGAAGATATTACTCAGCTTACCAAACACTGCCCAGCCGAGTGGGATTTGACGATTGACCTCTTTCTCAAAGTTGGACCTACCTAACTGGACCGTTTATCCCAGGTAGACATAATCGTCTACAACTTCGAGAGTAGAGTCTCCGATCTTGATAGGAGTGGGTGTTACATGGGCATTCATAACATGACCTTGGTTTTGTCTATGTTAATTTTAAGACCCACTCTTTCGGAAGCTCTACTGAGGTCATCGAGCATTGTAATGAGGTCCTCCATGGTCTCAGCCATGACCACTATATCGTCGGCAAACCGAAGGTGAGTGATGTACTCGCCATTGATGTTGATGCCTAGTCCTCTCCAGTCCAGAACCTTGAAAACATCCCCCAGTACAGCGGTGAACAGTTTCGGAGATATGACGTCCCCCTGTCTCACACCTCGCTGCAGAAGGATAGGTTCCGAAGTCTGATCCTGGAGTCGGACTGACATGGTGGCGTTTTTGTACAAACACTTCAACACCTCGATGTACCGGTAGTCGATTTGGCACGATTTGGCTGTTGGTTTAGATACTGGATTTTCTTTTTTTGCCGTTATGTCATCTATCATTGCCGCCACTCTGGTGGATCCACAACTACTATATCAGGCTTATTGGCGACAATAGTACTGTCAGTGATGATGGACCTACATATTTTCAGCAAATTGTGTATTTTTTATACATTTATTTAAATAAATTATGGTACAGATAGGTTAAAAACTTTTACGTTTGATAGCGAGAGGCGCTCTTGGACAAAACAATAAACCATCTAACTAAGTATAATAGTTACTATTAATTATTTACTTGTTTACTTAAATGACAACAAAAGCGGTACCTAGGGAATAAAAAGAGAAGTGTTGGGAGTACATTGTTACTATTGCGGGAATATCCTGGATGCGGCTTGTACAAGAGCGTGAAGCTTGGCACCAGCAAAGAGAGGCCTATACCCAGAAGTGGGTAAAGTCAGGCAGTGAAATATGATGAAGATGAGATTCTATCCACAGGGCCTCACAGACGTCTCACACTGAGAAGCACGTATTATTATTAAAATGGCGTACTTACCTTTATACTAATGTCATAATCACAGCAACCAGCTATATATTTGATACTAGCTTATGCCCGCTGCTTCACCCGCGTGGTGTTTGATAAAATGGATGTTTACTGACTAAAAAAATATGATTTTAATTAGTCCGTCTGTTAGATTTTCGAGAAATATTGAATACGTATTTTTTGTTTTATCAAATCAATAAAAAATTACGGAAGATAAAACGCGTCAAATATTTGAGTGGGGGGTTGTGACGTCACTGACCGCAAAACAAATTATACTAATGTCTAAGAAAATGATGTCACACGAATTTTCAAAACACTCGTTTTCATTGTCTACGTAAAAAAAAAAAATGTGTCCAATATTTTTTGGAAATCTATCTGGCGGACTAATTAGATTTTTTTGTTAAGTACCCTATTGTCCCACGGGATATCCCCTATGAAAAGCTTTCTGGCAAAGATAACGTTTTATAAAAGATTAAAATTTATTACGGCTAAAATTTTTAATGTGGGTTGGTAGTTTATAATAAAAGCGAATACATTAGCATCTAAATGATCCACATATTTTCCTGAGCCTTGTTGTGGGTACAATATATTTATGTCTATTTCTTGTATTTATATTGTGAATATCACTATATTTCTTAAACAGCTTTATATTTTTGTGAGCATACAAAAGATTTTCATAAATATACTGAGAAGGAACAGTCATTACATTAATTCCTTAAATTTTTCTCTGAGAGTGTCTCGGATCCAATTTATAAATTGATCAAAGAGTAACAAACATCCCTCCATCCTCCCAAACTGTCGCATTTATAATATTAGTAGGATCTGTGCACGCCTCCTGTCCCCAATGTACTTGGAAATTTGTACTTACCGGATTTACTATCGCAGGGTCGACTGTGGAGCAGGAACCAAAACTACACATACGAAGATCAAAATCAGGAGACTCAATACCAGCCGATCAAATGACGAACCAAGCATCCGTCTCGACAGTTATCCGAAGCACTCGAAAACGTACTTCCAAAGCTAAACGACAAAATATAACACTGTACGAATGTGATGTTTGCCTCCGCGTTTTTGTTAGCAATCATCATTTAATTAGACATTATCGAATACACACTGGTGAGAAACCTTATAAGTGCGACATATGCCAGCACAGTTTCAGTGATAAGTCTGGTCTGACACGTCATCTTCGTATTCACAATGATGAAAAAGGTTACAAGTGTGATATTTGTCAGATGGTATTTCGTCGTAAATCTGCTTTAGGGGTGCATATTCGCCGTACACACACAGGTAAGAAATTTAACTAATGTTGTCCGTTTTTTGGTGATAAGGTTCAAAGGTTGAGTTTGAGTTGCACTGTGTCAATAGATTTTTGAATAGAACGTGTCTTTAAATAAATATCGGTCATGCATATCTTTACAAAGGTTAGATTGGCGTTAACATAAGCCGCCCACTAAAGGACTTTCCTTTCAAATAATAATTTAAGTTGCATAATATACAAAATAAAGTGAGATTAGGTTTCAGCTTCATTAAAGAATCATCTCGTCGGGTTCTGTATCGATTGGTAAAGCATACAACTTTGTCATCGCTTGGTAATACTGTAACCGCTCTTTACGATGTACACTCTAATTTAATCGTCGGGGCGTGTTTGTCGGTGATACGCCCCATGGACCATATTCCCAGCGGCAGATTGTCTTACTTGATCATCACTATTTCTCCCTTTAAAAGCCAAGCTAAGCAGAGCTTGTGTTATGGGTACTAGACAACTGATAAACATACTTATATATTTCTAAATACATACATATTTTAGATAATAAATTATTTTAGCGTATTTTATTGTTAGCTGGGTATGGAATAAATAAAAGCACTACCAATGAAACACACTAAATAACTTTATTAAACTAGATATCTCTTCGAACCTTTCGTTGTCTCGCTTCAAAAGTAGACTGACTTGCTTCGTCCTCTCTCAGTCCTTTTATACCCCAAACACACAAAAGATTTTCGATAAAATTCGCTATTATTTTATTAAGCATCCAGAAAAAACATTAACAAAAAATAAACTTAAAGATAAAATAACCAACAAAGAAGAATTTACTTTACACCGTAGGCATACGGTCGAAATTAAAATGCAAGTACCGCCGACGCCGGGCGCGGTAGTTATACCTACAGAATGGAAATAGGTACCTACTAGAATTCACGCGTACTTCTCAGTTATTAGCAAGGTTTCTCGAAGATTCTAGATGACCGACGTCACATTATGTTTGGGTTTGGGACGGTGACTTGTGCTTCCGATAATAAAATAAATACCAGGTGCTAGCGCTGGAAGGGGACACCCTTCCAGCCGCGATGCGAGTTCAAACATGCTTCTATTTCGAAATCGAATATCTGTAAAGAAGTGTGTAGGGAATAGGCTTTTATGAAAAAAAGCACATAAAATGAGACTTTACATTATTTAATAATTTAAATAGTCTTATGATATAAATTACTGTATTAATGAAACTCGCGGAAAACCCGGTTTTGTGATCTCTGACCCCGAGCAATACTTTTCGAGGTGTCGGATCGTTGAGGATCTTTTCACATTTCATTTATGAAATACCGCCATTATGATTTTTTAAATATGACGCTACCACGCCGACGACATACGATAGCGGGCGAACTCTGACGCTCGCCCATGCGTTCACAGCAATACAATCCTTAGCATGCCCATGAACTTGTGTTGCCTTACTGTACGTACGTAAAGGACAAGTAGAAAAGAAAATATGTAACCTAAAACTAGTATTGTATTTAAATGTACCAACATACTTCCTCCAGCAAATCTGTGATAGAGTGGCGCCCAAGGAATTTATTTATTTCTTAAGAAAACTTACAGCTAGGATACAGATAGTCGACAGATAGTGAAAGAAGGCCAATTAAAAGTTTTCACTGACATTATGAGGGTAGCCATGCAAGAGAAAGTAAGAATTAAGCACTCGTAGAAAATTAAGAAAGGATGAACAAATTTTAGATAGCTTCAAAAAAGTTTTTACAAAGTATTTTTTTTAGTTTCGGTATGAATGAATCAAAGTCATCAAAACTCTGGCACATCGAGTTGTAAGCCCTGCTAGCTCTTATCAAATAGGAATTTTGTCTATAAATGCACCGCACAGAGGGAACATAAAGAGGTTTATGGTTCCTTAAGGTGAAGGATGGAACACTCAACCCAATTTTGCCCATCAGTTCGGAACAGTCGGTTGTACCATTTGCCAAATTGAACAAGAAAGCCATGTCGGCAATTTTTCTCCGCTCAACCAGTGGAAGAATGTGGAACTTCCTGCACCGGCTGTGATAATTAGGTGAATATGATTTGGATCTACAGGGTGTTTGGAAGGGAGCTGTACATACGCCTAGGGTAGAAACTAGGGATAGTCTGCTACCTACCCCCGCCCATTATATTGACCTTGGCCTCAAGGTTTTTTTTTAATTTAAAATTATTTCTTTACCTTACTACGGTACTTCAGGCCCCATAACTTTTCTTCTCTACAATTTTCTGGTGTAAAATAATTTTTTGCAGGACCCTAAGACTCTAACGATTAAAACAAGACCATTAGCCGACCGGTCCCATGGATAGATTTTGAGCTACAGGTAGTTTTAGTCAAAAAATCATAAAAAAGTCAAATATAAAATAATAATAAATTAAAAAAAAACCTTGAGGCCAAGGTCAATATAATGGGCGGGGGTAGGTAGCAGACTATCCCTAGTTTCTACCCTAGGCGTATGTACAGCTCCCTTCCAAACACCCTGTATATTGAATGTACCTTAAGAACTTCTTTTGAATGCTTTCTATGCGATTGATGTAGGTATTATAAATAGGATTCCATACTGGTGAGCAGTATTCGAGATGACTGCGTACAAAAGCACAATATAGAATTTTGAGTGTTTTGATATTTTTAAAACCGGCTGAAATCTTTAAGATAAAGCCTAATGCCTTAGAAGCTTTTTTAATAATGTTATCGATGTGTGTGTTAAAATAAGTTTCGAGTCAAAAGTGACACCTGAGTCCCTAATAGTAATGACTCTAGCTATTGAAGTGTTGGCTAGTTTATAATCGTAAAGAATAGGTTTGGGTTTACGAGTATAACATTTCGAGACATTTAGATCCAAGCGGTTGGCTCTACAATACTCTTGGAATCTATCCAGATCATGTTGGAGACATTCAACAATTCTGATTTCACTTAGAATCTTCATGTCGTCCGCAAACAAAAGAATTTTTGAGTTCAAGAAACATAAAGAGACGTCATTGATGAAGATGTTGAATAACAAGGGACCCAATAGCGATCCCTGTGGAATCCCTGAGGGGATAATCATAGTTCTCGATGTGTACCCATTAAGAACAACAGTTTGACATCTGTTGGCAACATAAGACGAGAACCATCTGAAGAGATTCCCACTAACACCCATAGCTAGCATCTTACGCAGAAGTATAGCATGATCTAAGCGATCAAAACACTTGCTGTAATCTGTGTAGATAACATCTACCTGAGTGCGATGGGCCATACATTCGGTCAAGTAGTCACCACAGACAACAAGATTGGTGGTTGTGGACCGACCTCGCAGGAAACCGTGTTGGCGGTCACTGATGGTTAGTTTGAGACAAGCATAAAGCTGTTTGTATATTATTTTTTCCAAGATTTTCGCGAAAATGCAGAGTTTGGATATGGGCCTGTAGTTTACCACGAGGTCTCTCGGCCCTTTTTTTTTGCAGGTATCATACCCAAACTTAGAGACCGCCTGAACAGAAGTGAAAGAGGAGTAGTTAGACTTTTGGCACAGTTGAGTATGAAAACTAGCGGAATATTGTCAGGCCCTGCAGATTTTGATAAGTCAACTCCTTTAAGTAGGTTGAATACCTCTAATTCATTAACTTCAACCGAATGTATGTCAGAAACCATATCGCTCAAATGTATATTTGAGCCCTGCGTCCAGTCATTAGAAAGATCGCCCTCACCGTTGATACTAGTAGGACTGAGAAAATTTGAATAGAAATAGTCGCTAAACATGTTACAAATATCCTCTCCTATGCTTGAAACGCTATTTTTATATTTAAGTAAGGAAGGATAATCATTTACTTGATTTTTTGATTTGACACACGACCAAAACGCTTTAGGGGTCTTAAATATGTCATCTTCAATTTTTTTTAATATAGCTGCTAAACATATCACTTTCCACTTCCTTGGCACGCTGTCGGAGCAAAACAAAAGACTCATGGTCAGACAGGTTTCCGTACTTCTTAAATTTTGCGTGGTACTTCGCTTTTTCTTTTATAATTTTTATCAGAGGCTGCTTGAACCAGAGAGGGTATCTGTTGCTTGGAACTACTGTTTTGATGGGTACAAAAGTATCACGTAGTTCATTAAGAGTACTATAAAAAATGATACGGCATCTTCGAGTGGCCTAGTGATTACTTCATTGAGCCAGTCGATCTGACGCGCAGGAAGACTGTGGAGTTTCACGAAATCAGCAGACACACAGAGCGCCCTATGATGGGGATCTTCCGGCACCAGGGGATCGGTGCAACTTGCTACTGAAACCTCGCTATTAGATAATACAAGATCTAGATCTTGTATTTTATTGTTGACATTTGCGTGCGAATTGAATTGCAAGATATTGCAAACGGTAAAATTATCAAACAAATTGACCTGAACATGACCTTGTATATTACTTGGGCAAACAGACTGACCATCATCATCTAGTTCCCAGCTTATATTAGGGAGGTTAAAATCACCAACAACTAAGAATTTATCAGCGGGATGCTTTTGAATAATATATGAAGAGTGAGAGTAATTCACAAGTCTTCGGCAGACGAAAACCATTCACTGCGGAGATCACTGATAAGTTCTCGTCGCACTGCAATAAGCACACCACCCCCTAAAGTTTGTTTCGGGCTAGCATAATTTCTATCGCGCCTCCAAACTATGTAACGGTCGTCAAACAATTTACTGTCTTAATACCCTCAATAAGCTGAGTCTCAGTCAAGCATATAATATCGTAAAAATTAACACACACATTACGATAAAACATTAACGTTTTTGTACGCAATCCCCGAACATTCTGGTAAAACACACTAATAGGTGACATCGCGAATAGAAAGATTACTTAGTGCTTCAATAGAAATTATAATGTAAGGTACATTCAACAAGAAAATGAGCAAGATCAAGCTAATAACAGCCTTAGCATCATGCAAACAGGATTCAATAGAGAAATAGCTGTGGTCAATACCGAACGATAAGCGAACAAAAGGGCAGCGGTAAAGGAATGCGCACAAAAAACTAGCACCAGTGTTTCTCAAACTATTAGCGTAGTGCGTATACAAGTACGACAAATTATAATAATGACTTAACATTTTTAATTCAAAATCTTTTTTAAGTCCTGTTCCGTTTGTATGTGATGGGTTGGAGAAGTGGTATTTTTCTTTGTAAGTATTTTGCAACCAACCACCCAAGTGTATCAAAAACCTCGTTCATTAGCAAGTTTTTTCGTTTTATTCAACAGCATTTTGTTCTCAAAAGTAAGATCATCATTGACGTAGATCACACTGTTGGACTGCAGACCCAACTTGCTTGCAGTTATAGATGATTTGAGTTTTTTAGCAGCGGCCACGAAATCATTTTTGAGGTATCTGTTGTGAACTGAGCAAATATAGTACATTACTGCCGCGGTCTATAATGACTACTTTGCTGGTCGCGCTGATGATGGCCGACAGCGCAGCGTAGCGCAGCTCCAGGCCGACACAGCGCGGTCAGCGGACAGCAAGGGCTGCAATGATGGCCAAGCTGAAAGGCCTAGAGCGTAGCTAGGCTAGCTCGAGGCAATCATAGCGTGACCAGCGAAGCAGTCATTGTTGGCCAAGGTTTGTATAGTGCTTTACTCAAAAATGCAAGTACCTAATCTAAATAAAACCAGCAAGTAATTTAAATAAAAAATATATTAATTAACTAGAATTTTAATTAAAATGACAATTATGAAAAGTACAGTTACTAAAATTCAACACCGACTTTCCCGGTTTGATATTACTGATAGTTTGCGATAATTCTAATGCGGTGTTTGACTACTGGATTATTTCTTCATTTATTACTTCATTTAAATCTTTTTTTTTTTTTACCTTTAGACGTACAAACAGCTGTGTTTTAAATAAAATCTTTTTGGAATTGATTTTTTAAAACGTTGAAACGTCAAAATAGCGGTCGGCAAAACATTGCCGGCCTGTTAGAGCGGCCAGCAAAACTTTGCCGGCCGCTCCTTGAAACAGAACGGCAAGGTCGACTTTGCTCAAACAAGGTTGTCAAAATAATGACAACATTACATGCATTTTTGAGTAAATATTTTTATTCTGATCATTGTTCCGCATTGTTACTCTAGCAATAAAGTTGATCTGTTCTTTAGGGATACTGCATCCAATGATATCTCCTATCTTGCCAATGATTGAGAACAGATTTTCAGAGTTGGTTACTGGAACACCCTTTTTTTTTTTTTTTATTGGTGGGTGTAAAATCATCGAATAACCCCTCCCGCTCTTGGGCAGAGCGAAAGGGAGTGTCAGACTTCTACTGACTAAAAACCACCCATGTTCCTTCTTCGCCCTCTATGTCGAGGCCGCGATAACCGTTGGACTACCCGCGGCCTGAACACCCTTAATTTCCAAATTGTTCATTCTTGATCTTGGCTCAGATTCACGATGTAGATTTTCAATTTTGGTGCATCGTTCGTGCAACGCCGTCATCTCATCCTTAGTTTCCTTTAGGCAGTTTACATCACTCTCCAACTCCGACACTTTGCTGGTTAATGTCTCCACCGAATGGTCCAGAAACTCTACATCTGTTTTTAGACTGGAATACTCATATCTGATCAACTTAAGCTCCGCCAGTTGTGATTGAATAGCTTTTACGTTCTCCATTAAAGCTGGTAAGTTGTCCATCTGGGCTGAGAGGGCTTTCAATTCGGACATAATGGAGTCTATGTCAGCTGTTACGGGCGTAGCTGCAGCTGCAGTTGTGGGGCGAGGGCTGGATGCTGCCGAAGATTCACAATTACTCACTTCCCTTCGCGGCTTGACAGCGAGCGTTGAGCTGATTTTCGCTGCTGCTTTTTAATTACGATTGTTGTGTTTTGCGTTCAATTTGCGGCTCGTGATTTGTTTCCGGTTGTGTGATTTTATGTTGAGTGTTTGTGTAGTAAGTTTTTCTGGCATTTTAACGTCGGTTTTATTGGTAATAACTTAATTTTCGTTGGCATTCGGTGAGTACATTTATTTTTTTTGGGTGTGTGGGTACCTCGTTATAAACTTGTCGTCTGTTTCTTTTTTTTTTTGTTTTTACGTTAATTCGCTGTCTATTTAATAATTAATAATATGTCGACTACTAACGACGAACCTCCGGATCGCGGGAGAGAAATAATGCGCCGGAATGATAAAACACCCACCTCCGGTAATTCTAAGCGTTTGTTTAGCGAAATGTCTCCTACGTACATTTCGCCCGACGATAGATCAAAACGGCTTCAAACATCCAATTCACTTGAAAAGTCTTCGCCGTTACTAAGTACCAGTCCAAGTGCTAGCCGTGACGATTATTACGATTTAGTTTCTCAGGCGTCTGCATATTTGACTAAAATTAATGAACTTGTTAATGACCAAGGTTCCCGCATTAATGTTGCGAATAAATCTGCCATCATGGACATGACTCAGCGCATAACGTCCATTGTTTCTTTGCTAGCCATAAAGTCATCCTCTAATGAAACGAAATTAGCCAATACGAAACGCGAATTGGATAAAATTAAATCAAATACCAATGTCAATACAAGTAACTGTAACAAAGTTTCGTATGCGGATTCCCTTAAACTTCGACTACCCAAAACCAAACTTGCACCGGTTGTCGACTCGCGCGCACCCAAACCTTGTGTTGCTTACCCCACCGCTGAGCGATTAGCTGATTACACATCCTCCTCTGCTACTAAACAAGCACTCATGAAGGCGATCAAGCCCAGTGATGACGGGTTTCAAATTGTAGGCGTTCGAAAAACCGCAAAATCTGGCGTCGTATTACGTGTCGCTAATGATAGCCAAATTAAAAATTGCAATCGGTCGACGCTATTAGGTCCGCGACTATGAGACCTATTAGGCCTGCGACTTGAAAAACCAAAAGGCCGAAAGCCTCGTATATTAGTTAGGGACGTGCCATCCGCAATGGAAGACAATGCTTTTTTGCACGCGTTGTACCGTCAAAACATTCAAGATGAACTGCCAATACGAGAGGATGATTTTATTAAATCAACTAAAATCTACCGTCGGCGTTCCTTAGATAACGGTCGCATGTGGATAGGCATTGAAATCGAGTCCAACGTGCGTAAACATTTAGTGTCCACTAAGGAAAAAATATTTATTGATTGGGCGACTTGCAGGTTCAATGACGACGTTGATATAGTCCGTTGTCTACATTGTCAACAGTTCGGTCACGTTAAGAAATACTGCGTTAACAAGTCACCTACCTGTGCAAATTGCTCCGAAGCACATGAAACCAACGACTGCCCGCATATGGACAATTTAAATTTTATACCAACTTGCGTGGCGTGTAAACGTTTTAAAAAACCGTTTGACCATCGTTGTGGGTCACCTACAAACTTAAGCTCGAACAGTTAATCCTCAACACAAACTACTAAAATAATCGATAGTTTAAATATAGGACAATTAAATCTCCACAACGACAGGGTAGCGACTTCTGAACTAGACAAATTAATTATCGATTACAGCTTGGACATAGTGCTTGTTCAAGTGCAATATCAAAACTCACACTTACGACATAGAGTAGTTCAGCTGGATTCAAAGTCACGAGCCGGAATTTACGTAGCGCGTTCTTCTAACTTTACAATAGCGTCTTTGCGTAACCTCATGACGCCGCACTGTGCCATTGCGGAAGTCTCTTCGGCTTCCTATAAAGTTTACGTTGTGAGCTGTTACTTTCAATATTCAGACCCTGTTGGTCCTCACATACATAACCTCCGTCATGTCTTGCGGTCACTCGCTGGCTGTAAAGTTATCATTGGCGCGGATGTTACCGCGTCCACGTCTCTGTGGTATGGCAAGGTTCGGTGTACGGATTCCGACCGACGTTCCGCTGTTGAAGATTTCATTGCTGAAATGATCCTATCGATTCATAATACCCCAGATGCACCACCTGCTTTTTGCAGCCAAATGGGCGAATCTTGTATTGACGTCACACTTTCTAGTGCAGACGTTCGTTTGGATAGGTGGCGTGTCCTTCCGGATGCATCATGTAGCGATCATCGGCTTATCGTGTAAGAATTTGTTCCGATGTTTACTCAAGGTCCGTCACATATCATTGGTAACTTTAGGTATAAAAGTAAAGGCGCGAATTGGGAATTCTTTGGCTTGCTTTTTGCGTCTCACACCAAAGACTTCACTCGAGACGGGCTGTCAGCTGAAGAAAGTGCTGAAATTATGTCAGACACCTTCACTTACTGTGCTGACATCGCCATTGGTCGCGGATCTATGACCAATATTCGTAGATGTGATTGGTGGTGTGACTACTTAATTGAACAACGTAAAAGTTATCGCCGAGCGCGTAGACATTTAAACAAGCTTAAAAAACGAAAGGTCACCGGAGACCCCCTTATCTCTGCTTTAAATGCGTTTAGAGTTGCCAAGTCCCGCTACAGAGCATCGGTAGAAAAATCTAAAGGTAATTTACTGCGGAAAAGAGTAGAAAAGTTAGATAAAGAAGGTCCGTGGTCTCCATTGTATCACGAGTTCAAAGCAAATCGATCAGTGGATCTTGCGTTCGTCGAAAACATTAAAGTAAACAACAAACACACTACCGGTATGGAGAAGACAACCGAAGTTCTATTAAATACTTTGATACCTGATGATTTGCCTGATAATGACAATGATTACCACAAGCAGATTAGGGCGTGGGCAGCTGTGCCACCTGAATCACCAGCGTCAGACCTTCCAACCATTGACGAATTATTTAAAGTTGTCAGGAAACTCCCACTTAACAAATCGTCAGGTGAAGATAAAATATCTAATCGGATTATAATAAAGCATGTAAAACAGTGGCCGACGCAATTTTAAGTGTTTACAACCGTTGCATTGCAGAAGGCGTTTTACTCGTATATGGCGACGCGGCTTTATACGAATAATTCCGAAAAGTGGCGACAAGCCACCGGACGACCCTAAGTCTTATCGCCCTATAACACTACTACCATCATTGGGGAAACTCCTGGAGCGTCTTATCGTTCCACGTTTACTACCAGACGGACCCAAATTTCACAACAACCAATTCGGTTTTACCGTGGGAAAATCTACCGTAGACGCGGCACTTTCTGTCCGGAAAATTGTCAATACATCCGAACATAAGTACGTAGTTGGGATCTTTCTAGATATTTCTGGGGCTTTTGATAACGCATGGTGGCCGATGCTACTCCTTAAACTGAAAATTCGTGGTTGCCCTAAAAACATATACAATCTTGTTTACTCGTACTTCTTAAATGGTTCCGCGAAACTCAAACTCAGACATCATTCTATGTCAAAGTCCCTCACCATGGGATGCCCTCAGGGTTCGGTTATGGGTCCGTATGTATGGAACGTTGGCTTTGATGACTTCCTCGCGATTCCACTTCTATGCGGCTGTTCATTAACCGGTTACGCGGACGACGGCCTGCTGCTCATTCAGTCAAGTACTCGGGCTGGACTCGAAAATTTGGCTGACACTTGCCTAAAATTAATATCCCAGTGGGGTGATCGTAACCGTCAGACCTTTGCACCACATAAAACTTATCAACTTCTTTTAAAAGGTAATCTTAAATCATGCCCTAGTATAAAATTTAATAACGTTCCCGTGAAAAAGAAGGAGTCCGTGTGCTACCTTGGGTTTGTCTTAGAGAGGAATTTTTCATTCATTGAACACATAAAAACCGTCGGTAAAAAAGGTAAAAAGAACTTTTATGCCTTAACGAGAATATCTAAATCTACGTGGGGTTTATCATTTGTAACTCTAAAGACGATCTATGGGGCTACTTACTTGGGGTGTATGTGCTACGGGGCACCAGTTTGCGCCGATAGGGCCACCATAGGAGCGGCACGACGTAAATTACTTCAAAGCCAGCGGTTGGCCTTGATTTTCTTGTGTAAAGCTTATAGGACGGTTAGTACTGAAGCCTTACCGGTACTGGCAGGGGTACTTCCAGTCGATCTTGAAGTGCAGCGCCGTGCTTCAACATACCAGACAGATGTGTGCTGGGGAGTTTGTTCCGCCACTTCTTCTTTCCAGCAAAAACACTAGGAAGTGTCGAAGGGGGGGCGTTTTGGGGGACTGTCTCTTGTAAATAAGTAAAGTAAAGTAAATTTTGACGTTCGAAAAGTGCTGATTATCAGCCTAGTTTGAATAAATGAGTTTTGATTTGATTTGATTTGAAAACCACAGACTGATGTCTGGGAGGAACTTTTGTCAGAATGGCAATGTAGGTGGGATAATTCAATAAAAGGCCGACACCTCCACCAGTTCTTTTCATCCGTTTGTGAGCGGCTGGCCAGGACATGGCTGTAGGTGGATCACTGTGTTGCCCAATTTCTCACAGGTCATGGTAACTTTAAGAGTAAATTATTTTCCTTCAAGCTTATTGCGTCGCCTTTTTGTCAATGTTCTACATCTGACTGCGAATATGAACAATCTGCACATCACATTTCATGGGAGTGTAGTCTTTGGCAGAATGAACGTAATATTATGTTGGATAGTGTACAGGTTACATCCGGAGTTATTTACTATACGGACCTTGTAGAAACTAGAACAAATTTCCGTGCGTTCAAGCATTTTTGTCATACCTATTATTGGAATCAAATATAACAGCTCACAACTTAGGACCCAGTAATATTAATGACAACAATATCCGTGGTGCTAGGCAACTGGGCTTATCCCAGTTGTATACGTCCCTGTGTGCCTATTGGCCTTGTTCTTTTCTGTCTCCTGCTGATATGGAGGGAAGTGGAAATTTCTGTTTTTCCTACTCCTCCGCTATTATTTTCTGATTAATTTCGTTGCGGGATCCAAGACAGTCAAATCATTTCTCTGGGACTTCGTCGAGCTTCATTGTCTCGGCGCTTTTCTTGTGGTCGCCACTGTTGATTCTGGCTTACAGAAGTTACAGTGGTTTGGGAATAGCGAGGCGGGCTAGTCCCATTAAAAAAAATTACTACACTTCCATGTGTTCTTCCGATCCCCCAATTTTCTCCATCCTCCTTCAGTTATGCCAGCGCAAGGAAAGTCAAACTGTCCCAGGCATCCCACGCATTTAGCGCCGTCCCTGCTCTCAGTCTGGCAACGCTTACACTTAAACATTTTTGAAAGTGGTGGAAACTTTGAGAATCGTAGTCGGGTAATTCGACGTTCACCGAGTCGCTAAGCGTATGCGTGTGGCCGATTTGCTGTCTACCGTCGGACTATGCATAGAAAGATAAGTGTTGGTAGTCCAGATGGGCAGACTACATTGTTGCTATTGCGGGAGTATCCTGGATGAAGCTGGCACAAGAGCGTGGAGCTTGGCACCAGCAAAGATAGGTCCTATATCCAGCAGTGGGTAAAAGTCAAAATGGCGTACCTACAAGCCTACAACTACCGCCCTCTGTCTCTAATCTACTTGGAAATTTGTACTTACCGGATTTATTACCGCAGGTTCGACTGTGGCGAAGAAACCTCACTTACGAAGATCAAAATCAGAAGACTCAATACCAGCTGATTACAAGTGTGAGAAATGTCAGAGTAGTTTTACGCACGAGAGTAGTTTTGCGCATCATTTGTGCACTCGTAAAAAACTTTTTAAATGTGACATATGTAACAGTAGTTTTGACCGAAACAGTACTTTATTATGCCATATTCGAAAACACACTGGTGAAAAACCTTATAAGTGTGATACATGTCAGAGAAGTTTTACTCATAAGAATAGTTTGGCGCGCCATGGTCGTACACACACTGGTGAAAATCCTTACAAGTGTGATGTATGTCAGAAAAGTTTTACTAGAAAAATTAGTTTAGCCTATCATATTCGTACACACACTGGAGAAAAACCTTACAAGTGTGATATGAGTCAGAAAAGTTTCATCTCAAAGTTTAATTTAACAAATAAAGCTGAATGCAAAAAGCCGCACGATTGTGATGTTTGCTTCCGTAACTTTAGTAAAAAATTTAGTTTAAAAAGACATCTAGTTAAACACACTGGTGAAAAACCTTATAAGTGTGATATGTGTCAGAAAAGTTTTACTCAGGGATGTAGTTTAGCACATCATATGCGTACACACACTGGTGTCAAACCTTACAAGTGTGATATGTGTCAGAAAAAATTCAGTAAAAACGTTTATTTAACCAATCATATCCGTACACACACTGGTGAAAAACCTTATAAGTGTGATATATGTCGGAGAAGTTTTTCCCAAAAATTTAGTTTGGCACGCCATAGTCGTACACACACGACCATGACGTGCCAAACTCACTTTGATGGAAAAACTTATAACTATAAGTGTGATATATGTCCGTACAGTTGCAGGCGCAAGGGTAACTTAATACGTCATATTCGTAAACACACTGATGAAAAACCTAACAAGGAATCACCCTTGCTACGGGGTTTATTATCAAATAGTGGCCATAGCATTTGCCACGAGGGTGGTCAGAAAATACAATGAAATTAAAATCATATACTTAGTGCATTGAAAAGTTACAATTAGTATTGCATTTATTTTGTTAGAGGACTCAAATACTTTTTATTTATGACGAACTACACATCTCACAAAAAAATTGTTGTAATTTTTTTTTGCAAATAAGATTATTAATTAAGATTAGAGAGAGATTTGAGATTATTAATTATTTAAGATTATTTTGATTTGTTTAACTTTATCAGTAACTTTTAGTGGTTGAACGAAAATTAGAAGAGTCATGAGCGAAAATCCATGAAAATTTGAGAAAACGATTCTACGGTCGACATTACATTTATTTAAAAAAAATACATCAGACCATTTTTATAGCTGGTGTTTTAAGGAATAATTTTCATTGAGAACTTCGAAACGAATACTATTTTTCGCTTAAAACTATTTTTTTAACGCTTAACCGTAAGTATTTTAATATTTGACATTCAAAAACGTACCCTTAACAGTGTGCGTTACCCCAGCAAAATGTTGTGCTCTAGAGAGATGAGACTACGAAACAAAAATAGTGTGTCATGAAATTGTACGTGTGTTTGGTGTTTTAAATACAAAATTATCACCTTAAACTACTTGTATCTCAAATCGATAATAAAAACTATTTTATATCAAAAATATAATGCTCACTAAAAAATTTTGATCGAATTTTTGACTCAAATTCTTCTCTGTGCGTCTGTCGGTCTGTTCGCGTTAATCTCAAAAACTACTGCATCTAATTTCATGCTGTTTTCACTATTCGATAGAGTAGTCTCGAGGAAGGTCTTAGTATATAATTTACACGCGGATGAAGTGCTAGTGCGAAATAAGTAATGGACGACAAAACTATGTACAATATAGACGTACTCCTTCACTTACAGAAGGAATTTTCTATTGAAGAAATTTGTCAAATTGTAATACACACATCAACACGGTCTAGGGATATTTAAAAAAAAGCGAATTACTATCAATGTGTTAATTATTTATATGACATGTATATATTCAAAAGATACGTTATTTAATATTCTACCATTTTTTAATAATGGTTAAGGTACTTCGATTAAAATTTCAGGATTTAAAAAAAAATGAAGCATAGACGGAAACCGTATATGAATTAACTTTTAATTTGTGAGTCAAAACTGAAAAAAGTAGAAAAATCATTTAATTTGTGTTTATAAACTTGAAGTTAGTAGTCTGAGAAAGCGCCCATGATGTTCATAACACATCGGCAACGATTCGGCATGCACAGAACAAGGTTGTCAATGTCTTGCTGCGGAATATTGTCCCATGTCCCTCTGAGCTGCGCAAAAAGTTTATCTTCTGTAGCCAGATTTTCAGGAACTTCCTTCAGAGCTCTTCTTTGTAGCTTATCCCACGCATGCTCAATAGGATTTAGATCTGGCGATTGAGCAGGCCAGTCTAAGACCCTAACATTGTGTGTATGTAACCAAGCTGCTACCGTTCTCGCCGTGTGTGCCCGGGCATTGTCGTGCATGAGCAGGAAATCTTGCCCCATTTGTGTTCTGTGGGGCAAGATTACGGGCCCCAGCACCTGTTGGACGTATCGTTCTGCCGTCATATTACCCGAGATCCGTCCGTCCTCCAAGACGAATTCCTGCCCAAACCATAATTGTTCCGCCTTGGTATGGGTGAACTTCCTGAGGGTTCTGAAGACGGCTCCATCGTCCAGGAACTCGCCAAACACGCGTCCTTCGTGAATCTGGATGGAAGCCGAACCTGGATTCATCCGTGAACAGCACATTGGACCATTGCTCACGGCCCCAAACCACGTGGTTCCGAACCCATTCTAATCGTCGTCCACGATTGCCTCTCCGTAAAGGTGGGACCCGGAGTGGTCTACGAGAGCGTAGATTGCTTTCATACAGTCGCCTTCTTACAGTTTGGTCACTCACAAGTACTTGGTGTTCCACTCAGCAGCCTTTGAACCAATTGAGTCGCCATTGCATTTGGTTGAGCTCGCGCAGTAATTTGCAAAAATCGGACTTGTCTGGGGGTAGTGATGCGACTTGGCCCCCGGTGCCTCTCCGCTACTTCACCTGTGGCACGATAGCGTGTCCACAATCTTGAATTTACATTTTGGTGGGTCCCTATGGCCTCAGCAACATTACGCTGAACAGACCCAGCTTCCAGCATTCCCACAGCTCGTAACATCTCCGCCCTCGTCAAATGTTGGCGTTGCATGGCTACAATACCTCAATTAAAACTTTATCTTTCGTTAAAAAATGAAAAAAAAACTGTAACTAAACGTAATTCGTATTGTTTTCTAAATTTCGCACAAATGAAAATTCCCTCTCCTACACATCAAGACTTTTTTTTGCCACCGAAACAAAAGAATTTTCAAAAATTTGTATTTGGAATTAGTCTGAGATAAATTACAAACAAATCGGTGTATAAAAGATTCCAATGCGGCCAGTACTTTTCGAGTAATTTAATTGAGTATGAAATATCCCTAGACCGTGTTGATGTGTGTACATTGATGTCCTGGCGTCTGTAGTTCTGTACCTTCTCGACTAAATTATGTAAAAAATGTATAAAAATATAATATATAATTAGTACAATATAGGTACTCATTCAATATAATAGAGTTCAATAAAAAATGTACGATATGACCTTTCTTTTATTTAATATCTATGTTTGTGTTAACATAAATAAAGATGATTTGATTTGTAATTACGATTTAATATTAAAATGCATGGGCACTCAACCCCCTAGTGTGGCGTAGTGCTTTTCGTGGTAGGGAAATGAGACAAGGAAGACTTAGTTATACATTTACTTTAGCACTACACATACAAAATAGGTTCTAGGGTCTAGGGTTATAGGGTCTAAGGTCACGCACTGTCACTGAAGGTAGGAAAACGGTACTGCCCTGAGCAACCAGAAGACGTCGATCGCCACGCACGGTAGGTAGGCCGGGTCAGGCGGCCTCACGCGTCGGTAGGGACGCGCGGCAGGGCGGTCGACCAGGTGGGCAGCGGGCTCAGGGCAACTAGCCCTAGGCAGCGTTGGTGGTAGGCAGGTAGCGGCAGCGCAGACGGCCAGTAGGTAGCGGCGGCAGGCCACTGTCTACACGGCCACGCCGTCGCCTGGTGCCGGACGCGTAGGCGTCGCAGTTTAAAGGCGGCTCGCGGTAGGGCGGCCGTGCAGATGCGCGCTTCTCACCGCGTTGGTAGATGCGCGAGAGCACAGCAGAGCAGCAGAACAGTGCAGCGTGAGCGAAGCAGCCATAGTTGGTTAGCCAGCGCTAGGAACCCTGAAACAGCGCCAAGGGGGCGCTTGAGCTCCAAGATGGTTCCTGTAAGCTCCTACGATGTGCGTGTCCCAGCCATGCGTTAGATGCGGCAAGCTCAAGGCAGTGAAGAAGATGGAAGATGGGTACTCACACATCGCAGTGGTTTACAGTGATTAGTTGATAGGTGAATAGTTGATAGACTAAAGGCAAGGCGTGGCGTCACATCGCCACGGGGTTCTCATTGACCGTTGACTCGCGTCGCCGGTTTATGATACAGCATGGATGAGCATGATTTAGTTTATAGAGAATAGAATAGGATGCATGCCATGCGGAGAACCATATAACCAATTAGAGCACATGTGCATAGTGAATAGCTAGGTGCTAATTAATATTAAATACAGAATACATTGCCGGCAGCCATGTTAAATAGACACAAAGATTACAAATAGATATGGCTTGCCGGGACATAAATTTAGCAGCAAAAGAACACAATGGCGGAGTTCACTTACCCAATAACTGGGAACTTATCTAGTAGGCTGCTCGCTTGATGTAAAAAAGGCAGAACCTATGCGTGCAGCCGTTTTTAAAGGAGGTCCTGAGTGACGTTCTCCCTCCATTGTGACATTACAGAACATTTAGGGTTGTACCTATAATTTAGTGAGGTGACAACTTTTTAGAATTAGTCGTTTTTTAGTGAATCGACTAATTTATGCTACACTAGGGTTGAGTGCCCATGCCATTTCGCAAATCGCAAAGCGGTAGGTCGACTCTTAAGAGAGGGCTGGGCTATTTTTTGGTCAAAAAATCGGCATTGCCATTCAACGTTTGAATGCTGCCAGCCTTCTGGGTATTGATTTCTTAAAGAAGAGACGTTGCTGATGGTTTTAAGGTTTTTATTACAGAATACATAATAGTACTACGTACCGAAGGGACAATCCCTTCCCCGCGCTTATATTAAATACCGCACCTCACTCCGCACTTCGACGTATTCGTCGCCGACTCTTTGAGCAAGGGTGCGCGCAATCGAAAGAACCGCAGCGCTGCACTACCGACACGAATTCACATTTGCAAATTAAAAGTTTTAATAACGATGGTTGGCTATTGTGCTTTATTTGAATGCTTATCTTTATCGAGGAACGATAAAGACGGGAGTTTTTTTTTCGATTCCCGCGAAGGATGAAAAAAGGTAAGCAATAGCAACTCAAATAGTAAATAATTTTAACATAACTAATAATAATAATAATATGTAATATTCCACAACTATCACACAACGCCATCTAGTCCCAAGCTAAGCAGAGCTTGTGTTATGGGTACTAGACAACTGATAAACATACTTATATATTTCTAAATACATACATATTATAGATAAATTACACCCAGACACAGAACAAATGATCGTGCTCATCACACAAACATTTGTACTGGGTGGGAATCGAACCCACGACCTCCGGCATAGCAGTTAGGGTCACTAACCACTAGACCAACAGGCCAATCGAACTTATAGTAGTATGTTAGCTTTTGTTGTGAGTCTTCGAGTTACAGGGGAATATACATTAAAAAGAAGATTCCGACGAATTAAGAACCTCCTTTTTTAAAGTAGGTAAATGAGATTGACCTTCTATCATCAGGTTAACCTAATAGCTTGAAATAATACAACCATCGGTCCTTAGAACGTATAATTTTGAAGGAATTTTCTTTTAACTCCTAACCGTTGAGGAGTAGTAGTACCTTCCATCATCAGCGCATTCACATGAGATTATAATCATCAGACGCAAATACTTGAACAGCTTTAGAATGTATACGAAAAACGTTATAAGACCCTATCAAAATCAAAATATTTTTATTTCACATAGGCCACCATGGGCACTTATAAAACGTCGGTAAAACGGGGCACGGTTCGGTGCATTGGTCCATTCCTAAGGAGAAGAACCTCCAAAGGTTACTCTTTTAATCTTTTAAAATCGGTTGGGTTAACAATAAGTTATAATACACACATGAAAACCATGCAGATTAATGTCTGAGATGGTCTTTTGAAGAAAGCACCACACAGATTTGAGTGGACCCGTCCAGTCAGTGCAAGCAATTGTCAGTTATTGTGGAGCTCGACTTATAACTCAACGTCACGACGAACAATACCAGAGAAAGGACATTTGGGTGGGTCACTTAAAGTACTCAAACTGCCAGACAATCACAACAATTAAAATTTAAGAAAGACCCACATGGTCCTCACATTCACAATATCAATTTTTTAAATATTTATCATATTGAATAATTATTTTACATCATTAAATGTCAAAAAAAAACACACCACAAAAAAAAATATAAAATAAAATATTTAACAAGTTAATATTGGTCAAAAAAAATATCATACTTGAAAAAGTAAACAATGTCAGTGTATAAAAATAATCATAAAATGTCAAATTGTAAAAAAAAAAAAAAATATGTTTATGTCGATTATTCTAAGGCATTTGACAGTTTATCGCACAACGCTATATTTGAATCTCTTAAAAACCAAAACATTGAACCTTTATACATTACATTATTACAAAAAATATATCAAAGTAGCACAGCAGCCATAAAAATAAACACTACAGGACCATCATTTCCTATCCAAAAAGGGGTCAAACAGGGCGACCCTCTTTCTTCAAAGCTCTTCACAGCCACTCTTGAAGAAGTCTTTAGAAAACTTAATAGTCACTGGACCGACAAGGGCATTAGCGTGGGCGATAGAAGATTAACCAATCTCCGCTTCGCCGACGATATTGTCCTTTTCTCCTCCACGGCAGCCGAGTTAGGCCTAATGCTCGACCAACTGAGCAGTGCCAGTCTCGAGGTCGGACTCGCGATGAATATGACAAAAACCAAGGTGATGACCAACAGCGCCAAGCGCAATATAGAAATTGGGGGTGCGAGGATTGAATATGTCCATGAGTACATTTACCTCGGCCAAATAGTCTTCTTCCAGGCAAGACAAGACAAAGAAGTTGCCCGACGCACCGGGAACGCCTGGAAGAGCTGTTGGTCGATGAAGCAAATAATGAAAGGAGCTCTCCCTCTCTCCTTCAAGAGAAAACTCATGGACATGTGCATTCTTCCTATACCCTCACCTATGGATCGCAGACATGGTCATTAACCAAGCGTCAAAAGTCCGCACTCGGGGTCTGCCAGCGAGCAATGGAGCGTAGTATCCTCGGAGTCAAGCTTAGTGACCGAATAAGGAACTCGATACTGCGTTCCAAAACTCAAATTACCGACGTGGGTCACACGGCTGCCAAGCTTAAGTGGAGCTGGGCTGGCCACATCTGCCGCATGCCGGAGGAGCTATGGGCTAAACTAACAACACAATGGGTCCCGAACAGCAGCAAACGGCAACGCGGCAGGCCCAGAAGAAGATGGCGAGACGAACTCGACTCTTTTTGAAGGGATTGGCAAACAACTTCACTGGATAGAGATAAGTGGAAGGAGGGAAGGGAAGCCTTTGCCCTGCAGTGGGACACAAATGGCTAATTAAAAAAATAAAAAATAAAATGTTTAAGTCAATTCAAATTGGAGCAGTTCAATCCCAAGCTTCTATCTTCTTATCTTTAACAGTATAAAATCCTTTCTGGCAAAGTTTACGTTTTATAAAGGATTTGAATTTATTAAGGCTTAAATGTTGAATGTGGCTTGTTAGTTTATTATAAAAGCGAATACATTGGCATCTAAATGATCCACCTATTTTCTTGAGCCTTGTTGTGGATACTATAAAATTTGAGGGGTTGCCCTCGATTCCCTGGGATCCCATCATCAGATCCTGAGTTGGTGACAATGGGACTACCGACGGAGTATTCTCTTTCAAATACCAGAAGAATTTTGAAAATCGGTCCACAATTGACGGAGATATCGGTGGGGTAATTTTAAATTCTCGTAAATTCTCCGTCGAAAGAAATATTTCCGATCCGAGATTATTCTCCGTGAGAGAATATTCTCTCGACCCATCACTAATGCGGGGTCGTTAACCTGACGGCTTCCGTATTAACAAATACATCATGTAGTAAATGTTAAAAATGAAAAATAATAAGGTATACGTAGTTTAATTTATTGTCGTATCGTCGGCACCACCCTGTATATTTTTTATGGACATTACGTAGGGACTTTTTGAGTGCATTTTTAACCGAGAACTTGGTATATTTAGCCTAGAACGGTGTCTGAGAAGATAGCGTGACTGGATGTCTTCGCGTTTTGAATAAAATTCTTGGTGTTTTCGCACTTTACAAGTTTCTAAAATGTATATACAAGGAAGGGTTAAAATATTATGTTTTTGAAAGAATGGTTTGCAACTATCTGTTTGTTCAATGTATACCAGGATTCTGATCAATTTATTTTGCAGGGTGAAAAGTAATTGTGCATTTGTGCTGTTTCCCCAAAGATTAACACCATAGCTAAGCCATGCATAGGCATAAGCATAGTAGGTGGTGAGGGCAGTCTGTAAATTGGTGGTCTTTTTATTTCGTGGAGGGCGTAGGAAAATTTTGTAATCTTTGAGCGAGTTTTCTGGATGTGTGATTTCCAGTTTATGTGTGTGTGTCTATAACTAGTCCGAGTAAGGTAAATTCGTTAACGGTTTTTAATAAATCATCAACATACAGTAATAAATAAACAATCTGTCCATTATACTGTTTTACATTAAAACCATAATCAGTTTCACATTGTTTGAAACCTTCCGATCATAACCGAGTTAAATTTATCATTCCATATCTCGGGTGAGCTTTTTAGATCATATAATGACTTTTTAAGTTTACATAACTACCATACCTTATTCAGAATAACCCTCTGGTAATGACAAATATATCTCATCTTTAATATCACCATGAAGAAAAACGCTTTTAACATCCATTTGATGTACTGACATACCCTTTTGATTACAAATGGCCAAAAAAGTGCGAACTGTTGGAAGTTTAGCAACTGGTGCAAATAAATCATATAAATACATAAAATTCTTTGTCCTGAATGACTGACGGATCAACGCACAGCCTAAACCGCTGATCGCAGAGACTTGAAACTTGGAGGGTGTGTACTTAGTATGATGTAAGCATCTGATAAGAAAGGATTTTCCGATATTCTACCCCTAAGGGGGTGAAAAGAGGGGCAAAGTTTGTATGGGACAACGTGATTCCTTGGTCCAATACACTTCAAATTTTGCAAAAACCTTCTTTAACGTAATCGACGGAAGACGTATTTCGTATTTTATTGATATTTACCCCCTGAAAAAAAAGGTTAAAAAGGTCGAAGGTTCGAAGTTGATATTCTGGCGAATCAAGTTTCTGATTCCCACTGCCGCATTTCAAAGAGCGTAGTTGTAAATACTCTTTTCTTGGTACTTTATGGTGAGACAAGTGAAGGCTAGCTATGAGACGTCAGGGCAATTTCCTGACGTCTCATACGTTTGTCAAATTGAAAATATAAATTATTTATCACTAAGCTGGCTGTATATTATTTAAATGCAGCGTTAAAACGCTGTGAACTAAACGGCGCAAGCAGGCGCCTAAATTGGTGACCTCGACGTTAGAAGAGCAATTTGGGATCCAGATTGGTAATCTAGATAAGTAGGATAAAGACGAAAAAGAAGAAAATATCAGAAATGTCGCCAGAAGAAGCTGAAAAACAAAGAGAAATATGGAGAAAAGAAAAAAGAGCCAGTAACGCTAAGAAAGTCATTGATAAAAAAATGAACAATCAAAAATACAACCTGAAGAAAAAACAATTTTTTTTTTTCGAAAATTTGAGACTGTTTAGTATTACGATTACTATTTTACTTAGATATTTATTAGTTAAGTTATAAGTTTCAAAGACGCTTGTTAGTAACTTAATTCTGATTTTAATATAAATGTTATTTTATTCATGAAAACAATAGTATGTAAACGAGGTACAATATTTTTTGTTATTATTAGTTCCACTGTTGAAAAGATATTATAGTATTTTTTAATTATTATGAAATGTTCATCTGGAATATTAATATGAATAGTCTAATAATAGCGTCCATGTAGACGAAGCTTTACCCTATTAAGACGTTCAGTTGTGTGACTGTCCCTTTTTTCTATTTTAACCAAAAAAATATTTAATATTCTTTATAACACACTGAATTGTTCTGTTTTCGCTCGGTGGACAGGAATTGAATTTTGATTCATAATTAGGGATCCCTGTGGAAATATATTTTTATTACAACCAAATATATTTAAAATTAAAATCTGATGTGCATCAAAGTCACATAACTGAAATTGAAGCGTGATTTTTGTTATACAATGTTCAAAGAATTGTCGTGTTTTGTGTTTTTTTCTTTTGACAAGGTTGTTTTTTTTAATTAGTAATAAAAATATTAATAATATTTGTGTAGTTTTTTGTTAATATCATACTTAATATAGTCACATTCTGGAAGTGGTCACACAGTTTCTTCCACTATGTATTGGGATATTTTTTATTCTAGCTATAATATTGGCGTTCTTAATTGATTTTCGTTAATTTCAATCTATACACTACTTAAAAATAAATCATAGTTGCCATAAATTAACATTCTTTATAAAAACGAAGTTACACACAGGTTGACACAAATAGAAAAATATGCTCTTTAAACGGCAGTTCCTCATAGAAGCACAACGTAAGCTGGATATGGTTGCTCTAAATGTCTCAGTGATATGACGCTCCTACCTTATAATTATTATTGTGGACGAAATGAATGTAAAAAAATAAAATACTTTTATAAATATAAAATAATGTGTAATCCGTGAATAGTTATCGTACAAAACAGATTTTTTTATCTAGCGCCTGTGCCATTTCTCTATATTCTCTAATTTTGTTTTGTTTTACACACTTACGATATTTGTTATTTCTATGTTTCGTTTTATGTTATATATTTTTTTTATTTTTTGTACACACCTTTCAATACATAATTATTTAAGTACATATTCACGACAAACATTGACACAAAATATAAAACTGTTTTACATCCGTAACCACTCTAAGTCAGGTTCAGTTGAAAACCAGCGTCGGGCAATAGTTGACCGGCATTTTGCTGAATTGGACCTTTTTGGCGCAGCCGTGAGGCACACAGTGGCACGCTTTGTTTATTTCTAACTCCTTTTTTTATATACTTTTTTACATTGTGTGTACTTGGGGCATACCAAATAAATGCATTTTCTTTCTTTCTTTCAACAACTTTCGCTACCCCGCGTATCATATTTTCGGCCACCGCCTCGTGCGACCCCCCCTGTACCACCACCAGCGTATCGTCCGCGTAGAAAACGACGCTAACGCCGCCGCTAGGGAGGACGGCACGCAGCACCCAGTCGTAACGAACGTTCCACTGGGGCGGCCCCAGAACCAATCCCTGTGGAATACCGCACGACATCTCTAAGGTAAAAGGCCTTATGCAAACATATTCTGGATGGTTAACCGCATTTCGCTTGACATGGTGGATAAGCATAAATGTGCTGAGATACCAAATCCCAATGAAGATCCTTATTCATTCGTCAAACAACAACGCAACTTCGTGCAATTTTTTATAAACATTTTCTATTGCTGGAAACTGTTCTGTTGGGTTAGATTACTGATGCACTAATTCCTGCCGTAATATACAGGCACATCCTAATAGAAGACTACAAGCGACAAATGGAAAGGCTGTATGGCATTATAGATGAACATCTAGCAGATGAAATCTGATCTACAGTAAATGTGTGGTCACAATAGGAGAACCTGCAATAAGACGTTTTCTGTCGGAGCTCGTCACAAAGATCTTGAAAAGTTGATTTGTCTAGCCGAAAGTGCTGCACAAATAAAGTTTCCGGCATTTCGCGTATTGTTTCCATGCACTGACGATTTATGTCTCTATTTCGGCGCCTAAAGCCACACTTCTTCATTATGAGCGCACCACAACATATTTAAGGTACGCATTTTAAATGTTTAATGGTACAAACAGTCCAAAATTGTAAAAACCAAACTTAACACTTCTCGGTTTCAAAACAGCTGGATGATAGAGAAGTAATTTTTTAGCGCTTTCTACTGCCTCTCGGCGATCGCTCAGTCAACGATCAAATAAAAAGTAGTTAAAAAAACCCGACTGAAACAACTGAAAAGCAAAAAACAAGCACATTTTAAATTAAACAAAACTTGGAAGCAGGCGGGGTTCATTTGAATATTAAATTATGAAATGAAAATAGAATGGACCCCGCCTGCTTCCAAGTTTTGTTTAATTTAAAATGTGCTTGTTTTTTGCTTCTGGGCCGGGTTTTTTAGTTTTTTAACTACTTTTTTTATTTCTCACTTTTAAGTTCTTTAGTGTTTGTTCTTTCGGTGGTCGCGTAAAATACTTCACAGATGATATAACTTTTGTGTTTGTTTATAGAAATTGTGACTTTGAATTTATTTCAAACATAAAGGTGTCATATATTTTTGTAATCTTCTTTTAAAACCCTTCATTTTGATACGCTACTCGATGGTAATGGATTTTTTATTTTTTCAAATCCACGATTTGGCCCCCAAAACCAGCAATCTTTGTTTTTTTTAATTTTAATGTAGCCAGTGACACTCGCGCCATTAAGACGAATCTAACGACGTATATTTCATTCAAATCCCTTCATCCGTTTAGGAGTTATGAGGAAACAAAGAAACGGACATACATACATACACGCCAAACACATAACCCTCCTTTTGGGCTTCGCCGCAGTCGGGTAATAATTGACTTCGTACCGTTATCGCTTGTCAAAAGTGTCACTTGGCTAGCATTTGTATGGGATGTAGCGATCAACGTTGTAGAAAGGATCACATTTCATTCTATCATTTTGAACGATTCGTTATGTAATCAACATGGCTACGAGTTTTCTATTCGTTTGTTCTGACCACGTGACTTAGCGTTGCGATGACGTCATCCCCATACATTGGTTTCGTTTTCTCTAGCGATAACGATTGTAGATTGTCAACTTGTCTAAGCCTACAGGACTATTCCCGCACAGAAGATCTTATTTCTAAAATCATGTAGGCACGGAATAATCACTTTCAATACATTCTAAAAGAAACTTTCAACATTACACTAACACACCTTTTACGACGACAGACACACCCCCACACCTCCCATACACCACAACACACCACACCTCAATACAACACAACATACCTCACCACACTTGCATAGCTATATCACACATTAGTTCCCTTCAAAATGGTTGAGTTGAATGGTGCTGATCCATGCGTCATGTTCGTGAACGGGCGCTGTCAGTGGAGACTGGTCATCTCTTAGTTGCCATGGTTTATAAATATATACATATTTTTTTTGATTTGTTTATTATACCTTTTTACTCCGGACGCTCTTAACTGGCACGTCTTGCTACATAGTTCTCACATAATATACCATCTCAACATGAATGATGTAATGTACCAAGATTTTGTAACAATATTTTGATTTAAAAGAGTGTCCATGGAGTTTCTTGCCCGTTCTTCTCCATAGAGATCTACGCTAGGGAACTGGCAACTACAGTACTTTCACAAGTTATTATGCCTTGTGACTGTGACTGTAGCTTAGGAGTGCAATACGTTGTTTCGGGGGTTGCTGCGTCGGGTTGCGCGGCGCCGGATGTTACCGGCGGCGAGTGCTGTGGGTGCGGGGGCGCGCGGCGGCGCGTGCCGTGGTGGCTGGTGCGCGGGGCTCCGGGTCGCGGGGCGGCGGTTGCGCGTTGCGGCGTGCATTCGTTGTTCCGTGATTCGAGGTCTCGTGCATTCGTTGTTGCGGTGTGCGTTGCTGCGTGCTTTTTTGCTTGCAGTGTTCGTCGTTGCGGGCATTCGGCGGCGTGTGGTTCGGCGTGGTGGCTTTCGGAATGACGTATTGCACTCGTAGTTTTTCGTAGTTTTGTTTTATGAATTGTTCTTATGACATTCAAAAGTGCCAGTAATGGTTTAATTGAAATAAATGCTTTGAGTTTGAGTTTGAGTTTGATTCACGTTCATATTAAATACAGGTCTATAACGATTTATCACAAACTAGCTGTTACCTGCGGCTTTGCCCGCTACAACTCAAAAATGATCCCACGGGAAGATAAAATCGGGATAAAAACTATCCTATGTGTTAATCTAAGGTGTGAGCTACCTCCATACCAAATTTAATTAAAATCGCTCCAGCCGTTTAGACGCGAAGAAGTAACAATCATACACACTCACACACTCACAAACTTTCGCCTTTATAATATTAGTGTGATTAATAAAGGTTTGTTTAGTACACCAAGTTCAGGGGGCGGCAGAGAACGGAGACAAACGGCAGCGCCAGGTCAGCGTTAAGGGACTAACACCTGACGGAGCACATCCGTTAAATTTTCACTACAATCAACATTGTGCATGTTGTAGTCTATGGTTGAATAAAATATAATTATTGTTTATGGGATGATGAGCGCCCGCGCTCTCCTTTGTCAACCTGATTCATGTACGTGCAGTGCTAATTAAATAATATAAATAAAACAGTCTAACGCAGTTTCCTTGATATACAAGCCATCCCGACCGAACCCACAAACAGTGCACATTGAAATTAAGTTGAAAATCAATAAATGGGTTTGATTCCCAGACCGGGTAAATTGTATTGGTTAATTCGGAGGTCACGGAGCCAGGGTTCAAAAAACAACAAAACATAACGTTACTATGTAAGAATTCATATGCTTCATCATTCATTAAGATTATTCATTTGCGATTCATAATGTAAAATAATGGGCATGCAGATTTGGGTTTACGACCGAATTCGGTCGCAAAACTATGTCGAGACTGCAGGCCCAGAAGGCTGGCAGCATTTCCACGTTGAATGGCAATGCCGATTTTTTGGCCAAAAAATAGCCCAGCCCTCTCTTAAAGAGTCGACCTACCGCTTTGCGATTTGCGAAATGGCATGGGCACTCAACCCCCTATTTTAATGTTAAATTACAAATCTAATCATCTTTATTTATATGAACACAAACATAGATATTAAATAAAAGAAAGGTCATATTATCATACATTTTATATTGAACTCTATTATATTAAATGAGTACCTATATTGTACTAATTATATATTATATTTTTATACATTATTTACATAATTTATTCGAGTAGGTACAGGCACAGAACAGAAAAAACAGGTAGAAATGCTACGTGACGAAATCTGTATCGGAACCAGAGTCGCCAAACTAACACAATCAAACCATTAATCATACAATGCAATACAAATAAACAATTCGTTTGATTGGACGTTTAAATTTCAATCACAACTAGCATAACTCACAGATTCTACATTTTAAAAATATACCTTCGTCGTATTATCATAGGATTTATTTTGCTTTACTCATCTGCCTAGCCTTTTCCCAACTGTATTGGGGTCGGCTTCCAGTCTAACCGGATGCAGCTGAATACCAGTATTTTACATAGAGCGACTGCCTATCTGACCTCCACAACCCAGTTAATACTAGGTAATACGATACCCTTTGGTAAGACTGGATGTCAGACTTTCAGGTCACTGACTACCTGTAACGACTGCCAAAGATCTATATACCCGGGACCAACAGCTTAACGTGCTTTCCGAGGCACGGAGGAAACTCGGTATGTATTGGGCGGTCACCCATCCACAGATCGACCTAGGCAAGCGCAGCTTAACCTAAAGATCGACCCGAGTGGCAGTTCTTATAAAGCCACGAGCTCCTCATGGCAGTATTTTCAATGGAAGCAATAATAAACTTAATGTCTGCTGGAAAAAAGATTATATTCGCGTCACATGTCTGTATTTTTTGCTACTCGATCAAGGAAGAGACACATTAAGCTTTTATCTATATTATCGATGTCGATAGATACCCAATTCATTTTGAAAAAAAAATATTATAAACAAGTAATTATATCTAATAATAAATGTAAATAGACAATAAATGATATAAATAATGTATTTTATTTTGTTGTAGGTACAAAATAAAATAGAATATTTTATTGCTTACATAAAAGTAATTATTAAACAAACCCAAACAAATAAACACTACCCGAGTTTTTCTATGAGAAAATTCTAAGGAGTTAACATAAAAGAGAAATTATATCGACTTTTTAAACAGGTATATTTCGTTGGTAAAAAAGAACAAACAAAACAAACATAAAAGAAAAATAAATTGTCAATATTTATCATGTCAGTTTTTAGGTAAAATTTCAATGCAATTCTCAATCATTATTAATGTTATGTTACCTTTTAAAATAATAATTGTGTATGAATGTTATTGAAATGCTAAACAGTACCTAAGTATAACATTGTTTTATTTTATCGATATCTATCGATCAAATCTGCAACCAATCTTAACTACATCACTAATTGAGTAACGTGGAACTTTCGAGAACAAAAAAGATCGTTGTTCAAAATAGAACAAGCAAGATTCGATCCAAAATATACTTTATTTTAATGGGAAATGGTTGATTTTTACTTGACATTCTGTCACATTTTTAGTAAATTGAAATTAAATACGTTTTTACTAGAAAACAAATTAAATCGTATCTATCGAAGATAGGAAACACTTCCGTTTTTAAGATTGTTTCTTCTGGTATCATTTTTGCACTCCAAAATCGAACAAAACGGCATTGTAATGGAAAAATTAAATTGGCGGGAGACTAGCGACACGAAGCGATGTCAAAATACGACTGGGTTCGAAAATCTGAGAGTTTGCGGTACACCGTGCAGTTATCACAGCCGTGCCACGCCTACTTTGCACTTCTACTGTTCTTTCTGTTCTGTGGGTACAGGACTACAGACGCCAGGACATCAATGTATTACAATTTGACAAATTTCTTCAATAGACAATTCCTTCTGTAAGTGAAGGAGTACGCCTATATTGTACATAGTTTTGTCGTCCATTATTTATTTCGCACTAGCACTTCGTCCGCGTGTAAATTATATACTAAGACCTTCCTCGAGACTACTCTATCGAATAGTGAAAACAGCATGAAATTAGATGCAGTAGTTTTTGAGATTAACGCGAACAGACCGACAGACGCACAGAGGAGAATTTTACTCAAAAAGTCGATCAAAATTTTTTAGTGAGCATTATCGATTATATATAAAATAATTTTCATTATCGATTTCATATAAAATAGTTTTCATTATCGATTGTTCGTCGTTGCGGGCATTCGGCGGCGTGTGGTTCGGCGTGGTGGCTTTCGGAATGACGTATTGCACTCGTAGTTTTTCGTAGTTTTGTTTTATGAATTGTTCTTATGACATTCAAAAGTGCCAGTAATGGTTTAATTGAAATAAATGCTTTGAGTTTGAGTTTGAGTTTGATTCACGTTCATATTAAATACAGGTCTATAACGATTTATCACAAACTAGCTGTTACCTGCGGCTTTGCCCGCTACAACTCAAAAATGATCCCACGGGAAGATAAAATCGGGATAAAAACTATCCTATGTGTTAATCTAAGGTGTGAGCTACCTCCATACCAAATTTAATTAAAATCGCTCCAGCCGTTTAGACGCGAAGAAGTAACAATCATACACACTCACACACTCACAAACTTTCGCCTTTATAATATTAGTGTGATTAATAAAGGTTTGTTTAGTACACCAAGTTCAGGGGGCGGCAGAGAACGGAGACAAACGGCAGCGCCAGGTCAGCGTTAAGGGACTAACACCTGACGGAGCACATCCGTTAAATTTTCACTACAATCAACATTGTGCATGTTGTAGTCTATGGTTGAATAAAATATAATTATTGTTTATGGGATGATGAGCGCCCGCGCTCTCCTTTGTCAACCTGATTCATGTACGTGCAGTGCTAATTAAATAATATAAATAAAACAGTCTAACGCAGTTTCCTTGATATACAAGCCATCCCGACCGAACCCACAAACAGTGCACATTGAAATTAAGTTGAAAATCAATAAATGGGTTTGATTCCCAGACCGGGTAAATTGTATTGGTTAATTCGGAGGTCACGGAGCCAGGGTTCAAAAAACAACAAAACATAACGTTACAATGTAAGAATTCATATGCTTCATCATTCATTAAGATTATTCATTTGCGATTCATAATGTAAAATAATGGGCATGCAGATTTGGGTTTACGACCGAATTCGGTCGCAAAACTATGTCGAGACTGCAGGCCCAGAAGGCTGGCAGCATTTCCACGTTGAATGGCAATGCCGATTTTTTGGCCAAAAAATAGCCCAGCCCTCTCTTAAAGAGTCGACCTACCGCTTTGCGATTTGCGAAATGGCATGGGCACTCAACCCCCTATTTTAATGTTAAATTACAAATCTAATCATCTTTATTTATATGAACACAAACATAGATATTAAATAAAAGAAAGGTCATATTATCATACATTTTATATTGAACTCTATTATATTAAATGAGTACCTATATTGTACTAATTATATATTATATTTTTATACATTATTTACATAATTTATTCGAGTAGGTACAGGCACAGAACAGAAAAAACAGGTAGAAATGCTACGTGACGAAATCTGTATCGGAACCAGAGTCGCCAAACTAACACAATCAAACCATTAATCATACAATGCAATACAAATAAACAATTCGTTTGATTGGACGTTTAAATTTCAATCACAACTAGCATAACTCACAGATTCTACATTTTAAAAATATACCTTCGTCGTATTATCATAGGATTTATTTTGCTTTACTCATCTGCCTAGCCTTTTCCCAACTATATTGGGGTCGGCTTCCAGTCTAACCGGATGCAGCTGAATACCAGTATTTTACATAGAGCGACTGCCTATCTGACCTCCACAACCCAGTTAATACTAGGTAATACGATACCCTTTGGTAAGACTGGATGTCAGACTTTCAGGTCACTGACTACCTGTAACGACTGCCAAAGATCTATATACCCGGGACCAACAGCTTAACGTGCTTTCCGAGGCACGGAGGAAACTCGGTATGTATTGGGCGGTCACCCATCCACAGATCGACCTAGGCAAGCGCAGCTTAACCTAAAGATCGACCCGAGTGGCAGTTCTTATAAAGCCACGAGCTCCTCATGGCAGTATTTTCAATGGAAGCAATAATAAACTTAATGTCTGCTGGAAAAAAGATTATATTCGCGTCACATGTCTGTATTTTTTGCTACTCGATCAAGGAAGAGACACATTAAGCTTTTATCTATATTATCGATGTCGATAGATACCCAATTCATTTTGAAAAAAAAATATTATAAACAAGTAATTATATCTAATAATAAATGTAAATAGACAATAAATGATATAAATAATGTATTTTATTTTGTTGTAGGTACAAAATAAAATAGAATATTTTATTGCTTACATAAAAGTAATTATTAAACAAACCCAAACAAATAAACACTACCCGAGTTTTTCTATGAGAAAATTCTAAGGAGTTAACATAAAAGAGAAATTATATCGACTTTTTAAACAGGTATATTTCGTTGGTAAAAAAGAACAAACAAAACAAACATAAAAGAAAAATAAATTGTCAATATTTATCATGTCAGTTTTTAGGTAAAATTTCAATGCAATTCTCAATCATTATTAATGTTATGTTACCTTTTAAAATAATAATTGTGTATGAATGTTATTGAAATGCTAAACAGTACCTAAGTATAACATTGTTTTATTTTATCGATATCTATCGATCAAATCTGCAACCAATCTTAACTACATCACTAATTGAGTAACGTGGAACTTTCGAGAACAAAAAAGATCGTTGTTCAAAATAGAACAAGCAAGATTCGATCCAAAATATACTTTATTTTAATGGGAAATGGTTGATTTTTACTTGACATTCTGTCACATTTTTAGTAAATTGAAATTAAATACGTTTTTACTAGAAAACAAATTAAATCGTATCTATCGAAGATAGGAAACACTTCCGTTTTTAATATTGTTTCTTCTGGTACCATTTTTGCACTCCAAAATCGAACAAAACGGCATTGTAATGGAAAAATTAAATTGGCGGGAGACTAGCGACACGAAGCGATGTCAAAATACGACTGGGTTCGAAAATCTGAGAGTTTGCGGTACACCGTGCAGTTATCACAGCCGTGCCACGCCTACTTTGCACTTCTACTGTTCTTTCTGTTCTGTGGGTACAGGACTACAGACGCCAGGACATCAATGTATTACAATTTGACAAATTTCTTCAATAGACAATTCCTTCTGTAAGTGAAGGAGTACGCCTATATTGTACATAGTTTTGTCGTCCATTATTTATTTCGCACTAGCACTTCGTCCGCGTGTAAATTATATACTAAGACCTTCCTCGAGACTACTCTATCGAATAGTGAAAACAGCATGAAATTAGATGCAGTAGTTTTTGAGATTAACGCGAACAGACCGACAGACGCACAGAGGAGAATTTTACTCAAAAAGTCGATCAAAATTTTTTAGTGAGCATTATCGATTATATATAAAATAATTTTCATTATCGATTTCATATAAAATAGTTTTCATTATCGATTTGAGATACAAGTAGTCTAAGGTGATAATTTTATTATTATATACTATTTAACTACCCATATCTAACATCTACCAGCAAAATTTATCAAGACACAAAAATAATGAACATAAAACAACTTTACATTTACAACACATGCATTTTCATCAGAAATATTCTTAACAAAAGCGTTCACTCAAACTTAACACTCAATATAAACAAGTTAGTCAACGCAGTACACGGCGAGCAAGCTTGCTAGTTTTACCGAAAACAAGAACTAACTATGGCAAAAAAATGCTAACTTTTGAAGGAGCACAGCTTTATAACAAATTACCGTCCTGTCTAAGAAATGTACACTCTTTCAATGCATTCAAAACTCAACTTAGCCAGCACATAATTGCGGATCGATCACTTCTGGAGAAATGAATGCATTGGAAGGGTAACTATTAAGTTGTAATACTGATGACGAACTTATTGTAATCTATATTTTTAGTATTGTTCTCAAGTAAGTGACTAATGTTTTTATTGAGAATAAAGTTTCTTTAAACCGAAACCGATATGATATTTAAAACACCAAACACACGTACAATTTCACGACACACAATTTTTGTTTCGTAGTCTTATCTCCCAAGAGCACAACATTTTGCTGGGGTAACGCACACTGTTAAGGGTACGTTTTTGGATGTCAAATATTAAAATACATACGGTTAAACGTTAAAAAAATTGTTTTAAGCGAAAAATAGTATTCGTTTCGAAGTTCTCAATGAAAATTATTCCTTAAAACACCAGCTATAAAATGGTCTGATGTATTTTTTTTAAAATAAATGTTATGTCGACAAATACAATCTTTTTCTCAAATTTTCATGGATCGAAAATCCATGAAAATTTGAGAAAAAGATTCTAACGCACACTGTTAAGGGTACGTTTTTGGATGTCAAATATTAAAATACATACGGTTAAACGTAAAAACAATAGTTATCAGCGAAAAATAGTATTCGTTTCGAATCGTTGTATAACCTTAACTAACGAAAATAATTTAAAAAGTTCTCAATGAAAATAATTCCTTAAAACACCAGCTATAAAAATGGTCTGATGTATTTTTTTTTAAATAAATGTTATGACGACCAATAGAATCTTTTTCTCAATTTTTTATGGATTTTCGCTCATAACTCTTCTATTTTTCGTTCTACCACTAAAAGTTACTGATAAAGTTAAACAAATCAAAATAATCTTTAATAATCAATAATCTCAAATCTCTCTCTAATTTTAATTAATAATCTTATTTGCAATAAAAAATTACAACAATTTTTTTTGTGAGATGTGTAGTTCGTCATAAAAAGTATTTGAGTCCTCTAACAAAATAAATGCAATACTAATTGTAACTTTTCAATGCACTAAATAAATGATTTTAATTTTATTGTATTTTCTGACCACCCTCGTGGCAAATGCTATGGCCACTATTTGATAATAAACCCCCTAGCAAGGCTGATTCCTTGTCAGGTTTTTGATCAGTGTGTTTACGAATATGACGTCTTAAGTTACCCTTGCCCCTGCAACTGTACGGACATATATCACACTTATAGTTATAAGTTTTTCCATCAAAGTAAGTTTGGCACGTCATGGTCGTGTGTGTACGACTATGGCGTGCCAAACTAACTTTTTGAGAAAAACTTCTCTGACATATATCACACTTATAAGGTTTTTCACCAGTGTGCGTACGGATATGATTGGTTAAATAAATGTTTTTACTGAAATTTTTCTGACACATATCACACTTGTAAGGTTTTACACCAGTGTGTATACGCATATGATGTCTTAAACTACAACTCTGATTAAAACTTTTCTGACACACATCACACTTATAAGGTTGTTCACCAGTGTGTATTCGAATATGGGTTATTAACCCACTGTTTCGGCGAAAACGACTGTTACAAATGTCACATTTAAAAAGTTTTTTACCAGTGCACAAATGAAGTGCAAAACTACTTTCATGCGTAAAACTACGCTGACATAGCTCACACTTGTAACCAGCTGGTATCGAGTCTTCTGATTTTGATCTTCGTAAGTGAGGTTTCTTCGCCACAGTCGAACCTGCGATAATAAATCCGGTAAGTACATATTTTCAAGTAGATTAGGGACAGGAGGCGTGCACAGAGATCAAATATATAAGGTTACTGTGATTAAGACAATATTATTTAAGTGGTATTTGTAAGTACGCCATTTTGATAATAATACGTGCTTCTCAGTGTGAGACGTCTGTGAGGCCCTGTGGTAATAAATTTGGTAAGTAAAGCATTCCAAGGAGAAAGGGATAGGAGGTATGTCATCATCACCATTTTTTTTTTCATCACCATTACTGACTTTACCCACTGCTGGGTATAGGACCTATCTTTGCTGGTGCCAAGCTCCACGCTCTTGTGCCAGCTTCATCCAGGATACTCCCGCAATAGCCACAATGAGGACTGCCCATCTGGCCTTAGATCTGGACTACCAACACTTATCTTTCTATTCCTTGGACGCTACTCTATCACAGATTTGCTGGAGGAAGTATGTCGATACATTTAAATACATTATACTAGTTTTAGGTTACATATTTTCTTTTCTACTTGTCCTTTACGTACGTACAGTACAAGTTCATGGGCATGCTAAGGATTGTATTGCTGTGAACGCATGGGCGAGCGTCAGAGTTCGCCCGCTATCGTATGTCGTCGGCGTGGTAGCGTCATATTTAAAAAAATCATGATGGCGGTAATGAAATGTGAAAAGATCCTCAACAATCCGACACCTCGAAAAGTATTGCTCGGGGTCAAAGATCACAAAACCGGGTTTTCCGCAATTTTCATTAATACAGTAATTTATATCATAAGACTATTGAAATTATTAATGTAAAGTTTCATTTTTGTGCTTTTCTTCATAAAACCCTATTATTCCCTACACACCTCTTTACAGATATTCGATTTCGAAATAGAAGCATGTTTGAACTCGCGTCCGTAATGTCCAATGGACGACGACACCCTTCCAGCGCTAGCACCTGGTATTTATTTTATTATCGGAAGCACAAGTCACCGTCCCAAACCCAAACATAATGTTACGTCGGTCATCTAGAATCTTCGAGAAACCTCGCTAATAACTGAGAAGTACGCGTGAATTCTAGTAGGTACCTAATTCCATTCTGTAGGTATAACTACCGCGCCCGGCGTCGGCGGTACTTGCATGTTAATTTCGACCGTATGCCTACGGCGTAAAGTAACTTCTTCTTTGTTAGTTATTTTATCTTTAAGTTTATTTTTTGTTAATGTTTTTTCTGGATGCTTAATGGAATAATAGCGAATTTTCTCGAATATCTTTTGTGTGTTTGGGGTATAAAAGGACCGAGAGAGGACGAAGCAAGTCAGTCTACTTTTGAAGCGAGACAACGAAAGGTTCGAAGAGATATCTAGTGTAATAAATTTAATTCGTGTGTTTCATTGGTAGTGCTTTTATTTATCCCATACCCAGCTCGTAACAATAAAATACTCTAAAATAAGTTATTTGACACGCTGACCAAAAAAAAGTACCTAACGAGACTCAAACAAAGACCAAAGTGGTTGAATCGTGATGACGAGTTTTTAAAGGGAGATATAGTGCTGATCAAGTAAGACAATCTCCCGCCGGGAATATGGTCCATGGGACGTATCACCGACAAACACGCCCCGACGGTTTAACTAGAGTGTACATCGTAAACAGCGGTTACAGTATTACCAAGCGATGACAAAGTTGTATGCTTTACCAATCGATACAGAACTCGACCAGATGATTCTTTAATGATGCTGAAACCTAATCTCTTTATTTTATATATAATGCAACTTAAATTATTGTTTGAAAGGAAAGACCTTTAGTGGGCGGCTTATGTTAACGCCAATCTAACCTTTGTAAAGATATGCATGACCGATATTTATTTAAAGACACGTTCTATTCAAAAATCTATTGACACAGTGCAACTCAAACTCAACCTTTGAACCTTATCACCAAAAAACGGACAACATTAGTTAAATTTATTACCTGTGTGTGTACGGCGAATATGCACCCGTAAAGCAGATTTACGACGAAATACCATCTGACATATATCACACTTGTAACCTTTTTCATCATTGTGAACACGAAGATGACGTGTCATACCAGACTTATCACTGAAACTGTGCTGGCATATGTCGCACTTGTAAGGTTTCTCACCAGTGTGTGTTCGATAATGTCTAATTAAATTATGATGGCTAATAAAAACGCGGAGGCAAATAAAACATTCGTACAGTGTTATATTTTGTCGTTTAGCTTTGGAAGTACGTTTTCGAGTGCTTCGGATAACTGTAGAGACGGATGCTTGGTTCGTCATTTGATCGGCTGGTATTGAGTCTCCTGATTTTGATCTTCGTAAGTGTAGTTTTGGTTCTTCCGCCACAGTCGACCCTGCGATAATAAACCCGGTAAGTACAAATTTCCAAGTACATTGGGGACAGGAGGCGTGCACAGATCCTACTAATATTATAAATGGGGAAGTTTGTGAGGATGGATGGTTGTTTGTTACTCTTTGATCAATTTATAAATTGAGTCCGAGACACTCTCAGAGAAAAAAATTAAGGAAATTTATGTAAAGACTGTTCCTTCTCAGTATATTTATGAAAATCTTTTGTATGCTCACAAAAATATAAAGCTGTTTAAGAAATATAGTGATATTCACAATATAAATACAAGAAATAGACATAAATATATTGTACCCACAACAAGGCTCAGGAAAATATGTGGATCATTTAGATGCTAATGTATTCGCTTTTATTATAAACTACCAACCCACATTAAAAATTTTAGCCGTAATAAATTTTAATCTTTTATAAAACGTTATCTTTGCCAGAAAGCTTTTCATAGGGGATATCCCGTGGGACAATAGGGTACTTAACAAAAAAATCTAAGTAGTCCGCCAGATAGATTTCCAAAAAATATTGGACACCTTTTTTTTTTACGTAGACAATGAAAACGAGTGTTTTGAAAATTCGTGTGACATCATATTCTTAGACATTAGTATAATTTGTTTTGCGGTCAGTGACGTCACAACCCCCCACTCAAATATTTGACGCGTTTTATTTTCCGTAATTTTTTATTGATTTGATATAACAAAAAATACGTATTCAATATTTCTCGAAAATTTAATAGACGGACTAATTAAAATCATATTTTTTTAGTCAGTAAACATCCATTTTATCAAACACCACGCGGGTGAAGCAGCGGGCATAAGCTAGTATCAAATATATAGCTGGTTGCTGTGATTATGACATTAGTATAAAGGTAAGTACGCCATTTTAATAATAATACGTGCTTCTCAGTGTGAGACGTCTGTGAGGCCCTGTGGATAGAATCTCATCTTCATCATATTTCACTGCCTGACTTTACCCACTTCTGGGTATAGGCCTCTCTTTGCTGGTGCCAAGCTTCACGCTCTTGTACAAGCCGCATCCAGGATATTCCCGCAATAGTAACAATGTACTCCCAACACTTCTCTTTTTATTCCCTAGGTACCGCTTTTGTTGTCATTTAAGTAAACAAGTAAATAATTATTAGTAACTATTATAGTTAGTTAGATGGTTTATTGTTTTGTCCAAGAGCGCCTCTCGGTATCAAACGTAAAAGTTTTTAACCTATCTGTACCATAATTTATTTAAATAAATGTATAAAAAAATACACAATTTGCTGAAAATATGTAGGTACATCATCACTGACAGTACTATTGTCGCCAATAAGCCTGATACAGTTGTCTGTTGTGGATCCACCAGAGAGACGGCAATGATAGATGACATAACGGCAAAAAAAGAAAATCCAGTATCTAAACCAACAGCCAAATCGTGCCAAATCAACTACCGGTACATCGAGGTGGTGAAGTGTTTGTACAAAAACGCCACCATGTCAGTCCGACTCCAGGATCAGACTTCGGAACCTATCCTTCTGCAGCGAGGTGTGAGACAGGGAGACGTCATATCTCCGAAACTGTTCACCGCTGTACTGCAGGATGTTTTCAAGGTTCTGGACTGGAGAGGACTAGGCATCAACATCAATGGCGAGTACATCACTCACCTTCGGTTTGCCGACGATATAGTGGTCATGGCTGAGACCATGGAGAACCTCAGTACAATGCTCGATGACCTCAGTCAAGCTTCCGAAAGAGTGGGTCTTAAAATTAACATAGACAAAACCAAGGTCATGTTGAATGCCCATGTAACACCCACTCCTATCAAGATCGGAGACTCTACTCTCGAAGTTGTAGACGATTATGTCTACCTGAGACAAACGGTCCAGTTAGGTAGGTCCAACTTTGAGAAAGAGGTCAATCGTCGAATCCCACTCGGCTGGGCAGCATTTGGGAAGCTGAGTAATATCTTCTCGTCCAACTTACCACAGTGTCTCAAGCCGAAAGCCTATGACCAGTGTGCGGTCCCATACGGGACCGAAACGTGGTCGCTCACAATGGGCCCCATCAGAAAGCTCAAAGTCACCCAAAGGGCAATGGAGAGAGCTATGCTCGAATTTTCCTTGCGTGATCGAATCAGAAATGAGGAAATATGCATGAGAACCAAGGTTACCGACATAGCCCAAAGAATTGCCAAACTTAAGTGGCAGTGGGCAGGGCACATTGCTCGTAGAACGGATGGCCGATGGGGCCGGAAAGTTCTGGAGTGGCGACCGCGAACCGGAAGACGTTGCGTTGGAAGGCCTCCCACTAGGTGGACCGATGACCTGGTGAAGGTTTGCGGGGACCCGCTGGATGCGAGACGCACGGGACCGGTCAATGTGGCGACACTTAGGGGAGGCCTATGTCCAGCAGTGAACGTCTTTCGGCTGAAATGATGATAATAATAATAATATTCCACAACTATCACACAACGCCATCTAGTCCCAAGCTAAGCAGAGCTTGTGTCATGGGTACTAGACAACTGATAAACATACTTATATATTTCTAAATACATACATATTATAGATAAATAAATGATGAAATCAACAGCTGAGAATGCTCTCGTTAGGCGGCAGGATCTACTTCCCAGGTGGTCCCATGATCATCAAGTCAGGATCTGATGATGGGATCCTGGAGATGTAGAGAGAACTCTTCAAATTTTATAGGCACACTTGAAGTGATTTGGTTGGCTTTGGAAGAATACTTTCTCGGAGTGATCCCATTTCAATTAGTTGAAGATCTGATGAAGAACTTCGGGGATAGTCAACGGAACTCTTCAATGAATGATAGCAAATGGACTGGAACTGCTGAAATCTCATGCCTGTCTATTGTTTACACCAATTCATAACACAACATCACGTCGGTACCCTGTGAAGGGGTAAACACATTCGAACCACTAAAAAGTAAAAGATAAAAAGTTTATTAGGAAACAAAAATAAAACCGACTTCAACAAAAAATAAACACCAAAAGAGTGAAAATTTGTTTCAGAAGTTTGTTAAAAGATGCCAAAAAAAAATTACTTAAACTAAAGTCACAAACATCACAAACTGATTTGTCTATTATTTATTTATTTTACTATTTATGTACACATTATTCACATTTTTGTGTTAAATTTTTGTTGAAGTCAGTTTTCATTAAACAAGTAATACTAACTATTTGTGTCCACGGCTCTGCATTCCTCCTTAAATGCTTCTTGTTCTTCCTCCTCTTCTATTTTATACTCCATCACAAGTATATCATTTTTTGAATCAGGCTCAGAGTCGTGTGGTAGAATATCTCCTACATCTAGAAGGCTATTGTCTAGATTTCCCAGTTCTAGATCTGCAAATAAACAAAAACAGCTAAGATTTACTCATTTACTATTTTATTGAGCAGATAAAATAAGGATACCATACCATACATCACATAATACACAGACAAAAGTATTTTTTTTTACAACAATATTAAAAATTAGAAAGCCTATGTCTCTCCTCAGGATCCAATCTATCTCCTTGCCAAATTTTACATTGATCCGATCAGGCGTTTAGTCATGAAAAGATAACAAACCTTTTCTGTCCAGTAAATTGTTAATTTATTTTAAGTTATTACTTTACCAATCATAAAGTCTTGTAACATACCATCACCTTGATATTCCGCCTTGGGCTCAGGAATATCATCTTGTCTCTCACAAACAGCTGGCAATTCTTCCTTCACAACAACGCTTTCTGTTGCACCAACTTCCACTATATTTATGTTCTGTATTGGAGAGATAATAAACCCATGGGGAAACCGGTTTATTAAACGGTTTTGCTGTAAAAAGACGATTATAGTATTATAGACTGGGCCAGTTAACCGTAGAATAAAAGTCGTTGACACCCGTCTACCAATGTATTTCAATATTTCAAAACGATACGAAAAAATGAAAAGGAAGTGTCGCTAACACGATTAAAACAAACGTATTGCGGTAAGGGGCGTCGTTGACACGTACGCTGAGCATGAGTCATAAACCTTTTGGCCAAAACCGTATTAACTCGTTCAAAATCAAATCAAAAAAAAATTGACCGATCAACCTACGTACCGCCACTCTCAGGTCTACTCTAGTCACCTGTGGAATGTTGTCATCGTCTCCTGAGTGGTACGCTTCCGACACCGCAGATGGCGAAGCCATTGGCGGGGAAGAATGCTCCCCTCGCGAAGGGAACAGAGCGCTCACCACGTCCTCCTCTAGCTCAGGCTGGAGACTATGCGTCAGCGGGGAGGCCTGGTTGCGGAGTTTATTACGCACCATCTTATAAGGGCGCCCCCACCGATCTCGACTGAGAGTCTCCAGCATTCCTCGCAGGCCGTACCCCTAGCCCGCAGACGAGCCTATAGGAGGGCGGTCTTCGCCGCTCCGGACCCTACATACGGCTCCGCCTCAATGGCTTTCGCATTCGGAGGACGAATGCGGAGCTTGCGATTCTTGGCGTACAGGTGCCCGCTGCCACACACTGCTCACGCATGTACGACAGCTGGCCAAGTGCGAGTCGGTCTCACACATGAAGGATTCCGTACCCTCGTAGTAGGGAAGCCCCCTTTAATTAGCATTGTTTGTTGTTATAGCGGCAACAAAAATACACATTTTGTAATAAGTTTGTTTTTCATAATATTTGTATGAATGACAAAGTTATTTTTGCGGTTTGCTAAATAGCACATTTAACAAACCGCAAATATATCTCAAAAACTGCTAACTATATCTCGTTCTAACCAATTTTAATTGAAAGTGTTCATTACGATCTACAGCCTGTATTTTTAATACTTTAAAAGTACGTAGCCACTATTTAAATCAGATCAAATAGCTCTCAATAAAATTATCGTAAGTCGATAGATAGTGATCGCCTGTTAAGTTTTCCGTTATATTAGTATTTGTTATAATATTTATTAGTTTATCTTATTTTTATAAGTGTATTAATATAAAAAAATATTTTTATTAAAATTGATATTGTTTTTTTCGTAATTTTTTACCCTACCACAATGTTGTCTTAATTAACCATAAGTTTGAGAATGCCTTGTGGCATCAAGTCCGCCTATGTATCACATTTTTTGCATTAAGTATCACACTAATATTATAAAGGCGAAAGTTTGTGAGTGTGTGAGTGTGTGTTTGTTACTTCTTCACGTAAAAACTACTGTACGGATTTGTAAGTACACAGATAGGTTATAACCTGGATTAACACATAGGATAGTTTTTATCTCGATTTTATCTTCCCGTGGGATAATTTTCGAGATGTAGCGGGTGAAGCCGCTGGCAACAAATAGTAAAAAATAAATGTAAGAGGTTCGAACCAAGCGTTAGTCAGAAGTTCATAATTAGGTATTTCACCAAAAAAATCTAAATCTGATCTAATCTGTTAGATTATCGAAAAATATTGGATATTTGTTTTATCAAATTAATAGAAACTGACGAAAATAAAACGTGTCAAAAATCATGAGTGGAGGCTTTTGACGTCACTTTGTGGGTAAAAAAGTGCTAACCTTGTGAGGTCACACGACTTGTCGCGACTATTCGAAGCACTGTATCGTCTTCATATTTTGTTTAAGTGAAAAAAGAAAAAATATGTGTCCATTATGTTTTGAAAATGCGTTCTGAAGGGGTAAGCACATGTGAATCACGAAAAATTTACAAAAAATAAAACCGACTTCGATAAAAAATAAAACACAAAAAAGTGAAAAATAAACTTTAAAAGAAAAATTAATTTCTGAAGGCAGTAAAATTTAATCAAACAAACAAAAGTCACCGACTTCAGAATCTTCAGCAATGAGTGAGTACACACCCGAGAAGTTGGCAAAGGGGTTCCTCGTTTGCTGATCCAACGCCTACCCTTTTTTTTATTGGTGGAAAATTATCAAATAACCCCTTCCGCTCTTGGGCAGAGCCGTCGAGTGTCAGACTTCTACTGACTAAAAACCACCCATGTTCCTTCTCAGCCCTATATGTCGAGGCCGCGGTAACTTGTGAACAACCCGCAGCCCCAACGCGCGTCGGCCCTTGCGGGCCCCTCCCATGTTGCTGACATCACTTTGAGGCGCGCGTGGAACACGGACGCGCCGTCGACACGACCTGTCGTCGTCGTAAGACGGACGGACGGAGAGCTAGCCCATCACTCACCGTCCATAGGCCCGCGTCTACGCGGTGGCCGGAAGCCATCACGTGGCCCCCGTCGCCCGGAGCGCCTTCCGCGGCGGCTGGGACGAGAGGCTCTCTCCCTCTCGAGTTCCGCCACCTCCTTCACTAGCATCACTGCTTCGCAGAAGGAGGCGACAGCGTCCCATTCCTCCTCGCCCCGGACCATGGCTTGCACCAGGGCCGGGCGCGAGAGGTCGCCGCCGCCCATCTCCTACGAGAACACGGCGGGGCTCCGCCCAAGCGGGGCACACCTCCACTGTGTGCTCCTCCGTGTCCTCCGGCCGATCCTCACAATGGTGGCATCCGGGCGTTTCCTCCCGCCTGATTCGGTGCAGGTACCTCCCGAAACAACCTTGTCCGGTGAGGACTTGCGTCAGACGGAAGGTGAGGGCGCCGTGGCGCCTCTCTAGGCACTCCTCAAAGAGGGGACTTACCGCCACTATCGTGCCGTGCCCATCCATCGCCTACCTTTAATACTCATTTAACAAACTTTAAATCATCGTGAACTCTCATGTTATGAGTAAATTGGAGTTGAGTAAAGTTTGGCCACAATGAAAAGTGCTTGATTGAAGCTTCTATAATATCATTTCGTGACTCTTTGACTACACAGTTGTGGTTACCTGTGTAAGATGTGACGAAAATTTCCTTCTAGTAAAGTTTTGCCTCCAAAACGTAATCTATTTTTCATTTAAATATCTTGAAGGAGTCGATCAACTACATCAATATCACGAAATTTAGTCATGGGTGCTTCATTACAAATTATTAAATGAGTTTCCTTCAATAACTTAGCGGCCGGTGACCATAACGACATAATTATGAGACGTAAAATCTACATCTGAATTACTTGGAATTTTAAATCGCGAGTGAAAAGTTCTACCAAATACATACTTATAAAATAAAAATAATAATACCATAATCATTTTTCGAATTTACGCATTTCACATAGGTACTTATTTTCTTGTGGATATGTGTTTGGTATTATGAACTCAACCGGAGCAGTATTAGCGACAATTTTGAATGACAATGTTTTGTCAATTTTTTTGTACAAGTCGGATCAATGACCTGCATTCTTCGGTTAACTAGCGCAGACTAAAGTAAATATAACATTGCAGGATAATAAAATCTATTGCAACAAAGTTTTATTGATATTTAATAAAAAAGTATGCCCAGACGGATGCAGGCAGATTTAACAGTAAGAGGACGTAACAAGTACTGAGTATACCAAACATCAGGAAAAGAATCAAAGATTTAGCAATGTTCAATGTCCAGTAAAAAATAAAAGGATGAAAGTGATCATTTTCCTTATAAATCACTACAAAGTATTTAATAAAACAAAGTCGCTTTCTCTGTCCTTATATCCCTATGTATGCTTAAATCTTTAAAACTACGCAACGGATTTTGATGCGGTTTTTTTAATAGATAGAATGATTCAAGAGGAAGGTTTTTGTATCTTTTTTACACCCATGCGCAGCTGGGGCGGATCACTAGTTCAGATTAAATCATGATTGTGTGAGACAAAAATCTTTTAATAATTTAGATTGTAAGATGCTTAGTTAAGTTTTATTCCTTGATAATTTGATTGATTCAATTTAGTAATAAATTCCATAATAATCACAATTAAAGCTGTTTTTATTCAAATGTATCCCATTTTGCATTTGTTTTAATATGTCTATGAGTGTATGTTGACGATCACAATGGTATTTATTACATTCACACTTAACAAAGTTATGAGAATAAATATCCATTGAAGTACCTCACCTTGTAATTCCCATTAATTATCTGAGCAAACAGCTCTTCTGCTTGCAAACATCTCTTAAGCAATCTAAAGCTACGCTTTAGTTCAGCACAGCAGAGATAACAAGCGAGGATCGGTCTACTGTCCTTGGTTACAAACTGCAATAAAATGTTGTTTCAGCCTTCTGGGTTTGTTAACAATATTCTGCAAACACTGTAGTCTACAGGTTTTGTTAAATAACACTTTTAACAGCTCACACATTGAAGTCATATACATTGATCACCACTTATGTTCAAGGCTGGTGGTAGACTCATTATTTCATTTTAAGCACAGGCTTTAGACACTTAAAAATACTCCAATCACTAGTTTGTATGAAAAACTTGGCAAAAACAATAAACAAATATTATTCGTAGTTTTCTTTCACCAATATTAATGATTTCACTTTATTGTAAATCTTTAACAAAGAGTTTATATGATTTCTCAAGTAAAAGAGGCATATTATGCAATTATTCAAGAAATATACATGCTTGGTTTATACATGTATTACATAAATAAAGTATCAACTTACTGGTTCACAAGTCAGCCTCTCATATAGTTCATGCAAGTCCTTGGTCACCACCAGATACATACGAACATCCTCCGCTAGACATATCCTACACATTGGCAGCTTTTCCATTTTTTATTTATATATCACTGAAGATAAACTTAGAAATTCTGCTGCATACAAATAACAGGCCACGCTTGTATATTATATAATTATTGCGACTTCTTTTAGTATAAACGAAAGTGTAGCGGGAGAGTTTAACTTTAGAACTTGTAAATTGTTATTATTTAAAACGACCCTAATAACATGAGTAGTCCAGTTTAGTTCCGCGGTAAACGGCAGCGGCCGGAGAGTGCTAGACTTATTATATCACTCGTACGGCAACCTTTAATTCATTGAAATTAGTTTATTAGTCCCTAGATATCATCTACTGCACAGACCTACTGTACGTATATCAATAACAGAAATTCAGAACAAAGATGTGTACCTATCACACACCAGTACACCACACTTCTTGACTTCATCACTTAGCAAGCGACACTGACAGTGACATATCATGTTTGACATTTCAAGGTTCTCAAAGAAGGTACAGATTATGTAAACATGACATTAGTATTATGCTGCTTCACTATTGATCGAAGGCAGCATCACTACTAGCTGCACAAAGTACTATAATTTATAAAGACTAGCTAGCTAGCTTAGGTTGTCTTGTCCCAACCACGGCTAGGTGGCTAAGCAAAGGCCTCCTTCCATTCCTTCCAACGGTCACTATTCTGTACAACCTACAACACAGACCAATTAGCTTACCTACAACATTATTATTAAATACATAAAAAATAATATAATTTACAAGATTATACAATTCATTATCTTGTATTATTTCACACATTTAGCGATAAGAACTGTGATATTTTTTTAATTTTTTTTTTTATTGCAGATAGGCTCGCGTTTGACCATGTTAAGTGACGATGTGGTCGAAGATAATGATGTCTTAAGTCGATGTCATAATTCGGCGTTTCCAACCAGCACTAAATTCTCCATCAAAGGAAATAACCGTTGGTACTGCGTTACGAAATCTATTAGTTTTTGTACGAGTATTTATTCTGGGCGGAAGTGCAATTTGTATGTACATCCCGCTCGGGCTAATGAATATTTTTTAGATGCTTTAGCCAATCATTATTTATTACCCAACGGAAATTATATCCACTGAACACTCGTTAAACATGCAATTGATGTTTACAAACAGTTATTTCCTTTGATGGAGAATTTAGTGCAGTTTGGAAACGCCAAATAATCAAAATATGATAAAAGTAACTCACGGTTCTAACCGCTAAACGTGTGAGTTATTACAAGATATTGAAATGTATGATCTTGAAAATTAGATTTCTTTAATGTTTATTGACGGAGCATAATAATAAATGTCATGTTTACATACTCTGTACCCAACTCTGTACCTTCCATAGACAAGCTACCTCTATGGTACCTTCTTCGAGAACCTTGAAATGTCAAATATGACATGTCAGTGTCAAAAGTAGCTTTTAAAATGTATGTATTTGTAATTGATCCACCAACCAACACTCACACCTCTGTTTTGATATCGATATACGTACAGCTACAGTAAGTGCAGTAGATGATATCTAGGCACTAATAAACTAATATTTAAATAAATTAGAGGCTGCTGTACGAGTGATATAATAAGTGTATGTAACACTCTCCGGCCGCAGCTGTTTACCGTGGAACTAAACTGGACTACTTACCTATTGTACTCATGATTGGTAAGTGGTTCGTTTTAAATATTTACAAGTTGTAAAGTTAAACTCAGATAAGACACTTTCCTAATAATAATATACAAGTGTTGCCTGTTATTTGTATGCAGCAGAATTTATAAGTTTATCTTCAGTGATACCTACTTACAGATATAAGATGGAAAAGCTGCCGATGTGTAGAATATGTCTAGCGGAGAATGTTCGTATGTATGTGGTGGTCAACAAAAACTTACATGAACTATATGAGAGGCTGACTCATATACCAGTAAGTTGATACTTTATTTATATTATACATGTATAGTTCATGAATATTTTTATTTGTATACCGCTTTTACTTGAGAAATCATACAAACACCAACCAAGAACTTGCATGAACTATATGAGAGGCTGACTTGTGAACCAGTAAGTTGATACTTTATTTAACTAATACATGTATACGGAGCATGTATATTTCTTGAATAATTGTATAATATTCCTCTTTTACTTGAGAAATCATATAAACTTTTTGTTAAAGATTCGGAATAAAGTGAAATCAATAATATTGGTGAAAGAAAACTACAAATAATATTTGTTTATTGTTTTTGCCAAGTTTTTCATACAAACTAGTGATTGGAGTATTTTTAAGCGTCTAAAGCCTGTGCTTAAAATAACATAATGAGTCTACCACCAGCCTTGAACATAAGTGGTTATCAATGTATATGACTTCAATGTGTGAGCTGTTAAAAGTGTTATTTAACAAAACCTGTAGACTACAGTGTTTGCAGAATATTGTTAGCAAACCCAGCAGGGCTATTGCGTATCTTTTAAATGACAGTGGCTATCATATTGTCTATGGATTAACTGTCAAATTGGTTATGGTTTAGTACAAAATGGAACCATTTGACAGTAATTGATAGGCACTATAGGTTAGCCACTGTCATTTAGAAGATACGCAATAGCCCTGCAGAAGGCTGAAACAACATTTTATTGCAGTTTGTAACCAAGGACAGTAGACCGATCCTCGCTTGTTATCTCTGCTGTGCTGAACTAAAGCGTAGCTTTAGATTGCTGGAGAGATGTTTGCAAGCAGAAGAGCTGTTTGCTCAGATAATGAATGGGAATTACAAGGTGAGGTACTTCAATAGATATTTATTCTCATAACTTGGTTAAGTGTGAATGTCATAAATGCCATTGTAATCACCAACACACACTCATAGACATATTAAAACGAATGCAAAATAAGGGATAAATTTGAATAAAAACAGCTTTAATTGTGATTATTAAGGAATTTATTACTAAATTGAATCAATCAAATTATCATTATTGAATAAAAGTTAACCAAAGCATCTTACAATCTAAATGATTGAAAGATGTTTGTCTCGCACAATCATTGTTTAATCATAGTTATGAGGAAAATGGTCACTTTCATCCTTTATTGGGGACATTGAATGTTGCCAAATCTTTGATTCTCTTTCCAATGTTTGGTTACTCAGTACTTAATATTACCTCTTCTTACTGTCAAATCTGCCTGCATCAATCTAGGCATACTTTTTATTAAATCACACTAAAATGATAGTGTGTATCACACTAATATTATAAAGGCGAAAGTGTGAGTGTGTATGTTTGTTACTTCTTCACGTCTAAATGGTTGGAGCGATTTCAATAAATTTTGGTTTGTAGTTAGCTGACAACCTGGACTAACACATAGGATAGTTTTTATCCCGATTTTATCTTCCCGTGGGACAATTTTCGTGTTGTAGCGGGTGAAGCCGCTGGCAACAACTTGTAAAATTATAAAGGCGAAAGTTATTGTGTGAGTGTGTATGTTTGTTACTCTTTCACGCCAAACCTACTGAACGGATTGGGATATAGTCTACACTAATAATTTAAAGACTAAAGATTTGTTTTTTTTTTTAAATGTTGCCCCACACTAGGAATTTCTCCTGTATCGTGGGTGCGTTCACAAACATTTAAACTCACATACACAAATACCCAGACCCGGAACAACTATCTGTAGGTCATACAAATATTTGTTCCGTGCGGGGATCGTACCCGCGACACGCAGCGCAGCAGTCCATTGCATGAGCCACTGCGCCAACCGCACGGTTGGCGCAGTGGCTCAATGCTTTGCTATTTGTAACAAATAGGCTCCGAAACTACTGGACCGATTTGAAAAATTCTTTCACCGTTGGGAAGCTACACTATACCTGGTGACATAGGCTACTTTTTTATCCCTGTAATCCTACGGGAACGGTAACTACGCGGGTGATACCGCGTGACGTCCACTAGTTATAAATAAAACTTTGTTGCAATAGGTATCTATCATCTATCCTATGTTTCACAAATTAATTGATTTGATTTGATAATATTCTTCTAATTAGTAATTATAATCATTACATTTAAATATCATCATCCTCTTTTGGAGAAGGAATAGGATTTAAATAAACAGGGCGTCCCATGGCTATGCCACATGGAGGGAAAGTACCTTGAATATTGTAGAGGAACATTTTACTGAAAGAAGACATAATTTTAATTTAAAAAACAAGTTAAACTGCATTCATAGATTTTTAAATAATTACATGGTTGAACCGGGAATCGAACTCGCTACACGAGACAAAATATTACCCTGTAGCTTTATCATACCGCTGTATACAGGGTTATTTCTAAAACACCGTTAACCTTGCAATACTGTATTACTATCATCATAAACAACAACTTTTGTTCTATGACTTTTTACAAAACATAATACATTTACCAAAAACAAAAGTTCAAGATTTCGTTGTCCTATCTAACACATTTCAACTCTGTATTTTGCTGTACCTACCGGGAGCCAGCAATGCTCAACATCAACAATGCACGGCACGAGAATGCGCGACATAGGAATGTACGTCATTGGAATTCAAAACACGTACATTCCGATGTCGCGCATTCTCGGCCTGAACCAAGATTGTCCGGCTTGATATTGTACAGCACGACAATGCACATACCAGCAATGCGCGACACTGGATTGCACAACACGGGTGTGTACGCCCTTGGAAAAGGAACCATCACAATGTCTCCAAATACTCGGCTGTACCTTGCTTGCCCGATCCAAGAATGTACGGCACGATAAATGGCGACATCGCGTGATTGGCCGATTGGTTGGCCAATCAGGTGACTCGGAATTTTGGGACTTGGATACTAGGTAGTGCTGTTCCGAAAGACGATTGTAAAAACGATGTCGAAGGGATCCATAGGTTAGGTTAGGTTAGAACTGTGACCAACTACGCGCGAGCCGAGCGAGCGAAGCGAGCGGTGCCGCGGCAGCGGCCGGCGAGCGGTACCTCGAAATTGGTCACGAAATTCTTCTAAGTATGTTTGTTTTGGTTTCATTTGTCATGCTGTACATTAACAAGCCGGACAATCTTGTTCCAGGCCGAGAATGCGCGACATTGGAATGTACGTCATTGCAATTCAAAACATATCAAAGTCCCAAAATTCCGAGTCACCTGATTGGCCAACCAATCGGCCAATCACGCGATGTCGCCATTTAAAGTGCCGTACATTCTTGGGTCGGACAAGCAAGGTACAGCCGAGTATTTGAAGACATTGTGATGGTTCCTTTCACAAGGGCGTACACACCCGTGTTGTGCAATCCAGTGTCGCGCATTGCTGGTATGTGCATTATAGGGACTCCTATTGTCCTATCGTTTTCTTTTGCTTCGCAGACTCGGTGACATTTAAATATTTTTATTTCGTAAGTAAATCTGATGAACTAAAATATGATGAATTTTTAAAAGTCATAGAACAAAAGTTGTTGATTATGATGTTAGCAACTTAGTCCTGAGAGGTTAACGGTGTTTTACAAATAACCCTGTATACACATAATATATTTAAAATACGTAAATACGTCCATGAGTGTATTTTACCTAATACCATAATCGTCTTTTTATAGCAAAACCCTTTAATAAACCAAGATCACTTCCGGTTTCCCCATGGGTTTATTATCTCTCCAATACAGAGCATAAATATAGTTGAAGTCGGTCTAACAGAAAGCGTTGTTGTGAAGGAAGAATTGCCAGCTGTTTGTGAGAGACAAGATATTCTTGAGCCTAAGGAGGAATATCAAGGTGATGGTATGTTACAAAACTTTATGATTGGTAAAGTTATTTATTTATTTATTTGTTTATTTATATCTTCTATAAAATAAATAAACATATTATTGGACAGAAAAAGTTTTTTACTTTTTCATGACTAAACACCAGATCGGATCAATGTAATAGATTAGATCCTGAGGAGAGACAAAGGCTTTCTAGCTTTTAATAATGTTGTAAAAAAAAAATATTTTTGTCTGTGTATTATGCGATGTTATGGTATGGTATCATTATATTATCTGTTCAATAAAATAGTAAACGAGTAAATCTGAACAAATCAAAATCTCAAATCTGATCTTAACTGATCTGCTCTGTTTTTGTTTATTTGCAGATCTAGACATTAGCCTTCTAGATGTAGGAGATATTCTACCACACGACTCTGAGTCCGATTCAAAAAATGATGTACTAGTGATGGAGTATAAAATAGAAGAGGAGGAAGTACAAGAAGCATTTAAGGAGGAATGCAGAGCCGTGGACACAAATAGTTAGTATTACTTGTTTAATGAAAACCAACTTCAACAAAAATTAAACACAATAAAGTGACTTTAGAAGAAAAATCTGTTTTGAAGTCGGTGACTTTTGTTTTTTTTTTGCCACCTACTTCAGTTACTGATTTTTCTTTTAAAGTTTATTTTTCACTTTTGTTTGTGTTAAATTTTTGTTGAAGTCGGTTTTTTTTTTGGTAAAACGTTATTATCTTTTACTTTTTAGTGGTTCACATGTCACAGATATGACTGGCCTGTTGGTCTAGTGGTTAGTGACCCTAACTGCTATGCCGGAGGTCGTGGGTTCGATTCCCACCCAGGACAAATGTTTGTGTGATGAGCACGATCATTTGCTCTGTGTCTGGGTGTAATTTATCTATAATATGTATGTATTTAGAAATATATAAGTATGTTTATCAGTTGTCTAGTACCCATAACACAAGCTCTGCTTAGCTTGGGACTAAATGGCGTTGTGTGATAGTTGTGGAATATTATATTATTATTATTATTATTATATATTATTATGAATTGGTGTAAACAATAGACAAGCATGAGATTTCAGCAATTCCAGTCCATTTTCTATCATTTATTGAGGAGTTCCGTTGACTATCACCGAAGTTCTTCATCAGATCTTCACCAAATTGAATTGGGACCACTCCGAGAAAGGATTTGGAAGAATTTCCAAATCCTACTCAAATCACTTCAAGTGTGCCTAAAAATTTGAAGAGTTCTCTCTACATCTCAGGATCCCATCATCAGATCCTGACTTGATGATCATGGGACGACCTGGGAAGTAGATCCAGCCGCCTAACGAGAGCCTCCTCAGCTGAAAGTTTAGATACTGGATTTCTTTTTATTCCGTTATGTCATCAATCATTCCCGCCACTCTGTTCGATCCACAAGCACTATATCAGGCTTATTGGCTACAATAGTACTGTCAGTGATGATGTATTGATCCCAGTAAAGTGTGCTATTGACATTCTGCCGTCCTTCACAGTATTTATAGGGTTGGCATGTGTTTTGTTTTTGTATTTATATGTACGAAAGTAAACATGTATCTTAAAACTAGTATTATGTATTTAAATGTACTTACATAATTCCAGTAAATTGTGATATAGTGGTACCCAGGAAATAGGAAGATAAGTGTTGGGAATCCGGCGGCTAGATAGCAGACTACATTGTTACTATTGCGGGAATATTGTGACGGAAAGGGTTTGCGTGGTGCAGGTTATACAATGTGGATCTGGAACTACGACATTAAATTAAAACTAGCACTGTACTAGTCCATCGAAACATTTTAAAACACGAAGATTAGTAGTTAGTGGAAAATTTAAAAATTGCAATTTTCAAACAAAATAAATAGCAGAATCAACTGCATAAAAAGTAAACACGCTTTAACTACGAAAAGTCACTGACCTAGTGCGCGGGGTGCAGCGAGCGGCGGCGATGTTGGGCGTAGGTACTTTTTATCGGAGAACAACAAATCAGCGGCATAAACTCACTAAGTTGCGAGTTGTTAATTAATAAAAGATCACTGATTGAATAATTAATCACTTAAAACCTTATTTGAGGCATAATTAAACTAAAAAACTTACTAACTTAACCTAAATCACAAAACTAGCTACCTAATAAATGCCTAAATAACTAATATTACACTAACACCAATAAGTCACAGTAACCTATGCACTAATCCAAATATCATAAATCGTCTTTAATCACAATAACAACAAACTTTTCATAAAATCACGACAATGCGCGCGCGGCTCGTCTTGTGATAAAAAAAGTAGGCGTGTGCTCTCCTCAAAGGGCGCCGCTATGCACTGACTGACATAGTTACCGAGTCAAGGACTTTTTGCCGAAAAAAATTCCGCTCACACACACACTCGCAATTTTCTATGCACCACTTATGCATTATTTGCGTAAGTAATATTACTTTTTCTTTATAATTGTAGTATTTTGTGGGAGTGTGCGGGGCGCGTCAGAGTGGGATCGTATGACACCTTTCTCTGTCTTTCAAGCGTATTGAGACGTTGAGAATAGAATCGTAGGTTTTTGCACAGGTTCCTGACCTTACAATGTTTACCTATTATTACGGACTCCGATCTACATCATGTTGAAAAATAAGAAAATGAAAAATAATTTCCTGTGGCTAAAGTAGTCATTGGATTTGATTGATTTTTTGTATACGGGTCAAGAGCATGCCTTTCTTTACGTGGTTTAGAGGAATGTCAATCGTCCTGCTCCACATTGTATAATAAAACCACTCAACCTTGTCAAAATAAAAAATATATATTTTTATAAAAAATGGACGTGGATTAGTTTACGGACGTATACACTCTTTACGCTCTCTAGTGGAATGCACTGTACTGCCCTGATTGCTAGTATTTATTTATTTATTTAATATTAATTATAGCAACATTACAGAGTATCCAAACCGATGCTTTTATAGCATCGGTTTGGATACTCTGTACAATGTTGCACACAATAAAAAACCACAATTAAAATTAAAAATTAAACTATAGCTATCACCACAATAGATATTGTACAGGAACAAAAAATAACAAATAATAAACAAAAAAGAGAAAAGTTGCCTTTCGTGCATCATCAATCAAAACAAGCTAAGAAAAATCATCTTTCGTTCATCCTCTCACAGAAACTCAAACATACACGACATACATCAACCCACTTAGAAGTAAACAAATCACATTCCGGTGTCGATGCCAGTAGAGTATTCAGCATGGCAAGGGCACGAACTAATGGAGAATTAAAGTGGGATACAGTGCGTGCAGAAGGAACATCTAATAAATTGTGTCCACGTGGTCTCAGTTGGTATTTGGGCACGGGAGGAACAAAAAGTCTCAAAAGCTGAGCCACTAGTTCGGGGCAATCCGACTCACCACGAAGGACACGACAGGCACACATTATTACAAATTCACTCGGACTAAAACTCAGTTCATAAGGTGCGCAAAAAACATTAAGTGCAAACAGAACATTAACTAATAAAACTTTAGAAGTGTTTATCATCAACTTAAGCAAAAAAACTGCAAATTTATAATAGTGTAGCATAAATTAGTCGATTCACTAAAAACCGACTAATTCTAAAAAGTTGTCACCTCACTAAATTATAGGTACAACCCTAAATGTTCTGTAATGTCACAATGGAGGGAGAACGTCACTCAGGAACTCCTTTATAAACGGCTGCACGCATAGGTTCAGCCCTTTTTACATCAAGCGAGCAGCCTACTAGATAAGTCCCCAGTTATTGGGTAAGTGAACTCCGCCATTGTGTTCTTTTGCTGCTAAATCTATGTCCCGGCAAGCCATATCTATTTGTAATCTTTGTGTCTATTTAACATGGCTGCCGGCAATGTATTCTGTATTTAATATTAATTAGCACCTAGCTATTCACTATGCACATGTGCTCTAATAGGTTATATGGTTCTCCGCATGGCATGCATCCTATTCTACTCTCTATAAACTAAATCATGCTCATCCATGCTGTATCATAAACCGGCGACGCGAGTCAACGGTCAATGAGAACCACGTGGCGATGTGACGCCACGCCTTGCCTTTAGTCTATCAACTATTCACCTAGCAACTAATCACTGTAAACCACTGCGATGTGTGAGTACCCATCTTCCATCTTCTTCACTGCCTTGAGCTTGCCGCATCTAACGCATGGCTGGGACACGCACATCGTAGGGGCTTACAGGAACCATCTTGGAGCTCAAGCGTCCCCTTGGCGCTGTTTCAGGGTTCCTAGCGCTGGCTAGCCAACTATGGCTGCTTCGCTCACGCTGCACTGTTCTGCTCTGCTGTGCTCCCGCGCATCTACCAACGCGGTGAGCACGCATCTGCACGGCCGCCCTACCGCGTGCCGCCTCTAAACTGTGACGCCTACGCGTCCGGCACAAGACGACGGCGTGGCCGTGTAGACAGCGGCCTGCCGCCGCTACCTACTGGCCGTCTGCGCTGCCGCTACCTGCCTACCACCAACGCAGCCTAGGGCTAGTTGCCCTGAGCCCGCTGCCCACCTGGTCGACCGCCCTGCCGCGCGTCCCTACCGACGCGTGAGGCCGCCTGACCCGGCCTACCTACCGTGCGTGGCGATCGCCCTGCCGCGCGTCCCTACCGACGCGTGAGGCCGCCTGACCCGGCCTACCTACCGTGCGTGGCGATCACCCTGCCGCGCGTCCCTACGACGCGTGAGGCCGCCTGACCCGGCCTACCTACCGTGCGTGGCGATCGACGTCTTCTGGTTGCTCAGGGCAGTACCGTTTTCCTACCTACAGTGACAGTGCGTGACCTTAGACCCTAGAACCTTAGACCCTAGAACCTATTTTGTAAGTGTAGTGCAAAAGTAAATGTATAACTAAGTCTTAATTGTCTCATTTCTCCTACCACAAAAAGCACTACGCCACAGTGGCGCCCACTCGGTAGTCTCTAAGGTTCTCGCACTGGTCTCTTTCTCCTACGCTCAGCATCGTTGTGGTATTTTTTAAATAATTTTGTTATAAAAAATATTCCAAAATATTATTCAACTACCTTCAACTTTTACTAAATTGGAAAATCTAATACTTCAATTTGTTAATCTTCTACCTTAAACTATTATTAAATTGTAAATTACAATTCTAAACTAACAATAATCCATCGCGTTGCTGAATGTACCTGCTATATTAATTGGTGTGTGTTGTGTATTGTGTTGTCATCCTCTCACTGTGGCCAAGACACCTTTAGCCATCAGTAGATCGGTCTTATGAGTCTGTTTGACCGGCAGTGAGAAAACCCTATCCTTTGTTATACCACCTCACTGTGGCCAAGACACCTTTAGCCATCAGTTGATCGATCCTGTGAGTCTGCAGGTCGGCAGTGAGATCCTACCCACTATCCGTCTGTTGCCCTTAGGTCCTACGGCACAGATATCCTGGTACTACATAGTCTAAATTAAACTTATTGTCAACAAAAGAACACAATGTCTTCTCATAAGATTAACTTCATCCATCTAAGAAAGGCTGAGTTGACCCGTAGGCCTAGCTAGCTAGTGTTTGATCCATACAGGGTCAAACGATGCCAAGGGTAAAATACTACGACATCTATCAACAACTAGTCGTAGAAGGTCAACTCGTACCTTAGATTAGTCCTAAACTAGTCAATGGCGTGCAGGAAAATCTGCATCCGCCATCTACCTACACTAACTATAACATAGTTATTGCTATTATTGTGGCATACAACACGTCCACAGAGGTTTATCTAATTGCTTCTGGGCTGCATGGTTGTAAGCTACATACCTTAAATTCTGTACCTAACTAGCTACACACACACACTCACTTACATACTGCTGTCACACTCTTATTGTGCTTATTAAACGTGTAAGCACCTTTCTGTTAAAACGGCGTTGCCATAGAGGGTATTGGGGATCCCAAGGGATGAGTAATTATTTTGTAGCAGAATATGCCCTATGGTACACTACCCTCAGTTTTTGTGTTGTAATTATCATGTTCCAACAAGAACATCTTAAAGACAGTACCTACACATAGGTGACTGCAATCATACCGTACATTCTATGTGCATATTACACATGTAAGCACCTTCTGTCGCTTAAAACACTCACTGCCATAGTGCATGCTGTGGTCATTATGGAGTGTATTTATTTTCTTAGATAGCAGAGTACGTCATTTGTTAACTACTAAAAAACAATTGTGTTGTTTGTGTTACTATAAACACTAACAAGTCTGCACTTTCATGAAAAGTAACTGCAAAGTTGAAATTGCAGGCATTGTCCTACCCTAGAATAGGATAACTTAAAACTTAATTAGGTATAACTAGAATTTAAAACTTAATATAGTAGAACTATAACTATAGAATTCAAACACTAGGCTCTAAACCAGTGTCTAAAACATTCATGACCTAGTTCATGGATATTCTAACAACTGTAGGCCTAAGCCACAGTTGGACCTCATCTCGGCCTACCCCGTTGATAGAGGACTACTAAAAGTGCTAATGGCGCTAAACCGTAGCACCCTTTTCCCCATACCAATGGCCCTACACCATTGGTACTCTAACAGCTGTTGACCAAAGTCACAGTTGGACCTCATCTCGGCCTACCCCGTTGATAGAGGACTATTAATTGTGCTAATGGCCGACGCCTTAGTACCTAACTTTATCATGGCTAACCATTGATAAACTACAACTGTTAGTCAGTTGGATCTTCTACCGCCTACACGGTAGCAAGACTAGCACTTCTGGCTCTAAACCAGGTGTTTTCTAACTATGAGCGGATTGCAACTCAATAAACAAGCCCTAACAGCTACCTAAATACATATCTAATCTATCTAAAATCTAATACTCGCTGTAATCTAAACACTACTTACAACTACATACACACAGTCTTGTATACAAACTAACTTCAGTAAATAAATGCCATTTGATTGTTGATAAACACATTCTGTAAAACTCTCATAAATGTAACGTAATCCTTACACACTATTGATAACTAAACTTTAGACCATAACGTTAACGACTTCTACAACTTAACTTAACGCTTAATTCTTAACCAAGCATGTTAAACAAATAAATTTAACCTTTAATGCTGATAAATGTCATATCTAACCTAACTTAACAAGTGTCATCGACTTATAAAATTTTATTCAACTTTGACGTTTGACACTTACCTTGGATATTAGCCTTTTTGCTTGTCAATATTTTATCGTTCAGAAATTATAAATTCTTCACTATGGACTCTGACTAAAAATTATACAACAATAAAATGTGTCATAGACATAGAACATAGACAAAACATAAATCAATTAAAGATTTTAAAACTTTAACAATTCTTTTAAAATGCATGTTTTTTAATATAAACTATTACTATTTAAATTGCATGTTTTCTTTTCTTGATATTAACTCATGAATATAAAGACTTAACATCTTCATGTTCGGATTACACACTTATACAAGGTACATCACTCACTTGACAGTGTTGTACTCTAACTTCTACACTTCATAATAGTATTCAGCAATCAATGGTGATCTTTAATTTTGATTCTTAATATAACAGAACCTACACTATACACATTACCCTGCAATTTAACACCTCAGTGACCTGCCCCCAAGGAGAGACACTTGCCCTATCTTGTGTTTTTCCGACTGACTGTCTTGAGTTAAGCTACTCTAAATTAGTTTACCTCTTGTGTGTTTAGTAAGTCACTGACTTAGGACTACATTCAAGTCAGTGACGGACTTTGATTGATGGATGTTTGACGATGAATATTTGATAGATGGGATGGAAGCACACGAATGAGATGTATGTACGTACAGGTAGTCAGTCTAAGTGGTTTAGGCCTTCTAGCGGATTTCCCCTAGGGAAAATCCTTTCTTTGCAGGCGGGGTACTGTAGCATAAATTAGTCGATTCACTAAAAACCGACTAATTCTAAAAAGTTGTCACCTCACTAAATTATAGGTACAACCCTAAATGTTCTGTAATGTCACAATGGAGGGAGAACGTCACTCAGGAACTCCTTTATAAACGGCTGCACGCATAGGTTCAGCCCTTTTTACATCAAGCGAGCAGCCTACTAGATAAGTCCCCAGTTATTGGGTAAGTGAACTCCGCCATTGTGTTCTTTTGCTGCTAAATCTATGTCCCGGCAAGCCATATCTATTTGTAATCTTTGTGTCTATTTAACATGGCTGCCGGCAATGTATTCTGTATTTAATATTAATTAGCACCTAGCTATTCACTATGCACATGTGCTCTAATAGGTTATATGGTTCTCCGCATGGCATGCATCCTATTCTACTCTCTATAAACTAAATCATGCTCATCCATGCTGTATCATAAACCGGCGACGCGAGTCAACGGTCAATGAGAACCACGTGGCGATGTGACGCCACGCCTTGCCTTTAGTCTATCAACTATTCACCTAGCAACTAATCACTGTAAACCACTGCGATGTGTGAGTACCCATCTTCCATCTTCTTCACTGCCTTGAGCTTGCCGCATCTAACGCATGGCTGGGACACGCACATCGTAGGGGCTTACAGGAACCATCTTGGAGCTCAAGCGTCCCCTTGGCGCTGTTTCAGGGTTCCTAGCGCTGGCTAGCCAACTATGGCTGCTTCGCTCACGCTGCACTGTTCTGCTCTGCTGTGCTCCCGCGCATCTACCAACGCGGTGAGCACGCATCTGCACGGCCGCCCTACCGCGTGCCGCCTCTAAACTGTGACGCCTACGCGTCCGGCACAAGACGACGGCGTGGCCGTGTAGACAGCGGCCTGCCGCCGCTACCTACTGGCCGTCTGCGCTGCCGCTACCTGCCTACCACCAACGCAGCCTAGGGCTAGTTGCCCTGAGCCCGCTGCCCACCTGGTCGACCGCCCTGCCGCGCGTCCCTACCGACGCGTGAGGCCGCCTGACCCGGCCTACCTACCGTGCGTGGCGATCGCCCTGCCGCGCGTCCCTACCGACGCGTGAGGCCGCCTGACCCGGCCTACCTACCGTGCGTGGCGATCACCCTGCCGCGCGTCCCTACGACGCGTGAGGCCGCCTGACCCGGCCTACCTACCGTGCGTGGCGATCGACGTCTTCTGGTTGCTCAGGGCAGTACCGTTTTCCTACCTACAGTGACAGTGCGTGACCTTAGACCCTAGAACCTTAGACCCTAGAACCTATTTTGTAAGTGTAGTGCAAAAGTAAATGTATAACTAAGTCTTAATTGTCTCATTTCTCCTACCACAAAAAGCACTACGCCACAATAGCTCAAACTGATAACAGCGACATCTGTGGGCACGTAGCTGAACTTCATAATCATAATCAAACCTAACGTCGTTACTACGCCTTCTTATTACTAGTAAAGCCCAGAACATTAAACTATAACTTGAGAAATGTCTATCATCAACTTGAGTGATTTGTCATTTGTCAAGTGATTTAGCAGTTTTTATTTTGCACAGCGGCCACCCGGCCGCTGTGCAAAATAAAAACTGCTAAATCTTAACAGTGCTCCAATTGATAACAGCGCCATCTGTGAGCGAGTAGCTAAACTTTGCAACCCTAATCGAACCTAACGTCGGTAGTACGCCTTATCACTAGTAAAGCTATCTAGCGCTAGAGGGCGTTAATTGTAAATAACAATGGAAGAGGTATTGAAAGCTCTACACAATATACAAAAAGATTTAGCACTACAGAAGCAAGGTATGAAAGATATGGAAGAGAATATTTAGGGAAGCTATAAATAAAAATATCGACGAAAAATTTTATTGTATTGAGACAAAAACTAAACAGCTAGAGGAAAAAATAGAAGAACAACAAAAATCTATCGATATTTTAGATAAACAAATGAGAAGGAGAAACTTAATTTTCTTTGGTGTTCCAGAATCAGAAAAAAATTACGAAACCTTACTTAGCTGTATTCTGGATATCATAAACAAGAAAATGAATATAGTTTGCCCCAATTGGGAAATTGAAGCAGCGTTCAGGCTAGGGAAAAATAAAGACAAAATAAGACCCGTCATAGTCACAATTACGACGATAAGCAGAAAAATACAAATTTTAAAAAAAGAAGAAAGCTTTAGAAAGTACTTCCATTTACATAAAAGAAGATTATTCACCAGCTGTTTTACAAAAACGCAAAGAGCTCCAGGATGAGCTACAAAGAAAACGTTCATCAGGAGAAAGGGTAATGCTTCGATATGATACAATAGTCAAGATAAATTCTAAGGAACAAGAAAACTATTTACCTAGTAAAACTGTATCAAGTAAAACATCTCTATTGGAGTCCCCCGAAGCTATAAACAATGATAAATCAAAGGCAAATAAAGAACATCAAACCGACGTACACAGAGACACCACGTCTAGTAAAAGATTTCTATCGGAGTCTCCCGAAGCCAGCAATAATGGAAACCCGTCATATAATGTAGAACAGACGAAGCAAGTACCCAAGAGAAATAAATCGCAATCGCATAACGAGCTTCTTACGTCCTTCACAGCTGTCTCTCACTCCAAAAGCCCTTACAAGTCAAGAATACGAAGAAACTCCAAAAAACTAAGCTACACCCCTCCCTCTCCACCTCTCCCAATACGGCCGGTCACCGTGGGAGACGTAGACCAAAACCCTCTAGAGAAAATACAAACACATAAAGATAGCAATTTCGAGATCAATCACCTTTATGTGGCAACATATAATGTTAGAACGCTATCATCTTACTCTCACCTTTTGGAACTGAAGGAAGCCCTGAAAAATATCAAATACGACGTCATAGGCTTAGCTGAAACTAGACGACTTGGTAATTCGATAGAAGAACATGAAAACTTTATACTATATTATATGGGACAAACACCTGGATTATATGGAGTAGGGTTCATTGTAAACAAGCGCCATAAGAAGAACATTATATCTTTTAAAGGATTATCGGAACGGGTGGCCCTACTCGAGCTAAATATCGGTAGTATTGAAATAACCATAATACAATGCTACGCTCCAACAACAACGGCAAGCGATGATGATATTGAATTGTTTTATACCACTGTAAATAATGCATTAAAAATGTCTAGAAAAAATATAATGGTCATTGGCGACTTCAACGCCAAAATTGGCCAACCAAAACAAGAGAAAATCATGATAATGAAAAGTCATGGCTATGGAAAAAGAAACATCAGAGGCAGTAGGCTTATACAATTTGCACGTGAAAACAATTTCTCAGTTCTAAACACATTTTTTAAAAAGAAAAACAGTAGAAGATGGACCTGGAAATCACCCGATGGCAAGGTAAAAAATGAAGTGGACTACATACTAACGAATTTCGAAAAATATGCTCACAACATAGAAGTGATCAACGTACAATATCCCAGCGATCATAGACTAGTAAGAGCGACTTTTAAACTACAACATTTGAAGAAGAATAGAAAATCTTACGAAAATAACACTAAGAGTACCTTAAAAAACGAAGAAGAAGTAAAGATGTACATGGAATCAGTTCACAAACATTTCGAAAACAGTGTTACCTGACAACAAAGTCACACAGTGCAAGAACTTCATGATAAAATCGTTGTTGCAATAGAAAATAGTCTCAAAAAGGCACATAGCTCTACAAACCACAAAAACGTGCCCTCTGTTTTATCAGACAAAACCAGAAAATTAATGTCAAGACGGCAACTTCTTCAAAAAAAGAAATCAAAAACTAGAAGTATGATAAATGAGCTTAAAGCTCTCTACAAACTCATTAGTAAATACATCCGGCATGACTACAACATCCATCGTAAGAAGGCCATTGAAAAATATGTACTACAATCTGGAAGTTTAAAGAAAGCCAACAAAGAACTAAGACTGCATAAAACTTGGATAGAAGGACTTAAAGCTTCAAATAAAACTACATGTAATAGAAATGAAATACTCCAAGTTGCAACACAATTCTATAAAACTCTATATAGCTGTGAATATAGTGGAGAGCTGGCTTCCACTTTAACTTCAACTCGATCAAAGGAAACATTTTCCGATATTGTAGATGTAGAGGAGGCTGAAGTATTGAAAGGAATAACTAGATTGAAATCGGAAAAAAAGCCCAGGACCTGATAAAATATCAAACGAAGCCCTAAAGCTAGGAGCTCCTTATTTAGTGAGCCCTTTAACACTGCTTTTTAATCTCGTGCTGAAAACGGCGACTACACCAAAACAATGGACTTAATCGGATATAATTTTGTTATATAAAAAAGGAGACCCAAATGATATAAACAACTACCGACCAATAAGCCTTCTATCTTCAATATATAAATTATTCTCATCAATTCTAGAAAAGAGAATCAGAGGCACTATAGAAAACCAACAGCCCGTAGAGCAGGCAGGATTTAGAAGAGGATTCTCTACGGTGGATCATATCCACTCTATTGAAATCATAATAGACAAATATCAAGAGTTCCGAAGACCGCTCTACATTGGATTTATCGATTATCGAAAAGCTTTTGATACTTTATATCATCGGTCAATATGGGAATCTCTAGAATCTCAAAATATTGAATCAGGATATTTGAAGGTATTACAATATCTATATGAAAACTGTAACAGCAGAATTAGACTGGAGACAACCGGACCTTATATACCCATAAGAAGAGGAGTAAGGCAAGGTGATCCCATCTCCCCAACTATTTTTATAGCAGTGTTACAACGAGTCATAGGACAACTACAATGGGAAAGGGTTGGTCTTAATATAAACAATAAATATATAAGCCATTTGAGATTTGCTGACGATATTGTGTTGCTGTCTAGAGTAAAATGGAGTTGCAGTCGATGTTAAACGATCTTCATGCCGCAAGTCAGCAAGTAGGACTAGAAATTAATCGCAGTAAAACAAATATTATGACAAACTTTCTGAAGACCCCTGTATATTTAAACAATGAAGCGCTGGAGTACGTCGACACATATGTATACTTGGGTAAACAATTATCGTTTGAAAAGCAAAGAAATGAACAAGAAATAGAAAGGAGAGTTTCAAATGCTTGGAAAAAATTTTGGAGCTTAAAAGAAGTTATGAAAAGTGACATGCCGATCAAAATTAAACAAAAAGTTATGGATACCTGCATATTACCATCATTAACATACGCTAGCCAAACGTGGAAATTCACATATCAAGCGAAAACAAAAATCAGGACGTGTCAAAGAGGGATGGAAAGAAGTATGTTAAAAATCAAAAGAATTCAAAAAATACCCCATAGTATAATTCGAAAGAAGACAAAAGTAACAGACGCTCTGATTCAAAGCAAAAAGCTCAAGTGGCGTTGGGCTGGTCACATAGCCAGACTAACAGATAACAGATGGACCGCCAGGATAACATCCTGGAAGGGTCCATCAGGCACCAGAAAGAGAGGCAGACCAGCTGCCCGGTGGACTGACGATATTATTCAAGCGGCTGGCAAACAGTGGATGGAGACAGCGAGGAACAGGGATACTTGGAAATCTCTAGAGGAGGCCTTCACCTTCGAGAACGAGGGGTTCTTACATAAATAGTTAAATAAAATATATGTCTATATGTATAAGGATGAAGTTTAATCATAATACTTAAGAATAAAAATAAGATTTAGGATTATTAAGTTTAAGTGTGATTAGAAATAAGTTTTGTTTTTGTAGTCTTTAGTAAGAAATATAAGGCTTTTTTATTTTTATTTTTTTTATTTTATCTATTTATTATTATGGTGATGACCGCAGCGAGGTGCCACGCTGGATGCGTAGGGGTGCCGGTCGACTGGTGTTTGCGTCGACCCGTAGATTTTCTGCGCGGCCCTCGTGGCAAATATGGCCAAACGTGGGAAGATAATGGCACGCACGGCGGGTTCGCCGTAGCCGTAGACGTGCAGCCGTAAGTTTTTGGGTATTCCTCCAAGCGGGACTTTGGAGTGAAAATATTCCTCCAGTAGGAACCTGGAACGTGACGTCCAGCGTGTCAAGAGATGGCCAAAGGTCAACTCCGCTGATTGCGACACCAAGCTAAGCAGAGCGAGCAGCAATAAAAGTGCGCTAAATGAAAGTGTTGGTGGGTTGTCACAATCAGACGGAGTACATTTTGAGTGTGAAACACGTAAAGTCAAAATGTGGTGAGCTGAAGGCGTTAAGATTAGATAACATAAATTGGCGTAGCAAGGAGTTACGAAAAATAGGCATAGATGGTAAGATAACCTATGAAACACAAAATACACACAAGTTTATGCTGTTAAAAACTTACCCAGTATGGGGGTTATGTAAACACTGAAGTTAAATGCACGATGGCGGAGAAATATTAAGATTGGAACTAGTATAACATTAAGCCCGAACGATGGCGATAGGTAGGCACCCGTAATGGGCGCAGTCGCGCGCCCGCCAGGAACATACGCCTACGCCAGGGACCGAATTTGCAGTGGGCTCAAGTGGGCTGTGTCACCGACTCACGTCGTAATGACATCCATCGGAACAAACGTCTATTGGTCGCTCTGCTCACTAGTAGTGATGCGCGCGCGCAATATACGTCATTCAGACATTTAGTAACGTTTATTTGCCACAGCACTACAACTTTTTATCATTTCTCTAATATTTCGTGTGCGTTTCGACCGCGCGGCCACGACGTTTTTTTTTTAAAAAAACTACCAAGTTTATGTAAAAGTGGATTCCCAAAACCATAAATTTGTCAAAGTTATGGTTACAAAGTTATAAGGGTTTGAACGTGGCCGCGCCATCGAAACGCGGAGAACCGCGCGGCCACGGAGATCTTTAAAACTAAGCGTTGCAGAGACCTGCAATTTAGGTAAATAACAGATTCAATATGTAAAAAAATTGTAAAAATATAGAAAAAAATCCTAGGTTTATATTTTAGGAGCTGTAACACTGAAACCCCATGGCCGCGCCATTGAAACGGTGAAAACCACGTTATCGCCGATATCTCACTGAAAAAGCATCGTAGAGGTCTGGAGTTTCTTGTAAAACATAGATTTGAATTTGTCAAATCATGTAAAAATACAAAAAAAAACCCTAGGTTTATATTTTAGGTGATATAAGACTAAAACGCCATGGCCGCGCCATTGAAACTGTGAAAAATACGTTATCGCCGATATCTCGCTGAAAAAGCGTCGTAGAGGTCTGAAGTTTCTTGTAAAACATAGATTTGAATTTGTCAAATCATGTAAAAATACAAAAAAAAATCCTAGGTTTATATTTTAGGTGCTATAAGACTAAAACGCCATGGCCGCGCCATTGAAACGGTGAAAATCACGTTATCTCGCTGAAAAAGCATCGTACAGGTCTGAACATTCTTGTAAAACCTAGATTTAAATATGTCAAAACTTTTGGAAATACCCAAAAAGGACCTAGGTTTATATTTTAGGAGCTGTAAGACTAAAACCCCATGGCCGCGCCATTGAAACGGTAAAAAATCACGTTATCGCCGATATCTCGCTGAAAAAGCATCGCAGAGGGCTGAAGTTGTTTGTAAAACAATGATTTGAATTTGTCAAAAATTGGAAAAATACACAATAAAATTCTAGGTTTATATTTTAGGAGCAGTAAGGCTAAAACCCCATGGCCGAAACGGTGAAAATCACGTGATCGCCGATATCTCGCTGAAAAAGCATCGTAGAGGTCTGAAGTTTCTTGTAAAACCAAGATTTGAATTTATCAAAATTTTTAAAAATACACAAAATAATCCTAGTTTTATATATCAGGAGCTGTAGTACGATGTCGTTTAGAACCTTTGTTGTTTCGATAGGGTGACCATGACTTTGTGTTAACAGAAAACTTTCCACCTATTGCATTTCCCTAGAAATTATTTCTCAAGGATTCTAAATTAAATTAAAATGAAACGATAAGGTACAAAAACATATATGTTTATTTCTTTAAAAATCACATAAATCACAGATTGTTTACTTAAACTAAGATTTTTAAAATATATATATATATTATTTAACATCTTAATCATCTATTAGACCATATAACAATAAAATACAAAAATATATATACCTATATTTACTTCTTTAATAATCACATAAATCACAGATTGTTTACTTACACTAAGATATATATTTCTGACAAAATCACAGATTATTTACTTACACTTAGTTTTTTTTTTAAATTAAGTATATAATTATTTAACATCTTTTTTTTTTTTTTTGGTGGGTGTAAAATCATCGAATAACCCCTCCCGCTCTTGGGCAGAGCGAAAGGGAGTGTCAGACTTCTACTGACTAAAAACCACCCATGTTCCTTCTTCGCCCTCTATGTCGAGGCCGCGATAACCGTTGGACTACCCGCGGCCCCGACAGGCGTCGGCCCTTTCGGGCCCCTCCCATGTTGCTGACATCTCTTTGAGGCGCGCGTGGAACACGAACGCGCCGTCGACACGGCCTGTTTTCGTCGTGAGACGGACGGACGGCGAGTTAGCCCATCACTCACCGTCCACAGGCCCGCGTCTACGGTGGCCGGAGGTCATCGCGGGATTATTTAACATCTTAATCATCTATTAGACCATATGTAAGATTATGTATTGTCATACCTTAATAAATTAAAAAGACTGGTAGGTGCTGTGAAATATGTTCCCCCGGCTGTAGGCCCGATTGGCCATTACAAGTGTCACTGCTTAAGTAATTCCAGAATGATCTGTTATGACGATAATAAAACTGGAATACACGACAGTTCTGAACAACCTATGACAGCTCCTAAAATATAAACCGACAAATTCAAATCTATGTTTTACAAGAAACTTCAGACCTCTACGACGCTTTTTCAGCGAGATATCGACGATAACGTATTTTTCACCGTTTCAATGGCGCGGCCATGGCGTTTTAGTCTTATATCACCTAAAATATAAACCTAGGGTTTTTTTTTGTATTTTTACATGATTTGACAAATTCAAATCTATGTTTTACAAGAAACTCCAGACCTTTACGATGCTTTTTCAGCGAGATATCGGCGATAACGTGGTTTTCACCGTTTCAATGTCGCGGCCATGGGGTATCACTGTTACAGCTCCTAAAATGTAAACCTAGGATTTTTTTCTATATATTACAAATTTTTTACATATTGAATCTGTTATTTACCTAAATTGCAGGTCTCTGCAACGCTTAGTTTTAAAGATCTCCGTGGCCGCGCGGTTCTCCGCGTTTCGATGGCGCGGCCACGTTCAAACCCTTATAACTTTGTAACCATAACTTTGACAAATTTATGGTTTTGGGAATCCACTTTTACAAACTTTTACATAAACTTGGTACAGTTTTTTTTTAAAAAAAACGTCGTGGCCGCGCGGTCGAAACGCACACAATATTTCTACGTCTGTGGTTCTTTGTTTGATAGATTGGATGTAAACATTGAATCGTTGCAGTGTTTTTATTGTTAAATTAATTATTGTTGTTTAGTTACTTAAAAATGTAACGTGGTACGTTACAATATCCTGGATGCGGCTTGTACAAGAGCGTGGAGCTTGGCACCAGCATAGAGAGGTCTATACGCAGAAGTGGGTAAAGTCAGGCAGTGAAATATGATGAAGATGACAGATTTTCTATCCACAGGGCCTCACAGGCGTCTCACACTGAGAAGCACGTACTATTATCAAAATGGCGTACTTACAACTCCCTTTATACTAATGTCATCATTACAGAAACCAGCTATACTATATTTGATACTAGCTTATGCCCGCGGCTTCACCCGCGTGGTGTTTGATAATTGTCCCACGGGATCGTACTAACGGGATAAAAAGTATCTTATGTGTAAATCCAAGTTATAAACTACCTGTGTGCCAAACATCCATCCATTCTCACAAACTTTCGCATTTATAATATAAGTAGGATCTGTGCACGCCTCCTGTCCCCAATGTACTTGGAAATTTGTACTTACCGGATTTTTTATCGCAGGGTTGACTATGGCGGAAGAACCAAAACTACACTTACGAAGATCAAAATCAGAAGACTTAATACCAGCTGATCAAAAGACGAACCAAATATCCGTCTCGACAGTTATCCGAAGCACTCAAAATCGTACTTCCAAAGCTGAACGAAAAAAACTGTACGAATGTGATGTTTGCCTCCGCAGTTTTAATACCAATCATAATTTAATTAGACATTATCGAATACACACTGGAGAGAAACCTTACAAGTGTGACATATGCCAGCATAGTTCCAATGATAAGTCTGCTTTAAGACGTCATATTCGTATTCACACTGATGAAAAAGGTTACAAGTGTGATATTTGTCAGATAGTATTTCGTCGTAAGCCTGCTTTACGGGTGCATGTTCGCGGCACACACACAGGTGAGAAATCCAACAAATGTAACCCGTTTTTGGTGATAAGGTTCAAAGGTTGACTTTGAATTGCACTGTGTCAATAGATTTTTAAATGAAACGGGTCCTTAAATAAATATCGGTCATGCATCTTTTTATAAAGGGCAAAGGCATGCCCGACACATGGTAACCGTACCGTCCTTCACAGTGGGTTGTCATGTGTTTTGTCTTTGTATTTATACTAGAATTAGCCATTTTGAGAATTGGGTATTATGAGAATTAGACTTTTAGAGAATTGGGCAATCTGAGAACTAGGCTTTTTGAGAATTTGCGACTCTGTGGCCATTTTGAGAATTAGGCATTTTGCGCCTAAACCATAAATCTATCAAGAGAGTCACTTGTCTGTCCATTTACAGAACAATACCAAACAAGTCTACATAACAAGAACATAACATTTTTGAGTTACGCCCCAACACACCATTATAAAAAAATATATAATTACAAAAAACGGGGTACAAACTTTTTTGCATGGCCTCCATTTTGTTTTTTTTTTAATACGACGTTACCACGCCCACGACATACGATAGCGGGCGAACTCTTTGGCTGCACGGACGCTCGCCCGTGCGTTCACAGCAATACAATCCTAAGCATGCCCATGAACTTGTGTTGCCTTACTGTAGTACGTAAAGGACAAGTAGAAAATAAAATATGTAACCTAAAACTAGTATAATGTATTTAAATGTACCGACATACTTCCTCCAGCAAATCTGTGATAGAGTGGCGTCCAAGGAATAGAAAGATAAGTGTTGGTAGTCCAGATCTAAGGCCAGATGGGCAGTCCTCATTGTTGCTATTGCGGGAGTATCCTGGATGAAGCTAGCACAAGAGCGTGGAGCTTGGCACCAGCAAAGATAGGTCCTATACCCAGCAGTGGGTAAAGTCAGTTATGGTGATGATGACATACCTCCTGTCCCCAATCTCCTTGGAATGCTTTACTTACCAGATTTATTACCACAGGGCCTTACGGGCGTGTCACACTGAGAAACACGTATTATTATCAAAATGGCGTACTTACAAGTACCATTTTACTAATTAATAATATATTATCACAGTAACCATAAATTTTTGATATCTGTGCACGCCTCCTGCCCCAAATCTACTTGGAAATTTGTACTTACCGGATTTATTATCGCAGGTTCGACTGTGGCGAAGAAACCTCACTTACGAAGATCAAAATCAGAAGACTCAATACCAGCTGATTACAAGTGTGAGAAATGTCAGAGTAGTTTTACGGATGAAAGTAGTTTTGTACATCATATGTGCACTGGTAAAAAACTTTTTAAATGTAACATATGTAACAGTAGTTTTTACAAAAACATTCATTTAGTTAAACATATTCGAATACACACTGGTGAAAAACCGTATAAGTGTAATAAATGTCAGAGAAGTTTTGCTCAAAAAGTTACTTTGGCGCACCATATTCGAACGCGCACTTGTGAAAAACCTTACAAGTGTGAGATATGTCAGAGAAGGTTTCCTCAAAAATTTAGTTTAGCCTATCATATTCGTACACACACCGGAGAAAAACCTTACAAGTGTGATTTGAGTCAGAAAAGTTTCATTTCAAAGTTTAATTTAACAAACAAAGCTGAATACAAAAAGCCGCACGAACTAGTTAAACACACTGGTGAGAAACCTTACAAGTGTGAGATATGTCAGAGGAGTTTTACTAATGTATGTAGTTTTCGATATCATATGCGTACACACAATGGTGTAAAACCTTTCAAGTGTGATATGTGTCAGAAAAGTTTCATAAAAAACATTTATTTAACCCATCATAAGCGTACACACACTGGTGAAAAACCTTATAAGTGTGATGTTTGCCAGAGAAGTTTTGCTCAAAAAGTTAGTTTGACACGCCATAGTTGTACACCTACTAGTGAAAAACCTTACAACTATAAGTGTGATATATGTCCGTCCAGTTTCAGGCGCCAGGGTAACTTAATACGTCATATTCGTACACACACTGATGAAAAACCTGACAAGGAATCACCCTTGCTACGGGGTTTATTATCAAATAGTGGCCATAGCATTTGCCACGAGGGTGGTCAGAAAATACAATTAAATTAAAATCATTTAAACCATTGAAAAGTTATATTTAAGGTTGCATTTGTTAGAAGACTCAAATGGTTTTTATGACGAACTAACAGGTCTCACAAAAAAAATATTGTTATAATTTTTTGTTGCAAATAAGATTATCTACAACTTTGTAAGTAACTTTTAGTCGTAGAACGAAAAATAGAAAAGTTATGAAAATCCATGAAAATTTGAGAAAAAAGATTCTATTGGTCGACATAACTTTTATTTAAAAAAAAACACATCAGATCGTTTTTATAGCTAGGAGATAAGGAATAATTTTCATTGAGAACTTTTACAATAATGTTCGTTAGTTAAGGTTATACAGCGCTTCGAAACGAATACTATTTTTCGCTTATAACTATTTATTTTGACGTTTTACCCGTAGATATTTTAATGTTTGACATCAAAATAATAACGTAAAATTATAAATACGTAGTATTTTATAAAAACCAAATAATTTAAATTCTTGAATGTACAGATCCAGCATATCAAGCTACACAAAACAACTTTTTTCAATCAACATTGAACCCAATGCTGCAGCAGTAAAGTTGAAAATGTATTTATTTATATTCTCCAACAAAGGATGTACTCAGACCATTACTGCATGCATATTATTGAACTAAGTCCTTCGCTGCGTCTAGTCTCTCTTCACTTACAGAAGGAATTTTCTATAGAAGAAATTTGTCAAATTGGCCATGACTTGATTTTTTTATTTTTTTTTATTTTTTTTTACAAAATATAGACCATTTCAAGGAACTAATTTGCTTATTTTATTTTTTTAGGGATTGTACATTTTTTTAGGATTTTTTAAATTCGAGGTGCTCTCAATATCACTATGAGGCCGTATGTAGTGCGGTGTTGTGCCACAGACAAATTAAAAAAGAATACAATGTCAATCTAAATCCAGTGACATATCCTTGACAGTTGAGATTGATACAGCGCTTCAAGAGAAAGGTTATAAGTATAATACATGTATAATATAGTAGAGAAAAACACCTGTGCGAAGCCGGGGCGGGTCGCTAGTATATAATAAGTTCATTGATGACAAGAGATAAACCAATCTTATATAAATCAAAACAATGTTAGAGAATACTTACATTAGAGCCTTTGCTCCTCGTATTTCCGCTATATTGTGTTGAGTGGACAACATCATAATACTCAACAATCATAGCATTATTGACCGTAGGTGTGTTACGGGAATCCGCCTTAGTATAATTTAAAAAAGCCATTACAACAATTCACAATAGTTCACAAAATGTTGACATTGACAGTCTCGCAACCGAATGTTTTTTTTTCAAGAATGACCAAGGAATGTTCTATTATGCTTTGTTGGATGGTCTGAAAGGTCAAATGAAAGTCATTCGTTAAAACACCTATAACTTTTGAAATAGTATGTATTTTTCAAATCTGGTAACAGGCATGAATTCACCTAAGCTAACCCTCGAAATGGTTTTAAGACCGCTTGAAAAAAAAAATTAGGCATGCCCAATTGTAATACATGTCCTGGCGTCTGTAGTCCTGTAACTACTCGAATAAGTTATGTAAATAATGTATAAAAATATATAATATATGATTAATACATTAGAATGTAATAGAGTTCAATAAAAAAAACATGATATGACCTTTCTTTTATTTAATACATGTGTTTGTGTTCACATTAATAAAGATGATTTGATTTGTAATTATGATTTAATATTAAAATAGGGGGTTGAGTGCCCATGCCATTTCGCAAATCGCAAAGCGGTTGGTCGGCTCTTCAAGTGACCTATTTTTTGACCAAAGAATCAGCATTGCTATACAACGTGGGAATTCTGCCAGCCTTCTGGACCTGCAGTCTCGACATAGTTTTGCTACCGAATTCGATCGCAGCTAGTCCTAACGACCCAGATGTTAAACGATATTCGATAGTCTCGTTTTTACCCTACTGCGGCGAAGCCCAAAAGGAGGGTTATGTGTTTGGTTACTCTTGTGGGGTCTCGACACTCCAAGTTAGCTATTGTCATGCCGCCGCCGCGCCACCACGCCATCTACCGCCACGACATCCGCACGATAGAACGTGCAAGCTGGCCAGGCTTGCCCGTCTCGGCTTTGTTATTGCCGCCGCGGATAACGTGAAGGCAACGCAGCGGCGCGCGGCGCGGCGACTGGATTAAAAAAAATTGTTTGTTGTTAGGAGAGTGAGATGTACCTGGTTTTTTTTTTCAAGTTATCGCGGTTTTATGAAAACCCGAAAAAACATCGCAGCGCCTAAATGAGAGAAGGCATAAGTTCGCTGAAAACTGTATTCAGTCCTTGACGCTAACAATAACCATACAAAGTTTCAAAACGCTTCATGCATGCGTTTAGAATAATCTTGCTAAAAGTCAAAACGATGGTGTCATAACTTTGACGGCAAAATACAAGGAACTCGCTAAATCTCAGACGTGTAGGTGTAAAAATCATGTGCCTTTAGTCGAAAATATTGAGCTTGGAATGTTTCGCATTAAGTAAATATAAACAAAAAACCAAAAGTAAACAACGGCTGGTTATCCGACCAAATTTGAATGACTACTAAAAAGCGATGGATTCATACATATCTATGACTTTCTTTATTGGACGTATTATACCTAAGCTGTTGTCCGTACAGTTGCGTTCAAAAGTTTTGGGGGCTCAAAAAATATATTAAATGCACCTCGTGACTATATTAATGAAACTGCTTGTTGATTTGGAAATTATTATTTTTCTTCCCTTAATTTTAATTCTTAAAGTAATTATTGCATCAAATCACAGATGAAATTTCCTACGTATAAATATTAGAAATAATTTGCATGTTGCCCCGTACTTAGCCTTAATATTTAATTTGTGTGTGGACCAGGGAGTCTTCCCGGACCTTATGAAATACAGCAAGGTAATACCACTTTTTAAATCCGGTGACAGTAAAGACACCAATAACTATAGACCCGTATCCGTTTTGCCCGTTTTCAGCAAGGTGTTTGAAAAGGTAATGCTTAATCAAATGCTCATCCACTTTAACACCAATAAAATCTTACATGCGAAACAGTATGGTTTCACCAAAGGACGTTGTACAACTGACGCCGGTGTCACCTTATTAAAACATATATTTACTGCGTGGGAAGAGTCACAAGATGCCATAGGGATCTTCTGTGACCTCTCGAAAGCATTTGATTGTGTCAACCACGAAACCCTTCTCATAAAGCTTGAACATTACGGTTTAGGGAAACTTGCGCTCAGTTTAATGAAATCGTATTTAAACGATAGACATCAGCAAGTACAAATAAATGGTGTCAATTCAATGGGCTTAAAAGTAAGTATGGGTGTGCCACAAGGTTCGATACTAGGTCCCTTTCTGTTTTTAGTCTATATTAATGATCTACCCCATTTATTTAAAAACCAACCTGAAATGGTATTGTTTGCCGACGATACTTCTTTAATATTTAAGGTAAACAGACGTGCCACAAATCTCGATGACGTAAATAACGCCCTACTGCAGGTTCATAATTGGTTCAACGTTAATAATTTAGTATTAAATGGGAAAAAAACGAAGTGCATAAGATTTGCTTTACCAAACGTCAAAAGTACTGATTGCGACATAGTATTGAATCAAGAAAAACTAGAGTTTGTAGATGAAACTGTTTTCTTGGGGATAACGGTTGACTCAAGGCTACAGTGGGGTCCGCATTTAACATCTCTTGCAGGACGGCTGAGTTCAGCAGCATATGCTGTTAGGAAAATCCGTCAATTTACTGACGTAGATACCGCGAGACTAGTCTATTTTAGCTATTTTCATAGTGTTATGTCATACGGTATTTTACTATGGGGACGGGCTGCAGACATCGAGTCTATATTTATTCTGCAGAAAAGAGCCATTAGAGCCATATATGGTCTAAGAAGACGCGATTCTCTGAGAGAGCTGTTTAAGGGAATTAACATCATGACAGTACCTTGTCAATACATCTATGAAAACATCATGTACGTTAGGAAAAATCTGCATTTATTTAGCAAAAGAGGTGATAGACACCACTATAATACGAGAAATAGGGACCAACTAGTTCAGCCAGGTTTCAGGCTAGCTAAAGTAGACACATCTATCATGGGGTACTGTTTAAAATGTTACAATAAAATACCCCCTCACATTCTTCAACTGAATGAGACGAAATTTAAATCTTGTATAAAACGCACACTATGTAGGCAAGCATACTATAAGTTGGGGGATTACATTGATGATAAAAATGCTTGGCTCAATGCTGGTCCTGCTCCACAACCATAGGGGCAAATAAATCGATTATCATGTGAAGTAATTGTAGAAGCTAGAGAAGATTGTAAAAATATCTTTGCGTTATTTAGATTCGATATCTTAATATTATATAATTGCATAGCACATGTGTGAGTACTATGTACTATAAAGCCACTTTTTACATTTAGTTATTTTTTTTTTAGTGACTTTGCCCTAGTGGCTGAGAGAATGTCATGCTCACTCAAATGTCTCGCTGATGGTGGCGTGTGTGTCGGATCATTTAGCTCCCTTCAAAATGGTTGAGCTGAATGGTGCTGATCCGTGCGTCATGTTCGTGAACGGGCGCTGTCAGTAGAGACTGGTCATCTCTTAGTTGCCAGGGTACATTTTTTTTTTTTTTACTAGCTGACCCACGCAACTTCGTCTGCGTCACATAAATGTAGCTTACAACCTTTCTCGATAAATCGACTATCCGATCTAACTACCTTATTTTATATTTTATTAGAATATCTCATGTGAAGTTATTGTAGAGGCTGCAGAAGATTGTAATTATTTCTTTGCATTGTATAGATTCAATATCTTAATATTATATAATTGCATGGCACATGTGTGAGTACTATGTACTATAAAGCCACTTTTTACATTTAGATATACAGGGTGTTTGGAAGGGAGCTGTACATACGCCTAGGGTAGAAACTAGGGATAGTCTGCTACCTACCCCCGCCCATTATATTGACCTTGGCCTCAAGGTTTTTTTTTAATTTATTATTATTTTTTATTTGACTTTTTGACTAAAACTACCTGTAGCTCAAAATCTATCCATGGGACCGGTCGGCTAATGGTCTTGTTTTAATCGTTAGAGTCTTAGGGTCCTGCAAAAAAATATTTTACACCAGAAAATTGTGGAGAAGAAAAGTTATGGGGCCTGAAGTACCGTAGTAAGGTAAAGAAATAATTTTAAATTAAAAAAAAACCTTGAGGCCAAGGTCAATATAATGGGCGGGGGTAGGTAGCAGACTATCCCTAGTTTCTACCCTAGGCGTATGTACAGCTCCCTTCCAAACACCCTGTATTATTTTTAATGACGATGCCCTGGTGGCTGAGAGAATGTCATGCTCACTCAAATGTCTTGCTGATGGTGGCGCGTGTGTCGGATCATTTAGTTCCCTTCAAAATGGTTGAGTTGAATGGTGCTGATCCATGCGTCATGTTCGTGAACGGGCGCTGTCAGTGGAGACTGGTCATCTCTTAGTTGCCATGGTTTATAAATATATACATATTTTTTTGATTTGTTTATTATACCTTTTTACTCCGGACGCTCTTAACTTGCACGTCTTGCTACATAGGTCTCATATAATACATACCATCTCAACATGAATGATGTAATGTACCAAGATTTTGTAACAATATTTTGATTTAAAAGAGTGTCCATGGAGTTTATTGCCCGTTCTTCTCCATAGAGATCTACGCTAGGGAACTGGCAACTACAGTACTTTCACAAGTTATTATGCCTTGTGACTGTGACTGTAGCTTAGGAGTGCAATACGTTGTTTCGGGGGTTGCTGCGTCGGGTTGCGCGGCGCCGGATGTTACCGGCGGCGAGTGCTGTGGGTGCGAGGGCGCGCAGCGGCGCGTGCCGTGGTGGCTGGTGCGCGGGGCTCCGGGTCGCGGGGCGGCGGTTGCGCGTTGCGGCGTGCATTCGTTGTTCCGTGATTCGAGGTCTCGTGCATTCGTTGTTGCGGTGTGCGTCGCTGCGTGCTTTTTTGCTTGCAGTGTTCGTCGTTGCGGGCATTTGGCGGCGTGTGGTTCGGCGTGGTGGCTTTCGGAATGACGTATTGCACTCGTAGTTTTTCGTAGTTTTGTTTTATGAATTGTTCTTATGACATTCAAAAGTGCCAGTAATGGTTTAATTGAAATAAATGCTTTGAGTTTGAGGTTGAGTTTGAGTTGTGTAGTCATTATTATTTAAATCACAGATCAGTTTTTTATCTAAGTCTAACTTATAAATAGTAATCCGCATCACAAAAAATCACAGATCAGTATTAAGAATAAGTTTAGTATTGTGTAAAAAAAAGTATTCAATTTGAAATCACAGATAAATAATTCTCTTATGAGTAATTTGGTTATACAAAGATTCAGATAAAGTGTGTTAGTATAGTAAACCGCATAAAGATATAACTGTAAACATCGAATGTGTACAAATTACCTGATGGTATTTGGCTATAAATAAACATATTTATCCCATATATGTAATAACATTATCACCTGACTGACACCTGAATGACACTTATACATATATCTAAAACGTCATCAAATCAAAATTATGTGACACTACATCAGCTTTAATTTGTAATCGTTGGTTAATAATTATAAATCCCTCATAGGTACGTAATACGACAAACAAAATGGAAACACGTTGTTGCAATACAGATCATTGTGCGGTTGACTATATGTTGAGTGTTGACGGATTGTGGTCGAGTCTTAAGCCCTCTGCACACAGCGCGCGGGGCGCGGCGGGACCGGACGGCGGCGACGCGACACTGAGCTGTTGTAAAGTACTGGATATTACGGACGACGCCACACAGAGCCACCCCGCTCGGCGCGACGGTGAACGGAAACGTCGCGCCACGCCGCCGCCGCGCCGAGCAGGAATACAAGTCAGAAGCGGCGGGGGCGGGACGTGAATGTGATTTAGTATTGTTTTAAATGGATGTCGAAATACTAATCGAATGTGTATATGCTCAGTTGCTCACGTATGTTTGTACGATTTGAGCCTAAGGAATATAAATACAATGTTTTTAAAAAGAACCGGCGTGAAGGGGCGCTGCAGGATGGAACGTGATCGCGCCCGCAGTGTGAAGGCTGCCAATGCCGTCGCGCCAGCGCAGCGGCGCGTCGCCGCCGCGCCCGCTGTGTGCAGAGGGCTTTATTTTTGGACATAATTATGGATTCTTGTCATGAATTATTTTTTTACATTGTAACTTGAAGTTATTAAGGGATTATATGTTATCAACCTAGCACAAGAAGAGAATTAAATACGTATTAAAAACAAAACAAACAGAAAACTATTAATTATTGAATCGATTTTGATGAAATTTCTATTGGGCCAATCGGTAAGTTAGGTAAGTATGTATATCCTTCCAGATGAAAACAAAACAAACACTCATGATTTAGAACATTTAGGTTAAAAAATAAATAAATAGGTAAAGTACTTAATGAAAAAAATCCAACTATTTGATAAGGTACAAGTATTTTTAAATAAGTCAAAACAATGCCATTAAATACTTACCACCGCAAATAGTGCCATAAAATTCACCATAAGAACCACATAACTGTTATAAAATGATTAAATACGTCACTTTCAACCAACTTAAAAAAAGTAAACAAACAGTATCAGTGCAACTGCGTGACTCAACATAACAGTGTCCTTGGCGTCGATACATAACTGCAACTGTTTACCAATAACAAGTAATAATCCAAACGCACTTCCTAGTCAATAAACACTTTGTACCTATTATTCATAATAGAGCGACGTTACACGTAACTGTCTCTTGTCATACTAACACCGTACGCGTACTAGCTGTCTCACTTTCTCCAAGCTAGACAAAGCGACTCCTTGCGACACGACGTCAGCGGATGCCGCGGGGCCAGAGATATATGCAGCGGTGTGGGGAGGCGAAAAAAGGGAATCTTCGATTAACGGTAATGCTCCAACCAGCCCGCGAAATTCAAAGTTTCTTGCGTTTTTCGCAATTTGCAGGCCAGTGCTAGGTTGTATGTTGATTAAAATATTATTCGCGGCTGTAAGACGTATGTAGTTACATAATTATAATCATCAAAATCACCAATACAACCCTCCAAGTTCATAAAGCTGAAGGAATGACTTTCTGTTTTTTTTTTGTTCCTACACCTTTATGAACTTGGAGGGTTGTATTGGTGATTTTGATGATTATAATTCTGTAACTACATACGTCTTACAGACGCAAATAATATTTTAATCAACATAATGATGAAAAACTTACTGTTGATTTATCCAACCTACTGCCTATCAACAAATATATATATAAAGACAAATACGGGCTTTTTATTTACATACAAAAAGAGCCACCTCTTTTTAGTAGTAGTAGGTATTCATCATACATTTCATAAACTATATTATTTTTAAACATCGGGACCAATAAAATTTTTGGTGAAAGACCTAGCAAATGCCAAATATCTGGATGTATTTCTTTCGTTCACACATATATTACTGGATGTATTTTAATGAAATTTAGAATGGAGAAGATAGCTTACCTTGGAATAGCACTTAGTCTACTATTTATAATGTACTTAGTCATGTGTAAGGTCATAGAAACAGCTAGTATAACATAATCCAATAACAACTTTATTTTATTATTTATTACTTTTCTACTTCAGTGTACTCAGGCACAACACGTGTGAACCGGTTAGTGAGTAAAGTAAAGAAGGTCATCGATATGTATGAATCCGTCGCTTTTTAGTAGTCATTTAAAGTTGGTCGGATAACCAGCCGTTGTTTACTTAATTTGGTTTTTTGTTTATATTTACTTAGTGCGAAACATTCCAAGCTCAATATTTTCACCACATATTTTTGACTAAAGGCACATGATTTTGGTTTACACCTACACATCTGAGATTTAGCCAGTTCCTTGTATTTTGCCGTCAAAGTTATGACACCATCGTTTTGACTTTTAGCAAGATTATTCAAAAACGCATGCATGAAGCGTTTTGAAACTTTGTATGGTTATTGTTAGCGTCAAGAAGGACTGAATACAGTTTTCAGCGAACTTATAGTGTCTCATTTAGGCGCTGCGAAGTTTTTTCGGGTTTTCATAAAACCGCGATAACTTGAAAACTATAAATATTTTCTTAAATCTAATTGGGGCACATAGGGGCACACATTAAGAGCTACTCGTGTATGTTTATTCTACGGGGGCACATGCAATGGTTTTAGAGATATACGATTCATCAAAACATTACTCCAGCAGGAAACGCAATATCACAAAAATCTGAAGGGGCACAGATTTTATTTTTGGGGGCACATTGTGACACACATATAAGCTCTGGCCATGCACAATTTTTCTCTCTCCGATCACTCGTTTAGAATTTTACCCTAGCAAGAATCGTTTTTCCGTTTTTTTTTCAAAACGACAGGCGGCACACATTTTTTATGTGGCATTTTTACAGCAGATAAGGCACCAACTATACGTTCTACTCATATATCTCTAGGAGATACTTTCTTGCTGGAGTAACGTACACCTAAAAAATAGCTTAGCGGAATGCAGCTTTGTCATTCCTTTAGGGAAGATCTCAACCAGATCTATCGAGCAAGATAAACTGCTAAAATTTAATTCATGGAAAGCGATAGAACACACTTTATGCAATGTAGATTTTCAAAGAAGCGGCTTCTAGGCGAATACCTGAGAGTTTGATATGCTATATTAATATGTTTTTATTTTTAAGTTAACTTGTGGGAACATTTATATAATTGTAACATTTTTGTTCAATAGATGTCGCTGCATGTATCTCGTGTGATGATAAGTTTTAAGACACTTTAAAAATCAACATATTTTCTTTTATTTTGTATTTTTATTGTGGATCTGATTAAACATATAGAAATAAAATGGGAAAAAGAAATGCAAAGGGTATCAAAAAAATATTAAAACCAATTTCAAAAAGTAATACCAACGTGTATCGAACCTGCGACTAACAGATTGCAGAGCGGTCACACAACCGCCTGGCTGTTAGCTCCGTTGACGTTGGGTCCAAATAGCCGTTTTGTCTGTTTGAAGTTGTCATTCGTTGCCCGAACAATTGAGCGTCACTCAATTGTTTTGCCTTCCCGGAACCTCTCAATTAACACTTGAATTTTATGGTATGGCATTAAAGTTCAAATTGCCTTTTAAGTATTACTACGAATCGTTTGTATGGGAGTATAGGAAAGTGTTGTTTTTAGCCCTTGGCAGACAATTTTTAAAAATTTTGGCTCCGCTATAACCATCCTCGTACTTCAAGGAATATTCTAAAAAAAGAATGAGGCAAATCCGTTCAGCCATTCTCGAGATTTGCGCTTAGCAACACATTTAGCGATTCTATTCTATTTTTATGAATGGCAATTGTGTCGATGTCGACAATTCTGCCAATGTCAAATGTGGAATGGAGAAACGTGTGTGGACAGCATTAAAAAAGAAAATAATTTAAATTATGAAAAATAAATAAAACAAACTGCACGTAAAGTGTAACTTGTCGATAAGTATTAATAAAAAAATATATAAAAAGGAAAATAAATACATAATATTTGTAATATAAATTAATTTAATAAATCGAATACCACACTACGACTTACAATCTGATGTTGTTGCTACGGATAAATATAATTAGGGCACTACAAAGCTTTGGAGAAAAGTGAGTTAGTAAAGAAGGAAAGTTAATAGGAACAGGGATTTTCAGTTCTGAAAGACGGCTGTATAGATCAAGAGAAGGGTTATTATTAGTACAATTAAAGAAAATATGTTCCAAGGTGCCCTCGTCCAAACCACACTCGCAAAGAGATGAATCTCTGACCCGAATTTTGTGTAGGAGCAGCAATGGCCCATGCGAAGCCTGCACAAGACAGAAAGCACCTTCTTGGAGAGTTTTTTATATGGCTTAAAGTTAAACCAAGGCTTTGAGGTAACATTAGGTTGGATCGCAGAGTAAAGAGAACCTTTTGTTTTACTCGAATTCTGCCACTGTATCTTCCATGAGGATAGTAAACTCTTTTTTGGAAGGCTCAGCAAATCATAGCCCTGGCATTGATAGTATTTTAGGTCTACGGACTGGGAATTTACAGCGTCTTTAGCAAGGGCATCAACACATTCATTTCCTATTATGCCGCAGTGGCTAGGAATCCAAACCAGATTAACAGTTTTGTGGTTTTCAGCACAAGATAATAGGGATTTTTTAATTTGGAGCAAAATAGGGCTGTGTAATTTAGACTTGAAGCGATTTTGCTCTAAGGCTTGCAAACAACTCAGAGAATCCGTGAATATAACACCAAAATTTATACTGTGAGCCTCTATAAAAAGGCATGCTTCCAGTATGGCAACACACTCGCCCGTAAACACAGATGACTGGACAGGGCATTTAAATTGAAGAACAATTTTGGAGTTTTGGTAATAAACCGCAGCACCAGTACAGCCAGAATTTGTCAATTTTGAAGCGTCCGTAAAGAACCTTTCAAAATGACACCATCGCTCACCAACGGCAGCATTGAATAGAGAGTCCGCCGAAACAGAATTTTTGGAAATTCCGATATTATAAAAGATTTTTGGTTTGAAACAAATGACATCATAATTAAAGTTATAAATAGGAAGTTTTGGGAATTGAATAATGGGAGAATCTAAATTTTGATGGAAACGAAAAGATTTTAAAAATAGAGGAACTTCTTTGTGCTTCCAATAATTAGATGTGCTACAAAGGGAATCTAATGTATACACTTTTCCTATAAGAGGGTGAGCGGATTTCGTGATAACTCTGGCCCAAAACCTGGATGCTAGATATTGTCTTCTCAAGGCCAAAGGAGGTTCTGCACACTCCACCTGTATTGCGTTAGTAGGTGATGATTTCATACAGCCTAAAATGATCCTAAGACATTGGGCCTGAATCCTGTCCAGTCTTGTCAAAGCCCCTTTGTTACAGGGAATGAGCAGAAAAGAACCGTAATCTAGAACACTTCGTATCAAGGCATTGTAAACCAGCTTCATAGTGTATGGGTGGGCACCCCACCATACACCTGCGAGCACTTTTAAAATAGGAATAATTCTCTCGCATCTATTTACTAAATAATTGAGATGATGCAATCCAGTTAATTTACAATCTAAAAATACACCTAAAAATTTGGCTTTCTTAGCAACTGGTATAGGTACAATGATTTTGAATTCGTATCGAAATTTGAGGGATCAGTCTCCTGCGGGAAAAGACAACCACAGAACTTTTGGGTGCCGATAAACTCATACCATGCGGAATTAACCATCGATTCAAAGAGTCCAGGGAGACACAAAGGGATGACGCAGCAGCTTCAATAGATTTGTTGGTAACATACAAAGCTATATCGTCAGCATATTGTAAAATATGACAGTCATTGTTAAGACATGAGGCAATATCTGTTGTGTACAAATTATATAATAAAGGACTTAAGACATAACCCTGTGGTAATCCCTTCCATGTCCGCCTGACATCAAAATCTTCACCTGGAACTCTCAAAATCAAAGACCGAGACATTAGCATGCTAAAAATACACTGAACCATTCTCACCGGAAACCCCATCTCTTGCAATTTCTGTCTGAGAATGGGAAGAAGGACATTATCATACGCAGCTGAAATGTCGAGAAAGGCAGCAACAACAGACTCGTTTTTAGAAAACGACGCTCGGATATCTGAAACTAATACTCCAATACTATCCATGGTACCAAACCCCTTCCTGAAACCAAACTGATGGCTCGGGAGTAAGTCCCTGGACTCAATAATGAACTCCAGCCGATTCTTAATCAGGTGTTCCATTAATTTAGCTAGTACTGATGAAAGGGCAATTGGTCTAAAGCCATTAGGGTCATCGCTATGTTTGCCTGGTTTTAAAATGGGGATTATTATTTGAGTTTTCCATTGATCGGGGACCCAACCATTGGTGTAAAAATAATTAATTAAATGTAAAAAGTAGTTTTTTGCCTTCAGGCCTGCTCGTGATAAAAAGGAGTAAACAATACCATCAATACCAGGGGCAGAGTCATGGACATACCTCAAAACTGAATCAAGCTCCTGGATTGTAAATGGAGGGTCAAAAGGATCCTCTGAATATGAAGAAGACGGTAGATGTATTTCTGCTTCTGATGGCACATATGGAGGAGCTAATTTATCAAAAAACAGCTCTGCAGTTTCACGGGTAATAGGAGAAGAAATCGAAGGGGAACATCCATTTCTGAATCGGTTAATTCTTTGCCACACCACTGATATAGGGGTGGACGGGGATAAGGAACCGCAGAAATTAACCCACCCAGCTCGTTTCTTACTCCGCAATAATCTTTTGGATTTGGCAAGAGCATGATTTTATGCGCTTAGATTAGAAACAGTCATATTTTCGTTATAAATCTTTTCAGCGTCATTTCGCTCTTTAACGGCCAGTGAACATTCTTGATTCCACCATGGAGGGGGAGGAATCAAACTACGAGCAGAGTTTTTGATAGGGAAACATGAATCTGCACTAGATATTATGGCTGTCACTAGATTTTCGTAGCAATCTGACACGTAAGTGGGGCTTGGAATAACGGAATCTTGAAGAATTAAATTTGGAAGCAAATCAATTTTATCCTCCAGTGATGATGAATATTTTGCCCAATCGGGGTTGGACAAATTATACCTCATCAGCGGAGGATTCGATTTTTCTAAGTAAGTTTTATCAGCTAAAGAAATTAAAATCGGATAGTGGTCACTACCATGTGTCAAACTGGTACATTCCCAACGACACGATGCCGCAACATCAAGTGAGCAAAACGAAAGGTCTACACAACTTTTATGTTGGCCAGGAAGAGTCTTACGGGTTGAACACCCATTATTTAAGATGCAGAGGTTGAGATCATCCAGAATTTCTACCAAACCTACCCCAAACGAGTCACATCTTTCAGACCCCCATCGAAAATGATGGCAGTTGAAATCTCCCATAACAAGTACAGGGCCAACTACGTTTTCGAGAATGTCTCTCAAAAGTGGAAGAAAGTTTTGATTGGGGTGAGCTATATAAATAGATAAAAGGGTTATGCCCTCTACTTTACCTGCCACAATACTTACATCTCCTCCAACAGAAGGCAAGGGTACTGTCACAAGTGGAACGCGGTTGTTCACGCAGAGAGCCGACCCTCCATAGCCATCAGATCGATCGCATCTGATAATGTTATAATGTGGTAAACGAAAGCTAAGACTAGGAACTAACCAAGTCTCAGCGAGAGCACAGACTATAGGTTTATATTTATTCAAGAGAAATATGAGATCGTGTTTCTTATGCCACACGCTTCTCACATTCCACTGAAGGAACACCAGCCGAGCCATTATGTCGGGTGAGAGAAAGGAAATTTATAAGTGAATTGGCAACGTTGGACGGTAATTGTACTGACTTAGAAGTAGACATTAGAGTGTTAAGAAGTTTAAGAAGTAAATCAATAATAGAAGACAAGTTATCAGGAGATTCTAAGAACGGATTATTGAGGGCACAACCATTATGCTGAGACGATGGGGGTGAGCTAGTTATTAGTTGATGAGCTACTTTATCATATGAGGGAGAGAGTGGGGCATGGGTCTTTGGCTTGAGAGTGATGGATTTGTGGTATGACTGAGATTTAGTGATATCAGCATAGCTGCGAGAAGAATTGGGAATAGTTTTACTTGCCTCTGAGTAAGAAAGAACTTTTTCAGTCATAACAACCTTTATGGACCTCTGCCTACCATACTCCGGGCACGCCTTGCTGTTGGCAAAGTGGCTGCCAGAACATAATACACAGAAGGCTTCGCTTTCTGAAATGCCACAACCATCACCGGGGTGGTCGTTGCCACACTTGCTGCAGCGAGGTTTTGACCTACAAAGGGATTCTACGTGACCAAAACGGCAACACCTGCGACATTGTATAGTGGGGTATATGTACTGTTCCACTGTTAGAGCAGTATAAAAACAAAAAATTCTCTTCGGCAGAACTTGGCCATCAAAGGTGATGACACAGGTTTCAGTAGGTCTGTAATCTGTTGTGCCGTCTCTTGTTACTCTTCGATTTAGCCTACGAATTTTAAGAATAGGTCCACAACCCTGTGGAACCTTCAAATAGGCCAAAACTTCCTCTTCAGTGAACTCCGTAGGGATGCCGCTAACGACACCCATACGCGTTATATTGAAAGTCGGAATAGTTGCATCGTATAAATTTGAAACGAGGTTGGTATTACAAAGAAAAGCGTTTGCATCCTGAGGGGACGCAAACTCAACGGAGACACGGTTTCTACCAACTCTCTTAACTCCAGTTATATTTGCAATGTTATTATTTGATAAAAAACGGCCAAACGAAACTGGGTGCAGGGTAGTGCCAGCATTTGGATTACTTTCCTGACGAGAAACATGTATAATATATGGACCTTTATCTAATACCGAGTAACGCAGGCGACCTACTTGAGATCGTGATTGTTTAGTGGGATGGATGGGAGAATCATCTAAAATGCTTGGACGTTTACGTGAACTTGACTGGGATGAAGGAGATTGCTGGTCTACATTTAAACGGATGGAAGAGGAAGAGGAACTTGAAGAAGAAGAGGATAAGTTTAATGAGGGGGAATTCGGAATGTCAGGAGGGTCAGGAGGTTTTTTTTTATCCATTATGGCAGAAAATAGGTGCCGAAAGTATGTGTTTTATTTAGTGAAAATATATGCAGGAAAATATACAGAATATACTTATATGCATAAAATAAATATGTAGAACACAAAAACAAGACACAATAGGCACAATATCTGAAAAAAACCGTTAAATTCTAAACACACGTGTTAACCATAGACACACTCTTGCTAGAATCCCCATTTAGCGATTCATTTTTATATTATAGACTAGACAGCTGAAGTAAACAACAAATTATTGTAGAAATCATGTTTCGGGATCTTGCGAGTTGCGACTGTTAGGTTAGGTTAGGTTAAAATGGAAAGTCAAAAATATGAACAATAATTTCAATATAACAAAAAGATGTCTAAATTCATTAACATTGTCTAAAGTAACGCCGTCAATAGTAGAGCACGAGACTCCTAATGAAATTTATGAAGCCCTTTTTGATGTTGTGCAAAATGAATACCAATCTATTTTTAAGTCTAAAACGATTAACATTAAGGGACCTTCTGTGGGCTTCAACCAATGGGCTACACCAGGTATTTACAAAAGTCGAGCCCGATTGTACGAGTTGTATGGTCTTAAACAATACAGGCTTGATACAACTTTTCTAGAGTATGTTAAATTATTCCAAATTAGGTATTTAAAAAGATTTGTATTATTGCAAAATCAAAATTCTTAAGCGAGACTATTAAAAATTCTAATAATAAAGTTAAAGCCACTTGGAAAATCATTAACAATGAAACGGGTAAATCTGTTAAACAAGATAATCACCTCGAGATCATGGTGGGTAACAAATTAGTTAGTGAAGCAGTAGCCGAGGCTTTTAATGAGTATTTTTCCAGCATACCTATAGCGACGACTCGTTCCCTGAGTTCGTCGCCGTCTAAAGCCGAAGATCTTTTGCATAGCAGCGTGTCTAAATGTGGTAAAGTATTTAGTTTCGAACATGTAACGCCTCGTGATGTAGTTAACGTTTTTAATTCACTTAAGTCTAAAAACACAGGTGATTACTGGGGCATTTCTATTAAACTTTTAAGTAACATAATCGACATTGTAGCCCCCTGTCTTGCCGTTACTTTCAATAAATGCGTAGATTTGGGGACTTTCCCTGACCTTATGAAGAGCAGTAAAGTCATCCCTCTATTTAAATCAGGCAGTAAAAACGATATTGGTAACTTTAGACCAATTTCTATTTTACCTGCTTTTAGCAAAATTTTTGAAAAATTAATTCTCAAACAGTTGTTAGTACATTTTAATTTAAATAATCTCCTTCATAATGATCCATATGCCTTTACAAAGGGTCGTTCGAGTACGGATGCAGGTGTTGCTTTGTTGAAACACATATTTGACGCATGGGAGAACGCGCAAAATGCAATCGGTGTTTTCTGCGATCTCTCTAAAGCTTTTAATTGCGTACATCACGACACGCTTTTACGGTGTTCAAAATGAGGCCCTAAATGTGATAGATTCGTATTTGCAAAATAGATTCCAATGTGTAGACGTAAATGGCGCGAAATCTTCCGCTAGGCTAGGTGTACCTCAAGGTTCAATACTGGGTCCGTTTTTATTCTTGGTTTATATTAATGATCTACCATACTATTTAAAGGGTTTTTGTGACGTTGTACTATTTGCAGATGATACCTCTCTTATCTTTAAAGTAAATAGGAATAGACACGATTTTGACGACGTAAACAGCACGCTATCAATGGTCACGGATTGGTTCACAATAAACAACCTTGTTCTTAATGCCAAGAAAACTAAAATAGTTAAGTTCGCTTTACCCAATTTTAGAAATCTAGGTCCCAATATTATCCTCGCCAATCAGGAGCTGGAAACTCTGCTGTATTTCTGGGCATAACAGTAGATGCAAAAATACAATGGGGTTTACATACAGTGTGATTCTTTATAATGTGCACATATCGAAATGTGGGAATCTATGCTTAATTTTATCGACGGAAAAATTATTAAAAAAAATCTAAATATTTTTTAATATTTTATATGGAATTTTTAAAAATTTTGTCTGCTACTGTGACCCCAGTGTAAACAAAAAGGTGTAACTTTTAAACTAAATTATCTATCGCGATGAAACAAACTCCATAATGATTGGAAGCAATTAGGCGTCCTCGTAAAATGAAAATTGTGGAAAAAAACTACCCTCAATTGAAAATAAACACGTTTTTTGATCAAAAAAACTTTTTTTTTTCATAACTTTTTACATAAAATTGTTTCATCGCGATAGATAATTTAGTTTAAAAGTTACACCGTTTTGTTTACATTGGGGTCACAACAGCGGACAACATTTTTAAAAATTCCATAAAAAATATTAAAAAATATTTAGATTTTTTTAAATATTTTTTCCATCGATAAAATTAAGCATAGATTCCCTCATTTCGATATGTGCACATTATAAAGAATCACACTGTATATCAAGCCTAGCGGGAAGGCTAAGTTCAGCCGCATACGCCGTCAGAAAAGTAAGACAATTCACTGACGTTGATACAGCACGGTTAGTCTACTTCAGTTATTTTCACAGCGTTATGTCATACGGTGTTCTGCAGTGGGGCAAAGCTGCTGATATTCAAAATATATTTGTTCTGCAGAAGCGAGCGGTTCGTGCAATTTATCAGCTGGGTGCCCGAGTTTCACTTAGAGTTTTTTTTAAGGAGATTGGTATCCTCACTGTTGCTTCTCAGTTCATCTTTGCCAACATTTTATATATTAAACAAAATATCCACCTGTACACTAAAAACAGTGATATTCACAACTTTAACACTAGAAATAAGCATAAACTACGCGCTCCTTTTCACCGGCTTCACAAAGTTCATAATTCATTCGTCGGGCTTGGTATAACATTTTATAACAAACTGCCATCTTCTTTTCTAGACTTGCCATTTAATGCATTTAAAGCCAAAGTAAAATCTAATCTTTGTTTAAAAGCGTACTATTCTATTAACGACTACTTAAATGATAAGAACAGTTGGTCGCTGAGTTAAACACAAGACAATGTTTGTTATTTATTTATGTTCTTTCTCCAAGATTAGTTTACTGATATGTTATGTCTTTTTTTATTATTATTATATACTTTTTTATACTTGCCTTACTATTGTTTCGAGTCTGGTTCTTCTAACCAACCTAACAGACAGATGTGTGCTGAGGAGTTTGTTCCGCCACTTCTTCTTTCCAGCAAAAACACTAGGAAGTGTCGAAGGGGGGGCGTTTTGGGGGACTGTCTCTTGTAAATAAGTAAAGTAAATTTTGACGTTCGAAAAGTGCTGATTATCAGCCTAGTTTGAATAAATGAGTTTTGATTTTGATTAACTATACCTTCTTCAAAATTAGTTGTCTCTGGTTACTAACAATAAATTTCTATTCTTAGCACATCAGGAGATGTATAAAATGAAACCAAATCCAAAGTAATCATTAATGGACAAAATACTAAATTCAATAAAATCGCTCTAGTATCCGTTTCATCATCATCATCAACAGCCTACTAATGTTCACACTGCAGGGACTCAGGCCTCCTCTCTAGGAGAGGAATGGGCTGTAATCTACCACGCGGGCCCAGTGCTGTTTGGTAGATGTCACATGTCTTCGATTTTTTGGTTTTAATTAATATATAATATTACTACACCCTATCTCTAATCTTAACCTCTGCAAATGCTGCAGCCCTCTTTCCCCACTGCTGCCACAGCTTCAACTAAAATCCTGTCTCTGCACTCCTTTTATCCTTAGTCCATGGATCTTTCCGCACTCCTCTCCAGAAAGGACTGCAGGACTTGTGCATCACACTAATATTATAAAGGCGAAAGTTTGTGAGTGTGTATGTTTGTTACTTCTTCACGTCTAAACGGTTGGAGCGATTTTAATAAAATTTGGTATATAGTTAGCTGACACCTTGGATTAACACATAGGATTTTTATCCCGATTTTATCTTCCCGTGGGATAATTTTCGAGTTGTAGCGGATGAAGCCGCTGGCAACAGCTAGTTTAGTCATAAGTGTCCAGTTTGATAATTTATCACATGGTAATGACGGAATAACAAATTCACAATAGAATCATGTTTGGGAAGTAAAAAAGGATGTTTCGCGTCAAATAGGAAGAAAAAAGAAAAAAAATATTTATTCGTCGCAGAAATATAACGAGAATACCAAGAGACATACAGGAAAACAATACATACAGGGTGTAAATTAACCCTTCACACATACGCCAACCAAGCATTCTGTACATAAAACTAAGTACCCCTACGCAAAAATTTTGCGAAATTTGGAACTTTGACACCCAATATCTCCGTAACTAGGGGGTTCCCAGGTATGGTCTAGAACCAAAAAATGATCGCAGTGGTGGGGAGAACAAATGCACTTCGTTTGCGTTAAGGGTACTTTTACACCTCAAACTCAAACTCAAACTCAAAGCATTTATTTCAATTAAACCATTACTGGCACTTTTGAATGTCATAAGAACAATTCATAAAACAAAACTACGAAAAACTACGAGTGCAATACGTCATTCCGAAAGCCACCACGCCGAACCACACGCCGCCGAATGCCCGCAACGACGAACACTGCAAGCAAAAAAGCACGCAGCGACGCACACCGCAACAACGAATGCACGAGACCTCGAATCACGGAACAACGAATGCACGCCGCAACGCGCAACCGCCGCCCCGCGACCCGGAGCCCCGCGCACCAGCCACCACGGCACGCGCCGCCGCGCGCCCCCGCACCCACAGCACTCGCCGCCGGTAACATCCGGCGCCGCGCAACCCGACGCAGCAACCCCCGAAACAACGTATTGCACTCCTAAGCTACAGTCACAGTCACAAGGCATAATAACTTGTGAAAGTACTGTAGTTGCCAGTTCCCTAGCGTAGATCTCTATGGAGAAGAACGGGCAAGAAACTCCATGGACACTCTTTTAAATCAAAATATTGTTACAAAATCTTGGTACATTACATCATTCATATTGAGATGGTATATTATGTGAGAACTATGTAGCAAGACGTGCAAGTTAAGAGCGTCAGGAGTAAAAAAGTATAATAAACAAATCAAAAAAATATGTATATATTTATAAACCATGGCAACTAAGAGATGACCAGTCTCCACTGACAGCGCCCGTTCACGAACATGACGCTTGACCATGTCCCTTGTACATGACCCTTTATACAACGCTTAACAAATATTTTAAAAAAAATACAACAAGCATATCACATGTATTGCTATTCACTACGGTGTAAACGAGATACGTGCGTTTTCAAACTAGACAGGTGACCAAAAGCACGCTCACACACGTGACACTTGTAAGGTCTTTCACCAGTGTGTGTTCGAACATGTGTTCTTAAAGTACTTATTTGTTTAAAAGTACGAAGACAAGTTTCACACTGATAAGGTTCTTCACCGGTGTGTGTGCGAACGTGTTGATTTAAGTTATATTTGGCACTAAAAATACGCTGACAAAATTCACACCTAAACGATTTATGTGCAGTGTGTATTCGCATATGGATTTTAAAAGGACCAATTTCATCAAAGCTACTGTCACAAACTTCACACTTGTAAGTTTTTACACCACATTTATGTTTGGTTAGATACTGTTGGCTACAGTAACTACGTTGACATACATCACAAGTGTAAGGTTTTTCACCAGTGTGCTGTTGCATATGAATTTTATGATCTGCCTTCACTCTAAATCTACGCTGACATAAATCACACGTGTAAGGTTTCTCACCAGTGTGTATAAGAATATGTCTCGTTAGACTATACCTTTTGTTAAAACCACGCTCACACACTAAACACTTGTAAGGTTTCTCACCAGTGTGTATAAGAATATGTCTCGTTAGATTATTCTTTTTGTTAAAACCACGCTCACACACTAAACACTTGTAAGGCTTTTCACCAGCATGAACTTTATGATCTCCCTTTCGCTTAAAACTACGCTGGCGTACATCACAAGTGTAAGGTTTCTCACCTGAGTGTATACGAATATGATTCATTAAATTATCCTTTTTACTAAAACTACACTGAAACACATCACATGAGTAAAGCTTTTCACCAGTGTGTGTACGAATATGTTTAATTAAATTATACTTTCTACTGAAACTGCGCTGACATAGATCACATTTGTAAGACTTATCATTACTATTAGAACGGAAATCAGTAACAGGTTTAACAGATGTGGACGAATAATTTTGAGAGTTCTGGATAATTTTCAAGTCTGTTTTCTTGAGCTCCGCTGTAATCGTCTCTTCCGATTTTATTCTTCGTGTGGGTAGTTCCAGTTTCTTCACGACGGACGGTCCTGGGGCTGTAAATCTGGTATCTGCAATGTTCGAAGAAGATTGAGCGTGCACATAAAATACAGGATTAGTTTTCAATGATCGGCAAATTTTGCAGAACAGGTTTATTATCAATAATATTTACGATGTCATTTAAAAAAAAGGGTTTATAATAAAAAAATAATTTCTGTTTGCTACTAAAAAGCGAACGTGTGGATATTACAACAGCACAATTCAGTTACATTTGTGTGAATTCATGTTACACAAAGGGGTTTGAACTATTTTGTATGAAAATAATCGGCACATCGCCATTTTTTTTTTTTAAATCACGCCTCGCGATTAAATTGGAATGTATAGATAGAGGAAGATGACACATAGACGAACAAAAAGTGTCATGTAACACGGTACCCCAAAGTGTCACGTTATCGAGATATTTGAAGGTAAAGATCGATGATTTTTTTTAGACCAAAACCAGGTAACCAGGATCTGGTGATGGGATCCCAGAGAAATCGAGGGCAACCCTCAAATTTTATAAGCTCGTATTACGTGTTTCGTGCCTTTTTGTAAAACAACATCAAATATATTTCACGAAGCACAAAGATGTAACTTAACAAATGTAGCTCCAAGAGCTAAAAATAAATTTAAACATGAGCTCTGCTTAACGCAATGCACGTCATTTGTGGGTTAAAAAATGTACTGACATTTCTAGGAGTTCACGAGTTTTCGAAAAACTGTATCGTCTTAATTTATTGTTTAAGTGGAAAAAGAAAAAAGATATGTTCAATATTTTTTTAACTACTTAGTTTTAGTAGACTAATTAGTTTTTTTTTATACTCAATACTCAATACTCAATATCTTTATTGCTTTACCATAATGTGTACTTAGGTGGTATAGTATATAATTGAGATCATTATGGACCCTGTAGGGCACAGCAAAAGGGTAGGAGAGAGGAAGCCCTGTTTTAGGAGATCATGAATAACTATTATTGCTATATTATTTAATTTAATTTATTATTACTCGTATTTCTAAGTATTTTAATTGCATTATTATTTTTGTTATATTATTTTATTATTATATTACATTATTTATTACTATCATTTATTGTTATATTAATAATTACCATATCATACCATTTTTATTTTAAACATATCTAGAAATTGCGTGACTATCACTAATTTTTGTTATCAATTATTATTCTTATGTCATTTTTTATTATATTTGTAATTTCCTTAACATATACTTTAAACATTTCTCCTATTATTTATGTTTATCATTTAAATATTCATCTAAGGAATAATAGCATTTTTTTATTAATAAGTTTTTAAGTTTTGTTACAAATATATTGAACTTTTCTTCTTTCTTTATTATGTCTGGTAATTTATTGTATATCTTTATAGACATTACGTAGGGACTTGTGGAATGCATTTTTAGCCTGGATGTTGGTATGTTTAGCCTAGATCGGTGCCTAAGTGTATACTGTGATTGGATGTCTTCGCGTTTTGTGTAGAACTCTTGATGCTTACGGACAAATTTACATATTTCTAGGATATAAATGCTGGGGAGGGTTAGAATATTATGTTTTAGAAAATAGGGTTTGCAGCTGTTAGTTTGATCAATATTTACCATGATTCTAACTAGTTTCTTTTGTAGGGTAAAGAGTGTCAGTGCATCTGTACTATTTCCCCAGAGGGTTACGCCGTAGCTAAGCCATGCATTGGCATACGCATAATATGTGGTGAGGGCAGTTTGTAGATCGGTGGTCTTTTTAATTTCTCGAAGAGCGTATGAGAATTTTGAAATTTTTGAACGGGTTTTTTGTATTTGTGCTTTCCAGTTGATATGTTTATCTATTGTAAGTCCAAGTAGTGTAAAGTCATCAACAGTTTCCAATTTTGAGCCGTTAAAGGTGAAATTTAAGTGTAGAGGAGCTTTTTGATAAGGGTGTAAAACCATTAATTTAGTTTTAGCATGATTAATTTCTAAATTATGTGATGTGTCATCCAGTTACAAGTTTTTGTGAGTGTGGAACTGAGTTTTTCTTCTATCCGGTTTTTCTTTTATCCGATCCCCTATTGCAATTTTTTTTTATATTCTTGATCAGACATTTTTATTAAATCTTATATCTTGAACTGACTTCCGGTACGTTTAGCTTTGACATCAATTTATTAATTAATTTGTTCATTTAAATCTATGCATGGTCTTATATTTTATTGTTGCGGACTATTTTTTTTTTAATGTTTTTTTTTATAGTTGGAGATATTCTACCACACGACTCTGAGCCTGATTCAAAAAATGATAAACTTGTGATGGAGTATAAAATAGAAGAGGAGGAAGAACAAGAAGCATTTAAGGAGGAATGCAGAGCCGTGGACACAAATAGTTAGTATTATGTACTTGTTTAATGAAAACTGACTTCAACAAAAATGAAACACAAAAAAATGTAAAATAGACTTAAGAAGAAAAATCAGTTTGTGATTTCGGTGACTTTTGTTTATTAAATTTATTTTTGCTAACTTTTTTACAAACTTCAGAAACTAATTTTCACATTTTTGTGTTTAATTACCTAGTGTTGAAGTCGGTTTTTATTTTTTGTTTCCTCATAAAGTTTTTATTTTTTACATTTTAGTGGTTCAAATGTGTTTACCCCTTCACAGGGTACCGACGTGATGTTGTGTTATGAATTGGTGTAAACAATAGACAGACATGAGATTTGAGCAATTAGCAAATGGACTGGTCCATTTGCTATCATTTATTGAAGAGTTCCGTTGACTATCCGAAATTCTTCATCAGATATTCAACAAATTGAAATGGGATCACTCCGAGAAAGTATTCTTCCAAATACTACTCGTATCACTTCAAGTGTGCCTATAAAATTTGAAGAGTTCTCTCTACATATCCAGGATCCCATCATCAGATCCTGACTTGATGATCATGGGACCACCTGGGAAGTAGATCCAGCCGCCTAACGAAAGGATCCTCAGCTTTTGGTTCAGATACTGGATTTTCTTTTTTTGCTCGCTAGGCTTCCGGTCATTCGGCTCGCTATGTCATCAATCATTGCCGCCACTCTGTTCGATCCACAAGCACTATATCAGGCTTATTGGCTACATTAGTACTGTCAGTGATGATGTATTGATCCCGGTATAGTGTGCTATTGCTGTAGTTTTTTTTTTATTTTGTTTTTACTTTGACTATTCAAGATGCAAACACTTAATTTTATCAGGTACTTTGTTATAAATTTTAGGCGCTGCACCAAAAATGCTCTTCTCTAAAAGTGCAGTTTTGCATTTGATCGGACAAAATAAATTCTCGTACTGGGCACGAATTGGAGTTTTTTTTATTGATGAATATTTTGTAAAAAGATGTTGATTTGTTTTTACAAATAGTGCAGTTTCGAGAATGTACAGTGATGGCAAGGTTAATATTTTCAATTCTTTAAAATGAGGTATGCAACTATCCGTTTTTCTCAGACTACACATTGATCTTATGCATCTCTTCTGCATCCTGAAGATTATTTCCCTATTGGTCGACTGCCCCCAAAAAAACAACACCATATCTCAAAATTGAAGCGACCAGTCCATGATAGGCTGTCAAAAGTGTCTCAATATTCACTCTATTTGACAACTGGAAAAGTAAATATGCGGATTTGCTCAGACGATTGCCAATTTCCTCTAAGTGAGGTTTCCAGGTTAGTTTTTCATCTATATTAATACCTAAGAATGTAGCATTTGTAACTTCATCAACTTTACAGTTATTATAGGTTATGTGAACTGGTGGATTACTACGTCTCTGATGAAAATGGATCACTTTTGTTTTATTTAAATTAATAACAAGATTATTTTTGTCAAGCCAATCAATAATGTCACCAAGAGTATTATTTATGTCAATTTCATAATTATTAGGATTATTGCATTCCACGATAGCCGTGCTGTCATCAGCAAACAGAACCATTTTATGATGTATGGTTTTTGGGAGATCATTATTATATATCAAGAAAAGTGGTGGCCCCAGTACACTACCCTGAGGTACACCATATTTAATTTGTCTTGGTTCTGAAATATATTTGGTTTCCATTTTGCTAATCGGACAAATTCTCGTGATTTCTGTACATTGAGTTCTATCACTCAAATATGATTCCAGAAGTTTTAGGATGTTACCTCTAATACCATACCCATACAATTTCTCTAGTAAGATCTTATGATCCACAAAATCAAATGCTTTTGTCATATCTGTCAGTATTGCGCACACAGGATTACCTTTATCTACAGATGCCATTATACTGGACAGCAGATCGAAAAGAGCCATATTAATATTTGTATTTTTCCTAAACCCTTTTTGTTCATTGCAAAACAATTTGAATTTTTCAAAATACGAGTATATTGAATTATAAATAACCTTTTCAAATATTTTCGAGAATACTGAAATTTTAGCAATGGGTCTATAATTTTGAAAATCAGTCTTATCATTTTTCTTAAAAAGTGGTTTAATGATGACTTTTTTTAGGCGAGCTGGGAATATACCATTAGAAATGCAAATATTAACTATATGTGATAGTGGCGGTGCAATAAGTTCCCTTACGTACTTTAATACCTTTGTTGAAATGCCATCATACCCTACAGTATTCGTATTCTTCAGGCTGATAATTATTTTTATTATATCGGAATCTGAAACGGGTAGCATAAATAATGATTGGGAATGGACATTTTCAACAACGTGATTGGTTGATATACCTTTCGTTTTAACATTATTTTCGATGGCTTCTATAAAATAGTTATTAAATTCATTTGCAATATTCATAGGATTTGTCAGAATTAAATTGTCTTTTTTAATTGATAGTATTGGTTCTTGTGGCAAATTAAATTTGGATTTTTGAATAACTTGCCAAGCTGCTTTAGATTTATTTTTTGCAATTTTAATGTAGTGGTTATTTTGGGCTTTTTGAGTTAACGTTATTATTTTTCTATAAAGTGTCGAGTATTTTTTAAAAGCAAGTCTATTTTTTGTATTGGGATTGAATCTATATGCCCAAAGTAACTGTCTTTGCTTTTTACTGCAGATTTTTATTCCACGAGATATACATTTAGTTTTTTTATTAGTATTTATAGTCATAATTTTAGTCGGAAAGCATAATTTGTATAATAATGTAAAGTCATCCATAAAATTTTCAAAAGATATATTCGCATCTTTGGCGTTATATACCTGTGAGAACGATAGGCATTTCAGATGGTTTTTGAAAGTATTTAAGTTTTCTTCTGATATTACCTGGTTTCTGGTTTTCCAGTATTTAAGTGTACAGGTTTTTTTAATAGGCACTTTTAGTAGTTGAGATGTGTGGTCAGAAAGAACGAGGTCAATTATTTCAGCTTTACAATCTTTTCGGTAAGAGTGTGCGAAATTATCTATGCAGGAGTTGCTACTTAGTCTTGTCGGTTTATTAAGTTCTAATTGTAAATTATATTGCACAAGAAATTGCTCAAATTCTAATGTTATTTTATTCCTTTTTAAGACATCTATGTTAAAGTCTCCGGGTAAAATTATATTTTTTCTTCCAAATGAGCAAATTTTTCCTAAAATGTCATCTAACTTTTCATAAAATATTTTATAATTATATTTAGGTATTCTATATATGCATACAATGATGATATTATGAGACACCAGTTCTATGCCACAACATTCAAAAACGCCTGATACTGACTGTTTGGCAATATCTGACAATAGTCGATACTGTAGTCCTGCTCTAACAAAAATGCATGTGCCGCCACGTTTAACATTCCTGGTGAAGAAAGCAGCTGGGCAGAAATTAGGTATACATAATATATTCTCGCTGCCTGTCTTAATAAAATGCTCCGTTATACAGATAACGTCTATGCTAGTTCCTTGATTCTGAAGCTCTTCTAATTTAACAATCAGCATATCCGTTTTATTCACAAGTCCTGCAATGTTCTGATGGAGAATGTTGAGGTTGACACCCTTTGTGGCACTTCAAATTGTTTCTCCTGACAACATTGAACTATAGGTTGCATGGTGGTTAAGGTAGCCAGATCTATGATAAGGTCTTGCAAGTCAGACATAACGATATTGAAACCCTTGTTATTGAGATTACCATACCATTGGTTATAAGTATCATAATTATGTGTATGGGAGATTCAGGTTCGAGTCCAAGATAAACGCATAGTTGTAAGTCTGAGCATCCATATAAATTAAATTATTAAAAGTGTCTATACGGCTATTAAACATTATATTATAATTATCCATGTATTTAAAAGTAGGTAGACATAAAATAAAATTTGTGTGATTCAATGGTAATAATGTCAAACGGATTAAAGTTACCAGTTATACTTATTTGTTGTTTTAAAGTCCTCTTCACCAATAAATATAATACAATAATCTGACTGAGTTAAATTACGAACTTTGTCTTCAATATTTCTTAGCATATGCTCAATTCCACATTTAGGCATACGATAGTGACATTTATTATAATTACACAGATGAGTGTCTTCACTTATTGTGTATATTCTATTGGAGGTTTCACTGCTTATGATACATATGTTATGTTTTTTAAGTGGCGACGATTTAGTAGGTCTCTTCTGTTTGTTAATATAATTTTGTGACGTGATGTATTGAGTTCCCGAGGTTCCAATATCAACATCAGTTTGAGGTGTGCTTTGTGTATTGCTCATGCTTTCCAAAGTCTGTGTCTGTTTTTCTTTCAGATGATTGTTTGTATTCTTCTTTGGAGTTTTGCATTTATGCCTAGCTGGACTGTTATAGATGGCTTTAAAAGTTTTATTTTTTTCCAACAGTTCTACATTACTTTGCTTCAAGGTACTATTTTCCAAAGACAATTGATCTATTTCTTCATGGGCGCTTAGTAGTTTGGTTTTAAGACTTTCTATCTCTTTCCTAAACATGCATATTTTGTCTCCGTCTTCATCTTCAGACATTTCTGGCAGAGAATTTGTAGTACAGTCCAACGTTTGCGAAACTACAAGGCTGTTGTCATCATTTGATTCCGAACGAGTACGTGTTCGTCGGAATGTAATGTTTTCCAAGAAATTCATTCTATGTAATGTTTAAAATTATAATTTACTAACTAAATTGAACACACAAAGTGTTCCTCTATGTGGGAATCGAACTCTCGTCTCCACAACTTGCAGGCGAGACCGAACACCACAAGGCCAAACGGACAGTTAGTTAACCTGACGAAAGTAAGGATTCTATACCGCCGAAGCGTCGTTAGTTTCCTTTCAAGCCGACAGATGTCGTTTTCATCAATAATAAAACAAATCAATCAATTTCGTTTTCTGACAACATTAATATATATATAAGATTGGTAACACAATTGTCATAGTAGTTTGCATGGTTTGTGGTAGATGGCGTTGTACACAATCAATATATTTCAAATGTTGTGATGAAAAAAAAACGATCTTTTGGCGATCGACGTTTGTGTAAAACCTCTTGCGACTTTTTTATATGAATGTCTTCAGTGTTATTTCACTTAAACTTCGATATACACAAAGGGGTCACATTTAAATCACCCAAGGTCTTAAGAGACAGATACAATGCGGCTTTGAAAGTCACTATTAACTTATTTTAAAAAGTTGTTTTTATTATGTAGTCACACACTAGTTATCGCTAATAACACTATCACTGTTACTTAGTACATCAGGCTTAACTTTTATATACTTTTCACTGTTTTAAACTGAAGTTATACAATGTGGAGCAGGACGATTGACATTCCTCTAAACCACGTAAAGAAAGGCATGCTCTTGACCCGTATACAAAAAATCAATCAAATCCAATGACTACTTTAGCCACAGGAAATTATTTTTCATTTTCTTATTTTTCAACATGATGTAGATCGGAGTCCGTAATAATAGGTAAACATTGTAAGGTCAGGAACCTGTGCAAAAACCTACGATTCTATGCTCAACGTCTCAATACGCTTGAAAGACAGAGAAAGGTGTCATACGATCCCACTCTGACGCGCCCCGCACACTCCCACAAAATACTACAATTATAAAGAAAAAGTAATATTACTTACGCAAATAATGCATTAGTGGTGCATAGAAAATTGCGAGTGTGTGTGTGAGCGGAATTTTTTTCGGCAAAAAGTCCTTGACTCGGTAACTATGTCAGTCAGTGCATAGCGGCGCCCTTTGAGGAGAGCACACGCCTACTTTTTTTATCACAAGACGAGCCGCGCGCGCATTGTCGTGATTTTATGAAAAGTTTGTTGTTATTGTGATTAAAGACGATTTATGATATTTGGATTAGTGCATAGGTTACTGTGACTTATTGGTGTTAGTGTAATATTAGTTATTTAGGCATTTATTAGGTAGCTAGTTTTGTGATTTAGGTTAAGTTAGTAAGTTTTTTAGTTTAATTATGCCTCAAATAAGGTTTTAAGTGATTAATTATTCAATCAGTGATCTTTTATTAATTAACAACTCGCAACTTAGTGAGTTTATGCCGCTGATTTGTTGTTCTCCGATAAAAAGTACCTACGCCCAACATCGCCGCCGCTCGCTGCACCCCGCGCACTAGGTCAGTGACTTTTCGTAGTTAAAGCGTGTTTACTTTTTATGCAGTTGATTCTGCTATTTATTTTGTTTGAAAATTGCAATTTTTAAATTTTCCACTAACTACTAATCTTCGTGTTTTAAAATGTTTCGATGGACTAGTACAGTGCTAGTTTTAATTTAATGTCGTAGTTCCAGATCCACATTGTATAATTTTTTAATTTATTTTTAGTGAGAGCACAGCTGATCGCAATGTTTACTTAACAGCGCCCCCTGTCGAACTGAACGTCGGTCTTCAGTTTCGTGAGCTGGCTTTGCCCAATAGCCAGATCTCTTGCAAATACCTTGGAGCCTTTATTCCGCTCTATTGCGTCTTTAATACACTCGGTAACCTAACCATTATGGAACATTGTTTTCTGAGAAATAAATAAATTATTATTATTATAAAGTCTTGAAACATACCATCACCTTGATATTCCTCCTTGGGCTTAAGAATATCATCTTGTCTCTCACAAACAGCTGGCAATTCTTCCTTCACAACAACGCTTTCTGTTGCACCAACTTCCACTATATTTATGTTCTCTAATGAAGAGATAACAAACCCATGGGGAAGCAAGTGGTCTTGGTTTATTAATGGTTTTGGCTGTAAAAAGATGATTATAGTATTAACCAGCAGTCTATAAAGACTGCGCCAGTTAACCGTAGAATAAAGGTCGTTGACAACCGTCTACCAATGTTTTCCAATATTTCAAAACGATACGAAAAAATGTAAAGGAAGTGTCGCTAACACGATTAAAACAAACGTATTGCGGTAAGGGGCGTCCTTGACACGTACACTGAGCATGAGTTATAAACCTTTTGGTCAAAACCGTATTAACTCGTTCAATATTAAATCAACGAATAATGGAAAAAGCATCCCCACCCTTGGTGAAAGACAAAAGAGTGGAAAATCTAAAAGAAACTAAATTCTGTAGATCACAATGAAAACTTTCCACCAGAATTGGTTTGATCGAGTTATAGTTAGCAGTTTTTGAGATGTAGGACATTTAAAACATTATATTCTGTTTTTTGATTATGTTTATTTGAACCTTTAGAATTTTATTGGTCAAGTCGAGAAGATGAGATCGCCCAAATGGGCGCCGTCACAATTGATTGCCGTGCGGGCTCGCTTTATGGCATTTTCCATAATTTTCGCGAGCACTTCGGGCGACAGATTCTCGCACTACTGTCGAATGTTGTCATTGAGGGCTTCCAAGGTTTCGTGCTTGTTCACGTAAACACGGGACTTCAAAAAACCCCACAAAAAAAGTCTGGAACAGTTAAATCGGGCGATATTGCGGGCCAGTGCAAATCGCCAAAACAAGAGATGAGATGACCCGGGAACGCCGCCTTCAGAATATCGGTTGTGGCTTGCGCAGTATGTGCCGTTGCTCCGTCCTGTTGGAACCACATGTCCTCCAGTCTTAATTCGTCCAAATGCGGCAGATAAAACTCGGCTGACTTAAAATGCAACGAAAAAAAGGTACAAATGCAACGTGTTTATGGACCTAGTGCAGTGTCTGTGAGGGTAGCACAAATTTGGATTAAGCGTTTTCAATGCGGAAATTTTGATGTCAAAGATGCACGTCGCTCTGGTCGCCCTAATACGGATAAAATGGATGCCATTTTTGAAAAAGTGGAGCAAGATATCAGTAGTTACGACATAACTGAAGAACTAGGAATTGACCACAAAACAGATTTGGCGCATTTGAAAAAAATTGGGTACACAAAAAAGCTCGATATTTGGGTACCTCACGAGCTTACTGAAAGAAACCTAATGAACCGTGTACTCATTTGTGATTCTTTATTACGACGTAATGAAACCGAACCATTTTTGAAGAAGCTGAACTGGTGATGAAAAGTGGATCACGTACGACAAGAACGTGTGAAAAAGGTCGTGGTCAAAGGCTGGTCAGGCTTCACAGACTGTGGCGAAACCCGGGTTAACTCGCAACAAGGTGATGCTGTGTGTGTGGTGGTATTGGGGGGTGGTATTAGTATTCACTATGAGCTGTTACCACCAGGCAGGACCATCGATTCTGAACTCTACTGCGAACAACTGATGCAATCTAATTAATAAAATTAATTAATAAATTACATACATAATAAATAAAAATAATAATAAGTATATATATACAATAATTAATATTTTTAAAAGTAATTGGTTAACAAATGTTACTAAATAAATTAAATGTGTTTCACTAAACGCCGAGCGTTCTTCCTCCTCTCTCCTACTTTTATCTATGCTGTGCCCGACAGGGTCCATAATTGAGACTGATGTATTCCCTACCAACTGTATACATTATGGTACGCAATAAAGAATTGAGAATTGAGAGAATTGAGATTAAAGCAAAAAGTTGAGAGAAAGCGGCCTGAATTAATCAACAGAAGGGGTGTGGTTTTTCATCATGATAACGACCTCACACATCTTTAGCCACTCAGCAAAAATTAAGAGTTTGGCTGGGAGGTGTTAATGCATCCGCCGTATAATCTTGACCTTGCACCTTCAGATTTCTACCTGTTTCGGTCTCTTCAGAATTCTTTAGGCAGTGTCAGGTTAACATCACGAGAGGACTGCCAAAACCACTTGTCGCGGTATTTTGATCAGAAGTCCCAAAATGTATACAGTGTGATTCTTTTTAATGTGCACATATCGAAATGGGGGAATCTATGCTTAATTTTATCGACGGAAAAATTATTAAAAAAAATCTAAATATTTTTTAATATTTTATATGGAATTTTTAAAAATTTTGTCTGCTACTGTGACCCCAGTGTAAACAAAACGGTGTAACTTTTAAAATAAATTATCTATCGCGATGAAACAAACTCCATAATGATTGGAAGCAATTAGGCGTCCTCGTAAAATGAAAATTGTGGAAAAAAACTACCCTCAATTGAAAATAAACACGTTTTTTGATCAAAAAAACTTTTTTTTTCGTAACTTTTTACATAAAATTGTTTCATCGCGATAGATAATTTAGTTTAAAAGTTACACCGTTTTGTTTACATTGGGGTCACAACAGCTAACAACATTTTTGAAAATTCCATAAAAAAATTTAAAAAATATTTAGATTTTTTTAAATATTTTTTCCATCGATAAAATTAAGCATAGATTCACTCGCTAGCACATTATAAAGAATCACACTGTATAGCAATGGGATCATGTCTCTACCTACAAGATGGCAAAAAGTTATCGAACAAAATGGTACCTACATAATTAAGTTAAATGTAAATAAACTATATTAAAAAATGTTTTGAATTTTCTTAAAAATGCTAAGAAACTTTTTCCCCAACCTATTATAACACAAAGTTTTATTGATATTTAATGCCCAGACTGATGCAGTCAGATTTGATAGTAAGAGGTAACAGGCACTGATTTTACCAAACATTAGGAATAGAATTAAAGATTTGGCAATATTCAATGTCCCCAATAAAAGGATGAAAGTGATCATTTTCCTTATAACTATGATTAAATGATGATATAAACATCTTTTAATAATTTAGATTGTAAGATGCTTAGTTACCCGTCGGGGCTGCAGGTTGTACACTAGTTACTGCGGCCTCAACATATAGGGCTAAGAAGTAACATGGGTGGTTTTTAGTCAGTAGAAGTCTGACACTCCCTTTCGCTCTGCCCAAGAGCAGGAGGGGTTATTTGATGATTTTCCACCCACCAAAAAAAAGGTGCTTAGTTAAGTTTAATTCAAGAATGATAGTTTGATTGATTCGATTTAGTAATAAATTGCATAATAATCAAAATTAAAGCTGTTTTTATTCAAATGTATCCCTTATTTTGCATTCGTTTTAATATGTCTATGAGTGTGTGTTGGTGATCACAATGGTATTAATTACATTCACACTTAAAGTTTTGCAAATAAATATCTATAGAAGTACCTCACCTTGTAATTCCCATTCATTATCTGAGCAAACAGGGCTTCTGCTTGCAAACATCTCTCCAGCAATCTAAAGCTTCGCTTGAGTTCAGCACAGCAGAAAGAACAAGCAAGGATTGGTCTACTGTCCTTGGTTACAAACTGCAATCAAATGTTGTGTTTCAGTCTTCTGGGTTTGTTAATAATATTCTGCAAACACTGTAGTCTACAGGTTTTGTTAAATAACACTTTTAACAGCTCACACATTGATCACCACTTATGTTCAAGGCTGGTGGTAGACTCATTATGTTATTTTAAGCACAGGCTTTAGACGTCTAAAAATACTCCAATCACTAGTTTGTATGAAAAACTTGCAAAAACAAACATCAAACAAATATTATTTGTAGTTTTCTTTCACCAATATTATTGATTACACTTTATCGAATCTCTTTATCCAAATCATTAAGAAAGAGTTTGTATGATTTCACAAGTAAAAGAGGCATATTATACAAATATTCGAGAAATATACATGCTCCATATACATGTATTAGATAAATAAAGTATTCAACTTACTTGTATATGAGTCAGCTTCTCATATAGTTCATGCAAGTCCTTGGTCACCACCAGATACATACGAACATCCTCCGCTAGACATATCCTACACATTGGCAGCTTTTCCATTTTTTATATAAGTATCACTGAAGATAAACTTAGAAATTTGTTGCATACAAATAACAGGCCACGCTTGTATATTATATAATTATTGCGACTTCTTTTATTTAGTACAAACGAAAGTGTAGCGGTAGAGTTTAACTTTAGAACTTGTAAATTGTTATTATTTAAAACGAACCTAATATCATGAGTAGTCCAGTTTAGTTCCGCGGTAAACGGCAGCGGCCGGAGAGTGATAGACTTATTCAATCAATCGTATAGCAGTCTTAAATTAATTTAAATTAGTTTATTAACCCCTAGATATCATCTACTGCACATAATGTACGTACATCAGTATCAGAAATTCAGAACAAAGATGTTATTAAAATAATCACACACTTCAACAAAACAAAACAAGAACAAGCTACTTTTTTTTTTTTAATATTTTGTGGCTATGCCACTGGCACAAGCTACTTTTGTAGCAGGGCCAGTGTTGCCAGTGGCAGATGGCCAAATATAACATGAGCCAGCTCAAAAAGTAACATTTTCACAAGAAAAGTAACATTTTACATTTTATATAGATACATACAAAGAAATATATATTTATAAAAACATTTTACGTAAACTATAAATTAAATGGTGTGGTGAGCTACGAAACAGTTTTTAATGCAAAGGGTTTTATTGCAACCGACACAGAACGTGTGGACCCTTTTTTGGCAGATAATGCACAACCGTCGGGGACGGCGTGCATTAACTGGGTCCACATCAAATTCGTCGATTCGATGTACCGTCGCATCGAATGGTTCTCCATCCCTTCGCGTCGGTGCATCGAATCGAGTGTTCTGTGTGGTTGCAATAGCGGGAACGGGATTGAGGGGGGGACGATGCTTAGAAAGAAGGGATTTTATAAGGGTTATACGGAAATTTCGATGAGATATAGAAGAAGAGTGATGATGAATGATGAAGGAATTTAAAACGGAGATATTTAATAATCTCCTAAACAATTTTTTGTACCACACCATTGTTCGTTTCCGCTCGACCGGATACATGGCCAGGAGCTGGTCTTTTTTGTCCACCCCACCCATCATGATATTGTAGTCCAATATCAGGATGGGTTTGGTGGAACCCCGGATTGTTTGGATGCCGTTACCATGGTATGTTGAGATAGTAGCCACACGGTTAGAATCTTTCCATACCATGATATCGACATCCCCCGAGGTAAGACCAGATATATCCCCCGGGCGCATGTTCCGCTTGGTCAGACTGTGCAGGGCCTGCGGAACAAACTTACGATCGGTCCGCAGGGTCCCTACACAATCAAAGCCCAAGGACTTAAGTCGTCGAGCGAGACATGGCGAATTGTAGAAATTGTCCATCCACAATGTGTATCCTTTGTGCTCCAGACCTTGGGTCAGCCGCAGCACTATTGACGGCGTAGGTGCCTCCATTGGATCTTCAAACTGCTGTGGTGGCAATAGACTTCTTTTATGAGCGTGAATCTCAAACCGCCATAGATAGCCGGTTTGAGATTCACATATCTCATAAGACTTGATGCCTCTTTTTGCAGCTTTATTTGGAATGAGCTGGCCGATATCCAGCCAGCCCTTCCACATCAAAAGACTCTCGTCTAAAGCAATGTTCTGCGTTGGTGTGTACAGTTGTTGGAATTTGACCATTTTAGTAATTTAGTATGGCACTTTATTTATACAAACACAAAAAAAAACAGGTGCGGAAAAATTGTTGATCGAATAATTGTCTGGCAATCCTGAAAAAGAATATTAAACAATTAATAATGTAGAAAATATTTTCTAATCATATAAACATAATTATATGTCTTGCAATAATTACAACTTACTTTTTTAATCAATTTATTACAAAAAACACGTCATCATAACCTATTATTGAGATAGGTAGGGCAGCTAATTCGAACTGGAACCTCATATTTTTTATGAAGTTAGTTTTTAAAAAGTTTGAAATCGTCTCATTTCCAATAAAATAGCAACACTGGAAGTCACTATACCCCACAGATGGATCTTTGGCGGGAATCTCAAAAAAGACGCACTTTTCAATTTTTCTCAAAGTTTTTTTTATTCAATTTAAATACTGTATATTGTTTAAATTTGATGTAAATAGTTTGTTACCGTCCTGAAAATGGACGGGAATGAGGGGAGCGAGGCTGAAGCCCCGAATCCCAAGATTCGGAAGCGGACTTTTGGCGGTGATGCTGATGACCATGTCGGCGGCGGTGAGGAAAGTGACTCTATTAATTACGCACCCTACTTCAAGCCTAATTATAAAAGACTGTATCCAGAGCATTCGGCTAATACGGAGTTTAAAGTTTTTGTAGAAAGTCAGGACAAAGAACGATTGGGAAATAAAAGCCCCATATATTTAAATCACATTTTCGCAACGGGCGTTAAAGGTGTGGTGGCCATACGCCGTGTCAATGCGAATAAAATCGTAGTCGTGTTTAAGCAATACAACACGGCCAACAATTTCATCAACAATGCGAGCTTCCTTGAAAAACATAAGATGAGGGCATTTATCCCTGCAGCCCAGATAGAACGAGTTGGCATCATCAGGTTCGTACCAACCAATATATCCAACAAAGAGTTGTACACAAAGCTTTCTTCTGTCTATGAAATTGTAGCAGTGAGAAGATTTACAAAGAAAGTGGGACAGAACAGGATACCGCTTCAGACAGTCAGCATTACATTCCTATCGAATTCGCTACCAGATTCAATACAATACGACCTATTCTCATATAGAGTTTTTGACTATATACCACCCCTTTTGCAATGCTATCGCTGCTTCAAATTCAATCACTCGGCCAATGTATGCAATGGTAAACAGCGCTGCAGCTGCTGTGCTGGAGAACACTCCTACAAAGAATGTGACAAGCCCAATGAGCTCTGCTGCATTAACTGCAGTGGACCTCATTTGGCTATCTCAAGGACCTGTCCGGTTAAGATGAGGAAAATGTTAGAAAAAAAGGAAAGAATTACTTATACCAGCATTGCTAATACAAAGAAGGAAACTGACTTCCCTCCTTTACCGGACCGCTCCGAGTCTGCTGTTAAAAATAAGCAAAATATAAAAAATAAAAATAAAGAACTTGTTGTATTAGACGAAGAAAATCGGATCTACATGGAACAACACTAATTGTCTCGCGTCATGGGGACATCCCTACGGCGTTTGACAGTCGGTTTGCTGGTGGGAATCCCCGCGCTGAAAGAATGTTGAACGATGTTCGCGAAGAGTTTTTTATGATTGTACAATAAATCCTTGAAGTTAATAAATCGTGTTTAATAGTATTCAGAAGTGCGATTTACCTATGCTTACAAAGTAACAATAAAGTTTGGAGTGATTCTTGTAGGAAAAAAAAAAAAAACTAAGTACCTACTTTCGTTCATACTTTTACATTTTTGATAAAAAGTGGAAAAACGTTGATTTCGGATTGCAAAAATGGATGCTCTTAATTGTGCATGTGTGTAACTAACTTTTTAGTGCTCAGTATATCATATTACGCGTATCACCCGCCACTCGCGGTCCGCGTGCCGCCCGCGAGCGCGGCTGTCCCCGCCGCCCCCGAACCCGCTGCTTCCCCCGCTGGCGCGCCCGGTTTATGTGCACGTAATATTAGACCGCAGTGGAACTTTCACAAAGCGGATTATCAATTACTGTATTCAAAGTTAGGGTCGGTGGATTGGAGAAGCCTGTATGAGATGAGCGATTTGGAAGAAATTTTGGATTTATTTTACTGTACTCTTTATAACATTTTGGATGACTGTGTTCCCAGGAAAAAACCTAGTCCAAAGTCACGGTACATTTATCCGGAATAGTACACGAATGAAATAATAAGAGACTTGAGAACTAAAGCTAGACTTCACAAGAAATTTAAATCAACTAAACATAGGAGGGATTATGTAGAATATTCTAAATGCAGAGCGCTAATTAAAAAATCTATAGAAACTGCTCACAAACTGCATCAACATAAAATCCAGTGTCAGTTTGCTAAAGATCCTAAGTCGTTCTGGCAATACATCCGATCAAAGAAAAGTGCGGTAACCAAAAAGACTATTATAAAAGAGGGTGAGCATTTATCGGATGACGAGTGTGCTAAGCAGTTCGCGAATTTTTTCGAATCGGTTTACAGCGATCAGCCGCCGCGGTTAGACGCTCAAGCGGCAGCGGTGGCGGGAGCGGCGAGCAGTGCGCGGGTGCAACTTGACGCACTTAGTCTGAAGGACGTCAGATGTGCACTCGAGCGCCTGAAACCGAAGCATTCGGCGGGCCCGGACGGTATACCGGCATTTCTTTTTAGAGATTGTGGTAGGGTGCTCGCAGAACCACTACTTTTTATTTTTAATATGTGTCTTCAGTCAATGACGTTCCCCGCCCAATGGAAGATCACGCGGGTCATTCCTGTACCCAAAGGTAAGGCGGGATCGGATATAACTGGATATCGGCCAGTGGCAGTACTATCAACGCCGGCTAAGGTATTCGAGTCAGCTATACAGCGATGCATGCAGGAGCAGGTGCGCGGACAACTGGCTGACGCACAGCATGGGTTCCGGCCGGCGCGCAGCACAGCAACTAATCTACTGGATTTTATGGCGCAGGTGGTGCCGGCGGTAGATGCTGGTGGGCAGGTCGATGCTGCTTATTTTGATTTTAAAAAAGCTTTCGACACCGTCGACAATGACATCCTACTAACGAAGCTCGCAGAAATCGGCTGTACACCACATCTATTGTGCTTCTTCGCCAGTTATATGCAGGATAGACAGCAGTACGTTGATTATAATGGGTGTGTATCCGATCCGTATTACACCTGGTCCGGTGTGAGCCAAGGCAGCAATTTAGGGCCTCTCGGATTCATCATAATGATAAACGATTTGCCGAAAGTTGTCAAGCATGGCTCTTGTTTATTATTTGCGGATGACCTTAAGTTGCTGCTCGAGGTTAATAATAAATCCGACTGCGAACGATTGCAGGATGATATAGATAGGATAGTCGAATGGAGTCAGCACAACAAGCTTTTCTTCAACGTGCTAAAGTGCTCGGTGATGAGTTTTACGCGCGCGCGTGTTTCTCTGGTACACGAGTACGTAGTGGGTGCCGCGCTTATGCAACGTGTCTCCGAGGTGCGGGATTTGGGGGTCACTGTCACTCCTGAACTCTCATTTCGCGACCATATTACGAGGATATGTAAAAGAGCGTTTAGAAACCTGGGATTTGTTCTGAGGCAGACACGACACTTTACTAACATCGCTTCAGTAAGAGTCCTATATGACGCACTAGTAAGGAGTCATTTGGAACATAGTGCTGTCATATGGGCTCCTCATGAGGCCAAGTACGTGGTAATGCTGGAACGCGTACAGAACAAGTTCACACGCCACTTATACAGGAAGCTATATGGGGTATATCCGTTTTACCCGTTGATGTACCCCACTCTGTTTGTGCTAGGTATGGTCGGGTACAACCAACTGAGGGTGCGACGGGAATTCACGCTTGTTTCGTATTTAGTTAGGTTACTTCGTGGCATTGAGCATAACCCAGGAGTGCTGCAGCGCCTGAGTTTATGTGTACCGGACCGCTATGTGTGGAGGCGGCGTCGCCCGCCGCTGCTGGCCGTGCCGGTTGCCAGGACCAACCTCCTCGCTAAAACACCGTTGACCCGCGCAATTAGGGTTATTAACGATCTTCACGTCAAGATCGATGTATTTACATGTTATTTGAGTGAATTCGCTAAAATACTCTTGTTTATTTTATGTTATAATGTAGACTAAATGTTGTTGTTTTATTGTTTAAATATAGTGTTTTTTTAGTTAGGTTGCGATGTACAGAAGCTATGATTATATATTATTATGTTAAGATTTGTAACTAGTGCTAATTCTTTTTCTTTTTAGTTTTTTACCATAGTTTTTATATTGTAAATAGTAAATTTAATTTTGAGACCGAGCTATCGCATTAGGAACATTCCTGTAATGATAGTTGTAAGGGAGATTTGAATAAATAAATAAATAAATAAATTTTTCAAACATTTTGTGTGGTGTTAAACATTTACAAATTGTATGAAGTAGCGCTCGCCTGGCCCTGGTTCCCCTAAGCCAGGAATTGTGACTTTACCTGCTTGAAATCTCAAAATCCTTCAATTATTTGGTGAGATCCATCCATACTTTTATGTAGTTATTAGACTGATTTTGCCTCCATTATTATCATGAGACATTATAAAGGTGTAACAAAGCAAGCTTAAACTAATTACAGTGATAATCAAAGGACAAATTAAAATAAAATAATTGCTAACAGACTTTATATATTTTATTAAATTTCTATTGTTTTGGTGTGAAGTGTTTAAACTTTTAAAGGGACAAGTGTAACATAAACTGTTTTGTTGTGTGTGTTTAGTATTGTATTATTTATTGTGTTGTTTAGACCTTACTTTAATTATAACCATGGGTCGTCATAAGAAGAGGCATAGGTCTCCTAGTTCTACCTCTTCAAGTTTAAGCGATGGGGAAAAGATTATTGGGAAGAAATCTCATTACAAGAAGGATTTAAAGAAGAAAAACAGTAGAATAGAAGCCTTAGAGGGGCTGATAAGAGAATTAAGAAAGAAGACTGACTATCATACTGGAAATACATCCCAGCTCTCTGTAGTACGCTACGTGGGTCGCAATGATTTTATACCAGTGTTTGACCCACAGTCATCCCCGGTCTCTGTTGATCATTGGATCCGGAACTTGGAAGGAATTGCCAATATGCATGGTTGGGACGAACGCACACTAATATGTAACTGTACTGCTAAACTTGGTGGCTATGCGAAAAGCTGGTATGAACACCAAGCATCCTATGAAATGAGTTGGACTGAGTGGAAGGTAAAGTTAATTAAAGCATTCCCTTTCACTAAAAATAAACTAACACAAATAAGAGAATTAGTGAACCGAGTCAGGAAGCCTAATGAAGACCCTATTGAATTTTATTATGCTAAACTCGGGATTGGAATGTCATGCCATTTGAGTGATGAGATCATAACTGAAGCTATCATAGGTACACTTGGGAACCAACTATTAGAGATTGGTGCTAAATCAGCTGGATGCCGGGACACCAATTCCTTACTTCAGTACTTGGCTAGTATCAACACTTCTGTTGCTGTCAAAGAGCAAGACAAACCTGAAACTTCAGTGAAAAGTCATCATGGACCAGAGAGGGTGACAAAGTGTTTCTCTTGTGGCAAACCTGGTCACAAAGCAAGTAGGTGTCGCAAAAATGAAAAGGATAACAGAAAATGCTCATTTTGTAAAAGACCGGGTCACACTGAAGCTGAGTGTTTCAAAAAGAAAAATCAGAGCAAACATTGCTCTTTCTGTAATATTGATGGTCACACATTCGAAGAGTGCAGGAGGAAGTCCAAAACCAGTACACAAAACCGTTCAGTACAAAAGGTTCAAACTGTATGCTGTGACTCCTCAGACAGGAAGTACTTCAAAGGTGTGATTGTTAATGGAGGTCCGGCAAATGCTTATATAGATTTCGGCAGCTCGTGTAACACCATGAAACACAGTTTCTTTGAGACACAGGACTTGGAACTGAAACCCAACAATGACACTATTATAAAAGGATATGGAGATGCACTAACAACACCTTTGGGTATTGTTTCAGCTTCTCTTGTAGTTGATGGTGTGGAGAAGGTGAATGAATTTTATGTTGTGCATGATGACCTACAAGAAGTTGATGTTCTCATAGGACAGCCTTTTACAGAGCAACCAAACGTTGTGATTGTAAAAACCTCGACTGAGCTCAACATATATGAAGATCAAATGGCATTGCAAGTGACTGACTTGTGTGATTCTTTTGGCAAGATAAGGTTGTATCCTCAAGCTGATACAAAAATTACCCCTGGAGTCAACAAACTGTTGGTGAGACCAGATCCCATTGTTGAAGGTGTTATGCTTATCAGGCTGAGTGAACAAAGAAAACCATTATGTGAAAAGGATGTTATAGGTGATAGTGTCGAATTACATGAGGGTCGGGCTTTTATAAAACTTATCAACAAGACGAACCGGACCCTGGAATTAAAAGAAAATGACTGTGTGGCCAGAGCAGAATTGGAAGACCAATGCTGTGATAATATTAAAGTGGGTGATCATTTAAATGAAGACCAGAAGGCATTCTTGGACAAACTCCTTACCAAGTATGAGCACTGCTTTTCTGGTAATGGAATGGCCTTAGGGAATTGCAGTGTAGAAATGAACATAAAGCTAACAGAAGACAGAATTATAAATTACAAGCCTTACCGAGTGTCATTCCATGAAAGAGAAATTATTAGGAATATCATCGTCGAACTTCTCAAGGCAGGGATCATCGAAAACTCAAAATCCCCTTTTGCAAGCCCTGTCTTGCTCGTGAAAAAGAAAGATGGAGGACGTCGCCTGTGCATAGACTATAGAGCACTTAACAAGATCACCGAAAAGGAACGATACCCATTACCAGTTATACAAGACCTATTAGACAGGTTGGTGGGCCAGTCGGTATTCTGTTGTTTAGATCTGGCAAATGGCTATCACCAAATCAAAATTGCGGAGGAGTCAAGACCACTAACTGCATTTGTGACGCCGGATGGTCATTACCAGTACAGAATGATGAGTTTTGGCCTCTGCAATGCCCCAGCTGTCTTCCAGAGAGCCATGAACCACATACTCGAGCCAGTTATCCATGAATGCTGTGAGGTTTATATTGACGATGTCGTTGTCTGGGGCGAGGACACCGAGCAATGTATGGCAAATTTGGAGAAGGTGCTTACATTAATTTCAAAGGCAGGTGTCAAGCTCAAGAAAACGAAATGCTCATTTCTAACGCACAGCATTGAATACCTGGGACATGAGATATCGGGTGGCGAAATAAGACCTTCACCTCAAAAAATCATGGCTGTCTCCGATTTTAAGAAAGTTACTTCCGGAAATTTATAAGGAATTTTGCGAGTATTGCACGACCGCTCACCCTACTCACCAAAAAAGCCGTGGAGTGGCGTTGGGGCCCAGAACAAGATCAAGCCTTAAACACCTTAAAGGATATTCTTACCTCTGATCCAGTGCTGGCAATTTATCACCCTGACAGGGAAACCCAAGTGCACACTGATGCATCAAAAGCAGGACTTGGTGGTGTTCTCTTTCAACGACAGCTGAATGGTGAAATGAAAGTTGTCGCTTATGCTAGCCGTCAAACAGCAGAAACGGAACAAAGATATCACAGTTTTGAATTGGAAGCTCTTGCTGTGGTGTTTGCTGTCAATCGCTTCAAAGTATACCTTTCCGGCGTTAAATTTCGGGTCGTGACTGATTGTTCAGCCTTGAGGATGGCTTGGCTAAAACGCGACTTGTCACCACGGATCGCCCGTTGGTGGCTCGATTTACAAGAGTACGATTTTGAAGTCGACCATCGACCCGGGACTTCTATGGTACACGTAGACGCCCTAAGCAGAAACCCTGTGACGGTGCACCATATACAGGAAAAAAATCTAATTGATGCGTTACAGGATGACGATAAGGAAATTCAAGCATTGCTGCTGAATTTAAAACTAGAACAAGAAGCTAACAAGAAAAAAAAGGAGGGACTATCGAAAGACTATAGAGTCGTAGACGGACGGCTATGTCGTATAATAGACAATGAGTTTAGATCGGTTTTACCTAAGAGTTCAAGATTCCACATTATGAAGATTTATCATGACGAACATGGGCATCTGGGAATCGAAAAGTGTCTTGAAGCAATACGAACTAAATATTGGTTTCCGAAAATGAGAAAATATGTGACAAAATATGTGGCAAGCTGTCTTGGATGCCAATTCACGAAGAAACCAACTGGGAGACAACCGGGTTTACTACACCCTATACCGAAGGTTGCCGTGCCCTTCCACACCTTACATGTGGACCACCTGGGCCCTTTTTGTAAGAGCAATGGGAAAACATATATTTTTGCGGTTATCGACGGATTCACTAAGTTCGTGTGGTTAGAAGCCGTTGCTACAGCCAATGCTAAAGGAGTAATTACTGCATTAAGTAAACTGAGCCACACATTTGGTTACCCCGAACGAATTGTTAGTGACCAAGGTTCAGCATTCACGGGTAAAGAATTTAAACAATTTTGCGACAACAACGCCATTAAACATATTTTAAACGCAGTGGCGTCACCTAGGTCGAATGGACAGGTCGAACGTCTGAACCGAACAATTCTAAATTCTCTGACCGCTCACATGGGTGATGATCATAAAGGATGGGATGCCTATTTACCAAAGGTTCAATTAGGTTTAAATTCAACGGTAAGTCAAGGGACAGGCAAGTCACCTTTAGAGTTGCTGTGCGGCTTAAGACCCCGTTTGCCTAATGATTTGCATGGGGCAGTCTACAATGAAGACATATCAACTTCACGAGACGAGGCTGCCCAAACTATTGAAAAAAATGCAGTTCAGATGAAAAAGCGTTACGATAAAGATCGGCGAGTTGTAGGACCGCTACTTATAGGTCAGCTGGTTATGGTAGAGCGAAAAATATTACGTCCTGGTCTAACAAGCGGAAAACTCGTTCAGCGATACGCGGGACCATACAAAATTACAGCTGTGTTACCCAATGATCGCTATGAGGTCACATCGTACACGAAAGGCAAAAGAGCGTATAAAAATATAGTTGCCCGTGATAGGATTAAGATCTGGCATCACAGAAGTCGAGACTCCTCGTCTGATGAGGATTTGACAGAGCAGTCGTAAGGTGCTCTTTTATCGATTACCATGTAATTAATTTTTATTTCTTATATTTCATGACGTACGATACGTATGCCTCGGGGGCTTAACCAATATCACGCTACTATCACACTTGCCTATGGGGCCTACATAGTGTTCATTTAAGTGCTTGCTTCCGGAGCCTTACAGCATAAATCTTCTCTACTAACTCTACTATCACACTTGCCTATGGGGCCTACATAGTGTTCACTTAAGTGCTTGCTTCCGGAGCCTTACAGCACAAATCTTCTCTAATAATTCTACCATTACACTTGCCTATGGGGCCTTCACAGTGTTCACTTAAGTGCTTGCTTCCAGAGCCTTACAGCACAAATGGTCAATTGCTTTATCATCACGCTTGCCTAAGGGGCCTAAACAGCGTTTATTGAAGTGTTTGCTTATGGAGCCTTATAACACATTCCTCTGCACGTCAACAAACAAACGCTTGCCTAGCGGGGCCAACACAGCGTTTACTAACGTGCTTGCTTTCAGAGCCAGCAGGCGATTGCCTATTGCCTACGGGGCCTAAATCATAATACCCAAGACTTGCCTACGGGGCCTCAGTCTCTGCCTTTGGGGCTATATTTTATGTTACGCTTGCCTTCGGGGCCTCACAGCGCTAACAACTCTTGCTGAAATGGTGAAGATCGCCGGTTGAACCCTGCAGCCAGTACACGGCTGATCTGGCGTGCCAAACTGAGGATTGTCTCCTTCGGGGACCGAAGGATTGCAGGATGGCCGAGCTATTAGACGAAGAAAATCGGATCTACATGGAACAACACTAATTGTCTCGCGTCATGGGGACATCCCTACGGCGTTTGACAGTCGGTTTGCTGGTGGGAATCCCCGCGCTGAAAGAATGTTGAACGATGTTCGCGAAGAGTTTTTATGATTGTACAATAAATCCTTGAAGTTAATAAATCGTGTTTAATAGTTGTAAATAATAACAAAATGAAATTGTACAATGTGGATAGTGTACATAACACACCCTTAAATTCAGAAATCATGCCTGAGAAGAAAACCGCACTCAAACCCAACATTAAAGCCCAAATCATTGCCAATAATGATGTATTAATGGCTATAGTCCATACCCTAGTACAGCTAGGCAACAAATCGGACGATGTGCCCATTACCACGTCGTCTATCAAAGACATGCTTATCAAAAATCTATCGACATAATGGATCTGAGCTCTAATATTTTAACTTCTTTATGTATTGCACAGTATAATGCTCAAAGTTTACATAGTAAAAAACCTTTATTAATAAATTTTCTACAAAATCAAAATATAGATATTTGTCTAATAAATGAAACTTGGCTAAAAGACCAACAGAGTTTTAAAATACCTGGCTATAATTTCCACCATAAAAATTCAGCTAACAGTCATAATGGAGTAGCTATCATATTAAAGCCCTATTTAAAATATAGGGTTCTAGACACCCGTTTCTATGAAGATATTCAGACTATTGCAATTTCAATATCTACAAGAATAGGCGACGTAACAGTTTTATGTGTATATTGTCCACCTAAATCTGGGCATATAAGAATAATTAGATTGCGGAATATTATCAGGGACCTCCCTAAACCTATATTTGTAAGTGGCGATTTTAATGCCCATCATATTGCCTTTGGATGCGTGTCCACAAAAGGCAGGGGGCAAGATTTGTATAATTTAATTGATGATAGTGACTTATGTATAATTAATAATGGTGACTTTACTACAGTTAATCGCCCTCATTGTAATCCATCGGCAATTGATGTCACTTTCGTTAGTCCAAATCTGGCGCCACTTTGTGAGTGGTCTGTTCATGATGATACAATGGGAAGTTACCATTATCCAACTATTACAAAAATTGCAATTTGTGCTAACAAATATCAAGTTAATCCACCTGTTGATAGATTTTTATACAATAAAACTGATTGGAGTAAGTTTTTTGAAAAATCCAAAGATATTTTCCATGACATGACGATTGATGAAGAGGATCCAATGTCCACTTACCTCGAATTTTGTACTCGCCTCGATGCCTTGAAGGAAATGGTGATTCCAAAGTTGGTTAAAACTGGTGATTTTAAATGTAGAATTCCAGCTCCTTGGTAATTGCATCTTACAATGCTCTGAAACTGTACAGAAGTGACCCAACTATCGATAATTATATTAATTATAAGAGATTAGATGCACTAAAAAAACGTACAATTTCAGAACAAAAGAAGATTGGTTGGAACAAATTTTGCAACACCTTCAATAGAACTACTCCACTAAGTAAAATTTGGAACCTTATTAAGAGATTTAAAGGCATCAGATCTGGTAACAAATCATACAGGGATGAATTTATTCAACCATTTTTGAAAAAAATATCTGATAATAGTAACCTTATAGATAGTAGTGAATATAGCCATTATTTTGATCTCAATAATGACAACCCAAACTCCAAATTTCTATTAGATCCTTTTACATGGACTGAATTCTCAATGAGTTTACAATCTAGAAAAAATACAACCCCAGGTTTAGATGACTTCCCTTACATACTGATTAAAAATCTTGATGATGAAGTACAACATTTATTCTTAAAAATTCTAAACAGTCTTTGGCGTAAACAAATAATACCAGAATCATGGAAAACACAGTGTGTGATTCCCATATTGAAACCTGATAAACCACCAGATTTAGCTAGCAGTTATCGTCCAATCTCGAGAGGGCGCTTCTGTGCCAATGTAAACGTCAGCTCTGTGTTTCTAATCGAATTAAAAATCATAAAAAGATAAAATTTGGTGCAAAACCAGTGTAAGAGTGTAAATGAATAGCAAATCCAACTAAACAAATAAAAATAAGAACTTTTGATCGTATTTAAACTCCAAAAACGTGATAAAAGTGACTATAACGGCAAAGTGACATTTCATAGTGCTACGGAGTATTTCAAAATTTAAACTGCTATCTCTCAAAGACTTAAAATATAGTGCAAAACCAGGTTAATAGTGTAAACAAATAGTAAATCCTAATTGAACAACTAAAAGTACGAACTTATTAATCTATTGGAACGCTGATGAAAGTGACAACTGAGAATAACAGACAAAGACAATTGACAGTTAAACAGTGTTTTGAACTGCACAATAAAAAAGACTTAAGTGTTGGTTCCCTGAAAACCACAAGACGTAGCATCTACAGTAAGTCAAGCCAGATACGCGTGGCTAAGCCACCTAAAATACCAATTTGAATACCTATAACCTAAAAATTTACTGCCAAACAACATCAAGAAATGGTTGTTTTATCTATGTTTTAAAACATTGATGAGCGCCACCTAACAGATTTACGAAGAACTAGCTAGTACGACCGACATCATAAATCAATAATCGAAAGCGAATCTGCTTCAATACACACCAATAGAGGGCGCTATTTAAAAAAAAATGGATGAAATAAAAGATTTGCTTATACATATGCAAATGGAAATGAACCAACAAAAAGTGGATATGCTAGCTATGAAAGAAGACATCAAAAACACTATCAATAATAATATAAATGAGAAATTTAAAGCTTTAGAAACCAAAAACAAGCAACTTAAACAAGAATTAGAAATACAAAAATTAACAATTAACAATTTTGAGAGATTCACGAGGAGAAAAAACTTAATATTTTTTGGAGTAGAAGAGCAAGAAAATTGCTACCAAGATTTGGAGGAAAAAGTGCTAAATATAATCAACAACATATTGAACATCAAATGCGAAAAATACTATATCGAATCCGTGCGAAGACTTGGAATAAAAAACGAAAAAATAAGGCCTATTGTAGTAACTTTGCTAACTATGGGGATGAAAATACAAATACAAAAAAACAAAAAGAAACTAGAAACCACACCATACTATATAAAAGAAGATTATCCATTAGATGTCCTGAAAAAACGCAAAGAACTCCGAAGCGAAGTAGAAAAAGCAAGCGAGCAAGGGAAAAAAGCGATTATAAAATATGACAAACTCATAATACTTCAAAATAAAAACCAACAAGATGAACAGCGTAAGACACAAAATAAGAAAAGAAACCTCTCAGAATCCCCAGAGATGGAAGTTTACTCTGCCACTAAAGAGAATCATTTAAAAAAACATCCTTCAAAGATAAATAAAAACAACATTATGACCAATTTTGTTATCAAGAAACCTACGCTGACTTTTTCCGATCCAACTTCTCCTAAAGCACACCATTCGAATCAAAACACTGAATAAACAATTAACGTCCCCCCTCTCGATCTCCCAGTACGGCTGGTCACCGCGGGAGATCTAGACTACAACCCTCTCACATGCTAAAAATTGCATATATGTATTATGTAAGTAAATACCAGAAAAAAGAGGCAAGTGGAGGAGGCCTATACCCGTAAGGGACCTTAACTAAAACCTACTATTACAATAATAATATGTCTGTTTATAAATGTAATGTGAAATGCAGAATTTAAAAATAAAATATGTTAAATTAAATTGACTAAACTTTAACGAAATGTTGTTGTATGAAATGATGAACGTGATATTTTTAGTTATGTAAAGGAAATGAAACATCTAAAGACATGTTAAAACTATTAAAAATAAAATACTAAACCATGTTATTGATTTAAATTTTTTGTCGATAAGAAATGTGATATGTTACTTGCTAGATCAAATATTTTGTAATAGGAATGAAAAAATGTACTAGTGTAAGATAAAATGTGTAAAATTGTAGTAAATGAATGATAAATAAATGCTTTATGAAATGTAGTAAAAACAAATCGAATAAAAAATAAAGAAATGAAATGTATCGCTAAAAAGAGATCACAATCATGTTATAAATATGATCAGGAAATATATAAATGTAATATTTAATGTAGGCATTGTTAAATGCAAAGTTTAATGAAATGCTGTATGAAAAATATAATATGAATAATGTTAAACAATTTATTAATGCATGTATTGTAAGAAAATTAATTATTTGTTAAGGCAAATAAAGGCTATTTTATTATTATTATTATTATTATCGTCCAATCTCGTTGTCCTCATGTCTTGGAAAGATCTTTGAGAATATGTTGAAGAATCGTTTAGACTGGTACTCTGAATCCTATAAAATTATTCCACCACTGCAATATGGATTTAGGCGCGGTCGTAGCTGTGCTGACAGTTTCATTTCCCTAATAGCAGACCTGAAAAGAGCAAAAAATGGTAAATTACATACAGTTTGCGCATTCTTGGATGTACAAGGTGCTTTTGATAATGTTGACCCTGGCATACTTGTCAAAATATTGACTGGTAGTATAGGTTTACCTGGACTTGTATCCAAATGGATTTATGACTTCTTGAGTAACAGAAAACTCTTTGTCAAACATAATAACATCTTTTATGGACCAGAGTGGGCCAGTAAAGGCACAATGCAAGGTGCAACCCTGTCGTCCTTGATCTATAACTTATATACTTGTGAAATATGTAAATATGTTGATACTCAGAATGTAAATATATTGCAATTTGCTGATGATTTAGTTCTGTACAGTTCAAATTCTAATTCATGTGCAGCTATTGATACTGTAAATATAGCACTAGCAAAACTTCATGATTATTATAATAATAGGCTGCATCTTAGAATTAATGCTTCAAAAAGCAGTGTAATGATTTTTGGAGATGACAACCCTACTACTGATGTTATACAGGGTGTTTGGAAGGGAGCTGTACATACGCCTAGGGTAGAAACTAGGGATAGTCTGCTACCTACCCCCGCCCATTATATTGACCTTGGCCTCAAGGTTTTTTTTTAATTTAATATTATTTTTTATTTGACTTTTTTATGATTTTTTGACTAAAACTACCTGTAGCTCAAAATCTATCCATGGGACCGGTCGGCTAATGGTCTTGTTTTAATCGTTAGTCTTAGGGTCCTGCAAAAAATTATTTTACACCAGAAAATTGTGGAGAAGAAAAGTTATGGGGCCTGAAGTACCGTAGTAAGGTAAAGAAATAATTTTAAGGGCAACTTTCTATGGGGTTTAAAAAAAAACTAACAGGGTTGGAGTTCTTCTGATTTTTTTAAAACATCCTCAGTCCATGCCCTTTCTAACGATATGCTAAAAGTGTAATTATCACTTTTAGTTTTAAAGTTATTAATTAATTTCCGCAACTAGGGCACTTCAAGCAAAAATTTCAACTAATGAAAATTAAATGTGTTCGATCGTAAAAGGATGGCAAATGAAACAAAAAATTTGGTAATGACTAATGTCATTAAATTACAAATTTTAATTAATTACTAATTTTAATTAATTACAAATTTTGTTCAAATTGATGACCATTGACCTGTAAACATGCTCGGCACCTCTTCCTCATCTCCACGGTCACCATTCTAAGCAGCAGTTCCTCGCGCATTGTATCGAATGCGGCGTGGATCCTGTTAATTAGAACCTCCCTTGTTGGTACTTCTTCTGCGTACACCAACTCTTTCGCCCTTCCCCAGACGTAGAAGTCGAGTGGGGTAAGGTCAGGCGACCTTGGGGGCCAGGGAATTGGCCCACCCCGACCAATCCAAGAATTAGGAAAGCAGTTGTCCAGAAGCTCCCTCACTGCTAGGCTCCAATGAGCAGGACAGCCGTCGTGCTGGAAGACTATGGGCCGATTTTCGTCAAACACTTCTTCCGCTAAATCAGGCAAATCGTTTTCGAGGAAATCTAAGTAGTTTTGCCCGTTTAGGTTGTCTGGCAAAAAGTGCGGCCCTATCAACCGATTACCGATGACGCCTGCCCATACGTTCACGGAGAACCTTCGTTGAAAACCTCTGTGCCTCTTGACTCTCGGGTTTTGATCTCTGGGTGCCCAGTGATGGAGATTGTGGTAATTTACAATTCCTTCCTTGTCAAACTTGGACTCGTCAGTCCAGAGAATACTCCGTAAAAAATTAATATCTTCCACGTCCGTATGGAGCAAGTGGCGGCAAAACTCCACCCTTCTTGCATAGTCGTTATCCTCTAAGCCTAAAACAATAAAAATATCAACGTTAGCGGTTTCCTTATGAATTAGTAGCTATGTAACATTGATTGCTATCTCTGTCTTTCCATTTCTCTCTCTCTCACACACATGCTCATGTTAATTTAAAAATTGCCTATGAAATTCACATGCTAGTTCATTACATAAGAGCTAAAAACAAAAACTTTATGTAAAAAATTACCTTGAACAGGGGTGTAGTGGAAAGGATGACGTCCATTTTCGCAAAGAACCGACCAGACTTTCCACACGCTTAAACCAAGCGTCCGGGCTACGGTTCTTACGCTTCTGGTCGGATCTTCCTAGCATATATATGCTGCAGACAGCATTCGAAGAGTCAACCAGCATAAGTTCTTAGGTATTGTCATTGACCAAAAACTCAAATTTGAGGAGCACATTAAATATATTTCAAAAAACTCTTACAAAGGACTAAATGTTCTGAGATGCCTTGCTGGGGTATCTTGGGGAGCTGATCCAAAAATATTGTCAATACTGTACAAAGCAATTGTAAGAAGCCACTTTGATTATAGCACTTTAGCTTACATTAACTGTACATATGTACATAGATTGGATATAATTCAGAACAAGGCTCTGAGAATCATCTCTGGAGCAATGTGTTCAACTCCCATACGAGCCATGGAAGTTGAAACCAAGATCATGCCCCTTATTTTGAGGAGAATATTGCTCTGTGAAAGATATTGCATCAAACTTTTGTCATCAGCTAATAATGATGTTATCAAGAGAATAGTCCCTCACCTAGTGAATGTCTCTGGTCCATTGTCTTCAGCAGATGAACTGTTGAAGGGCATAGCTCCACAGTTGTGTCGGATTTATCTGGAAATATGTAATAAATGCACAAGGATTAAAAAACAGTCCCAGTGGCCTTGCTATGCCCACAACTATGTTAGTATAACTCATCCAATTCATGTTCTAGAACACAGAATTCTAAATAATAATGACATGCTAGAATTTTTGTCAGAAAATAATAAGTACTATACTCTATACACTGATGGCAGTAAGGGAAATAACTATGTGAGATCTGCTTTATATGATCCTCAAACAAAGTTCTTTCAAAGCTTTGTTCTGAACAATGAATGCTCAATATTTACTGCAGAAGCCTATGCAATCTTAGAAGCGTTAAAGTTAATAAGTCATATTCACCAGTCTTATAAATCCTTTTTAATTTTAACTGATTCATAGAGTCTTTTGGAAGCTTTAAAAAATTTTAAATTGAGTTTTAAAGCTAACTATATTTTGTACAGTATTAAAGATATTATTTATAAGTTAAATTGTAAAGACATTGAGATATCTTTTATATGGATTCCTTCGCATAAGGGTATATCTCGAAATGAAGTAGCAGATGGAATTGCAATTAAGGGGATAAATTCATTGGATGTTCAACATGTAACTAGTGTACCGCACACTGATTATTATAGCTCGATAAACGAAGAACTGAAAAATCTTTGGGTTGAAATGTGGAAGAAAGACCAAGAGCAAAAAGGAAAATGGTACGGAAGTATCCAAACCGACTTACCAACAGAGCCCTGGTACGACGACCTGGAGTCAGCCAGCCGGCACTTCATCACTACGATTAACAGGCTTCGCTTTGGCCATACCACCACACCAGCCCACTTATCCCGTTTGGGCATAATATCAAGTGACTCTTGTAAATTCTGTAATACACCGCAAGCTGACGCTGAACACTTGGTTTTGAACTGTCAAAATTTTGCAATTGAAAGACTGATACTTGCCAGTGAATTGAGTGATATCTTACCAAATAATTCCTCCCGCCGCCTGAATGATATTCTAAAAATTAAACAGTGTTTTGTGCCGATTTTTAAATTCATTAAAAACAGTTGTGGAAGTGTGTAGTGGAAAAAAAAATATTAATAGGTGTATAAACTTTAAAATTTCTCAAATTAAGACTTTTAAAATAAAGACTTGGCTTAAAGGTCTTGTAACCAAGCCAGTGGCATAGCCACAAAATATTTAAAAAAAAAAAAAATACCCCACAGATCATGCATGAGTGGGTTTAGTACAAAGAGTATAATAATATAGATGGTTTAGTACCTATTATAGACTACGCGAGTACGACAAACACGCGGGAAATTCGTATTAGTTTAGAAATGCGGTTCTCAAAACTTTTTTGACGTCGTAACCCTTTTAGAAAACAAAATATTTAACGCAGCCTTTAAAATAAATACACAAGAGCATATTAACCATTTCACTACTAGTTCCCTTTCTTAGTTTTTTAAACTTTATGTTACATTACTTAACTGTTAGATAAAATATTACTCTGCAACCATATTAAAAATAGTATTGAGGTAGGTACTATACTATAGTATCTCGATACTATTTTTCGGATATCAAACCACAGGTATCCGTGGATCAAACTAAGAGATTGGCTGGTTTAGACTATTGAAATTAATTATTTTGAATGTAGGTAAGAACATACTTAAATTAGCCGGACTACCGCAGTAATCGAGAAATAAAATCTCACACAAATTCTCGGATATGCCTCGGCCGGCCGGTACCAACTCAGCCCACTCTATTTCCTGACAAAGTCAAAAAATACTGAGTAATGGGTAGAAAAAAGGTAGGTATCTTCATTATCTTTTTGAAGGTAATGTGCAGTGATAGACACTTTTGTCGATTCATAATGATATTAATGTGGATGTACGGTACCTACTTACGTTAAGTTCCGGTTACAAATTTTACATTGTAATTTATTACCTCAACATGTATTTAACAGTCAAATGAATGATGTAGTCTTAGGAGAAAATAAATGGCTCAAACAAACCGTAAACCGTAGATGTCAATGAGCACAAAAAATAAGATTCAGTTGTAAATACGACTTTTACTTGTTGGATTACCTAAGTACTGATTCCCTAAATACGTACAAATATAGACTTGATTTCGAGATTGAGATTCTTAGAGCATTTATAAGTTCAGTGCATCTTCTCATACATTATAATATAAATATTTGTATTTTTTTAGGTTTCCTGACGGCGGCTGCTTCATTTTCTAAGAAATGAAGGAATATCAGAGAAAATGCTTTAAATGCGAGCGCTCGCCACGTGACGACCCGGGTGTAAAGTTATTCCGATTTCCTAAACCTGGAATACGGAATAGCCTTCGGTATGTACAATCTAAATCCGCCCCTAAGACGACCCACTGACCAATATTTTAGATAAAGTCACTTTAGCTGTAGGTACACTTAAAAGTACCTACCTATTGCCTTTCTAATCAATCTCATCAATTCTTTTACAGTTGCGAGTTATGGGCGAAATATTGTTTGCCCAACGACGAGATTTCTACACAACTTTCAATTAAATTGAATGCTGAACACAGAATGCTGTGTGACAAACACTTTAATAGGATGTCCTTCGTCAACTTTTCAACTAAAAAGTTGCAAAAAGATGCAGTGCCAGAGGATATTAATTAAATTAAGGTAATTTAACAACATACTAGTATTTAAAGTTTTCATAAATTGAACAATTTTGATCAGACACACTAATAATTTACAGACAAGGTACCGTGTAAAGCCATCTTGTTTTCGCTGCAAAGAGTGATTGTGATATCATTATGTATAGCTCCATGATGTCATGATGGTATTAATACTTAATTTATCATTTAATCATAAGTGCAAACTGTAGGTAATAAAACATACCAAGTATCATGAAACAAGTTATTATGACTTCATTCCACCCCATTTTTTTTTACTACTAAATAAAAAAAACAAAGAAATTATGATTGAAATCTGTCCACCGATTCTAGAGTTTTAGCGAAACTAACACCACACGATACAAACATTTTAAATTAAGTTAAGCAATTAAATTATTCATTTCCTGCCGGTCAATTCTGTAATCATCACCCTGAATTCTTAAGCAGAGTGAGTGTTAAGTGAGCTGTCATTCCATAGATTTTTACAGGATGCTTGGGCAATGACAGCGCACTTCACGCTCACTCCCTTGTAGTCACAGCGAGATGTTTACAGAATAGTAATTAGATAGCACAAGGTCTTACTTTTTTATCTTTTTTCTCAACCACTCACTTTTTATCTATCTGGTTCTTCTGTGACTGCAGATAGACTTGCTGTACTCATCAATAACTACACTGACCGTAGGACGCCGGTGTGACGCCTGCTTCCTTGACCTCTCCAAGGCTTTTGATCTTGTTTCTTACGACGTGCTCTGGAGCAAGTTGAGGAGTAGGGGTATACCGGAGGAACTGCTCAGTGTATTGAAGTACTGGTATCGTAGCCAGACAAACCGTGTAAAATGGTCTAATGCGCTCTCGGAGCCTTATAGGTTGGAGTGCGGGGTGAGGCAGGGTGGTCTGTCGTCCCCTCGGCTCTTCAATCTATATGTTGATGACCTCATTGTCGAGCTCAGCAGCAGGCGTGTCGGATGCAGGGTAAACGGTGTTAGTTGTAACAACATCAGTTATGCGGATGACATGGTGCTGCTGGGCCCGTCACCAGGGGCGATCGTGGAGTTGCTTCATGTTTGCGAGACCTTTGCTGCTGCACATGGACTTGTCTATAACGCCAAGAAGTGTGAATACATGGTCTTTGGGGTCGCGGGTAGGTGTCGGGAAAGCACATTCGAACTTGCTGTAAATGGTACGCCAATTCGTAGAGTAAAAATATTTAAGTATCTTGGACATTTTCTTACCGACGACCTCAGTGACCATGTGGACATTGAACGGGAGCGTAGGGCTCTGGCGGTCAGGGGTAATATGTTGGCACGAAGATTTGCTCGGTGTACTGACCAAGTGAAGATAACGCTCTTTAAAGCGTATTGTCAGAGTTTTTACACCGGTAATCTTTGGGTCAGCTATTCGAAAAGATCGCTGGATGTCCTGCGCGTCCAATACAATAATGTTTTTAGGATGCTGTTGCGATTGCCTCGTTTTTGCAGTGCCTCTGGAATGTTCGCGGTAAACCATACTGATGGTTTCCACGCCATCATCCGCAAGAAAACGGCCTCACTCCTGAGCAGAATAAGGGGCAGTCACAATAGTATCCTGAAGGCGATAGCGTCTGATTCTTCCTCCACCATAATAAGGCAATTTGTGAGAAGACTAATACCTTAGTATTTCATTGTCGTAGTAGTAATGGGTATCTACTGTGGGTGGTCTTCTCATTACATTGTTTTTAGTTAAGTTACTAACAATAGTGTTTAAGTGCAAACCTGTTTACTAACAATTAATGGATCTCTCAGTTGTCCGAAATAAAATGATTTATTATTATTATATTATTAAAGAGGTAATAACGAAAACAAGTAAAAATACTTACAAACTATGTTTTTTTTTCAGACACATTGATACATACATAAATTTACACCTTTCTCCCATAGGGGTAGGCAGAAACTACAGAACGCCACCTACTACGATTCTTACATACTCCTTTTGCTTAATTTACGTCCATACAATACAAAAAAAGAAATATAATTATTATTTTCTATTTTTCAGGTTGTATATAATTGTTTTGATATTGGATTAATTATATCTGCATCTGTCTGTAACATGGATAGAGCCACTTCACAGAACCTTTGAAATTTAGGATCACTTAATTCCATCAATGTGTGATCTACCGCATCTTTAGAAATTTGATCATGAAGTTATACACTTTGTAATCAAACTGGCAAAGGTATGAATAACAGTTTAATTAAATAAAATTGATTGTTTCAAAAGTTCTGCATTGTATATTAATTATATTTTCATTTACTTACAGGCATTGCTAAATGTTTGCATATCAAGAATTTTTATGAGCTGGATAATGTAAACCCCACTTCGTGTTTGCTCCTACTTTGCGGCAAGAACGGCATTTAAACCCGAATATGAATACTCAAGTTTTAAGTCACTCTGTTGCAGCTGGAATGTATTGTAAAATATCTACAGGTAATCTAATCACTAATCTACATTAATATTGTATCACAACATCAAATGTAACTAACATGAATAAATAAAACTCATCTTAACTGCCTCAATTATTCATCAAAATCGCAATTATGACCAAGATAACAAATTTTAATAATAATCTTTCAGGTGAACTAACAACGGAAGCTGCTGTCACAGCTACTCTCTTGTGGCAAACATGGATAACATTTTTGATTGCCTTAACAGCAACACTCCAGACTAGAGAAAAGGGAAACAACATTCAACAAACCTTACTGGAAAAACAGCACTCCTGAAATTATTTAAGGAAATGAAATTGTTTTCCAATCATTGTAGTTAGTTGGATGTCGCTCTAAACCACCAGCTATTGAGGGTTGGATGTGGATGATATATGCAGTAGTTTTTTTTTTTAAGTTAACTGAACTATATCCCAGGCCAAGCCACGCGAAGATTGCAGCAAGACCCACTAGTTTTTTTTTAATTTTTAAACTCATAATATGTTCTATATAATGATATCTCGAAACAATAAAACAGCACATTTTATTCAGTAGGTACATTTAATATTTTTGTTAAACGATCCTGCACACTCAAGAATAGGAAATTTACAGAGGTAGCATCAGCATCTGCTCTTTTATAGAAAATTAATATTTTAAAGCATGTTTGATTTTTCAATATACAAATATAGAATGTGCTGTTTTATCGGAAAATTATCCTGACAATCAATCACCCTTGAGGTCAGTAAATGTAATGATATACATAAGTTTTACTGTACTTTTCGTTGCAAATTGTAGTTGTAAGCACTGTTGCAATTTTAAATTGGTGATTGGTGGTGGTATTCTATTCTATAAAATACATGGTGAGCTTATTGTAAAAAGTAGAAATCAGTACCTCTACATTGTAATGAATACAATTTTTTTTTTGCTGTTGCATATTGAATTATAGCATTTTCTGTTTACTATAATCCTAGTTGACACTAAAATACAATTAGTGTAAAATATACTCAGGATTATGTTTAGATTAGTCATATATTTATTATCTTTAACGTTTTGATTGTAAAATAGGTAGTGTTGTTATTGGTTTCACCATCTAGATTAATTATTTTAAATAGTATATTATTGTAATTTATACACACAAATAAGTAAAAAGTATAATTAGAACTAAAATTTGAATCTGAACTGATTTATGCAACTATATTTTTCTGATATGACTTAATTCTGTTCTTGATGTTTGTTTATATTTATTGAATTGATGTTGGTTTGATTGTAATTGAACTTTTAAATAAACTTTGTATAAATCATCTCCTTATTTTATTATTAAAACCTTTAAAAACTTAAAACACTAAAACCTGTAAGTACATAATATTTAGAATTGCCGCCACTAGAAGTTTATAGGGGGCGCCCAATAGGTGGCATCTTAATCGCTTCTTGCCTCATTTTTTTTGTATGAAGTTGACATTCTTCTCCCTTAAGGTGAGTAGGTACCTTTAAGTTCTGTGTTTTGAGTCTTTTGACACTGACATACAGACATACCTATCAATCATGTTTGACATTTCATGGTTCTCAAAGAAGGTACAGATTATGTAAACTTCGACATTGGCAGAATAGTCGACATCGGCTTCAATTGCCATTCGTTAAAAATAAAAATAGAATAGAATAGATTATGTAAACATGACAGTGTCACTGACTCTGGCAGAGCCACCATCAGGGATTTTCATTTTGAAAACACAAAAAAATTGTCGCTAATTAGTCGAAATTTGTCGCCAAATATCAGAATTTGTCGGTCACTGGTTCAAAAGATATAAGGGTTTATAGGTGGCCGATCTGGAGAGAGTCTCCCCAGCAGGGCCACATTTATATCTCAAAAACTAGGGCACCTAGCAAATATCTCTTTTCTCCCATAATTTGTCGCCAATTAGTCGGAATCAGTCGCCAAATATCAGAGTTTGTCGGTCACTGGTTCAAAAGATACAAGAGTTTATAGGTGGCCGATCTGGAGAGAGTCTCCCCAGCAGGGCCACATTTATATCTCAAAAACTAGGACACCTAGCGAAGATGTGTTTTCTCCCATATTTTGTCGCCAATTAGTCGCAATTTGTCGCAAAGTTACAGATTTAGTCGGTGTGTAATTAAAAAGATATTAAAGAATTCAATTTCCCCATACAGTGGTACAAGCGAGTACAAAATACTTTATGTAGTTTCTAGACAGTATCTATGACGTCTTATGGAGGAATGTTTGTTTCGAATTAAATAAATGTAAACTTATTCTATAATTTCAACCCACCATAGGAAAGCTGTATTCATTACCTATAAACAAATCTACAATACATATAATTATGTAATTATTTATCTAACACAATGTGCACTTACCACTTAGTCGCTGGCAGATAGATCGCTGCGCTCCGTTTCATTTACGGTAAGTAAGAAAGAGATAGATGCGCGTGTACAGATGAGCTGCTTCGAACGAGTTGCCCGTCACGTAAGTTGAAGTCAGCCAGTTTAATTAAAGTGGAACTTATTATGAATAGTTACGAACTCGAGTGTTGTTATCTCTAGGTATTCCGAAAATACAAAAACGGAGAAACGAGCGAGATATAACGAGGGTGTCACCTGCTGTACGTCACGGGTGCGGCGCGTCGGCGTTCGCGTTAATAAATTAAAAATAAAAATAAAATAAAATTAATTTTATTAATTATTTATATAAATAAAATTAATTTCGTTTTAATAAATCATTTTATATTTCGACAACAGAAGTTTTATTATTCTAACCTCAATTAAGATAAAATAAAAACTCAACCCGTCCATACCCACAACACAACACTCGCAATCACCTCAAAATACACACCAACACAACACACATCAAACGAACTTTATGGAAATTCATTTTTATATAATAAAATTTGATTACAATTGACAATACTTTTTCAACGTTTAAGTATTTTAAACATTTTACTAAAGGTACGACATTTATTTATTATTCTAAAGTTAATTAGAGCTTAACATTGTAAAGTGGTAAAACAGTTGCATGCGACTGTACATCTTTCACCAAATAGACCAAGAGCAAGGTTTAATGTTTTCAAAGAAGTTTAAGCCACTCTAACCTAGTAATTTAAAACATAAAAACATGAATTAAATTGAGAATTTATCTCTCTCGGACATTTCTAAAGACTTTAGACCGATAAAACTAGAAGTATATTACACATATTAATAGAAATATTTTTTTCTTGGTATTTTTCGTGAACTCTTCGACCTAGCTCTTGGACTATACCTTACTAATTGAACTCATTATATCTCCTAAACTAAGATCCGATTAAATCTGTGACTTGGCGACAAATTGCGACTAATTGGCGACAAAATATGGGAGAAAACACATCTTCGCTAGGTGTCCTAGTTTTTGAGATATAAATGTGGCCCTGCTGGGGAGACTCTCTCCAGATCGGCCACCTATAAACCCTTGTATCTTTTGAACCAGTGACCGACAAACTCTGATATTTGGCGACTGATTCCGACTAATTGGCGACAAATTATGGGAGAAAAGAGATATTTGCTAGGTGCCCTAGTTTTTGAGATATAAATGTGGCCCTGCTGGGGAGACTCTCTCCAGATCGGCCACCTATAAACCCTTATATCTTTTGAACCAGTGACCGACAAATTCTGATATTTGGCGACAAATTTCGACTAATTAGCGACAATTTTTTTGTGTTTTCAAAATGAAAATCCCTGATGGTGGCTCTGCCAGAGTCAGTGACACAACATGACATTATTATTAAGCTGCATCACTATTATTGATTGAAGGCAGCATCACTACTAGCTACTCAGAGTACTATAATTTTTAAAGACTAGATAGCTAGCTTAGGTTGTCTTGTCCCACCCACGGCTAGGTGGCGGAACAAAGGCCTCCTTCCATTCCTTAAAACGGTAAATATTTTTTTATTTTTTATTATTCAAAAAAAAAAAACTATTCTGTGCAACGTCTTTCCATTTCTCCAACATCATTATACATTAATAATAATCTAATTTACAAAATCGTACATTTCAATCTTGTATTATTTCACACATTTATTGATTAGAACCACAGAACAGAAAGAACAGTAGAAGTGCAAAGTAGGCGTGGCACGGCTGTCATAACTGCACGGTGTACTAGTCATAAATAACACCAAAAGGTGATCTGCTGGCAATACCAAACCCCTAGACTAGTCACCATAGTTACACCTTTTATGTAGAAAGACTCTGTAAGTTACAGTTACAGAACATTTATTTATAGTATAGTCTGTGGGGCTTGCTTTGCCGCCTCATTTTAGTCATTTAGACCATTGCCGACTCGTAGTCACACCAGTGTGACAAACAGGAATTTTATTCTCGTTTGTCACACCACTGATTTTTCCACACCATTTAAAGGGCCCTGTAGCCAGGTCATTAAAACACAAAAAAAAATACTCGTATCTATGGCCATTAATTAAAAAAAATGTTTCGTTCGATTGGATCTGTCAGTCGGTGACAGATCGATAATATTCTAAATGGATGGATACAGAAATTGAGAATTGTTATTTGGATCATTGATATGGTTTAAATACACTTATTACAATTGTTGAAGACGTATCCAAAGAGAATAGGATAAAATTGCAGATAAATAGCTGTTGTTACTCAATTGTCACCTACCGCTAACGGGGTCAGTGGATATTCATTCCTAAGGGCGCCGGGCGTCATCATAATATACAAGCCACGCCAGTTACTATATCAACTGTGTTTTTGACTTACAAAGTTAACCAAGTGATTATTTATTAGTTACATTATGGAAAGATTATCAATGTGTAGGATATGTTCAGTAAAGAATGTACGCATGTATGTGTTGGTCAACAAGAACTTGCACGAACTATATGAGAAGCTGACTGATATTCCAGTAAGTAGAGGCTTGAAATATTTATATTTATTTAAAAATATTTATATTTCTTGAAATTGTAATTATACTCGTTGGTAAACAAAAATAAAATGTATTTAAATGCATATTTTACTTGAGGAATCATTTCAATTCTTGTTAGAGGTTTGGAGAAAAAGGAAATATTGATGGAGGAAATATAAATATTTTTGAGATAAGGTGATGATATAATATTATGTTACTCATATATAATAGGTTTTAAATATCGTTCAGTGTACCCCCCCCTCCGCCCCGCCCCTAAGTCGATCCACTGACCACACTTTCTTTAACACCAAGCAAATATTGATGTGTCTGATATATTGGAAATCACAGATATTGATGACGGATATTCTCATGATATAACCTGCAACGCACCGGACTGCACAACTCATGTAGAATGAAATCAAAATATTTTTACTTCACATAGGCATACAAGGGGCAATTCTAAACCCTTGACTTAACTTAGTATTGTAAAATACCAGATATGTGCTCGTGTCCTACTTCATTTAAGTAAAAGGCCTTTTAGCGATTATAGCAAGATATTTTAGACTAGCTGTTGCGCTCGTGAGAGAGTTTGTTGTGATGTTGAGTGGAGCGGGTTTGCTGGCGGGATGTCGACTGGAGAGTGTGCAGTGGAGGGTGAAATAATGACACTTCTTCGGAGTATTTCTTCTAGTTTATTCTTCAGGTTTCTTACTTAAGTCGCAGTCGGATTCGGAATGCTTTTCCACCGAAAATGTTCCCATATTTATATTCTAATTGCTAAAGGCGCTGACCAATCACGATCCCATAGTCTGCGCATGCGCACATGCCTTTTAGTGCATTTACGCGGGAAAAGGTAACCTTACTGCTGGTGGGAACGCGGGAAAATTAGCCTTACTTGTTTTTTAGTGGTAAAACATCCCTCACATGGTTTTTCTTATGTTCCTAATCTTAGGACTAACTTATTTTACATAACAAAACAAAGACAATATATAAAAACCTTAATTTACACCTTAAAATTACAAAAATACTGAAACGGCTCTCGTTATGGTAATGTTCCATGGTACCTGACCTTACAATACTTAAACCTACGACTAGCGCCGCTAGGCGGCAGGAATGCACAACACTTAACATTACGCCTGTAATCCTTAGGGGGTTAAGCTGCGAAACGGCTCCCGTCATGGTAACGTTCCGTAGTACTTAACCTACAGCTAGCGCCGCCAGGCGGTAGGAATGCACAACACTTATAACATCGTACCCGAAGGGTTTAAGCAGAGCTGTAGCTAATTTAAGAAACACTTAAAAACATCGTAATATTATCTAAATCTATCCTAATCGAAATGACATCACAGTATTTACGTATCGTCGCTAACATTCTCCCCCACGGTGCGTAGCACTTCATCCTCTGGGGGCGACGATACGGCGGGAACCAGCACGATGATCCGTCGGGAGGGGCGGCGAAGTACTCCTCCCGATGTCCGCACGTCCAGCACTCTAGTTCTTCCGTCTGGTCCAGGATACTTCTTGATGACTTCTCCACGGGGCCATGAATTTCGTGGTAGCGTGGCGTCCACTATTAACACGATATCTCCTTCCTTTGGGTCTTTGGTTTCTTTTCCTTCGAGCTTCCTTGGCATAAGGAGAGGTAGGTACTCTTTGATCCATCTTTTCCAAAAATGATCTGCGAGTCTCTGAGAGGTTCTCCAATTTGCCTTCCTTATAAGCTCGGTGTCGTCGAATTCTCCCGGTGCCATTGCTCCGCAGGATCTCCCCAGCAGGAAGTGGTTCGGGGTTAGACCTTCTTCGTCTTCAGGGTCCATGCTGACTGAGGTGAGGGGTCTAGAATTGACGATGTGCTCGACCTCGGTCATTAATGTATGGAGTACTTCTTCGGGTGGACTTCTTTCATGGAGAACCACTGCCAACGCCGTATTGACTGTTCGCACGAGTCTCTCCCAGGCGCCCCCCATATTCGGGGCTCCTGGCGGAATAAACTTCCATTTGATGCCCTTCTCTTGCGCGGCCTCTTCCAGTTCCCTTTTGGCCCCGACGAAGTTTGTCCCGTTGTCGCTGAATATGGTCTTTGGAGTTCCTCTTCTGGCTGCCATTCGTCGAAGTGCCATAATCATCGAGCTTGTGCTAAGAGAGGGCACTAACTCTAGATGTACGGCTCTGGTGGTGAGACAGGTAAATAATGCCCCCCAGCGCTTCTCAGTTCTTCTTCCGACGGTGACTTGCATTGGCCCGAAGTAGTCTACGGCTGCGCAAGTGAATGGGAACTGATGATGTTGTAGTCTCTCGCTCGGTAGGTCTCCCATAGGGGGTATGTCCGGTAGACTCTTCCTTGTCTTGCACCATTGGCAGCTGTGTGCGACCGCCTTTAAAGTCGCTCTTAGACCCAGGATCCAATATTTTTGACGAATCTCGTTCATTACTGTAGCAGTATTTCCGTGAAGAAACTTCTTGTGATAATGTTGTATAATTAGACGCGTTATCTTCTGTTTTCCGTCTAGAATGATGGGATTCATTCTTCTTTCGCTTGCATCATTGAACTTCGGCGTCCTACTTCTTAACTTGATGATTCCGTCGTCTCCAATATAAACATCGATCTTCTTGAGTCGACTTGCGTTTTCAAAGGGTTTTTCTGCTTTTATATTCTTTATATCTGTAGCGAAACTGTCGTTTTGACTCATTTTTATAAGTAATTCTTCGGCCTTCTTTAAGTGTTCTTCTTCTAGGGGAAGGTACAGCCGCTTATTTTTGTTAAGGGTGGCGGGTTGATTTGAGGTCGGCGTATCTTTCTTCTGGGTTTTTCTCTGAGGTTTCCAGGTATCGTCCTTCTGGCGAGTGGCGGCGGTAGTCGCTTTACGGGCCTTCTTCAATAGGTGGTATGTGAAGGTAACCACCCTGGCCGTAGTGCGCAGTAGTCGCTCCCAGCTTGAAAACCTCTCTGGGTCCAGAAGGGTGTCTTCTGTAGCCTTGATCGCCATCACCTTCTGTTTGTTTTTCTCTTCTGGCATGATACCTTCTTGTTTGAAGTCGTGAAAAGGCCACTCTTCTTCTGGATGACGGAGAAATGATGGACCTTTGAACCACCTAGCGCTGTGGTCAAATTCTATTGGAGTTCCCCTTGTGGCGTCGTCAGCTGGATTTTCTTTAGTCGGTACCCATCTCCACTCTTCTGGCTTGGTCTTCTCTTCAATTTCTGCTAGGCGATTGGCCACGAAAGTTTTGAATTTTCGGGGTTCCGCTTGTATCCATTGCAGTACCGTGCTGGAGTCTGTCCAGTAAGTTTTCTTTGATATTTCCAGCTCAGACTCTTCTTCAACCGTGGCGGCTAGTCTGCTGCCGAGCAAGGCTGCTTGTAGCTCTAACCTCGGAATTGAAACTGGTTTCGTCGGCGTTACTCTTGCTTTGCCGGCGATCATGGAGACATGGACTTTGCCGTTGGGTTCGACTGTCCTCCAGTAGACAACTGCGGCGTAGGCCTCTTCACTTGCATCGGTGAACGTGTGCAGTTGACCTTTTATGCCGCGGGGTGAGATGCATCTTGGAATCTTCAGACTTGCTAACGCTGATACTTCTTCTAGGTAGTGCATCCAGGTTTCTCTTTGTGGTTCGTTGATAGGTTCGTCCCAGTCTATCTTTGTTCGCCAGATGTCTTGAATTAATTTCTTTCCTTGTATCAAGACTGGTGTTGCGAAGCCCATTGGGTCAAAGGTGGACATCACTGCGCTTGTAACTTCTCTTTTTGTTGGAGTCCATAAACCGTCTTGCAGGTCCTTTGACGTGTTACGCAGCCCAATATTGAAAGCTAGTGTGTCTTCTTTTACCAGCCATCTTAGCCCCAGAGTCTTTTCTTCTTTTGTCAATTGCAGAGAATCTTCTGTATTGGTGTCTTCTACTTCTGATAGTACCCCCGAATTGTTACTGGCCCAACCCTTTAGATGGAAGTTCGCTGTTGCGTGAATATCTTTGACTTCTTTTGATATCTTCTTTGCTTCAGCTGCAGACGCGAAGCTCTGTAGATAGTCGTCCATGTAGTGGTTTCTATTTATGGCTTTTACTGCGTCGGGATGAGTGTTCTTGAATTCTTCTGCATTCTTGTTCATCACATATATAGCTGTTGCTGGTGATGACGCTGCTCCAAAGATGATTGACGACATTCTGTACTCTTCGGGCTTGCCAGTCCTTCGGTTTCCACGCCACAGGAACCTGAGGCTGTCTCGGTCATCTTCTCTTATTTTGACCCGAAGGAACATATCTTGGATGTCGGCCATGACAGCCACTGGTCCTTCTCTGAAACGCAGTAGTACGCCAAATAGTGACTGCAATAGGTCTGGGCCTGACAGCAAGGAGTCATTCAGGCTCTTCCCTTCAAACTTGGTAGCAGCGTCGAACACTATTCTCAGCTTCTTCTTAATAGGATGCACGACTGCGAAGTGGGGTAAGTAGAATGTTCTTCCTTTAGTTGATGTTTTCGTAGCTTTCTCCGCGTAACCCTTTTCAATAAGACTCTGGATCTGCTTTTCGTAGTCTTCTTTAGCTTCTTGGTCTCGATCCAACTTCTTTTCAATGTTGATCAGGCGTCGATTTGCTAGATTGTAGTTGTTGGGCAGAGTTTCATCTTCTTTTTTCCACAGAAGTCCTGTTTCATATTGACCGCTTGACAGTTTCCTTGTAGTTTTCTCGAGAACTTCTAATGCTCTTCTGTCGCTGTCATTGGTTGGCGACCGATTTTGAATACCGAGAGATTCCAATTGAAAATGTTCTCGGACGATTTCTTCAATACTTTCTTCTTCAGTGGTCGATCTGCCGTAGTGAGTAAAGTTTACTAAGGCAGTCGCCCCTGTTTCGCATCCGTGTAACACCCACCCTAGGTAAGTGAGGGAAGCTACAGGATCGGATGGTTTGCCCTTCTTCAGTCTTCTTGTCACTATCAGCCCCCAGTTGTCTTGACCTATCAGCAGCTTGGGTCTATCGGTGACGTAGAGGAGTTGACTTTCGATTGCCCTTAGATGTTCGCAGTTTCTCACAGTGTCCTTGTTTATACATTGCTCGGACAGCTTCAGGTCGTCGATAGTTCTTGCTATGATAGATCTCTTCTGTCTTTTGTGAGCCCCTTTTATTTTGAACTCGATCTTCTGAGAGCTATCTTTTCTTAGCACCTTCCCGCCGACTGTTTCGATTGTGAGTTTTTCTTGCTTCCCTTCGAGTCCAATCTTCTCAGCAACTGATGCGTCTAATAGTGTGACTGTAGAGCCCTCGTCCAATAATGCAAGGACTCGGACTTGGCCTTTCGGACCATAGAGGTCCACTGGGATGATCTTCAGGTATGCCTTTTCTTCTCCTCTTGCGTTGTGGATTGAAGCAACCTTTTCTTCTGACGTGCTGCCTTTGTCTTCTTTTTCAACTGGAACTGGTGGTTTGTCAGAGTGCAGGATTGTATGATGCCATCTTTTGCACACCTTGCAGACTGGAGCTTTGCAGTTGATTCTTGAGTGCTTGAACCGAAGGCATTTGAAGCATATCCTAGCCTTCTTGATCATATCCCATTTTTCATTTAGGCTAGCTTCCTTAAACTGCTTGCATTCTAGTGGGAAATGCTCTTCTTCGCAGAATGGACATGACTTCTTGTAGTTTTCTTTCGATGTTTCTTGCACTGAATGTACGGGTCTTCTTATTCCCTTCTTTTGCTCCGAGGGCACTTCAGGTGGAGCAAAGTCCCCACACATATCGGCTTCTGTTTCTAAAAACGCTTCGACAAGGAGTAGTTCTTGCATGTCTTCTTCTCTTCTGCTTCTGTGATAGGCAAACCAACGAAACTTCATAGATGTTGGCATTTTTTCGACGATAATTCTCAGCGTTTCAGGAGAACTGAGATATTGTGGTTTCTTTAAGGCTTTGATTGTCTCGACGGCGTTCTTCACTTTGCTTGCGAATACGCATATGTCGGTTGGGGTTTCGCCGACTTTTGACAGGTTCTTCATCTTCTCTAGTTCAGCTAATGCCAGCGCTCCAGGTCTTCCGAATCTTGCTTCCAGACCTTTGATTACTTCACGAGGGTCTTCGGCAGTGAACAGCAGGCTTTGGACGGCTTCTCTAGCTTTTCCTTGGATTGCTATTCTTAGGCGCGCTAAGTTCTGGTTGTTGCTGAACGAAGCGGCCATATCTTCGTATGATCTCTTAAAAGCCAACCATTCTTCACAGGTCCCGCTGAAGTGAGGGAGTTCGACGTGCTTCGATGAAACGGTGTCACGTGACTTCTCGGATAGCTTGACTATGACTGAAGCCAACTCCTGCATGTCGCTCTTCTTTTCTTCTGTCTCAGTCGGCCTCTGATTCTTGTTAGGTCGGTCCCCGGTTGTAATGAACCAGTGTTCGACCTCTTGAGTTCGTTCATACAGCTCTTCTTGTCCGGCACCATCTTCTTCTTCTGATTCTGCAGTCAGAAGTTCTAGTTCGGCTTGAGCAACTTTTGATCGTGCTTCGGCCAGTTGTAGTTCCCTTAGTGCCAAGGTCATTCTTGCTTGCGCTTCTGCTCTCTTCCTATGCGACGAGCGAACAGAATGGTAGTCTAGATCGCGGGTCGACTTCTTAGGGTGAGGCCGCTGCAGACTCTCTTCTCTGGACGTTGGTATGCTTCCATCGTTCAGACGCATTTTCACTGCGACACTTCTTTCTTGAATCTGCGGCGTTGAATGACTCTCTTCTAGGTTAACGGGAATCGACGCTTCACTGGTGCGGGTCGGGGGCGTGGTATGAGTCACTTCCCCCAATGTTGATTCCTTTCCGGCGCTGTCCTTGGGATGAAGTTCGGGTTGTTGAAGTTCTTGTACGCTGCTCGGCGGCGATCTTCTTGTGAGCGTCGATCGGTTAGAAATCGACGTGTTCGTAGTCGCCGCGCTTGTAGCTTCACTCGGCGTATTCATACTCCAGTCCGTCGAACTGGTACCCGTGGTACCCGAAGTAGCGTTACTTTCACTCGTAGTTGTAGTCTTCGACTGCACTGATCTTGACCTTGTATTCGTAGGCATCTTCCCAGTTTTCTTGAACCCAATCCGGCTTTCGAAGGACCAATTGTTGCGCTCGTGAGAGAGTTTGTTGTGATGTTGAGTGGAGCGGGTTTGCTGGCGGGATGTCGACTGGAGAGTGTGCAGTGGAGGGTGAAATAATGACACTTCTTCGGAGTATTTCTTCTAGTTTATTCTTCAGGTTTCTTACTTAAGTCGCAGTCGGATTCGGAATGCTTTTCCACCGAAAATGTTCCCATATTTATATTCTAATTGCTAAAGGCGCTGACCAATCACGATCCCATAGTCTGCGCATGCGCACATGCCTTTTAGTGCATTTACGCGGGAAAAGGTAACCTTACTGCTGGTGGGAACGCGGGAAAATTAGCCTTACTTGTTTTTTAGTGGTAAAACATCCCTCACATGGTTTTTCTTATGTTCCTAATCTTAGGACTAACTTATTTTACATAACAAAACAAAGACAATATATAAAAACCTTAATTTACACCTTAAAATTACAAAAATACTGAAACGGCTCTCGTTATGGTAATGTTCCATGGTACCTGACCTTACAATACTTAAACCTACGACTAGCGCCGCTAGGCGGCAGGAATGCACAACACTTAACATTACGCCTGTAATCCTTAGGGGGTTAAGCTGCGAAACGGCTCCCGTCATGGTAACGTTCCGTAGTACTTAACCTACAGCTAGCGCCGCCAGGCGGTAGGAATGCACAACACTTATAACATCGTACCCGAAGGGTTTAAGCAGAGCTGTAGCTAATTTAAGAAACACTTAAAAACATCGTAATAATAACTAAATCTATCCTAATCGAAATGACATCACAGTATTTACGTATCGTCGCTAACACTAGCTGTTGCCTGCGACTTTGTTCACATGGTAATTTTAATAAGCATGTGTGATTAAGTATTCCAAGTGTCATTCAAGACAATATTGTAGCTCTGTGCCAAAACTCATGCTTTCTGTGTATGCCTGAGAACTGGAAGTCAGGCTCAGTTGGTGAATGAAACGAGCCTGACTGCCAACCCTCGTCTGATTGTTTGGTTCTATTAATTCCTTTTATTTATTTATTTTTTTGGCGGTTGGAAAATCATCAAACTACCCCTCCCGCTCTTGGGCAGAGTGAAAGGGAGTGTCAGACTTCTACCGACTAAAAACCACCCATGTTCCTTCTTAGCCCTCTATGTCGAGGCCGCGATAACTAGTGTACAACCCGCGGCCCATTATATCATTTCCTCTCAACGTTTTCCTTGGCTGTTTACACAGCCGTAGTAGTGGAATAATTACGAATTAATTAGAATTACACAAAGTAAAACTAAAAGTGTGTTTTTAATTTTTTTTTTTACAGTTTGTAACTGATGACAGGAGACCGGTAATGGCTTGTTTTGTCTGCTGTTCTCAACTGAAGAAGTTCTACAGATTACTGAATAAATGTCTGAAAGCTGAAGAGTTGTTTGCTCAGATATTGAATGAGGAGTATGAGGTGAGGTAACTGATCTTTTATCCGCACTTAGCCTCTTTTGGTTGATTCATTGATTGATTGATTCATTTATTTGCCTGAACAAATCAATCAATCAAATCAAAAACATCATTTATTTCAAGTAGGCCAGTTACAGGCTCTTTTGAATAGTCGAACAAATACTAAATTTTAATAAGCTAATAAACTAAGCTACAGTCCCACTCACAAGGCATAATAACTGTGAGTGTACTGTAGTTGCCGATTCCAAAGCGTTGATCTCATGAGAAGAATGGCAGGAAACTTCATGGACACTCTTTTAAATCATAATATTGTTACATCATTCATGTTGAGATGGTATATTATTATGTGAGAACGATGTAGCAAGCTGTGTGAGATAAGTGTCCACAGTTAAGCCGATTAAAAATAATACCATGTAATGATTGGGCCATTGTTTTCGTCAATGAGATGAGGTATTCTTAATAATAAAACTTACAAATGTTTGTCAAAGAATGAGGTGGAGGTGGTATTCTTTAACAAACATTCGTTAGTTTAGTTATTATCACTAGGTTTTACACACAACTTTCATCCGTGTGAAATTATTATTATAAAAATATTACTTACCTATTTGAATTGGATTCTGTTAACAATTTCAAGGGTTTTAATTTTTTTTAAACTTTGCGAGGACACCTAATCCTTTCCTAAAATAAAAGTATCCTAACTGCCGCACTCAGAGATATTTAATGATTACTTAAGCCGATTTGACATACTTTTGTATGACGAAACTGTCAAAGCCTTTACTAAGTGATGGCCTAAGTAATCATTAAAGCTCTCTGAGTGCGGCAGTTAGTTACTCTTTATGACTTTGTTTTAAAATACTTTAATATGTTATGTGTTGAATAGAAAACTGTTGTTCTGAAATAGGGATGTTTATTGACAAAAAAAGGGATTCAAATTAGTCCGTCTGTTAGATTATCGAAAAATATTGGATACGGTATTTTTATTTTTATCAAGTCAATAAAAATTGACGAAGATAAAACGCGTCTAAGATTTTGTGGGTTATTGTGACGTCACTAATGTGTTAGAATATGACGTCACACGAGTATTCAAAGCACTGTATCGTCTTCATTGTTTGTTTACGTGAAAAAAGAAAAAATACGTGTTGAATATTTTTTGGATATCTATCTGACGAACTAATTTGTATTTTTTTTGTTAACTACCCTATTACAAACAGACACTTGAATATTAAAGTAATGCCCTTGTGATCATCAACATAATTATTTGACCTAATACTGTAATCATCTCTCCTAATACTGTAATCATCTCTCCTAATACTGTAATCATCTCTCCTAATACTGTAATCATCTCTCCTAATACTGTAATCATCTCTCATAATACTGTAATAATCCATTTACAGCAAAAGCCATTAATAAAACAAGACAACTTGGACTTTCTTCACGGGTTTATTAAAACTCCAATACAGAGCATAAACATAGTAGAAGTCCAAACAGAAAGTGTGGTTGTCAAACAAGAATTACCAGATGTTTGTGAGGAACCAAATGATATTCTTGTGCCAAAAGAGGAATATCCAAGTGATGATGGTATGTTTTAAGAAGATTTAAAATAGCCTAAACTAATATAAACGTAGCATGCGGCTCGACGGTAACGTCGTAGAACAGTCCTGCAGGGCTATTGGGTATCTTTTAAATGACAGTTGCTATCATATTTTCTATGGATTAACTGTCAAATTGGTTATGGTTTAGTACAAAATGGAATCATTTGACAGTAATTGATAGGCACTATAGGTTAGCCACTGTCATTTAAAAGATACGCAATAGCCCTGCTCAACTAGCTCTTGAGGCAAGCAGACGGTCCCTTCTAGTTGCACACTACTTACTGTATTGAGAGGTTTTAATCTAAGCCTCAAAAGCCCACAAGGGAGTGAACACCACATTATGTATATGACGACGCCAGCGATGGCGGAGCGATAGGGTCGTCACCATCTTGGTTCGGTGGTAGAGGGTTCATTTTGTAGGTGTCGTAGAACTATGACACAACTTGTAAATATAACCTCAGTTTTAATCAGATACTAATAATCTAAAAGTAACACACTTAATAAACAATATCAAGTGGCAATAATAATTTTACTAGGCAAACCGACAGTTTCGTTTTGGAGAAGTGACTCGGTCGGTGTCTCGATGCGAAGTGACCGTTCGACAATCCCCACTCACCAAAACGACTCTGTCCACGTGCCGCCATTACAAAAAAAAACGTCACGGCGTTTGCCCCTCTACTACAGTAATCAATTTAGCAACTTTTATTAGAACGATATCGTACCTTTAGAACGAAAACGACACAATTAAAAAAAAACTAAAATTGAGTTATCGTCATAAAATGACTCAAAAACGAAATTCTGAATCTAACAATAGTTCAAACAAAGCCATATTCGAGCGGGAACAGGACAAAGCCGTTATATCGGTCTCTTTCTTACGCGGCGATATGCGGGTCAGAGTCGGGGGGGTAACGACTAGTGGTGTTCAAAGTTGCTTTAAGGCAATCACTTGCTTAATGCTTAATGATTTATATATTAAGCACGTGGTAGACAGGCGCCTTTTTTTGTGTAATTTATTTCCAAACCACTGCTTTCAAAACGATGAAGGGAGACATAGTGAGGAAACCGGCATGTGTTAGAACCAAAATAAAACCAACAAGAACAACCAAGACATGTGGCATATACCTACCCGCAATGGGCCCGCGTGGTGGATTATAGCCCATCTCTCTTCTAGAGAGGATGCCTGAATCTCTGCAGTGGGAACATAATTGTCTGATAATGATTTGACCATCACCTTGGGCCCTCTCAGAATACCAGCGCTATAACTTATTTTTTTTTTAATGTTGTTTTTGTTTTAACGGTCTTTTCAGCACATGCATATATTTGAATAAAGAATTCAAGCCACAGTTCCCTCTGAAATTAAAATGCATAAAAATGTGAATAATTACCATAGGTATAGTTCGTGTCAAATAACTGTGCCCCTCTGAAGTTGCCTACGAGTAGTGGTGTTCAAAGTTGCTTTAAGGCAATCACTTGCTTAATGCTTAATGATTTATATTTTATACAAGCTTTTTTATATGCTTTATTAAAACAAGCTTTTTAAACGCGTAGGCATATGCAATACATGCATGCATGAGTGCGATGTAAAAGCAATAAGCAAATAGCAACTTTTGAGACCATGATAGCATTTGCTTTATGTTATGTGTATTAAGCACGGTGCTTTATTTTGCCATAATTATGATATATTAACCACCACTAGTAACGACGTAGTTAGTGTTGTGTTCGCATAGCTAAGGGAAAGACGTCACGCAGTCAGCCGGGTAGTGACCCAAAGCACAATACGTCGTTATCATTCCGAAACGATTTGCTATTTATTAGCATAAAACAGACCTAAGTCGGAAAACGTAAAAAAATACATAGTGTTAAAAACAAAAAAGGCGTAACTCATAAAATTTCACATTTACGAATTTCTTTTCGGTCAAAAAAAGTCGCAACTCCTAAACAGTCAAATTTATATAATTTTACTCGGTCTAAAAATGACTGATAAAATTTGAAAACCTTTTTTTCAATATAATTCCTCTTATAAAGTTCGTTTTGTATGACAAAATGAAAGCTGAAAGACTTATTTATAATTTGGGGTACAAACATAGTCACTGACGTAAAAAATCACGAAGTAATAGACGAAAGATTGCGGAGGTGTCAGAATTTTAAAACTTGTTTTGCTATTTCCCAAAAAGTTACTTTTTTTAGATACGTCGTTTTCATCCTAAAGGTGCGATATCGTTCTCCACGACATATATAAAAATCAAGTAACCTCATTTAGCACACAAGGTGGCATGTAGAATGCGGATTCTGCAATCATTTTACCAATAGTTGTTACGGACTACGGTTAATGGACTATTAGTAAAGAGCCTCGACCAGCACCTAAGGAGGTTCTCATTGCACAGCTGAGTCAAGGGCTGGATTCGGAAAGCAAAAACTTCTAGATACGGCACACATAGTATGGATGAGGTTCCTCTAACGGCCGAATACTGAAACGCCACTCAAATATAAGTAACGCTCAAATCTAGTGCTGTCTCGGTCGCTCTATGCTGAAGTAACAGAGACAGAACGAGATTTAAGAGGAGGCTCCCTAAATTTTATGTTAATTTGCATTAATATTCTGAAACAGTCGTACATACAATCAAAATGGAACTTTAGTATATGATTCATTGGATCTTTTTCTTTCCATGTACAGGACAGTTACGTAATTGTAGCATATTCGCTCGATTCATTTTTTATTCGAAAATCATGTCTTTTTTAACGATTATTACATTTTTCCTCAAGATTGCTCAGCCTTTATGTCTAAAATAAATGTTCACTGTAAGAAAATATAGTTTACTATCCAGCCACAAGATATTTTTTCTCCAGATCAATTACTACTTTAGTTATAAACGAAATAAGAATTAATACTTACGACATTTAGTTTCGTGCTCGAACGCGATCAAAGAGCGCACGCGGTATTCGACTTTATTACTGATGTGCTAGCGTCTAGCACATCGCGCGGAGTGGCGGGGTGCATGGGGCGGAGCTTGCGTGGAAATTATTTTAGAGTGCCTGGTCTTAAGGTGAAAGCGTCAGGATAGCCGCGAAATTCAAATTTTCTTACGTTTTTTGCAATACGACTTTTTCGAGGTCAAAGTCATTCCTCGAATTATATGAACTTGGAGGGTTGTATTGATGATTTTGATGATTATAATTCTGTAACTACATACGTCTTACACTCGCGTCCAACATTTCAATCAACATACAACCTAGCACTGGCCTGCAAATTGCAAAAAACGTAAGAAAATTTGAATTTCGCGGCTATCCTGACGCTTTCACCTTAAGGACAACTTAAAATTGAGTAGCGTTTCAGTATTCGGCCGTAAGTCTCAGAAACTGGTTGGTTTTGGTGTAATAGATTGTTACCTATGTTTTGTTAATAATGATTGTAGACAATATAATTATCAGATGTCCGTGTTTACATCTTTTTGGGGCTGACTATAGTACACACAAGCTTGTAAAAGGTCCATTTTAAACACAACAAATAGTTTGTAAGTACTTACATATTTATATTAAAGTTCTGTTTTATTTTATTTGAATAGATTTACAAAACAATTGTCTGGACTGTCTCGAAATAGTATATATGCCACCAAACCAGCCCGAATCACATTCGGAAAATGACGTAGCTTTAATCGAGGTAAAAATTGAAGTGGAAGAAGAAGAGGAAGAAGAATATGAACAAAAACCTAAGAAGACAAAGAGTAAGTATTTGTTTGTTTGTTAATAACTCGACTACAGGCGGTGGGCTGGCATTTATTAGTTTACCCATACCTGCAGGGCTATTGCTTATCTTGTAAATGACAGTGGCTAACATAAAGCCTCCATCATTTATCAATGAACTATCAAATGGTTCCATTTTGTACTAAACCATAACCAATAGGGATGGGTCTAAAATTAATAAGCTGCTAAAATTGTTAACTGACTTAAAAAAAATATGAATCTAATTAGTCCGTCTGTTAGATTATCAAAAAATATTGGATACGTATTTTTTGTCTTATCAAATCAATAAAAATTGACGAAGATAAAACGCGTCAAAGATTTGAGTGGGGGAGTTGTGACGTCACTCACCGGTAAAGAATGTCATACTAAAATTTTGGAAAATGACGTCACACTAGTTTTCAAAGCACTGTATCGCCTTTATTGTTTGTTTACGTGAAAAAAAGAAAAATACGTGCCCTATATTGGAAATCTATCTGACGGACTATTAGATTTTTTTTGTTTTTTATTCTTCAAATCGCCTTTGGTCCATAACCTGTTGTCACTGACTCCTAGTGCGGATACTATCTGTGTCGTCCTTGGGTAGAATCTTCAGTATTTATCCCTGACTTTTGACACGATTACTTCTGAAAGGATAAATAAAAAAACACTACCAATTAAACACATGAAATAACTTTATTAAGAGGGCCCTTCTCGGTCCGTCTATCGTCAATACGACCATGGATGAAAAGCTTGTTTCAACCAGCGCAATTTTAGAAAGAGAGGAAAAGCAAAAAGAGAGAGATAGCGCCTTAGCGGTCGGTTGGCATTATGTAACGTTCGTGAAGTGAGAACGTGGATAACATTATACACAAGATGTTCGAGAAAATGGTGGTTTTTTGTTTGTTGTTATGCATAGGTGTACCTACTAGTACACTCACATAACGCTAGTTACATTTACCGGGTACAAATCCAAAATCACTTTTTCTGACCCGGGAATCCAAAATAATAACCCCATGATCAACAGCCGCGCTTGTGACCACTGTCTACATCAACGAAGCATTCTATCTTTGCGACACTGCTTTTCGGTGTGAATGTGTGATAAAGCTTTTTACCCAACTACGGCGAAGCTAAAAGGAAGGGTAATGATTTTGGAAGTCTATGTATGTTCCACCATAGCTCCTAATCTACTGAACGGATTTTAATAAATAAGGTGTCAATAGATTCGTAATTCGGGTGACATAGGCTATATAAATTTTATTAATTTTTTTTTATGACAACATTTAAATTGGAAATTCAAACCTTGAAAAAAAAATTAATTGAGATTATCATAACATGTTTGGAAGAAAATATATTTATTAAATGAAAAGTCTTGGCGAGCACATTACAAATATGTATATTATATTATAGTTTGAGTCAACATAAAGGGTGTTAAAGTACCCTTAACGCAAACGAATGGCACTTGTTCTCCCCACTATTGCGATCATTCTTTTGTTCTAGACCATACCTGGGAACCCTCTAGTTACGAAGATATTGTGGGTCAAAGTTCTAAATTTATCACAGCTGTTGGTGAAAATACTAGTTTTTCAGATTATAACTTTACTAACATTACCTCCGTGACCCGTTTACTATTCAAAGCATTCACTGACACAATGTTTTAAGAGTGCTACATTAAGTTTTACAGTAAAATATTTTTGACCCCCAAACAAAATGTCGACCCAGCAAAATTTTTGCGTAGGGGTACTTAGTTTGATGTACAGAATGCTTGGTTGACGGCTGTGTGAAGGGTTAATTTACACCCTGTATAAGTTTTTGATATAAATGATTGATTTTTATAAAACCCTACATAAAGGTACAAAATTGAATACGATTTTGTATTGTACTAACCATATTGAAACTCGCAGGTGCGCCGGACGAGGGGAAACCAAGACTCAAAGGAACAATTACAGCGAAGCAAGAGAACATCGAATTACCTGACTCAATAATGATTAAGAAAACCGAAAAGCCTTTAAATGAAATAAAATCAAGAGTTCATAACAATATCAATAGTACTGCTGTAGATACGGGTTGCACTAGTAAAAGTAACAAACATCTAATATATAATAAATGTACGAACGAAGGCATTGGTGATATAAATAAGGAAGATAAATTATCTGTTGAAGAAAACCCTTTCAAATGTAATATATGCCAGAAATTTTATAAGTCCAATTATCTCTTAAATAGACACATGCAGCAACATAATGAAAAACATTTTAAATGTGACATTTGTAACAGAAGTTTCCACCGAAACAGCCATTTAATTAACCATGTTCGAATACACACTGGTGAGAAACCTTTTACGTGTGAGATATGTGACCGAAGTTTTAAACAAAAGACAGGTTTAACAACACATTTGCGAACCCACTCTTCAGAAAAACCTTTTAAATGTGACATATGTCACAGTAGTTTTAGACAAAGAGGTAATTTGACAATGCATATGCGAGTTCACTCTGGTGAAAAACCTTTTAAATGTGACATATGTAACAGTAGTTTTCACCAAAACTCTCATTTAGTACAACATGTGCGAATACACACTGGTGAAAAACCTTATAGATGTGACATATGTCAACGTACATTCAGACATACGTCAAGTTTATCAAAACATGTGCGAACTCACTCTGTTGAAACACCACAGATTTAGATAGACCTAGACTAGATAATGCAAGTATCACGATCTGTATGAAACTAAGTGTGCCATTTTTTACCCAACTGCGGCGAAGCCTAAAAGGAGGGTTATGTGTTTGGCGTGTATGTATGTATGTCCTTTTCTTTGTTAACTCATAACTCCTAAACCAGACCTAAACGTATGAAGGGATTTGAATAAAATATACGTCGTTAGATTCGTCTTGATAGCGCGAGTGTCACAGGCTACATTAAAATTTATAAACAAAGAAAAATTGCGAATTTTGGGGGCCATAACGCGGATTTGAAAAAAAAACAACTTTTCCATTACCATCGAGTAGGGTATCAAAATAAAGGGTTTTAAAAGGAGATTTCATAAATATATGACAGTTATATGTTTATAGGAAATTCAAAGTCACAAAACCTATAAACAAACACAAAAGTTAAATCATCTGCGAATAATTGAAAATCAAGAAACAAGGACATTTTAAATTAAACAAAACTTGGAAGCAGGCGGGGTTCATTTGAATATTAAATTATGAAATGAAAATAGAATGGACCCCGCCTGCTACCAACTTTTGTTTATTTTAAAATGTGCTTGTTTTTAGATTTTCAGTTTTTTCAGTCTAGTTTTTTAGTTTTAACTACTTTTTTACTACCTATTATGACGTCACAGGCACTATAAATCGAAAAATCTAATCGATTCAAAGAAGCCGCCTCCTTCGCCCTAACCCCTGCCTTTCGCCCCAGCGCCGACGTCCGACTAGGCTAGTCGGTCGTCGCTATACACCGATGCAAACTGAGCGCGAAAGTGGACACTTACGATTTTTGTACGTAAGCTAAGTACGAAAAGTGGCACGCGAAGTAGTTGCTCTTGCGTTATTTAGAGGTCTATCTATGTCTGTGGTAGAAAAGCATATTTTTCTTACAAGATTTTGTTTAACTTGCAATGTATGACATACAGATGATCTGATGATAGAACTGGAAGGTGGGAAATGGTCATAGGAACTCTACTAATACTAATTTGAACTCTTTAGATTTGTATTGATGAGTACTTTGCCTTTAGAAGGTATTCAGGGTCTGATGAGCTGGACGGTGGACATAGGAACTCCGTAATAAAAACAACGCAACTTTATCAACTTTGGGCTCGTATGATTCGCCTTGACGAGTTCTTTGTCTCCAGAAGGTATCCAAGTCCTGGTGATGGAGCTGGAAGGTGGCATAGGAACTTCGTCATAAAACGACATAATAAAAAAAACTTGTCGCGAGGATTTACATGTGTAGACAAACAAGTAAATTAAATAACTTAACCGACTGAATTTAATTTTTAAAATCGCCTAATTAAAATTAAAATTTAAATAATTTATATTGTTATTTTTTTAAAGTTATTGCAAATAATTTTATTTCAAATAAAATTTAAGTAAAAGAAAGCACATAATCTTGCGACAAGCTTTTATATCATACTAGCTGTTGCTAGCGACTTCGTTCGCGTAAATTTTTTTTTATCTTTTTTTTTTCATAAAAAGTATCTTCTAATACCTTCAACAATATATGTGTACAAAGTTTCATGATGACCGGTTAAGTAGTTTTCGCGTGAAAGCTTAACAAACAAACTTACATTCACATTCTTATAATATTAGTAGAGATAAATTGTGTAATGACATTATATGTTAATAGTAAAAGTTTTAATGATAATGTTTATTTTATAATTTTAGGCCATTTCAATATAAGCTTGATTTTCAAAAGTTGTTTGTCTTTATTCTATTGAATAACATTAGAGGTGTTTATGCGCGGCCGCGGGTAGTCCAACGGCCGCGGGTAGTCCAACGGTTATCGCGGCCTCGACATAGAGGGCGAAGAAGGAACATGGGTGGTTTTTAGTCAGTAGAAGTCTGACACTCCCTTTCGCTCTGCCCAAGAGCGGGAGGGGTTATTCGATGATTTTACACCCACCAAAAAAAAAAAAAAAGGAGTTTATGCGCAGGCTTGGGGACGTAATACTGTCACGCATTGTTGTAAGTATACAAAACCATATTTGCATATTTTGAAAAGGGTACTTGACAAAACAAGTCTAAAAGTCCGTCACATAGATTTCCAAAAAATATTGGATATACATTTTTTCTTTTTCACGTAAACAAAAATTGAAGACGATACAGTGCTTAGAAAACAAATCGCACTACGTGGTTATAATGTCGAATGACGCATTTTATCTTCGCAAATTTTTATTAGTTTGATAAAACAAAAAACACGTATCCAATATTTTTTTATAATCTAACTGACGGACTAAAACGTATTTTTTTTTAGTCACGAAACATGCCTAATATTTGAGTATTCACCATCACCACCAAATTATCAGGAACGTATATTTCATACTTACATATGTTTTTTTTATTTAGCCGTTTTTGTCCCACTCCTGAGCAAAGGTCTCCCCATTTGGCTGCGGGATGTTTTAAGAGATACCGTGACCTCGACATAAAGGGCTAAGAAGGAACAAGGGTGGTTTTTAATCAGTAGAAGTCTAACAGTCCCTTTCGCTCTGCCCAAGGGCGGGAGGGGTTATGTGATGATTTTCCACCCGCCAAATAAAAAAAAGGCCTCCCATTCCTTCCACTTCTTACGATGTTGTGCTTCTTCTCGCCAAAGGCACGGTGACAAAGTCATCCAAGGCGTCCCGCCATCTTCTCGATGTACCGCGACCCCGTCTAGCTGCCGAGTAAAGCCCGTCAGACGCGTGGTCGTTGACGTCCAGCAGGCGCACGGCCACGCGGTCAGTGCAGTGCACGCCAGCGCGTGGTCGTTGACGTCCAGCAGGCACACGGTCACGCGCGCTGTGCACGCCAGCGCGCCGTCCGACGTGGCTGGCGGCCGCCTCGCGGCCCGTCGTCACTCTCTCACTCAATATTATGAACACCTGCATTGCCTGGTGCGATCTACTGCGGTGACGACACACGAGACTCATGTTACAAGTAAAATTTAAAAAACAACCGGTGAAATCGAGAGAACCACAAAATAAATAAATACAAAAGTTTGCGAGGTTGTATTGATGTCTAAGTGATAGGTACGGTATGAAGGGGTAAGCACATTTGAATCACTAAAAAGTGAAAATTATAAACTTTTTAACAAAAAATAGAACACCAGAAGCTAATTTTTCTTTTTACTTTTTTGTATTTTATTTTATGTCGAAGTCGGTTTTATTTTTAGTTAAAAACTTTTTAACATTCACTTGAACAAAAGATGAAGACGATACAGTGCTTCGAAAAGTCGTGTCAAGTCGTGTGACGTCACAAGGTTAGTTCTTTATTACCCACAAAGTGACGTCAAATTTTTTTTAGCATTGGCTATCTTAGTAACTCCTGACAAGGCACAATTTCGTACAGTAGGTTAGAAGACCTCTTACTTTCAAACTGGGGGCTAACTTTTAGTAGCTCACTACGCTGATTCTTGAACCCTGTCTCATCTCATTATACAAAACCTAAAGACTCCTAAAGATGTCACTGGCTATCATATTGTCCATGGATTAACTGTCAAATTGGTTATGGTTTAGTCATAGACATTATAAGTGAACTGGAAATACCTACAAAAAAAAGGTAAATAATAAATAAAATAAATATCCTTGGACATTTCACACAACGCCATCTAGTCCCAAGCTAAGCAACCTAATGCTTGTGTTATGGTAACGAGATGGCTGATAAACTACTTAAATACATTTTTTTTTTTTTTTTGTAAATACATACATATTATAGATAGAAAAACACCCAGACTCGGAACAAATACTTGTAGGTCGTACAAATATTTGTTCCGTGCGGGAATCGAACCCGCGACATGCTGCGCAGCAGTCAATCGCTCAACCACTGCGCCAACCGTGTCGTCAAAAGGAGCATACCTACAACCAAGAAGTGAACATAAAATGGCTGCCAATGCTACGGTTGTGTCAATCATGGAACATAGTGTTACTGTAACGAGTATCGATACAAGTACTACTTAATAGTATTACGAGTATTATTAGATATCACGGTTGAATTATATTTAACAGTCCGTTGTAACAAAAAAACATGATTAAATTTACTTGAATTTACTTAGTCTTTCTACCTCTATGGGTTTAGTACAGAATGGAACCATTTGACAGTTAATTGATGGACACAATACATAGAGGTAGAAAGACTATAGAGGCGCTGCAACACTATAGATTTGTGGCGACAGCGCAATCTATCGCAAGAGATGCGAACTACATTGACGATTCCTGCATCGCGCTATCAAAGTTATCCGCCACATTAGCGATAGAAAATCCCGAAATATGTATCGGGCAATTAGCCCACCAGACACAACACCCGTCTGGTCGGAGGATCCTCCCTTTTCTGTGGGGGATGAGGAACAGATTATTTGCTTAGACAAATATGAGTGAAATAGGGTACAGAATGTGAAATATCGTTCGTATTTTGTTTCGTTCTTTCTAGTGCAGTAATCATATTTGATGAAAGAGACAACAATATTTCAGTTGTTGCTCATAATGGCAACATTTGATGCGCGCGCGATTCCGAGATGTTTTAACAATTGAAAGAATCGGAGTCGTTAAAATAAACCATCGAGCAAACATCGACTCGCCGTTCTACAACACAATCGAGAATTTTTCGATTGTTTCGAGTCAATGGAATCGACCGTTGTTTTTCGACTGTTCGAATCAGTCACCACTCTTACTCACCGAGTCTCGCTCGGTCACCGAGGTCAGTCGATTGCATGCATCAAGCCTATGCTTGAGTCGAGCGAGCCGCGTTTACTTTGTGAATGTTTACCAGTTTACCTATACTTGCGATTACTTTGCACTGTTTTATTTCTAACTAAATAGTTTTTAATTTAATTAAAATGCCACGTTTTAAAAGATCAATGTGTTTTGGTTTTGTGATTGTTATTTCATTAAGATTGTTAATTATCCCGTGCCAGACTGATTTTACCTTTAATTTTAAATAGGTAGATAACTAAAAACATTAAAAAACTATGCTACTTAAATATCTAATTAATAAAAAAAAAACAGATTAATTCAGAACCCTCGATATGTTTTATTTAATTCACGATTCCTTCTATCTTGTTATTCGTACGTAAGTTAACTACTTACATGTTATTCCCGTCGCGGTTTTGATTATTATCGATTGCTCTTGTTGAAAGAATTAGTTTAGATTCGCAATCACAACGCAAGTCAAGAACTCGTGAAACAAAACCATCGAGGAATAACTCTCGTATGAACGCGCCATGCGCCAGTCGCATTAACAGCTTAAACAGACCGAGTCGGACTCGATTCCAAGTCGAAACAATCGAGAGCCATCGAGATGTTTAAACAATCGAAACTTGACGTAAAAGTCTGTGATGTCAATTGTCAATTCAAGTCAATTGTCAAGCCTAACCTCTTTGTGATTTGCAATGTTTTTATACCGGTATTTGCTTGCATTCACGAAAATCTCATTAATTACATATTTTTTATATTAACTTAAAGCGCTGCCAGTTATTTGTTCGCAGCAGTGATATATATTCAGTAACAAAATGGAAAAACTGCCAATGTGTAGGATATGTTTAGCTGAAAATGTTCCCATGTATGTGATCCTCAACAAAAACATGCATGAACTATATAAGAAGCTGACTAATAGTCCAGTAAGTTGATACTTTAATCTATACAAATAAAAATCAATGCCACTTTTCGTTGTAATTTTATAACTCAAAAACGGGCTCGCCTATCCAAACCAAATGTTTGGTCTTTGTTTGGATTATTCAGTAGATGATTTATGTGAAGTTTGCACAAAATCGGTCGAGCGGTCCGCGGGATTAAGTCTGTCAGTTAGATTGCTGAAAAATATCACACACATGTATTTGTTTTAGCTTATTAATAAAATTGATGAAGATAAAACGCGTCAAAGATCATGAGTGGGGGCTTGTGATGTCACTACATGGTAAAATATGTACTGCAATGTGACATCACACAGCTTTTCGAAGCACTGTATCGTCTTCAATTGTGTTTATGTAAAATAAGAAATAATATATGCATCCAATATTTCTTCCAAATCATTCTGACAGACTTATTTGATTTAGGAAATCATGTCCATCCAATAAAACTGGTCAATAATTTCTAACATTATATTAATACATTCACAATATAAATAACATCTACTTAGTTTAGTTTAACTGGGCTTTTATCCGCACTTAGCCCCTTGATTGGGCCATTGTGCGTGATGTTTAGCGAATACCTACTCCAACCAACATAGGTTGTCCCAAAATTGTAGCAGCCTTCCCAGACTACTGCAGGCTTCCGGGAGAGTTAATGGTAATCGTAGAGTTTGTGCCCGGTGATCTACCACCCTCCTGCACTCTAGGAGTACGTGCCGTGGCGTTTCTTTCCCCTCCATGCATCCTCTACACAGTGGGCTATCTGTTACACCTATGTTATGTAGCATGTTAGTATAACATCTACTTATCAAAACTTACTCATACAAAATCACGGATATCAGCGAAACCTCCACTCCAATCCACTCCAGTTTAATAATAATAAGCCTTTATTTCTCATCTCACAATATTTACAATTTTTATATTAAGTACAGCTTTTTTTTTTTTTTTTTTTTTTTAAATGCAATAAGTGTTAGTTGTGTTAGTGTTCGTCTTATTCTAGTTAGTAGTGTTAGGTATTTGTTTGGGTATCTTTTGGAGATGTAGTCCCATATCGGGTAAAGGCCTCCTCCATCCGCTTTTACATTAAATGTGCATATTTGTAGAAATTCACTTTTTGTCTTCCTCCACTCCAGTTTACATCTATCTAACTCAATACCTTTTTACAACTCATCTGCCTACTTTACTTTTCTACAATAACTTCTGCCTCATTAATTTGAAACCAAACAGAAACATCTTTTTAAGTACTATAGACTTTAACCTGCCAGTAATTCATTGACAATAAAGTTATATCAACACTACTCTATTTAGATTGCCATCAACAGCAGGTTAAGAACAAGACCGTGTATTTGTAAGATTGGAAGTATTTTATTTATTTAATCAAAATAGTGTAACGCAAGGTCTATTGCAGTTCGTAACTGAAGACTGGCGACCGATTCTTGCTTGTTCCATCTGCTGTTCGAAACTAAAAAAATGCTGCAGGTTGATGATGAAATGTTTGCAAGCTGAAGAGCTGTTCGCTGAGATGACAAATGAGGATTACGAGGTGAGGTGTTCAACTTGTGTTCTTATTCATTCTACTTTGTATTCTGTTGTGGCTAGTGTCTACTTCTAAAGAAAAAGTGAAACTCCATATCTAAAGCCCGTATTTTGTGTACGGGTGGGAATATTATCCGATACACCCTATTAGTATAAGTATAAGTATAACGGGCTGGTGTCCGCAACTCCACGCTCAATGCGCGTATTTTACGTGCGGGTGGGAATATCACTCGATCCACCCCAGCTCCCCGAGAAAAGCCAGCAACCCCTTGGTGTTACTGTCAATCTCGCGGAGAGTACCTGGGTCACCGAAGTATTTGGCCCTGTATGGGGCAACCCCCGGACAGTGTAGGAGCACGTGGGCTGCTGTTTCTTCTTCCTCCATGCAGGCTCGACACAGAGGACTATCTGTGACTCCTATAACAAAGAGGTGCTTATTAAAAGTACCGTGTCCAGTGATGGCAGCCGTCACTGTGCGTAGCTGCAGTTTAGTTAGCCGGAGCGCTTGTTTGGTAAGGCGGGCGTCGATGGCGGGAAGCGCCTTCTTGGCTTTGATACACCCTATTTCCCCAAAAATGGCCAACTGCCCCTTGGTGTTACTTACGATCTCGCAGAGAGTATCTGGCTTCCCAAAGTACTTTGCCCTGTATGAGGCAGTGCAGAAACACGTGGGCTGCTTACATCTCCACTATAAGGATGTGCTCAAGAGGCATCTTAACGCTTTCGCTATTGATACAACTGATTGGGAGAGGCTCGCTACGCGACTACGCGCTACGCTAACGCGTAGTTCAAATACCCCCTCGCGCCTCTGTAACGCATCGTAACGTTTTACAATACTCCTACTACTTTTTGGGGGTGGGAAATCATCAAATAACCCCTCTCGCTCTTGGGCAGAGCGAATGGGAATGTCAGACTTCTACTGGCTAAACACCACCCATGTTCTTTCTTAGCCCTTTATGTCGAGGCCGCGGTATCTCTAGCGAACCACCCGCAGCCCCGACGGTCGTCGCCCATTGCATGTTGCTAACATCTCTTTGAGGCGCGCGTGGAACACGAACGCGCCGTCGACACGGCCTGTCGTCGATATAAGACGGGCGGACGGCGAACTAGCCCATTACTCACCGTCCACAGGCCCGCGTCTACGGTGGCCGGAAACCGCCACGTGGCCCCCGACGCCCGGAGCGTTTCTCGCGGCTGGGACGAGAGGTTCTCTCCCTCTCACGTTCCGCCACCTCCTTCGCTAGCATCACTGCTTCGCAGAAGGAGGTGACGGCGTCCCATTCCATCTCGCCCCGGACCATGGCTTGCACCAAAGCTGAACGCGAGAGGTCAGGTACCTCCCGAAACAACCGTGCCCGGTGAGGACCTGCATCAGGCGGAAGGTGAGGGCGCCGTGGCACCTCTCTAGCCATTCTTTAAAGAGAGGACTTTATTTATTTATTTGGATTACCAACGAGTTACATTACACTTTAATCTTATTTAAATGTCAAACTAACACAGAATACATGGTCCCGTAACGTACACTCAATTACAGGTAACCACAGCTTACACATTATCGCCACCACCCACCACTATCTACCACCCACCACCACCACTATCGTGGCCACTATCGTGCCACTATCGTGGCGTGCCCTAAAAGACCTGTTTTTTTGGTGGTGGGAAATCATCATATAAATCCTCCCGCTCCTGGGCAGAGCGAAAGGGAGTGTCAGACTTCTACTGACTAAAATCCACCCATGTTCCTTCTTAGCCCTTTATGTCGAGCCCGCCTTATCTCTTACAACAACCCGCAGCCCCGACGGGACAAGACCCCTGCCCCAAATTCGTTACGTAATACTAGAACGCTCCTATGTCTAAAAAATGCTAAAGTATACTATAACAAGTTCTCAACTTCAAGTAATTAAAATATCTTTTTACTCCAGACGCTCCTTACTTGCACATCTTGCTACATACATGTATTTTTCACATAATCAACATGAATGATGTAATGTACCAAGATTTTGTAACAATATTCTGATTTAAAAGAGTGTCCATGGAGTTCCTTGCCCGTTCTTCTCCATAGAGATCTACGCTAGGGAATCAAAATCAAAATCAAAATATTTTTATTTCACATAGGCCTACATGGGCACTTATAAAACGTCGGTGAAAAGGGGCACGGTTCGGTGCATTGGTCGATTCCTAAGGAGAAGAACCGGCAAGAAACTCCAAAGGTTACTCTTTTAATCTTTTAAAATCGTTTGGGTTAACAATAAGGTTTATTACACACATGAAGACCATGCAGATTAATGTCTGAGATGGTCTTTTGAAGAAAGCACCACAGATTTGAGTGGACCCGTCCAGTCAGTGCAAGCATTTGTCAGTTATCGTGGAGCTCGACTTATAACTCAAGGAGCTCAATGGATGAATGAATGGTCACCTACAGTACTTTCACAAGGTAGTATGTCTTGTGACTGTCGACTTGTGATCGTATTTTTTTTTTGAAAGTCAAAAGTGCCTGTAATGGCCTAATTGAAATAAATGTTTTGAGTTTGACTTGGCTGTCCAATGGTCACACTAATAGAACTGATAATACAATACTTATTTTGTATGTAATTTTTAACAATAATAATTAATTTGTAATTTATAGTTTTTGGCATTATTCTTTAATTTTTATTTTAAAATTATTGACATTATTTTTTAAAATTTTGACATTTTTTTTTTATTGCTTTTGTTTTAATTTTTTGTATTAAATTTACCTTTTTTTTCTTTATTAGTAATTTTATTGTGCATGCTGTGGTCTCCTGTAAGTAAAGAGTAGACTTACGTAATACGTTTGTCTTCCAATATATATTTATTTATTTATTTATTTATTAAACTTTATGCACAAGCAAAAAAACTGTACAAAGGCGGACCTAATGCCTTGGGCATTTTCTACCGGTCTACCTTAGGGTGATGCAGAGACAATATTCAGTAGGTGCAACAACAGAAAAAAAGACAAGAAATATTTATAAATAAAACATATAAGAATAAATACATATATACATACATATAACAAAATATATAAACTTAAGAGAGATCAACAAGAAAAACTACAACAACTTAGTCTTGAGACGAATCTGCCAACTTCTTGTGAATATGCTCACGAGCTTTCACTTTGAAAGTGAACCGACTGGTCACCGTCCTGATACTCTGAGGGAGCGCATTCCAAAGGAAGACCGCCTGGACAAAGAAAGAGGATTTTATAAAACCAGAGCGGTGAGAAGGACATCGTAGAAGACAGTTATTGGCGGAACGAAGATTCTTGCTGTGCGCAGAGCATAAGTATTGACAATTAGAAGTGAGATAAGAAGGAGAAGTGGGTTTGTGAAGAAGAGAAAACAGGGTTGTCAAGGCTCTCAATGCTCTGCGCTGCCGGATGGGTAACCATCTTAAAAGCGATCGATGTGCAGATACATGATCATACTTGCGGAGATTGAAGACGAATCGAATGCAGTTGTTAAGAAGTCGGTCAAGTTTATTGAGGAGATCTGCATTCAGGTCATAGTAGCACACATCACCATAGTCAATTATGGGGAAGATTAGGGACTGTACAAGCATTGCCTTAATGTGTGATGGGAGAATATTTTTCAGCCGATAGAGCGATCGCAACGTTCCGGTGACCTTCCTGCTCACAATCGCGACCTGCTTACGCCAGTCGAGGCAAGTGTCAACATGCAAACCCAGGTCCTTGACGTCAGAGCTAAACGGAATCACTGTGCCGTCAAAGGTAACCGGTGGCAGCGTCAACCCATTCAGCCTTCTCAAACTATGAGGGCTCCCAACAATAATAGCCTGGCACTTGGTTGGGTTAACCGCCACACCGAAACGATCAGACCAGTTTTTAACTGCACGTAAAACTGCACGTATATATTTCACATGATTGTGTAAATTCTTTAATGGAGATCCTAAATAAATACATTTCTTTCAGATGAACCCTTTCGCAAAGCAAGACCACTTAAAGTTAGTTGGAGGACTCGTCAGAACTTCAATACAGAGCATAAATATAGTTGATTTTGCTGTAACAGAATGCAATATTGGGAAACCGGAGGTACCAGCTGTTTGTGGGAGACAAGGTGATGTTATAGAAATAAAGGAAGAACTTCAATGTGACGGTATGTTTGTAAGAACTAATATTGCTTAATCGGTCTATCTTATCTTTGTATACAGTGTGTTAGTTTAGTCGAGGGACATATTGAAGGGGTATTCAGTATTCGATTCTCATCCCAAATATGTAAAAAAACAATAACCTTAATTTGTGACGGAATTATCCAATAAAATATCTCGATAAAATATGTCTTTTGACCTTCATCAAGTGTATTCTCAATGTTCAGGTAGGCGTGGATTTTCGGGTATGGAGGCGGTATTTAGAGAAAACCACAATTGTCACAATCACTGTACATAAAATTCTCAATAATTTTACCAAATGTCTCACAAAATAGCTATCTAACCTAAAGTACCCTTTTTTTTTTTTTTTTTTGGTGGGTGTAAAATCATCGAATAACCCCTCCCGCTCTTGGGCAGAGCGAAAGGGAGTGTCAGACTTCTACTGACTAAAAACCACCCATGTTCCTTCTTCGCCCTCTATGTCGAGGCCGCGATAACCAGAGGACTACCCGCAGCCCCGACAGGCGTCGGCCCTTTCGGGCCCCGCCCATGTTGCTGACATCTCTTTGAGGCGCGCGTGGAACACGAACGCGCCGTCGACACGGCCTGTTTTCGTCGTGAGACGGACGGACGGCGAGTTAGCCCATCACTCACCGTCCACAGGCCCGCGTCTACGGTGGCCGGAGGTCATCGCGGGACCCCCGACGCCCGGAGCGCCTCCCGCGGCGGCTGGGACGAGAGGTTCTCTCCCTCTCGCGTTCCGCCACCTCCTTCGCCAGCATCACTGCTTCGCAGAAGGAGGCGACGGCGTCCCATTCCTCCTCGCCCCGGACCATGGCTTGCACCAGGGCCGGGCGCGAGAGGTCGCCGCCGCCGATCGCCGCTACGAGAACACGGCGGGGCTCCGCCCAAGCGGGGCACACCTCCACTGTGTGCTCCACCGTGTCCTCCGGCCGATCCTCGCAATGGTGGCATCCGGGCGTTTCCTCCCGCCTGATTCGGTGCAGGTACCTCCCGAAACAACCGTGTCCGGTGAGGACCTGCGTCAGACGGAAGGTGAGGGCGCCGTGGCGCCTCTCAAGCCACTCCTCAAAGAGGGGACTTACCGCCACTATCGTGGCGTGCCCTGCACGGGGTTGCGACAGTCGCTGTCTCCATGCCGCCATGAGATCGCACCGGAGGTCTGTCCGCCGCGCAGCAATTTGCCGCGGCAGCGGAGTGACCCCCCGGCGCAGCGCCTCCGCGCGCCATTGATGCAGGCGCGCGAGGACTATCGCCTCCAGATCCCACGGCGGCAATCCGGCAAGGAGGTTCGCCGCTTCGCGGGAGATCGTGCGGTACCCCCGTACCGTCCTCACGGCCATGACCTTTTGGGGCACGTTCAGGTAGTGGGCGGCCCGCTTCCTCAAAGCAGGCGCCCACACCGGCGCCCCGTAAAGGGCCATGGACCGCACGATCCCCGCGTAGAGCCTCCGGCAGGAGGCGTTTGGCCCCCCCAGATTGGGCAAGAGCCACCTAAAGGCAGCCCCGGCCCGCTCCAGTCTGGGAGCCAAACGTCGGAAGTGCTCCACGAAGTTCCACCGGCTGTCGAGGACGAGTCCTAGGTACTTCAAAGTACACTCGACGCCGATGGGAACCCCTCCCACCATTAACTGGGATCCCGACGGCAGCGCATTCCCACGTCCATGGAAGCCCATGGCCTCCGACTTGTGAAGCGCCACCTCGAGACCCAGCTGCCGGATCCTCTCTACGACTATCGCAACCCCGCGTGTCAAATTGTCGGCCGCCGCCTCGTACGACCCACCCTGAGCTAGCACCAGCGTATCGTCCGCGTAGCAGACCACGCTGACGCCGCTAGGGAGGTCGGCGCGCAGCACCCAGTCGTAACCGATGTTCCACAAGGGCGGCCCCAGAACCGATCCCTGTGGAACACCGCACGACATCTCTCGCCGGTTCCACTGTCCGTCTTGACCAGGGTAGATGACAGCCCTGTCTGTCAAATAGTCCCCGACCACACGACGAAGGTAGGTCGGCACCCGGTGATACCGGAGTGCCTCCCTAATGCAGCTCCAGGGCATAGTGTTAAAGGCGTTGGCGATGTCGAGAGACACCGCCAAGACCACACCGCCCCGAGAGACCGCAGCCCCCGTCGTGAGGGCTCTCACGCGCATGATGGCGTCCACCGTCGAGCGCCTCTTGCGGAAACCAAACTGGTGTCCGGACCCAAACCCTCCAGGTGCTCGGCGAGGCGGTTTGCAATTACTCTTTCAAAGAGCTTGCCCACCTCGTCGAGCAGCACAATGGGCCGGTATGCGGACGGCGAGTCCGCCGGGCGCCCCGGCTTCTGGATGAGGACCAGCTTCCCCGTCTTCCAACGAAGCGGGAACTGGCCTCTTTCCATGCATGCGCTTAAGAACCCCTCTAGTCGGGGCCCAAGAGCCTCTGAGGCCAGGACCCAGGCTTTGCCAGGCAAGCCATCGGGTCCCGGGGCGGTATTTTTGGCACTCAGCCTACGTACCGCCGCTCTCAGGTCTACCCCAGTCACCTCCGGAATGTCGTCATCGGTTCCTGAATGGTCCGCTTCCGGCATCGCGGATGGCGGAGCCATTGGCGGGGGAGGATGCTCCCCTCGCGAAGGGAACAGAGCGCTCACCACGTCCTCCACGAGCTCAGGCCGGAGACTCTGCGTCAGCGGGGGGGCCCGGGTGCGGAGTTGATTCCGCACCGTCTTGTAAGGGCGCCCCCACGGATCTCTGTTCAGAGTCTCCAGCATCTCCTCGCGGGCCTCGTTCTTGGCCCGCTTACAAGCCTCGCGGAGGGTGGCCTTCGCCGCCCTGTACCCCTCATACAGCTCCGCCTCAATGGCTTCCGCATTCGGAGGCCGAAAGCGGCGCCTGCGATGCCTGGTGTACAGGTGCCGCGCCGCCATACACTGTTTACGCAGGTACGACAGCTCTTGCGACCACCAGTACACCTGACGCCGGGCGCTTCCTGGCCGGACTCGGGGCATTGCCATGTCACATATCTCGGACATGGCCTCCTGGAACCAACCCGCCTCGGTGTTTACGTCGGCGGGCCTGACCGGTGATTGCACCCAGGCCCGCACGATCGAGGCTTCCAGGAGGAGCTCCCTGTCCAGCTGCCTCAGCGCCCAACGCGGACCACTCGGGGTCTGTGGGACCGGCGCACTTGGGGACTGGGCAGAGACCTCAAACCGGATATACCGGTGGTCGGAATGGGTCTCCACCCTCTCCATGACGCGCCAGTCGACGACACGCCGTGACAGAGCGGAGCTGGCGAACGAGATGTCCACCACCGACTCGCCCCGCATCCGCACGCACGTGGGTACAGAACCCCGGTTCAGGATGTCCAGGCCTGTTTCCAGAGCCCAGCACTCGACCATCCCACCCCGCACATCCGTGTAACGGGAACCCCAAGCCAAGCTCTTGGCGTTGAAGTCCCCGAGCACTAGTACGGGAAGAGAATAGCCTCCGATGACGACACTTAACTCCCTGAGGGAGTTTTGGAACTCGGCGAGAGTTCGGCTCGGGGAGAAGTAGACTCCCGCAACCACGATCTCCCCGAACCGTGCTGCTACGCACCCCTGACCCTTTCTGACCGTCTCAAGGGTCGGGGTGCCGGCGGCGGCCGACGCAATAATGGCCACTGAGCCACTAAGGTCCTCCACCCAGTCTGGCCTGGGCGGGACAAAGTAGGGCTCAGCGACCACGGCGATGTTTATCGACCACTGCGCCATACTCTGGAGCAACAGATCCTGAGCGCAGGCGCAGTGGTTGATATTTGCCTGGAGGAGGCTTAATGGGGCCATTAATGACAGTCCATTTCAGCCACCTCCGGGACCTCCTGTGGCACCACCGCAGCGGGAGTTGCGGTGGCGTCTTTGGCAGCAGCGGCGGCGGCGGCGGCGGCTGCGGCTTTGACGACGGTGGGGTTGGCGGTTGCGGAGGGCCCCTTCCCCTTGGCCTTGGCGGGTGGAGCGCAGGCCTTGGCCCCTGCCCGGTGCTCGGCCGGCTTCCCAGCCGCCGCACATGCATCGCAGTGCGGCGTGGCCAGGCAAGCCGCGGCCTTGTGACCGGGCTGACCGCAGCGGAAGCAAAGTTCGCTGCGGTCCACCTCCGAGGTGCAACGGCACCCTACATGGTGCCCCACATGGCATCTGTAGCACCTCAGAGGTCTGGGCTCAAGCAGCTTGACCCGCACCCTCGACCAGCCAACCTTCAGGGTGTGGCCCTCCGCAATTTTCTTCGCCGCCGTCACAGGGCAGCTAACCGTTACAGTCAGCATACCCTCGCGGTCCGGTCGTAGGGTGCCCGCCTTGACCTGCTCGGCGGAGCACCCCCCGGCCGCGGTGACGGCGGCCAACACCTCCTCCTCGGAGACCGAGTCGTCAAGGCCCAGGATGCGCAGAGTTGCGCACTTGATGGGCCTCGACACCCGGACCTCGTCCGGATTTAGGGACGCCCTGAGCTTCTCTGCCAGGGCGTCCGCGGACGAGGCGCTCGACTCACCGGGAATCTCCATCATTCGAGCCCCTGTCGCGGTGACTCGAACCCGGAGGCCCCCGGCGATCCCGAGCTCCTCGAGCTTCACCGTCGCCTTGAGTTTGGCGAGAACGTCGCGGTACAGCATGCCCTTATTAGCCGCGTCCGGCTGTAGCGTGATAACTACAGCCGCGGTTTTTGGGGCACGCAGCTTCGCCGCGGCGCTCCGCTTCTTGTGCCGGCGCTTGCGCTCGGCCCGCCTGGCCTTTTGGCCACGTGCCAACCGTCTTTGGCCTCGGGAGGCTTTGGGGGCGTCGGAGGTGTGGGTGGCGGGTCCGCCGCTGGCACCGGCGCTTTTGCCGCTGCCGCCTTTTTTTGGGCAGGCGCTTTGCCCTTTTTCTGGGCGGGCACCTTGCTCTTCTCCTGAGCAGGCGCCTTGCCCTTCACCTGGGCAGGCGCCTTGCCCTGCACCTGGGCAGGCGCCTTGCCCTTTGCCACATCCGGCTTTGCGGCCCCGCCGTCTGGCTGGCTGGACGGCCCCGCCTTGGGGTTACCGGCTGTAGCATCCGCATACGTCTTCTTGTTGGCCCCCAGGGATGGGCGAAGGACAATGCCCTGCATCACAGAGACGTCTGCGCGCAAGGCACCTAGCTCCTGCCGAATCAGGTCCAGGACCCGGTCCTTCGCCGCTGGGGGCTGACCCTGCCCGCGCTCTCGAACCTCCTCGGGGCTGGCTGCTCGGGGCTTGGCCTGGTCTGCGCGGAGCCGCCCGTTCTCCTTCTGGAGACGCTCCACAGCGGTCGCCAAGCGGGCGACCTCCGCCCGCAATGCGGACACCTCGTCCGACGGCAGAGGCCCACGGCTTAGCGTCTCCGCGGCCGCTAGAATGGAGGCTGAGGCCGCGACAATGGCCTTGCTTTTGGACTCAAAAGTCCTCTTCAAGGCCACGTCGCGTATCGCAGCCCTCATCGTCTCCTCAAACCCGGCCATGCGCTCCTGATTCGAGCCGCCACCGGTCACCGCCTCCGGCTCACAGTCGGACGACTCCGAGGAGAGAACCCTCCGGCTAAGGTGGCTTCCCTCCCCGGCGTCCTTTGCGGCTCGCCGGCCAGCCTCCTGGGAAGCGAACCGCCTCCCCCTAGCGCCCTTGCCCCGCCCACTCCGGGGGACCTTCCGGGCTGACGTCAAACCTCCGTTTGAGGATGACTCCTCCGTTCTCGGCCGCTTACGGAAACGCTCTGCGTTCTCCGTTGCGGACCCCACTCCCTCACGCCCAGAGCTCACCGAGCCGCTAGACACGGAGTCAGAGTCCGCATCTCTCCGCCGCTCAAGCGAGCACCTCCGCCAGAATTTGGCGGTGGCCTTTGTGCCGGCCGCAGGACTTTCGGGCCGGGAGCCTCCTCGGCTCTTGCTGCCACTGGCAGATGGTGGTGATTTATGGCAAAGACATTCGTTGCCCCCCCCAGAATACGAGGGGCTTGACGGTCCGCTAGGGACCGTGGCGGATTCTCCAGCTGCTAAGCAGCTGGTACCGCCCTGGGGTAAACTATTTTCGTCTGTCTTGTTCATTATTTTTTTCTTTTCCTTTTAAAGGGTGTGGTCCCTCCCTTCTCCCGAACTCTCTCTCTCCGCCTACTCACCACCCTCACAGTCACGTCTGATGAGCAGACGCGAACCAGAGGGCAGCAAGTAGGTTCCATCCTCCGACAGGCACACCGCCCGAGAACCCGAACACTGTCCACGTCTCCGGGCGGTGCGCCCCTCGCGTGTCCCTCTTTGTCTGGTCTCTCACACTTGGACCTTTCCGGCATGAGTATATCTACCGGCAGAGCTCCAAGGATCACTGAGACACACAAGCCCCACCACGACGGCAACGTGGGGACACTCCGGTGGGGACCTAAAGTACCCTTAGATTAGAATATAACGTCCACCGAGCACGTGGTTGCGTGCGCAATCGATCCTGTTCCCTAGTAAACTGCTCTTTTTTACACGATGGCCGCCACACCAGCGCTCGGTGTTCTGCTCGATGCTCGGTGCGGAAGCGCCAACAAATACATTAATCATAAACACTATAAAGAGAACCTTGTAAACAGTGGCTAAAGTAGTGTGCGTTTCGACCGCGCGGCCACGACGTTTTTTTTTAAAAAAAACTGTACCAAGTTTATGTAAAAGTTTGTAAAAGTTGATTCCCAAAACCATAAATTTGTCAAAGTTATGGTTACAAAGTTATAAGGGTTTGAACGTGGCCGCGCCATCGAAACGCGGAGAACCGCGCGGCCACGGAGATCTTTAAAACTAAGCGTTGCAGAGACCTGCAATTTAGGTAAATAACAGATTCTAGATGTAAAAAATTTGTAAAAATATAGAAAAAAACCCTAGGTTTATATTTTAGGAGCTGTAACACTAAAACCCCATGGCCGCGCCATTGAAACGGTGAAAACCACGTTATCGCCGATATCTCGCTGAAAAAGCATCGTAGTGGTCTGGAGTTTCTTGTGATTCATAGATTTGAATTTGTCAAATCATGTAAAAATACAAAAAAAAACCCTAGGTTTATATTTTAGGTGCTATAAGACTAAAACGCCATGGCCGCGCCATTGAAACGGTGAAAAATACGTTATCGCCGATATCTTGCTGAAAAAGCGTCGTAGAGGTCTGAATTTTCTTGTAAAACATAGATTTGAATTTGTCAAATCATGTAAAAATACAAAAAAAAACCATAGGTTAATATTTTAGGTGCTATAAGACTAAAACGCCATGGCCGCGCCATTGAAACGGTGAAAAATACGTTATCGCCGATATCTCGCTGAAAAAGCATCGTAGAGGTCTGAAGTTTCTTGTAAAACCTAGATTTAAATATGTCAAAACTTTTGGAAATACCCAAAAAGGACCTAGGTTTATATTTTAGGAGCTGTAAGACTAAAACCCCATGGCCGCGCCATTGAAACGGTAAAAAACCACGTTATCGCCGATATCTCGCTGAAAAAGCATCGCAGAGGGCTGAAGTTGTTTGTAAAACAATGATTAGAATTTGTCAAAAATTGGAAAAATACACAATAAATTTCTAGGTTTATATTTTAGGAGCAGTAAGGCTAAAACCCCATGGCCGAAACGGTGAAAATCACGTTATCGCCGATATCTCGCTGAAAAAGCATCGTAGAGGTCTGAAGTTTCTTGTAAAACCAAGATTTGAATTTATCAATTTTTTTAAAAATACACAAAATAATCCTAGCTTTGTATATCAGGAGCTGTAGTACGATATCGTTTAGAACCTTTGTTGTTTCGATAGGGTGACCATGACTTTGTGTTTACAGAAAACTTTCCACCTATTGCATTTCCCTAGAAATTCCAAAACTAGGTTTACTAAAAAATTAAAAAGTATTACGACAGTAACTAGTATGTATTACTTACCTTAGAAAGCATTAATTTGAAATCCAATCGTAAGGCGTAACAAAGTTCAAATTGTAAGAGCAGAACTTAGTTTTCCAAAGATAAAAAAAATGTCCGAAACAGTGCTCAAATCAAAGTCCGTAGGAATGCCAAAATATAAAAACACCAAACAAACACCAACGAGTAGTCCCTACGAATTAACTGAAAGTAAAACGACGACTGCAACAAAAGGCTTTTGGCGGAGACTGCGCGACTACAGGATATCTCTTTTAGAGTGCACTTTGTTACGCCTTACGATTGGATTTCAAATTAATGCTTCATAACCAAGGTAAGTAATACATACTAGTTACTGTCGTAATACTTTTTAATTTTTTAGTAAACCTAGTTTTGGAATTTTTAGGGAAATGCAATAGGTAGAAAGTTTTCTGTAAACACAAAGTCATGGTCACCCTATCGAAACAACAAAGGTTCTAAACGATATCGTACTACAGCTCCTGATATACAAAGCTAGGATTATTTTGTGTATTTTTAAAAAAATTGATAAATTCAAATCTTGGTTTTACAAGAAACTTCAGACCTCTACGATGCTTTTTCAGCGAGATATCGGCGATAACGTGATTTTCACCGTTTCGGCCATGGGGTTTTAGCCTTACTGCTCCTAAAATATAAACCTAGAAATTTTTTGTGTATTTTTCCAATTTTTGACAAATTCTAATCATTGTTTTACAAACAACTTCAGCCCTCTGCGATGCTTTTTCAGCGAGATATCGGCGATAACGTGGTTTTTTACCGTTTCAATGGCGCGGCCATGGGGTTTTAGTCTTACAGCTCCTAAAATATAAACCTAGGTCCTTTTTGGGTATTTCCAAAAGTTTTGACATATTTAAATCTAGGTTTTACAAGAAACTTCAGACCTCTACGATGCTTTTTCAGCGAGATATCGGCGATAACGTATTTTTCACCGTTTCAATGGCGCGGCCATGGCGTTTTAGTCTTATAGCACCTAAAATATTAACCTATGGTTTTTTTTTGTATTTTTACATGATTTGACAAATTCAAATCTATGTTTTACAAGAAAATTCATACCTCTACGACGCTTTTTCAGCGAGATATCGGCGATAACGTATTTTTCACCGTTTCAATGGCGCGGCCATGGCGTTTTAGTCTTATAGCACCTAAAATATAAACCTAGGGTTTTTTTTGTATTTTTACATGATTTGACAAATTCAAATCTATGAATCACAAGAAACTCCAGACCACTACGATGCTTTTTCAGCGAGATATCGGCGATAACGTGGTTTTCACCGTTTCAATGGCGCGGCCATGGGGTTTTAGTGTTACAGCTCCTAAAATATATACCTAGGATTTTTTTCTATATTTTTACAATTTTTTTACATCTGGAATCTGTTATTTACCTAAATTGCAGGTCTCTGCAGCGCTTAGTTTTAAAGATCTCCGTGGCCGCGCGGTTCTCCGCGTTTCGATGGCGCGGCCACGTTCAAACCCTTATAACTTTGTAACCATAACTTTGACAAATTTATGGTTTTGGGAATCAACTTTTACAAACTTTTACATAAACTTGGTACAGTTTTTTTTAAAAAAAAACGTCGTGGCCGCGCGGTCTAAACGCACACGCTAAAGTAATCACGCGGCAAGCAATGTGACAATCCTGCCGAAACGCTACTCGTGCGCAGCAAACCCCGCCCCTTTCCATGTATTTGATGTATTCCCCGATGCACCGACACAACACACCCCCGCGCTGACCGCAGTCTATGTGCGGGCGCCGCTACTTCCGCATATCTAATATTGCACTTTCGCGTATCACATAAAGATAAGTGCGTCCTGTAAAAGAACATTGAGATGACTGTGGTTCGTGCCTACGTGTTATCTAGTGATAGTGTGCGAGGCGCCATACCTAAACATTTTAAATAGTGTAGTTGATGACATGTTAGGAAATGTCGAAGGGGCGCGTTTTGGGGGACTGTCTCTTGTAAGTAAAGTAAAGTAAATTTTGTGGTTCGAAAAGTGCTGATTATCAGCCTAGTTTGAATAAATGAGTTTTGATTTTGATTTTGTTGGACGATGTGCCTCTTTATTGTTATCAACATGATGGAGCGCACGCCGCTTAATCAAGTGCGTGTAGGTGCGTAAGTTTTTACGTAGAAGGAAAATGGATTATACCTAAAAGTCATTGACCCCCGCAGATGTTCTGTGATAAGCGCAAGAGCTCGTGGCTTAATAAAAACCTCCACTCGGGTTCATCTTTAGGTTATGCTGCACTTGCCTAGGTTGGTCTGTAGATGGGTGCCTACCTATTACATACCGAGTTTCCTCCGTGCCTCGGAAAAAATGAAAATCAAAATCAAAACTCATTTATTCAAACTAGGCTGATAATCAGCACTTTTCGAACGTCAAAATTTACTTTACTTTACTTATTTACAAGAGACAGTCCCCCAAAACGCCCCCCCTTCGACACTTACTAGTGTTTTTGCTGGAAAGAAGAAGTGGCGGAACAAACTCCCCAGCACACATCTGTCTGTTAGGTTGGTTAGAAGAACCAGACTCGATATAATAGTAAGGCAAGTATAAAAAAGTATATAATAATAATAAAAAAAGACATAACATATCAGTCAACTAATCTTGGAGAAAGAACATAAATAAAAAGATACATAAATAATAAGAAAGCACGTAAATCGTTGGTCTCGGCTGCCATAGTGCCATAATCTAGAATTTTTCAGTCTCTTCAAAATGGTTGAGCTGAATTGTGCTGATCCATGCGTCATATTCGTGAACGTGTGTGTATACACCCATTTCAATTACCCACACTTGCACACAGAACGCAGTGGTATCTTAACTAATTTAATTTCTGATAGTGTAAACCCTGTTATTAATACTTTTTTTATTGTTTGTTCTCACTCGCTTATAAATATATTTTTGTAAGCACTTTTGAATGCGTGCATAAATAAAACCTGTATCTGTTCAAAAGGAAGGGTAATGCTTTTGGCAGTCTATGTTATGTACAGTCACGAACAGTAGTATGTATACACTCTGCAAAGTGCAATCGCGAATTTCTCGTAAAATATCGAATGCAGCTTGAGATATGACCTACTTTATGATAATATAGCTTCCAAAATATTAGTTTCGTTACGTAACATAAATATTTAAGCAATACAGTAAGCGAAAATTGGTTCTAAGCGTTGCTAAGTCTATACATACAGGGTGTAAATCAACCCTTCACACAATCGTCAACCTAGCATTCTGTACATCAAACTAAGTAGGTACCCCTTCGCAAAAATATTTGCTGGGAAAGGACCTTTTTTTTGGGGTCAAAAATTTCATTTTACAGTAAAACTCAATGTAGCACTCTTAAAACATTGTGCCAGTGGGTGCTTTGAATAGTAAAGGGACCATGAAAGTAATTTAAGTAAAGTCATAACCTGAAAAACTAGTATTAACAAAAACAGCTGTGCAAAATTTAGAACTTTGACCCCCAATATCTCCGTAACTAGGTGGTTCCCAGGTATGGTCTAGAACAAAAAAAAATATCGTAGTGGTGGGGAGAACAAGCGCCCTTCGTTTGCGTTAAGGGTACTTTTACTCCCTTTATTAGTGCTGCTAACTATAATGTATGTTCCACCATAGCGCCCTAAGCTATACTGAACGGATTTTAATAAATGAGGTGTGTGTCAAAAGATTCGTAAGAATAGCCCGGGTGACTAGGCTATAATAACAATTTTTTTTAGGACGGGATTTAAATGTCAAATTCTAAGCTGGAAAAAAAATCAATGGAGATGATAATCATATCTATTTGTTGAACACTCTGCCTGCTGACATCAGACAAGAACATAGTAAAGTTAAATTCGCACGCAAACTAAATAAATATTTATAAGATAATAATTATATAAGCGTATTATTAAGATAATGTTTATGTAACAGATTTACCTACCTATGATGTGAATTCCATTGTGAAAGTGACTCAGCGATCTCACAGTTAAACTGCGTAAGCAGCTTTGTGGGGCTATGTATTTAGTTTTAAGATTTCTTGAAGTAAAATAAAAATCATTCAAATCAATAACATGTTTGGTATCAAATCAAAGGTCTTGGCGAGAACATCAAAAATACAGAGTGTAAATTAACCCTTCACACATACGTCAACCAAGCATTCTGTACATCAAACTAAGTCGGTACCTACCCCTAAGCAAAAATGTTTGCTGCGAAACGACTTTTTTTTATTAATGTCCGAATTCGAAAATATAACCCTCATTTATTAAAATCCGTTTAGTAGTTTGGGCGCTACGGTGGAACATACATACATACATAGACTGCCAAAATCATTACCCTTCCTCTTGACTTCGCCGTAGTCGGGTAAAAAGTATAATTCTAAAACGATTGCGAGACGCGAATGCGCTGTCGGCAGATTGGAAGTAGGTGGACGATGCGTGATAGCTACACGAAGCGCGCTGCGGGATCTTGTAAGAGATACCGCGGCCTCGACATAAAGGGCTAAGAAGGAATATGGGTGTTTTTTAGTCAGTAGAAGTCTGACACTCCCTTTAGCTCTGCCCAAGAGCGGGAGGGGTTATTTGATGATTTCCCACTCTCCAAAAAAAAGCTTTTGATGCAATTTTGCGTGGAAACATCCGTTGTAAGTAAATAGCTATCATTTCGCTATTCAGGCGATTTGGTGTAGGCAGGGCACGTAACAAACTTGTCAATAAAGAATTGATTACTTGATAGTTTAAATTGTGTGTCTGTCTCGCATAGCTCCTGAACGGAAGAACCGATTTTGATAGTTTTTTTTTGTGTACAGATATCAAACAGGAAAACTTTGACATTGGCTATTCTGATGCAGTAGATGTCTCTTTCCCACCAATAATTTTTGAAAAAGATTCCGATGATGATGAACTATTAATGGAGTTTAAAACGGAGGTTGGGGAAGAACAAGAATATCCGAAGCAGATACAAAAACTCATGGAGAACATTGGTAAGTATATACAGGGTGTAAATTAACCCATCACACAGCCGTCAACCAAGCATTCTGTACAACAAACTAAGTACCCCTTCGCAAAAAAAAAAACCTGTATTCCAGCAGTGGGAACATTAATAGGCTGTTGATGATGATGATGAGTTTATTATATTCGCCTTTATAATACTAGTGTGATAGTGTGATGACTAAGTTCAATTGATCGTTTATTTAGGTAGAAATTACGAGTAAAATTGCTTTGTGGTAGAAACAAAAATAAAACTTCTGTCACCTACAAGTGACACTGGGGATTGAAGAGTTTAATATCATAGTTGTGCAGAAACCAACGCCATCTAGTAATAGAGAATCGAACTGGGTCAAAAACTTATGATTCTAATTAGTCTCCGTCAGTTAGCTTATCGAAAAATATTGGATACGTGTTTTTTGTCTTATCAAATTAATAAAAAAATACGGACATAAAACGCCTCAAAGATCATGAGTTTTGACGATAGCTTGTGACGTCATTTGTAGATAAAAAATGTGACGTTTCGAGGAGTTCACGGTTTTTTGAAGCACTCTATCGTCTTCATTTTTTGTTTATGTGAAAAAAAGTAAATATATGTTCAATATTTGTTGGAAATCTATCTGACGGACTAATTAGTAATTTTTTGTCCGATCCCCTATTATTTTCAAAAACTTGATTTCAACGTTCACAGAAAATTACGCCCTAAGGTATCCACGCAATTTTACAGGTGAGTTCAGGTGACTGTACTTAACAGATTACAATTAATTTCAGGGTCCACCGTTGTAAAGAAACCAAAACCTGGTACACAGAGGCCAATACTGGAAGATACAATTGTTAACAAACAAATGAAGAGTGAAAAAAAGAAGATATCACATTCAAAAGTTATCCAAAACTCTGACATTCGTAAGTCAGAGCCTGTTACCACATTCCTAGAGCTGGCTGATACAAAACCTAGAATTTACAGTTTTAACAACAATAATATTACTGTGGATACAAAACGCAGTAATAAGAACCGAGGTTATTATAGCAGTAAACTATGGAAGGACAAAAGTATTGCCGACAGTAAAGAAAAAAAATTCAAATGTCATTTTTGTCAACGACGTTTTAACCATAGAGGTCATCTAACGCGACATATCCGATTGCACACGGGAGAACAACCACACCGTTGTGACATATGTCAGCGCAGTTTTAGCCAATTGTCTAATTTAAAACGCCATATTCTGACACATACTGCTGATAAACCTTACAAGTGTGACATATGTCAACGTTGTTTCATAGACAAGAGAGATTTAGAACATCATATCCACGAACACATGGGTGTAAAGCCTTTCAAATGTCAGATATGTCACCTTAGTTTTAATGACAAAAGAGTTCTATCGAAACATACTCATACACACACTGTTGAGAAACCTTTCGATTGTGCAATATGCCAGCACAGTTTTAGATATGCTAGTGATTTAAAAAGACACGTTCGTACACACACGGGTGAAAAACCTTACCAATGTGATATGTGTCAGCACAGATTCAATATTAAGAGTAATCTTAAAAAACACATTTTGAAACACTCCAACGAAAAACCCTTTCAAAATGGGATGTAATATAGGATCGGATAAAAAAAAAGTATTGAAAACATTTCTTTTTTACGGAAACAAAAAATGAAGACGAGACAGTGCTTCTAAAACTCGTGTGAAGTCACACATATCCGTACATTTTTTACCTACAAGTGACGTCGCAAGCTCCTACTCATGATCTTTGACGCGTTTTTTCTTCGTAAATTTTTATTAATTTGATAAAACATTAAACACGTATCCATAATGTTTCGATTTAATCTGACTGACGGAGAGCGGGAGGAGTCATTTAATGATTAACCACCACCCCGACCCAAAAATGGGTAGATGACTACTCAAAATCAAAATCAAAATCAAAATCAAAACTTATTTATTCAAACTAGGCTGATAATCAGCACTTTTCGAACGTCAAAATTTACTACTTTACTTATTTACAAGAGACAGTCCCCCAAAACGCCCCCCCTTCGACACTTCCTAGTGTTTTTGCTGGAAAGAAGAAGTGGCGGAACAAACTCCCCAGCACACATCTGTCTGTTAGGTTGGTTAGAAGAACCAGACTCGATACAATAGTAAGGCAAGTATAAAAAAGTATATAATAATAATAAAAAAAGACATAACATATCAGTAAACTAATCTTGGAGAAAGAACATAAATATATAACAAACATTGTCTTGTGTTCAACTCAGCGACCAACTGTTCTTATCATTTAAGTAGTCGTTAATGGAATAGTACGCTTTTAAACAAAGATTCGATTTTACTTTGGCTTTTACTTGTTAAAAAATTATGAAAATGTTATGTTGATTCAAAGAACAAACAGGAATAACACGATGTGTAAAAAAAGTAATAAAGTCGATCAAGAAATGGAGTAGCTACACACTTTAAAAGTTTTTGGTAGGGGCACTTTCTATCCTTCATAGCTATTCACGAACTATCGAATCGAAGTCGAATCGATCATTACACTTTTTCGAGTATCTGATTTTAGGATCGAACGACTGGAAAATGCTATTCACATATTCGATTGCCAATAATTATCTTTAATGAGTATTTCTACAGTATACTAAATATCCGTAGAGTAACGAAACAAATAATTAAAAACAATTTATAAATAATTTTAATTTAAATAGATACGCAACGACTGTTGCGTATGGCATAGTACATAATGGCGTCGTAATTCTGACTGGATTGCACTTCCAATAGCAAATAGCTGTCGGCTGGATTGATATCTTCATCTCGAATCACAATTGAATCTATGTAGTCCGGTCAATTTAGAAATCCAAGGTTACGCTAATTCCCACCCTGCTGAAAATTGTTAGGATTGTTCAAAATGAAATGTAAAAAGTCCCCATCGATCCACAAAAATGGATTTTTCGCGATTTTCCGAAAAAGTTTTATCATAAAATCAGCTTAGACAAAATTATAGATCAGCAGGGCTATTGCGTATCTTTTACATGACAGTGGCTAACCTTTAGTGCCTATCAATTACTGTCAAATGGTTCCATTTTGTACTACACCATAACCAATTTGACAATGAATCCATAGACAATATGATAGCCACTGTCATTTAAAAGATACGCAATAGCCCTGCTGATAATAATCTATAAAAATGTCTAAACACGTTCATTCTTTAAGGGCCACCGTTTTTGAAATGTAACAATTCAAAAAGTTGAAACAGTGGTAATCCAAGCACGTAGTTTATTTAGGTGGTGTACAACTTATTCATATTATGACGGTTTTTGTAATCGACATAATATGAATAAGTTGTACACTTAGTGTCTTTCAAATTTTTGAATCGATCAAAAACGGTGGTTTTAAAAAAAAATGTTCAGATATTTTTATAGATTATGATCTGATCTATAATTTTGTCTCAGCTAATTTTATGATAAAACTTATTTTTTTCTGAAAATCGCGAAATACACGTTTTTGTGAATTTTGACCTCGAATAACTTTTTTCCAGGTGTCGGATCAATGGGGACTTTTTACATATCATTTATAATGGTGCTTTAAACAATCCTACCAATTTTCAACCGGGTGTGAATTAGTGTAACGTTACCCCTATTTTCTTTGACCGGACTATATTACTCGGCTTCGGTTTTGTGAATAGCGATTTTCGATAGTACAATGAATCGATTGGATATGACGTACAATCGAGTGGTTGTGAATAGCTTGTCAACGGCCATTTGTGCTACGTAACAATGGTAAAGCGGAAATAAATTGTAACATTATTAAGATATTACACTATTTTTACTGTTGCCTATTTGTTTATTTACTGATTCGAAATCATAAGTATGTAAGAGAAGCGGTGGACAAGTGGCGGCGGCCCCGACTTATGAAAAGTAAGTCGTGGATTCGAACCCAGGCAGGCGCATTACTTTGTGTAATTTATTTCATCACCGCTGCTCTCAAAACGGGGAAGGAAAACATCGTGAGGAAACCGGCATTTCTTAGAACCAAAAATTCGAAGATATGTGACATCTACCAACCCGCACTGAGCCAGCGTGGTGGATTATCGCCCATTCCACTCCTAGAGAGGAGACCTGAGTCCCTGCAGTGGGAACATGATGGGGCTGATGATGATGATGATGTGTGATGTACCCTACCTATTCTGTCATTCAAATAATGATTAATTAAACATAATTTTTAGACTATTGTTAGTATTTTAGTGTTAGTAACAATGGTGCTTAAGTAACTAATAATAATTAACGTTACCATTAGTATTGTTAATGTTTACAAGTTAATTATAAAAAAATTGAGATTGTTGTTATTTGTTGTTAGGTTTATTTGTTTATTAGATTTAATGGTCATATCTGTTGTCCTGAAAAACTTGTGGCCTAATAATAACTGCCACTCAGGTCGATCTTTAGGTTAAGCCACGCTTGCCTAAGTTGGTCTGTGGATGGGTGACTGCCCATTACATACCGAATTTCCTCCGTGCCTCGGAAAGCACGTTAAGTCAATGACCTGAAAATTGACAACCAGTCTTACTAAAGGGTATCGTATTACCCAGTATTAACTGGGTTGTGGAGGTCAGATAGGCTGTCGCTCCATGTAAAATACTGGTATTCAGCTGCATCCGGTTAGACTGGAAGCAGAGTCCAACATAGTTAGGGAAAGCCTGGTAGATGATAATCATGATGGTCATATCTGTTTTCGTCATCTTGACTTATGGAATGTTCTTTCCACGTTACACTAGTTGGCGTTTTTCTGTTTTCGTCATCTTGAATTTCTAATGTTCTTTCCACGTTACACTAGTTGGCATTTTTCTGTTTTCGTCACCTTGAATTATGGAGTGTTCTTTCCACGTTACACTAGTTGGCATTTTTCTGTTTTCGTCATCTTGACTTATGGAATGTTCTTTCCACGTTACACTAGTTGGCATTTTTCTGTTTTCGTCATCTTGACTTATGGAATGTTCTTTCCACGTTACACTAGTTGGCATTTTTGCTGAACTGAACCTTTTTGGCACAGTCGTGTCGCACACAGAGTTACATTTTTGTTTAGCTTTAAGTTTTTGTTTTAGTTTTAATATTTTTGTACAATATTGTGTGAACCTGTGGCATGTGCCAAGTAAATGTATTTTCTTAATCTTTCTTATACTACTCGCGTGATACCGCGTGCAGAAGCTAGTGATCAATAAAAAAATATAAAAAATAACTTGCTCTTGGCGTGCCGATGGCAATTCAAATTAGTTACTTGTCAAAAAAGAAACTAATTGGTCCGTCAAATAGATTTCCGAAAAAAAATGGACCCATATTATTCTTTATTCACGTATAAAAAAAATGAAGACGATACAGTGCTTTGAAAACTCGTGTGACGTCATATTTCAGTACATTTTTTACGGGAAAGTGACGTCTCAAGCCCCCGCTCATGATCTTTGACGCGTTTTATCTTCGTCAATTAATATTAATTTGTCAAAACAAAAAAATATATCCAATATTTTTCGATAATCTCACTGACGGACTAAATTGATTTTGTTTTTTAGTCACGAAAGTAGCCAATTGTGTTTGCCCAGAACTGAGCCACTAGTTTGGCGCCTTGAGTAGAGTTCCATAAGCTCCTGTAAACACACAACGGTACACGTATTCACAAACGCTTCGATTCGATTTCGAGTCATATGTCGCTCACTTTCGTAATGCCAAAAACAGATAGACATTATGACTTGTCCATTCGAATCATTTGTAAATACGGGGCCAAAACACGATTTAACCCCATCGTTTGTGGAATAGTACCACATTTATGGCCATGCTGCAAATATTGTACTGTACTCAGTTTAAGTGTACCTACGTATCTACACTTAATATTATAAAGAGGAAAGATTTGTTTGTTTGTAACGAATAGGCTCCGAAACTACTGGACCGATTTGAAAAATTCTTTCACCGTTGGGAAGCTGCACTATCCCCGGGTGACATAGGCTACTTTTTATCCCTGTATTCCCACGGGAACGGGGACTACGCGTGTAAAACCGCGTGACGTCCGCTAGTACTAAATAAAGACTGAAGCTGTTTCTAATGTTATTGTATTTATATATGATTATCAATAAAACTGTTACTATTCTCATTATGGATGTTTTTTTACCACCTCGTGGCATGATAATAGAGAGCAGCGGTATCCCAGTGGTGTCGGCCCCGACTTACGAACAGTGGGTCGTGTGTTCGAATCCAGGCAGGCGCATTACTTTGACTTTTTATTTCTTCAGTGCTGCTCTCAAAACAGTGAAGGAAAACATCGTGTGGAAACCGGCATGTCTTAGAACCAAAAAATATCGAAGACATGTGACATCTACCAACCCGCACTGAGCCCACGTGGTGGATTATAGCCCATCCCTCTCCTAGAGAGGAGGCCTGAGTCCCTGCAGTGGGAACATTATAGGCTGATGATGGCATAATAATAACTGCCACTCGGGTCAATCTTTAGGTTAAGCCGGGCTTGCCTAGGTTGGTCTGTGGATGGGTCACCCATTACACACTGAATTTCCCTTGCTACAGAAAACACTGAACACAGTTTAATTACAGTACTGTACTGTTTAATTACTGTACAGTCAGTGCCCAGCAATATCTTACCCCTCGTATAAAGGAAAAGAGGGCAAGTGGTGAATGAGAACAGAGGTCAGGTAATTCTGGGTACTGACTGTACCGAATATATTATTTCCTTTCATGTATCTACGAAAAACGGATGCGCTCGGTCGCTTGTACATACAAGTTAGCTGAAAACGATAAAAACAAAAAATGCTTGTACACGTTGGCCGAGTGCGCTTAGCCAGCATGAACTATTACTAACGACCTATCTATAAAATAAAGATTAACAAAATTGAAAAGACGAATACCGCTTTTTTTCGATTTCGATTCGATTCGGAAATATAGATAAAAGAAAGAAAAAGAAATATAATAATAATATTCCACAACTATCACACAACGCCATCTAGTCCCAAGCTAAGCAGAGCTTGTGTTATGGGTACTAGACAACTGATAAACATACATATATGTATATTTCTAAATACATACATATTATAATAGGTCAGGTGGCGCCACTGCTACTGTTAACAACTCGCTCCGTGTTTAAAATTATTAAAAGACAGTTATACACCGTAAAAGTGCCTAAAATTGTGACTAACTTATGCGCAAGCGATCAATAGCTGCTAGTAAACGTTTGCAGCAAGTTTGAGTGTCAATTCTGTGTTAAAACATTACTTGTGACAACATAAACAAACAGTGGAAAAGTTTAGTGTTTATACAACAAAAACTCAGTGACAATAAACATTACGGTGTATTGTGAACTATATTTTCGCCACAGTTATACCCGTTGGCAATTAAAATACAATTAAAATCGAATAGAACTCGAATTCAAGTGTTTATTGTATAACAAGATGAAAATTTTCAAACTGTCATTTTAAAAATTGAAACCGCAAGTCATACGATTGCATAGATACAAAGTTCGAAAACAGCGCCAGCTGTCGCCGAGTAGCGGTATCACGTCGAACTGCTGTCACCTACGCCTGATAATCTTCTGCGGTCGATCGATAATAACGCCATCTAGCTATATACTATAAAACTAATTAGTTTGACAAGAGATAAGTATGTCATTCCAAGTAACGAACACAAATAGTACAAATAGCGACCGCAAGATGCCAGTACTAGTAGCATGTTTCAGATGTAAAAAGTCTGTTGACATAAAAAAAACTGCTTTGTGCTCTGTTTGTAACAACAGATTCGAACCTGACTGCGATGGTTATCCGGAACACACGTACCGATTAATGAACGAAGAAAAAAAAAAAAAATGGCGCTGCAAGATGTGTGTTAGGAAAAGGACTACAAATTCTACAAATTCCACAGAGACATCCAATGTTACAACGAGAAAAAGACCGACGTGCCCTTCCACACAGTCGCCCCCGCAAACCCATACAAATAAAAAACAGTCATCCCCAGACCAGGATTCTCATGTACTAACCGATCACGAGACATCTTACGAAACGGACACAACACCGAACAAACTCTCAAGAAGTGTAGACGGTACAACGACTAATATGACATCAATAGCGGAGATGCAAGATACAATTGCCCAGCTCACAACAAAACTAGAAAGTGCGGAGAATGAGTTAGAGAACACAATATTGGAAAACAATGATCTGAATAAACAAGTGAACAAACTGACTAAAGAAATTAAAATATTGAAGTCGTTATGTCATTCTTCTACAATTATAGAAAGCAGCCCAATAGAAATTGCCAAAAAGAAAAGACACTCACGATTAAGTCTAATTGTATCATCTACCCCAGCATCGCCTAGACCCGCGTCAAATGCTGATCGTACCACAAACATCACATGCTTACATTTGCAACAGAAAATCACAACCTTACAACAGGAACTTCAGAATGCAGAAAAGGAGATAAAAACTCTGACTACGCAAATACAGAGTCTTCAGCAATCTCTAAGGACTACACCAGACCTACAACAATTATTTTCAGGTAAATCCTGTACAACAAACCCCACTGCCACAGGAAAAACACAACAAACCTCATTTGAAAGAATTATAAGAATTTTCGGCGCGCAACAATGCGTTGGTCTGGCTGCGGCTCTTAAACATTCCAGAAAGGCGACGCCATATGAAAAGTATGGAGTCCTCGGGCATACGATGCCAAATGCATGCAGTGACACAATAATAAAGAGCTGTACCAATATCAAACCACGACCAGGTGATAAAATTGTATTATCTTTGGGGGAAAATGACCATAACATGGGACACGTATTGTCTCAACTAAAATTTTTTCTAAAGACATTTTATAAACATAGCATTATAATATTAAATGTTTGCAAAAATGACCACCTTGATGTCGACAAACTGAATGATCGCATGAAAAATATATGTAAATATTACAAAAATTGTCATTTCACGAATTGCGTACACCATAGCTTATCTGATATTAGCAAAACCATAAATTACATTGTAGACTGCGAATATTATGAGCAAAAATATTTAAATCCAGCTGAGCTCAGGAAATACCTAACAAGTAGCAAATCAAGCGTTTTGCCTGACAGGGAGACATTTAACGTACCCAAAAAAGGGACTATTCCCTTTTATTTTAAAAGTAGCAGCAGTAAACAACATGAAAATACTCCTGTAAAACACAGAATAGGTACTATACCATACTATTTTCCCTCACTAACAAAAAGCGATACATTTTTTCGTACCTAATCGCACAGCACCTACATTACACAACTTTAGGATTCTCCACCAAAATATTGCAAGTTTATTATCAAAACAGGATATACTGGAGTTAACTTTACAGGATATGCGCGAGCTACAGAATGAACCACAAGTGATTTGTCTCTCCGAAACATTCATTAAAAAAGGACATGAGAACTATCTCAAGTTATCGGACTACGAAATGGCTGCAAATTTTTGCAGGGAAAAACACCGAGGTGGCACGTGCATTTTCGTCAAAAAGGGCCTACGTTTTAAAGAATTACTGCTTATAAAAAACTTTTCATCGGTAAATACATTCGAGGCATGCGGCATAGAGCTAGAAAATGCGAAATTGGTGATTATTTGTGTATACCGAACACCCCAGTCTGATCCTAATCAGTTTTTAACTAAATTAGATAGTGTTTTACATGAGGTATACAAGAAATACAATTCTAAGACACGCATCGTTTTAACAGGTGACTTAAATATTAATACCTTGAAAAAAAGTAAAATCACTCAACAATTTCAAGACCTGGCATACAATCACAACATTAAAATTCATATCGAGGTAGCTACTCGGAAACTTTCTTGTATTGACCATATATTGAGTAATGTACCGGACGCAATCGCAACAGTTCTCCCACTTCATCTCTCTGACCACGACACGGCACAAATGATAAGCTTCTCTTTAAGGTTACAATCAACAAAACCCTCAATATATTACTATTACAAAAGAGATTATAGTTTAGATTATATCCATAAGTTTAGGGAATGTTTAAAAAACCTATCTTGGACGGATATTTACACGGAAGACAATGCAAACAGAGCATTTACTTGTTTTCATGAATTAATATGTCTACTTTACAATCTTTGTTTTCCAAAAGTGAGGGTAAAGATTAATGTAAAGAATAAAATAAAACAAAAATGGATTAGTAAGGGTCTTAAACAGAGCTCTAAAACAAAGCGCTTCCTACGATACAAATACTACAAGAATAAAACTTCAACAAACAGGACTAGATACACTACATATTCTAACCTATTACAAAAATGTATCTACAACGCTAAAAGAAATGCTAACATAAAGTATATGAATAATAATGACAACAAATGTAAAGCCACGTGGACAGTCATTAAAGACGAAATACACAACACAAACGCGAAAGACACCATTGAACACATCAAAATTGACAACACATTGCTCACAAAACCAACAGAAATAGCAACCGCCTTTAACAATCATTATACTAATTCTATCCCTACACAAAATTGTGCAAATGGTTACCGCAGTGAAACTCTAACTGCTAACTCAATGTTCCTCACACCCATGTCCGAAAGTGAGGTAAGACAACAAATTCTTTCATTAAAAAATACCAATTCTGAAGGCTACGATGGACTCAACACTAGGGTAATAAAGTCATGTGTCGATGAAATAAGTGGAGTGTTGACTCATCTAATTAACCTGTCTTTTTCGCAAGGAGTGTTTCCAGAAGCACTAAAAATATCTATTGTTAAACCAATATTTAAAAAGGGTGATAAAGATGATATAACTAATTATCGCCCCATAACACTAATACCCATCTTGTCCAAAATATTTGAGAAATGCATGTATCAAAGAATAATTAACTATTGTGAGAAATTTAATATCATAAAAAAAGAGCAATTTGGCTTTCAAAAACAGAAGTCCACTTCCTTAGCCATCTTTTCACTTTTGAAAGCAATTTTGACCAACATTAATAATAATCATCTGACGACAGGGCTATTCCTTGATCTATCAAAAGCATTTGATTTAGTTTCTCATGACATATTATTACAAAAATTAGAGGCTGTCGGAATTAGGGGACTGCCACTTCAGTGGATATCGTCATATCTAACTGACAGACAGCAGAGAGTCGCTGTGACTAAACTTGATGAAAGTAGGAATATGGCACAATTCTCGTCTGAATATAAAACTGTAAAACGTGGAGTCCCCCAGGGTAGCATATTGGGCCCTATCTTGTTCTTACTCTACATAAATGACATAGTAAATGTGACTAATCATAAATGCTTTCTGTTTGCTGATGACATTTCCATAATTGTGACGACTGATAAAAAACATAAATCAATTATTGATCATGAAGCGGACATAAATAATACAATAGACAAACTAATTAATTGGTTAAATAATAATAATTTATATATCAATCTTGATAAATCTGTATACATTCAATTTAATCAATCTTATCAAAATCAATTTAATTTCAGTATGGGCATACCACAAATTACACAAATGACACATACAAAGTTTTTAGGAGTAGAAATTGATGAGCATTTAGACTGGAAAGCTCAGGTTGATAATGTTTGTAATAAAATAAATAAATTTGTGTACGCCCTCAGACAGATTAAAAAGGTAACAAATATAAAAACAGCTGTGATGTCATACCGTGCATATGTTGAGTCCTCGTTACGGTATGGATTAATTATGTGGGGAAATAGTACTGACCACAATAGAGCATTTGTCGCTCAAAAAAAATGTTTACGGGCCATATACGGGATTCCATCCGATGAATCATGTCGACCTGTATTTAAAAGGCTTGGTTTGCTACCATTACCTTCATTATATTTGTATGAAGCATGTATGTTTGTTAAGAAATATAAAGGATTATTTAAAACAGCAGATGAAATAAGTTCTCGAAGCCGCCGTGATCCGTACAGACTTGTATTAGATGAGCTCCCTAGGCTAGCAAAATATAACAAAAGCTGTCTCGCTATGTGTGTACGTGTTTATAATAAGTTACCTAATGAATTTAAAATATTAAATTGCAGATTATTTAAAATTAAATTGTATAGATGGCTGAATGAAAATAATTTCTATAGTATTAATGACTTTTTTGAATTTAAATTATAATGCTTGTAATTCTAAATATCGTCAATTCTCTAAGTTTGCATGCTTTAAATTTAAGCAAAACATGTATGATCTTATATTCTTTAATAACACCTATGTATACCATGTTTTATGCAAATAAATAAATTATCTAAATTATCTTATCTTATAGATAAATTACACCCAGACACAGAACAAATGATCGTGCTCATCACACAAACATTTGTCCTGGGTGGGAATCGATTAGATAGATTAGATAGGGATAAAATATTTGAGGGTTATTAACACTGTTATGTACATCTCCCATCGCTCTCATCTGTCAAGGTCAGAGGCTGTGTTTATTTACATAGGTACACAGGGTGGAATTTTGTAATGCCACCAGCAGGGCTATTGCGTATCTTTTAAATGACAGTGGCTATCATATTGTCTATGGAATAACTGTCAAATTGGTTATGGTTTAGTACAAAATGGAACTATTTGACACTAATTGATAGGCACTATAGGTTAGCCACTGTCGTTGAAAAGATACGCAATAGCCTTGCTGGAGGGAAAGTACTCTTAATACTGCAGATAGAAAATTTTACTCAAAGGAAACATTCCTTTATTTTTGAATAGAAAGCAAACTGCATTCAAAGATTTTCGAAAATTCTCTTCTCCCTCACCCGGGAATCGAACCGGCTAAAATCTGAAAAAATTATATCCTGTACTTTTATTGCATCGATCGTTAGGGTCAATTATTATAAGGATAACTAGTATTTACAAAAACAGCCGTGCAAATTTTGGAACTTTGACCCCCAATATACCTTATGACCTTATGAGTACAATGACTACATACAAAATAGACCTTTTACGTGTCTATATGCGTTGATTATTATTATTACTGCTTATTGAAATATAGTAGGTACTTACATACTACTGGGGGCAAGAAAAAAAAACTATTCTTTGACGACACGGTTGGCGCAGTGGCTCAGGCAATGGACTGCTGCGCTGCGTGTCGCGGGTTCGATCCCCGCACGGAATAAATATTTGTATGACCTACAGATAGTTGTTCCGGGTCTGGGTATTTGTGTATGTGAGTTTAAATGTTTGTGAACGCACCCACGATACAGGAGAAATTCCTAGTGTTTCGTTTAAAAAAAAACAAAAACAAAACAGAACATAACATAGCGTTTCTTTGCGATGTGAAGCGATTTTCTCGTGCGCATAATAATCATCAACCTGGGAACGATTATTTCGATACAATTCAGCGCCTATACACGTAATAAGTCTATTTTTAATGATTGTCGTTGTACTCATTTGTCGATCTTTACCTTAAAATATCTCGGTAACGTGACACTGGGGTACCGTGTTACTGGACATTTTTATTTCGTCTATATGTCTTCTATCCATACATACCACTTTCATCGTGGGCCGCGATTTCGAAAAAAAAAACAAAATGGCCGGCAGGTTGATATGCCACATCGGTTCTATCCCGACGTAGCCTTAATTTTGCTACGGAAAGCCGTACTAGTAAAATGAAGGCTACGTCGTAGCAAAGCTGTAGCGACATAAAAGCTACGCCGCGCAGTGATATGAAGGCTACGCTGTAGCAAAGCAGCGGGGCGAGCACGGGCGTACCCAAGACGTTGGTGACAAGACGTTATAAATTATGTCATGTCTTAGAATTTGTCTTAAATGCTAGCACGGGTACCACATGTGATATAATTTAAGACGCGACTTGTCTTTCTTGTTGCTGACTTCATAGTGTGACCTAGTATATTAAAAAAATAAAAATGTCTATGACCATCTGAATAGGCGACCAAATAAAATAATACGTATAAAAGAGCACAGTTCATACAGTTAAACAACTTTTAAATTTTCTTGGGTACTAATTCATTTTTGACATAACACGTACGCGGCACGTCTTTCATTTTCTTTTTTTATTTATTATTTGATAACTTGCTACTAACTAAAAGTTCTGTTTTTCTTTTAAAAGTTTGATGTGATTTGTTTTGAAATATATTTGTCAGGCGGAAAATCCGTTGGAACTCCCTGTCTGGCAACTCGAACGGATTAGAGGAGTCCCGAATGTTTCTTCGGAATATTTTCCTACTTTGGACCTCTTGCCTTCGGGCAAGAACATAATTATAATAATTTACTGCCATTTGATGCAGTAGTAAGCAGAAAAATATACTTATATTTTTAATTTACTTTTATCACCACCTCCGAACGAACGTGATATAAACGAGCATATTCATCTGTCAAAATGTGACATTTGTTACAAAATGGGTGCGCCCATATTAGCAAATAAGACATAGGAGTCCCAACTAAACGTCAAGAAGTTATATCACATATCAAGAAATTATCTTACGCCGCCGTGCTAGCATTTAAGACAAAACGGTTTTATCGCCCAAACTGTGATAAAATGTGTGACTCATGCCATGTCACTGTAGGCCGTGCTCGCCGGGCAGTAGTGAATAAGCTACGCCGTAGCATTGTAGACGCATGATACACGAAGTATATTTAATTTTTATTGAAGGAATACAGTTATTTCACATTTTTTACTTTCTTATCTTTACAATAAGGTTGCTGTTGCGGTGCAGCTCATCATCGGCCTGCCTTTTCCCATCTACGTTGAGTTTGGCTTCCAATCTAACCAGATGCAGCTAAATAATAGAATTTTAAATGGAGCGCCACAATCCACTTCATACTGGATAATACGATAGCCCTTGGTCAGACTGGTGGTGAGATTTGGGCCACTGATTACCTGTAATACCTCCATAATATTACAGATACATACAAAAATAATTGAATTTCGCGGGCATTCATCAATTGAACGAAAGGAACGAAAGCGGCAGAATGACTCAGTTGCCATAACGAAACCGAAAACATTTTTTTTCATCAGCCACACTAACAAAAGGTTCATTCAAATATCGATTAGTCTACCGCGCAGACTCGTCACTTGATATAACATTCTAGTAGTGAACCCAGCAACTAAGAAACAGAACATTTTATACGCAATTAATATAGTAAAATAAAAGAAAAAACGTCGGTGCCAACAGACTGCCACAAGAAGCATCGTTCATTTAAAAATAAAAACACGAAAATGTTGCGCGTTCATCCGTAATTTAAAAAAAAAACACGTCGGGAATTGTCTTTTTTCTAAAAAAAAACATTTTGCTGTGGAATATTATTCAGTTTGAATTAAGAAGTTTCGCAAATTAGTTAAAACGGCGTCTTTAAGGAGTATTGGTAATTTTAAACAAATGTATAATACGGCAAGTGCCGTTAAAAAAAGTGCTTTAAAATTAGAGTGTACTGAATCTGAAGACCACTTTCATTGTATATCTTTGCCTCCTGATATCAAAAAGCGAGAATGTCTCTGCCCAGAGAGTTTCACTTTAGTCAGGTAAGTGTTTTTCTTATTTTTTTTAAATGCAAAATCGGCCAAGTCTTGACCAAATTATCATCATAAAACTTGACATTTGAATCCTTGATTTGTTAGGTTGCATGTTATCTAAGATTTATTATTTACTGCCTAACAGAGGTTTTTTTCTTACTGTGTTATTATTAGTCAGAAATAAACGTATTTTTAATCTTATCCTAATTTATTGGAGGTCAGTGCAACATATCTTCTTGTACCATATTTCTCGTCATCTTAGTAAAAACATACTTATCACTCTTTTTTTTGAGGCAGTGGTGTAATATGCCTTTATTTAAATTTTCTAATATATGCTTGGCCTTCATTGCTGAGGTTCATGACCTTTCGTGTCTGAAATCCTGGGGTTTCCTTAATTAAACTTTATTTTGGTCGTCACCCTCTCGGTTTTTTTTTACTGTTGAAGACTTTACCAGTATTTGTAAAATAAATTTTTCATTTAAAAAAAAATACCACATAAATCGGTAACCCAAGAAAAAAAAATCAAATAATGCTTTTTATGTCAAAAAATTAGGCGTATTTTTTTTAAGTGTGGTACTTTTATTTTATTTGCTTTTAAAAATTAAAGAAACGTAAAAAGGTAACGCTGCATTCTTCTTATTACATAAAATGCATTTTCTGCGTCATTTTGTAGTGGTGCATCAGAATGTTCTTACGCGGTGACCTAGATCCTAGTCCATTGCTCTCTGCGCTGTGTTGGGTACTTAAGGTGGAAGCTCACATCTGGCCCGCGAAATTCTAATTTTCTTACGTTTTTGGCAATTTGCAGGCCAGTGCTTGGTTGTATGTTTATGAAAATTTGATTTGCGACTGTAAGACGTATGAAGTTACCGAATTATAACCATCAAAATTACTAACTACTAAAGAACGACGACTAAATTACTAAAGAATGACTTTTACATGCAAAAATCAATCTTGACATGAAAATGAACTTGGAGGGTTGTATTGATAATTTTGATGGTTATAATTCGGTAACTTCATACGTCTTACAGTCGCAAATCAAATTTTCATAAACATACAACCAAGCACTGGCCTGCAAATTGCCAAAAACGTAAGAAAATTAGAATTTCGCGGGCCAGATGTGAGCTTCCACCTTAATAGTATTACATTCAGCCATAGAGATTTTTTGAATGAAGAGTTTATAATCCATACTAAATAAGACAACCTCTTTAGTTGAACTGACAGATGTTATCATTAAAATAAAAAATTACAAAAATAATACTTTTTACTTTAAAAACGAAATGGATTTGTGAGAAATATAGCATTTATTACACTAGAAAATTCCCGACTTCCACGCGAAAAAAAGCACGGGCAAAGCACTAGATTACAAAATTCAATAGCAAACTTTTAAATATCAAACCCCTTTGCTGTTTAAATATTTCAAACAACAAAATTAAATGTTGTCATAATGACTGTTTCCTGTTAAAATTAGGTCATGGCTTGTTTTCTGTCGCGTTTGGTTGCTAGAAAATTCTCGCGCCCCGCGCCGCGACCGCGGAAGGGTGACATAAAGTTTATTGCAAAATAACTAACATTCATTTATGTTATTTTTATTAAATGTAAAATAACAAGTGATTTCAGGTACTTTCTTATGAGTTTAATTAGGTTTATTAATAATGGATTAGAAATTCAATAGTCGGTAGTCACACTAATATTATAAAAGCGAAAGTTTGTGAGTGTGTATGTTTGTTACTTCTTCACGTCTAAACGGCTGGAGCGATTTTAATAAAATTTGGTATGGAGTTAACTAACAACCTGGATTAACACATAAGATAGTTTTTATCCCCATTATTTTTCCCGTGGGATGATTTTTTGAGTTGTAGCGGGTGAAGCTGCTGGCAACACCTAGTAAGTAATAAAACACGATCTTGGCTTAAAAATAATAGCCACTTGGGGTTGATCTTTAGGTTGAGCTTTGCTTGCCTAGATTAGTCCGTGGATGGGTGACCACTCATTAGGTGGGATACCTACCCAGTTTCCTCAGTGTTTCGGTCATTTGTAGATTTTTGAGAGTAGTTTTTTGTAATATTGCCGTGAACTAACTGGGTTCTAGAGGTCAAGGGGTCTTTAAGGCCAATTTAGCAGGGGGTCTAAAATGTCCACTTTAGCAGATCATAATATGAATTGCGTTAAAAAGCGTAAAATGGATCTTTCTTAAATAGTTACTGCGTCTGTGACCATTTTACAAATTTTAACGCAATAGGGATGATAACGGACATTATTATTCTAATTAAGTTCGTCTGTTAGATTATCGAAAAATATTTGATACGTATTATTTGTTTTATCAAATCAATAAAAATTGACGAAGATAAAACGCGTCAAAGATTTAAGTGGGGGTTGGTGACGTCACTGACCGCTAAAAAATGTCATACTAATGTCTTAGAGTAGACGTCACGCGTGTTTTCAAAGCACTGTATCGTCTTCATTGTTTGTTTACGTGAAAAAAGGAAAAATACGTGTCCAATATTTTTGGGAAATCTATCTGACGGACTGATTAGATTTTTTTTGTTACTAACTATAACTGTAACTATCCTATTCATAGTATGATCTGCCAAAGTGGCCATTTTAGAAGCTCAGAGAGTCAGAGCGTCTAAAATGTATAATACTGGTATGCAGTTGCATCCGGTTACACTGAAAGTCGGTTAGATATTGTATTTTTAAGAAACAAAACTTTGTCTTTGACTTCACCCTCCGTCAGCCAAACAAAAACAGCTTTTGCTATACTTTTAAACATCGCGTACGTGCGGTTTGAGGTGAGAATCGCCTGTACGATAAACGAAATAAATTAGCTTTAATCTTTAGCGGTAATCAGTAACCATGTCCTAGGGCAACACGCTAAGTGGGTCAGTATTTCTTCGGCCATCACATTGCAGTGGACTGGCCGCATTTTATACTCAAGGCCGTAAGTTCAATAACCGCATAAAATTAATAGCCTTGCATGGGCCTTTTCTTGGTTTGAGTTGGGCCTATTATTTTAAGTGTGAAAGTTTGTGAAGATGTCTGGATGTTCGATACTCTTTTACGCAAAATCTCCTGACAAGATTTTTGTGAAATTTGGCATACTGATAGAAGTACGATCCACAGTGGGACTATTACCGACACACAGGTGAAGCCGCGGGCATAAGCTAGTTCTTAATAGGCAAGTAGTCTTAGTCTATAGCTCTACTAATAAATAAAGAGGTCATGTTTGTGAGCTGGTGAGATTGTACGGGATCTCTGGTCTAGCCACATTATTTGTGAGTGTCATAGGCTATAGGTAAAAGAATTTTCAAAATCGTTGAAAATTCTTTTACCTATAGAAAGCCACATTATTTGTGAGTGTCATAGGCCACTAAACCAAACCACGCGGGCAAAACCTTGGATAGAAGCCAGTCCTTACTAATTCTCTCTTTGTTCGCAAAAAAAATGTCAAAATACCTCGAGTTCAAGCATAGCGTTACTAGGAATTTCCATCAAGAATTTCTAAGTACGATACCGAGTGTCGTGGCCGGTTGATAGAAATAGCTTAGCTTTGATTTAAGATTACGAGAATACTTGTATGAAGCTGGACGAGGAGTAAAGAGTATGTAAGGATCGCAGCAGGTCATCGGGGCCGCGGGTTGTACACTAGTTATCGCGGCCTCGACATAGAGGCCTAAGAAGGAACATGGGTGGTTTTTAGTCAGTAGAAGTCTGACACTCCCTTTCGCTCTATCCAAGAGCGGGAGGGGTTTTCGATGATTTTCCAGCCAAAAAAAAAAAAAAAGGATCGCAGCAGGTGGTCATCTGTCATCATCAGCAACATGTCTGCCCGGAATCACCTACTGCTGAGTATAGGCCTTCCCCTTTTTCTGCCACACTTCTCAGTTCTGTAAAAACCTTACCCACGTGTAAGAAAGACCCTTTTCTTAAACCTATTTTTTAGTTGGGTTATGATCATGTATTGGTAGTGAAGGTGCTGACCCGTTGGGGCTGAGGGTTGTTTGAAAGAGATACCGCGGCCTCGATACAAAGGGCTAAGAAGAGACATGGCTGGTTTTTAGTCAGTAGAAGCAGTGACGGATTAAGACAACTTGATGCCCTAAGCAATCCATGCCTGTCTCTGGTCTTTAGACCTTTCTTCTCTTACTCTTAAGTCACCTTAAAACGCGCGAATTTTCAAATTAGTCCTATAGTGCTTTTTGCTGACGTGAGGGTGAGACGTGATGCCTTAAGGACGGGTTTTTTGTGCTTCTTCTGATGCCCCCCCCAGACTTGATGCCCTAGGCAATTGCTTTATTTGATTAAGGGTTAATCCATCACTGAGTAGAATTCTGACACTCCTTACCGCAAGAATAAGAGTCATTTGTTGATTTACTACCCTCCAAAAATCTTAGTAGGTGGCTATCTGTGTGTTTCTGTTCATCCCCTTGAGAAAAAGACTTTAGTTTATGTATGTGAGCTATCAATTTTGTAGCAATAGCGGACATTTTACAGGTTATATGACCTGTTATGGTTTTAATGGCACCCAGCTGGGACTTTAAGATTAACTCAAAACAACCTTTCAACATGAACCGATTTACTTAGGAAATAGATACTGTTTTTTTAAACGACTGCGGCGAAGCCCAAAAGGAGGGTTATGTGTTTGGCGTGTATGTATGTATGAATGTCCGTTTCTTTGTTCCCTCATAACTCATAAACGGATGAAGGGATTTGAATAAAATGTACGTCGTTAGATTCATCTTGATGGCGCGAGTGTTACATTAACGTTAAGAAAGAAACGTAATTTGAGGATTTTGGGGGCCATATAGCGGATTTCAAAATGTATTTTTTTCCATTGCCATTGAGTAGGGTATCAAAATGAAGGGTTTTAAAAGTAGATTTCAAAAAATCCGACTGAAAAGCAAAAAACAAGCACATTTTAAATTAAACAAAACTTGGAAGCAGGCGGGGTCCATTCTATTTACCCGACTGCGGCAAAGCCCAAAAGTCTGAAAAGCAAAAAACAATCACATTTTAAATTAAACAAAACTTGGAAGCAGGCGGGGTCCATTCTATTTTCATTTCATAATTTAATATTCAAATGAACCACGCCTGCTTCCAAGTTTTGTTTAATTTAAAATGTGATTGCCACAAATAAATATTACTTACTTACTTACTTACTATTGTTTTTTGCTTTTCAGTCTTTTCAGTCGGGTTTTTTAGTTTTTTAACTACTTTTCTTATTTCTAACTTTTTAGTTCTTTTGTGTTTGTTCTTTCGTTGGTCGTGTAAAATACTTCGCAGATAATTTATATTTGTGTTTGTTTATAGAATTTGTGACTTTGAATTTATTTTAAACATAAAGGTGTCATATATTTTTGTAATCTCCTTTTAAATCCCTTCATTTTGATACCCTACTCGATGGTAATGATTTTCTTTATTTTTTCAAATCCACGTTATGGCCCCTAAAACCAGCAATTTTTCTTTGTTTTTTTAATTTTAATGTAGCCAGTGACGCTCGCGCCATCAAGACAAATCTAACGACGTATATTTCATTCAAATCCCTTCATCCGTTTAGGAGTTTTGAGGGAACAAAGATACGGACATACATACATAGATACACGTCAAACACATACACTTTTGGGCTTTGCCTCAGTCGGGTAAATGGAATGGACCCCGCCTGCTTCCAAGTTTTGTTTAATTTAAAATGTGCTTGTTTTTTGCTTTTCAGTTTTTATGTTTAAAATAAATTCAAAGTCACAAATCATATAAACAAACACAAAAGTTAAATCATCTGCGGAGAATTTTACGCGACCAACGAAAGAAAAAACAAAATTTGGAAGCAGGCGGGGTCCAATCCATTTACATTTCATAATTTAATATTTAAATGAACCCCGCCTGCTTCCAAGTTTTGTTTAATTTAAAATGTGCTTGATTTTTCAGTCGGGTTTTTTAGTTAAAGATTAAATCTTGTAAATATACAGTGTTCAATATTGTCGGTTGAATATCAAGAGGTTGGGCGTCATTTAGACTATTGGCGCCCAGCAGAGACATTTCAATAAAATGATAGATTACTTTATTTTCAAAAACCAAATGACACCGGCTAACTTCGTCGTATTCTACTTACTTATTAATTTATGATATGATGGAAAGTGGCGAACTGCAGGCGTTTTAAAGGACTGTCTCTTGTAAACTTTGACGTTTAAAAAGGGTTGATTAGCAACCTAATATGAATAAATTACTTTTTTAAATTTTTAATTTTGCCCCGTTGGTCTCAGTAGCAGCCTCTGAGTCTAAGTTTGAGCCCAGTTAGTACATGACACTTTAAAAATATTACTGGCTAAATCTGTGTGTCCTAATGGGGACACCTCTGCCTTATCCTTAGGGGATTAAAAGTACGATGTTATGTTATTTTATACTGCGCCAATAGGGTATTTTGCCAAAAAAATCTAAAAAGTCCGTCTGTTAGATTACCGAAAAATATTGGTTACGTGTTTTTTGTTTTATCAAATAAATAAAAAATTACGAAAATAAAACGTGTCAAAGATCATGAACGTGGGCTTTTGCGACAAGGTTAGTACTTTTTTACCCACAAAGTGTGTGGGTAAAAAAGTACTAACCTTGTGACGTCACGCGACTTTTCGAAGCACTGTATCATCTTCATCTTTTGTTTATGTAAAAAAAAAGAAAAAATACGTATGATTTATTTTTTGAAAATCTATCTGACGGAGTAATTACATTTTTTTGGTGAAATACCCTATCCCGAATGATAAATTAATAACGATCTGTGATGAAAACAGTTAGAGTGTAAAGGCCAACTGTGACTCAAAGAGCGTGGGACGTAGTTTTTATAATTTCGTTGACTTGAACTACAACATTTTACTAACCGATGAAACTTAACGGTGAGTGTTTCCCAGAACACAATATGACTCATCGCTTTAATACTGTGTTTATTATTTTGTTATTTCGTGGTTTATTGGCGTGATTCTATATTAAGTACTGGCATTTTACAGTCATACAACATGACTCGTAGGATTCAGCCAATAGTTCAGTAACCTCTTTTTTTTGTGGGGTGAGAAATCATCAAATTAATAACTCCCTGGGTAGAGCTGTAGGGAGTATCGGACTTCTACTGACTACAAACACCCATGTTTCTTCTTTGCCCTTTGTGTCGAGGCAGCGGTATCTCTTTCGATTAACCTGCAGCCTCGACGGGGTTGAGAAACCTTTTTTTTTTTTTGGCGGGTAGAAAATCGTCAAATAACCCTTCCGCTCTTGGGCAGAGCGAAAGGGAGTGTCAGACTTCTACTGACTAAAAACCACCCATGTTCCTTCTTAGCCCTATATGTCGAGGCCACGGTAACTAGTGTACAACCCGCAGCCCCGTACCCTCTGAGTTAGATTTTGTCGAGAAAATTAGATAGGTACTGGCTTCGTTAAATTTCATTTCATTATAAAACGTTGTGTTAATATCTTTAATAAATTTGAATACTTAAGGTGGAAGCTCACATCTGGCCCGCGAAATTCTAATTTTCTTACGTTTTTGGCAATTTGCAGGCCAGTGCTTGGTTGTATGTTTATGAAAATTTGATTTGCGACTGTAAGACGTATGAAGTTACCGAATTATAACCATCAAAATTACTAACTACTAAAGAACGACTTTTACATGCAAAAATCAATCTTGACATGAAAATGAACTTGGAGGGTTGTATTGATAATTTTGATGGTTATAATTCGGTAACTTCATACGTCTTACAGTCGCAAATCAAATTTTCATAAACATACAACCAAGCACTGGCCTGCAAATTGCCAAAAACGTAAGAAAATTAGAATTTCGCGGGCCAGATGTGAGCTTCCACCTTAATCTTTTTTTACCACCATATTTTGTTAAACATAACCGAATATAACATCACACCTGTGATTCCCGAAAGCGGAGGCAGAAGTGTACCCATGAGTACAACCATATTTCGCGTTATTTTTATTGGGACAAGCCCGCCATACTATTCCCAAACCACTGTAACTCCTGTAAGCCAGAACAGCGGCGACCACAAGAAAAGCGCCGAGACAATGAAGTCCCAGAGAAACGATTTAACTGTCTTGGATCCCGCAACGAAATTAATCAGAAAAGAATAGCGGAGGAGTAGGAAAAACATAATTTCCACTTCCTTCCACATCAGCAGGAGACAGAACAGAACAATGGTAAGACAAAAAGGCTTGAACGCACGGAAATTTGTTCTAGTTTCTACAAGGTCTGTATAGTAAATAACTCCGGATGTAACCTGTACACTATCCAACATAATACTACGTTCATGCTTTTAGATCGCCAGCTACGTTTCAGTTTCATGTCTAAAGGGCAAGCTATGGCAACAGAGATGCCCACCACCTCACGACTTCCGGAAGCTCCAAGAACACCTGACTCCAGGTAGTGAACATCAGTGGCCAATTTGGAAAGCCCTAAATCGAGCGGCACCCAAGTGGGCCGCTGCAAACATAATCTGGCAAAGTGGGGTATTATTGGTTCCTCCAATACCGTGAGCGAGTGCGGCGCTCCTGATCAAACAATGCCGACCTGCTGGAGTATTCCAGATGTCCTTACACATGCACTCTTGACGACCAGAAGGACCATTGCAGGTCTTTTAAATGGCAGTGGCTATCATATAGTGTCCATCAATTAACTGTCAAATGGTTCCATTTTGTACTAAACCATAACCAAGTTGACAGTTAATCCATGGACAATATGATAGCCACTCACATTTAAAAGATACGTAATATGCTGCTGGAGTGTCCCAGATGTCCTTCCACATGCACTCTTGACGACCTGCAGGGCTATTGCGTATTTTTTTAATGTCAGTGGCTATATTGTCTATGATTTAACTGTCAAATTGGTAATGGTTTAGTACAAAATGGAGCCATTTGACAGTTAATCCATGGACAATATGATAGCCACTGTCATTTAAAAGATACGCAATAGCCCTGTTGAACAGCGCTTCTGTCGCTGCAATAAAAGTGGCTACCAACGGGGCCCAAACCGTATAAGATGGAAGTAGAATCGATTACAAAAAGAAGAAGATTATGGGTAAGAAAAGTATCAACACAAATGTTGTCTCCCACTGTCCCACACTACGTCCCATCTTCCAAGAAAACAAAGAGTCTATTGCCAAAGTCGGCGTCGCGTGCCAAGCCATTGGGCTCCAAGACAGCTGGAACGTTGACGGTTATTATAAAATGCAGATTTGATCACGATATCGGTATCAGGGTTACATAAAAACCAATTCGGAATCGACCTTTCATTTGATGTCGCTTTTCTGTTGATCACAGAGCAATTTACTTTTATCTAAGAATGTTATCATGTTTTAGTGGTAGCTTATAGGTATAAACGGACAATATTATGGCGTCAGTCGCTCGCGTCAAGATCTTTAACAGTCGTTACAGGCTGTCAGTGCCTGCAGGGCTATTGCATATCTTTAAAATGTCAGTGGCTATCATATTGTCCATGGATTAACTATCAAATTGGTTATGGTTTAGTACAATTGGAACCATTTGACAGTTAATTGATGGACACTATGATAGCCACTGACATTTAAAATGATACGCAATAGCCCTGCTGAAAGTCTTAGAATCAGTTGAACCGGGGTACCGTGTTACTCAGTACTAACTGGGGTGTGGAGTACTTAGACTGCGAAGCGCTTTGCTACATCTTTTATTAGCGCAGAGCCAAAGAGTGGAACTTCCTGCCTGCATCGGTTTTTCCGAAATCAATAACCCCAATCTATTTAAGTCGCGAGTAAATAGGCTTTTTCTGTTCTGCGTAAGCTCGTTCTATCGTTGACTTCATCTCTGCCCTTTGGACAAGATTGTGGTCAAGAGTAGGCCCAACTCATAATATATAAACTAAGAATACAGGCACAGGCAGTCGCTCCATGTAAAATTTTGGTACTCAGGAATCCGTTTCGACTGGAAGCTGAGAGGAAGCGGATAACAAGTTAATATTGTGGGATCGTATGGTGAGTCTATGTACATCGGATCACACGCGTCGTGCCATATTTTTGTCTCTCTCTTTCACTCTTCTACATCTTTAACTCGAACATTTGTTCTCGTTCCCATTGACTCAAAATCTCAAAATTCAACCAACTACTTTCTTCTCAAAAATGTAAAACAACAAAAAAAAAAACAAATTGTAGCGTCTATGAATCTAGACGGCCTCTACTCTGTGGTTCTGTCCTTGGATGAGTCACGGAACGACAGTATTGGGTACCTACCCAGTTTCGAGGTAGGTAGTTAGGATTTTATTGGTATCATTTTAAATTGCTTTGTAAAACGAACTTCCTGCAGTTTCATGAGAAAATTGTTTTAAGGTTTACCTACCAATTTACCTTACTAAATAACTAACTATTACCGGATGAGTCAATCGTGTTATACAGTATGTCATGTTAGTTTGAAGGAGGTAGGTACCTATATGTATAGGTATTGAAACCCGCAATAGGACAGTAGGTACACTAACAAAAACATGAACGAAAAAAACACTGATAAATAACAGACAGAACCACTATAAACATTTCGCAAAAGTGTCACCACCCTTGCGGTTATCGCAGAACATGTGCGCGAACCAATTATTTTCAGGTATTATTGTTCATTTTCCTTTCATATTTTAGTGCTTACTGCAGGCGTATGACAATCTCGTCGGGGCCGCGGGTCCCGTCGGGGCCGCGGGTTGACCACAGGTTATCGCGGCCTCGACATAGAGTGCGAAGAAGGAACATGGGTCGTTTTTAGTCTGACACTCCCTTTCGCTCTGCCCAAGAGCGGAAGGGGTTATTCGATGATTTTACACCCGCCAAACAAAGAAAAAAAGGCGTATGACAATGGCGAAAAAGAAACGACTAATGAAGGGAGATCTAGCGTGCGGACCATAGACAATAGGGGATCGGACTGAGTCAAAAAAATATGATTTTAATTAGTCGTGGGCAAAACGGCTCTAATTCAACAACGCGTTTCAACGTTCAGCTTAGTAAAAATAGCATGATATTTATCCTGCGCTAATATATTAGTTTAGTACCACCCAACGTTCGATGCGCTGCGCTGCGTGCGTTTGCGTTATATAGTTGTACTTACACTACTTACAATACAATAATTCGAATTTAAAACTAAACACTATAGGTATTTTATATTTACAAATTAAAACTAAAAACACTTTATTTTATATTTACAAATGAAAACTAAACACTATAATTACAATTTAAATTTAACACTCTATACAAAACACAATAATAATATACAGTCACGTTCAGCCCACACACAAACATGCATCCAGCCAGTTAAAAGTTTAAAACATTTACTTAACAAATTTTAATGGCGACGGTCAACAAAACTGTCGAACAGCTGAACGAATACTGATCTGAATATATATTCGAAAACGCACGCAACGGCAAAACGCTACTAAGCTAAATAACGAATGAACGTTGAACATCAGAATGAATATATTCGAATGAATATAATCGTAAGTTGATAGTAAATATTACTGCGACAACGACGACATCTTACGTTTTTTTGAGAAAATCATTAGTAGGTACCGCGTCGCCCGTCCGTCGGTGACGGCAAGTGACATTTAAATTGATTTGGTGAAAAATGTGTCTACAAAATCTAATAGATGGCGTTAATCGCTAAAACGCTTAAAGCATAAAGACGTAAAAACAAATAGCAGGTTGCTTATGCTATTATTTTTAAACGGCTGTTTTATCCTGCTTTATAATATAACGACCAAGCCTAATTTTAATTAGTCCGTCAGTTAGATTATCGAAAAATATTGGATACGTGTCTTTTTGTTTTATCAAATTAATCAAAATTGACGAAGATAAGATGTGGTTGTGACCAATGACGTATTATATGTTGTGATGTCATTTGTAGGTAAAAAAATTACTATCATATGACGTTTTCGAAGAGTTTACGACTTTTCAAAGCACTATATTGTCCTCATTTTTTGTTTATGTTAAAAAAGAAAAAATACGTGTCCAATATTTTTTGGAAAACTATTTGACGGACTAATTAGTTTTTTTTTGTCCGATCCCCTATTACGTGGAATATTTTCCGATTTCCACGTACGCATAGCGTACTGTTGTTTTAAGTTTTTTTGTGTGTAACCTACGTCTTATTGTCAGGTCAAGGTTGTTGATTTTTTTGGGGTGTAAAATCATACATGTACACGTTTTACGGCTCGACTCAGTGTAAGTGCACAGTGCACCTATTTGTCGACGTTTTATAAGTGCCCCTAAAGGCCTATGTGAAATAAAAATATTTTGATTTTTATTTAAGTAACGTACCCTAAAACAATATGCTGCTGAGTGCTGAATGCATTAAATAATACGGGGGTCGTGGAGATATCATCACTACATTCTACACATTTAAAACAAAGTCCTCCGCTGCGTCTGACTGAAAAACTGCTGCATCGCTGTTTCCTGCTGTTTTTACCAATGTATAGAGGGGTGCATGGGTTCTCGAGCAAGGTTTGAGTATATAATTTGACGCGGGCAAAGCCACGGGCATCAGCTAGTTTACAATAAAATATTGCTTTCAAAAACTGTATAAAAAAAAGACCTTGTTTGTAAAAATAGGAACTTCGACTACTAATATCGTCTAAAAGAAGGTCGGTGGTAACCTTCTATAACGTAACTACACACATCAAAAGTGTCTAGGGATCAAGCATTTTTATGCGGATTTCTTGAGATTGAGATGTGGCTTTGTAATAAATTTATGATTTTATAAATTTATATGGATCCTTTTTGGTGCATTTCATAATTTGAATCAGGAACTGTGAATCAAATTCGAGTAAAAGATGAAAATCAGCTGTCAATATTTTCCCTCATATTATGTCATCTGTGACATCAATCGTAATATGAAGATTATCTGTGGTTTTTATTAAAATATATAGACTCTCAGATCTCGGTCTTTACCACACGCCCGCTCTGTGTTTTAATTGATATTCCCTAATCCTGGAGTCCCACAATCCACTAGATAAACATACAACGCATTGAAGACATTATTAGTGCTACTGTTTCCCTACTACTGATTAAAACCAACGTTATTATGGAGCGGCGACGTCATTTAAGCAGGGAAGAAATGCTCAGAGCCGTGGGAATGATAGAAGCTGGTTCCCGGCAACATACTGTGGCTTTAGCTCTGAATACAAGTCAGAGTGTTATCAGTCGACTTTGGACACGTTACCGAAGCACTGGTACCGTGGCTGAGCGCCATGGAGGACGGTATCGCTGCACCACACGGAGACAAGACCGATACATTCAAATCTTAACTCGAAGAGCTCCAACAATAACCGCCATGATGTTAGCCGTGAGGCTTCATCACTCTTCAGGGAACTTAATTAGCGACCAAACAGTCAGAAACCGCTTGCATGAAGTGAACCTTCATTCCCGAAGACCGCTACGGGTACCACCTATAGCAATGCACAATCGTAGGATTCGATATCAATGGGCTCTTGAACACAGAAATTGGGCAGAAGAACAATGGCGTTTCGTGTGCTTTTCTGATGAGTCTCGTTTTGGTATGAGACCGGATACAAGACGTATACGACACTGGAGAACCCCTGGACGCCAACAGCGATTAAAATCCTGCCAGGAAGTCCATCCTTATAGTGGTGGAACCATCATGGTATGGGCGGGTATTTGGATTGGCGGAAGAACTGAGTTGATTTGGATCAAAGGCAACCTCAACGCTCAAATTTATGCTGAGACGATTGTATCAGACGTCATCGTTCCTCTACAAGTGCAAATCGGTCCCTTATTTCAGTTAATGCATGATAATGCACGACCGCACACCGCAAGAGTTGTAAGACAGACTCTCGCCGCAGCTAACATCAATGTCCTGCCCTGGCCTGCTCAGTCGCCAGACTTGAACCCGATTGAGCATGCATGGGATATGCTACAGAGAAGAGCTCTGCCGAATATGGAGGGTATCCAGTCGCAAGAAGACCTTTTTTTGTTGTTGCAACGAACATGGGCGGCCATTCCACAGCGTGATTTGGATGAACTCATTTTGAGTATGCCAAACCGATGTTCTTGTGTTGTTAGTGTTCGCGGTAGAAACACGGATTATTAACTGTTTAAGTTACCCAATAAAATTTTAAAGAAAACTGTTATTTCAGTCTTTTTTTCGAACTTTAATGTTAGTGGTTCAAATGTCAAAAATCCCTTAATTAGGAAAATGGCAAATTTCTTTATTAATGCAAAGGTGACTTGGTTTATCGTTACTGTGACAAACGAAAACACTTTATTTGATGAATCCTTAAAGAAATTTTTAATTAATATCAATCAGGAGAAAAGTTATTGCAAAAATATATGTTGATCCCTAGACACTTTTGATGTGTGTATTTACGTAGAATGTTCCCAGGTATGGTCTGGATTCTAAAAGATACAGGACCTTTTTTTTGTTCTTTACTTTAGAATAAAAGAAAATGATCGCTATAACACGGAGAACAAGGGTCAGTTGGCTTCGTCAAGGGTACTTTTACACCCATAATGGTGTTTTCCATTCTTCCTCGCGTTTCACTAGCGTCTAGTCTGCGAAGAGTCTGTGGCGTATCGACCGTCGAGGTCATTGTCCCAGCTTTAGTGTTCGTCTGGGAAAGTTCTCTGTCCCGAAAGCTGATTTAATGAATAAGTAATAATTTTATACACGGTGTAGGGACACAATATTTTATAAGGTTCCATTGAAATACATCAGTGGGACTATTTAAAGAGGATCATCATCATCATCATCATCAACAGCCTATTAATGTTCCCATTGCTGGGAAACAGGCCTCCTCTCTTTGAGAGGGAATGGGCTATAAATTACCACGCAGGGCCCGCGTGGTAGTGCGGATTGGTAGATGTCACATGTCTTCAAATTTTTGGTTCTAAGACATGCCGGTTTCCGCAACACATGCGCCAATTTCTTCTAGATGATTGCGCCAATAGCAGATTTTTTTTCATATTCAGGGTTGGCCCCATGGTTAAATATTATATGTTCACAATGATAAGTACAATGACCCCCTGTTTGACGCGGATGCAAATCTGCACCTTGTATAACGAAATTAAAAGTAAAACTATCAAGTAGGCTTTATCATTTACGAGTAATAGTCGAATAACTTAGGAAATATACCTACCTGTTAACAATATTTTCCTAGCTTTTATGTAAACTGAATAAAATATCGGAAGGTAGGCCGACCGCCAACCTGCTATTCACAAACAATCGGATCACGTATTTCAATATTCGATTCTCCGTTCCGTGAAATAGCTAGAGAAGCCTTAGTTCCTACTTTCTGGACAAACATTAAGTTTTCGTTAAGGTGGAAGCTCACATCTGGCCCGCGAAATTCCAATTTTCTTACGTTTTTGGCAATTTGCAGGCCAGTGCTTGGTTGTATGTTTATGAAAATTTGATTTGCGACTGTAAGACGTATGAAGTTACCGAATTATAACCATCAAAATTATCAATACAACCCTCCAAGTTCATTTTCATGTCAAGATTGATTTTTGCATGTAAAAGTCATTCTTTAGTAATTTAGTCGTCGTTATTTAGTAGTTAGTAATTTTGATGGTTATAATTCGGTAACTTCATACGTCTTACAGTCGCAAATCAAATTTCCATAAACATACAACCAAGCACTGGCCTGCAAATTGCCAAAAACGTAAGAAAATTAGAATTTCGCGGGCCAGATGTGAGCTTCCACCTTAAGTGGAATTAGCGAAAAACTGTTCAAAGCTTTGAAATTGAAATTATTTCAAACTACGAGTATCGGATTTTTGTATCGAACGATTGGCAAATGCTATTCACAGATTCGATCGACATGGTAGTACTTATATACATTTAAACATTTGTGATATAAAAAGTAATGTAGCAAATAAATTATCTATAATGAGTATTTCTATAAGTTTTTCCTTAGATGTTCTGAATATCCGTCGAGTAAATAAAATTGTTTTTAATAATATTAACAACAATTTTATTTACAATTTAAAAATTACAAACAAAAATTAAAAAATTATAAACAATATAAAAATTATTTTTCACTACTCATACTCTGAAAGTAGGTCATAACATGCCTGCGGAGTGGGTTGAAAGTACTACTTTTTAGCCCTGGAGAGAATCGCTTTCAACTGACAGCTGTCAAATTATTTTTAAAAAACTTGGTCTATTTCACATTTTTATTGAACCATGTTCCAACTTTTTATACAGCCAGTCAATTACCTACAGCGCGATTTAAAATTAAAATAACACAAAGTAATAATAAAATAGGTAATAATAATATAGGTAGAATAAAATTATAATAAGACTTTATTATAGTTTAGTTTTAACTATTTCTATAAAATGACATAGATTTTGACTAAATCTTTGCAATTTTTTTTAATCATGTACAGGAAAAATACTGGCTGTATAGCTGGACGACCAGAGGACAAAAAAAAAACAAAATAAGCGGGATAGCGACAACATCCGATCAACACTCGTTTTTTCTTTATTTGATAATTAAAGTTCTTATTTTCCTCGTATTCGTAATGAAAAGCACAGTGTTTACCTCGGGTATTTTACTTATTTAGTCCCTCGAATTATTGGCGCCCTCACTACGTTAGGGGCGCCAAACCCCGTCTCAGGACTAAATAAGTAACTTCCACCCCTTGGGTAACAATGTACTATTAATGACTCTTGCTTATGGTATAGTACAAAATGGCGTCGTAATTCTGATTCATCAATTCATTCAATTCAATTCATTCAATTCAATTCATTCAATTCAATTCATTCAATTCAATTCATTCAATTCAATTCATTCAATTCAATTCATTCAATTCAATTCATTCAATTCAATTCATTCAATTCATAGTCGCAAGTCCGATGGCAAATACCTGTCGGCAGGATTGATATCTTCAAGTCGAATCCATATCTATTAGGTACTCGGTTTCGGTTTTGTGAATTTATTTATCGATAGTACGGTCGATCGATTGGATACGACAAACAATCGCGTGGTTGTAAATATCTAAGCAGGTATCATACAAAAATCATCCACACCTTTGTATTCTCATCCAACTTAAAAATTCAGTTGGTTATTCATTGTCTGGCAAGCTACCGCCGCGCGCCGTAGGTACGTACCCACCGCGGCAAGTAGCTTCCTCGGAATAAAATCAATAGTTGTCTTCATTGCATGCGATCGTTACAAAGTAAGCTCGGAAAATAAACTTGGCAGTGTCGTTAAAATATTGAGTTTTAAATGTCAAAGGTTCTATTTTCACTGCAGTGTTTTTAAATGGTTTAAAGTTTATAATTGACTAGTTTATTCTAGCTTAGGTCGTAATACCGAGATAAAAAGTATCCAACATATCAAGAATCTTACTAAATAAAAAAAAAGTTTGATGTACATAATGCTTGGTTGCCGTATGTGTGAAGGGTTAATTTACACCCTGTACGTATACCAATTTCATCGTGAGCCCTGATTTCTAAAAATGTTCATGTTTCATGTCAATTCTTGTAGTACAACCGTTTTAAATATGAAGGGAAAATGGATTATACCTAAAAGTCATTGACCCGTGCACTTTTTCTGTGAGTTGCGAGACTTTTCCGAAATATTTGGTATGGTTCTGTCGGTTGTATAAATAAATGCGTTATTTTCTCAAGTTTTTTTTGTTATTATTTTTATTAGTATCATGTAAGCATCTATTGCGGGTTTCAATATATCCATCGTTTAAACTATCAAACGGTCTACCTAATGTATAATAAAATAAGGTAATTTACCAAAACAATCTAATTACTATTAGGTCAGTCTGTTAGATTAAAGAAAAATATTGGACACGTGTTTTGTGTTTTACCAATTTAATAAAAATTTACGAAAATAAAACGTGACAAAGATAATGAGTGGGGGCTTTAATTGACGTCACTTTGTGGGTAAAAAAGTACTAACCTTGTGACGTCACACGACTTGACGCGACTTTTCGAAGCACTGTTTCGTCTTCATCTTTTGTTTAGGTGAAAAATGAAAAAATACGTGTCCATTATTTTTTGTGAATCTGTCTGACGGACTTATTAGATATTTTGGTGATTGATGAAAAACTATTGACCTTTGTACCATATCTGCCAAACGCCCACACATGACCCAGAATTGGGTGAAAATGTTCCAACTGAGTGGGTGTTTCAGCTGTTTTATCTGTTCAGTGGTTTCAGCCCACTCCTAACCGAAGCAACGTGCTTATATTAGATCATAATCTATCTATACGGAGTCTTTATTCTGTTATAATAATAATAATAAATAATAATATTCCACAACTATCACACAACGCCATCTAGTCCCAAGCTAAGCAGAGCTTGTGTTATGGGTACTAGACAACTGATAAACATACTTATATATTTCTAAATACATACATATTATAGATAAATTACACCCAGACACAGAACAAATGATCGTGCTCATCACACAAACATTTGTCCTGGGTGGGATATATTTTAGTGTACATAATAATAAGGGTTTCTTTCCTCCCGTCGGGGCTGCGGATTGTTCGAAGATATACCGCAGCCTCGACATAGAGGGCTAAGAATGAACATGGGTGGTTTTTAGTCAGTAGAAGTCTGACACCACCGCTCTGCCACTAACCACAGCCCAAAAAGAAAAGGGTTTTTTTCCTGTAGCAAGTGGAGCTCCAGGTATTAATAACAGCCATTCAGGACGATTCTACGGATAACAGGATCTGTCTTAATTGGTCTGCAGATAGGTCAAATCAAATCACTTTTATTTGTTGACACAGGTAAAGAAATACAGATCTTGAGTTTGGTGTACAGAGCGCTATGTCATGCCAGGAGACGTACAAATATGGTGTGCATCTAGCTTAAATAATTACGAATTTAAATTAAAAAAAAAATGTTTGAAAATCATAGATAATTAAAATGTCAAAATAAAATAAAACAATTAAGTAAATAATATTAAGTATTAAAAAAATATTTAGTGATGTCAGATTTAAAGGATGAATTATTTAGTTATAAATGTCAAGAAAGTAAAAAAAAATAGTCATAATAATTCTTACGTAAATAAAAAAAAATGTCAATATTATTAATCAAATAAGGTGCCCATCCGTTACTCTACCGAGTTACTTACGTGCCTCGGATAGCACGATAAGCCGTAACCGAACTCCCGACTGCCATAGTTTATCTTTGTCAGTGACCCAAAAGTCTGACAGTCTGACTAAGTGTTGGAGATTTTAATTCTTATTTTGCAACACCAACATTAAATGTAAATCCTCATACAAAAAGTGGCAACACTAATCCCTTCCATCTGCGACACTGGTCCAATGCAGACGTACATTTTATTAAGTATTTGCTATGTTTTATTGAATCGTCCCAGCCGTAACCAACGTACCAGCGCCTCATCAGCTACCCAACACCTAATACAGGCTACACACTAAGGGGTATCGATATAAGGGCACGCCACGATAGTGGCGGTAAGTCCCCTCTTTGAGGAGTGGCTTGAGAGACGCCACGGCGCCCTCACCTTCCGTCTGACGCAGGTCCTCACCGGACACGGTTGTTTCGGGAGGTACCTGCACCGAATCAGGCGGGAGGAAACGCCCGGATGCCACCATTGTGAGGATCGGCCGGAGGACACGGTGGAGCACACAGTGGAGGTGTGCCCCGCTTGTGCGGAGCCCCGCCGTGTTCTCGTAGCGGCGATCGGCGGCGGCGACCTCTCGCGCCCGGCCCTGGTGCAAGCCATGGTCCGGGGCGAGGAGGAATGGGACGCCGTCGCCTCCTTCTGCGAAGCAGTGATGCTGGCGAAGGAGAACCTCGTCCCAGCCGCCGCGGGAGGCGCTCCGGGCATCGGGGGTCCCGCGATGACCTCCGGCCACCGTAGACGCGGGCCTGTGGACGGTGAGTGATGGGCTAACTCGCCGTCCGTCCGTCTCACGACGAAAACAGGCCGTGTCGACGGCGCGTTCGTGTTCCACGCGCGCCTCAAAGAGATGTCAGCAACATGGGAGGGGCCCGAAAGGGCCGACGCCTGTCGGGGCCGCGGGTAGTCCACCGGTTATCGCGGCCTCGACATAGAGGGCGAAGAAGTAACATGGGTGGTTTTTAGTCAGTAGAAGTCCGACACTCCCTTTCGCTCTGCCCAAGAGCGGGAGGGGTTATTCGATGATTTTACACCCACCAAAAAAATAAAATAAAAAAGGGGTATCGATATAAGAAAACATTGTGATGAAACAAGCATAGGCTGAGAGATATTTCTTGATGGCGGCGTATAAAGTCAAGTCAGAGGCTCAAGGGTGGTATAAAAATTGTGACACGCAGGACTGGCGGGACTGTTCAAAAGAGATACCGCGACCACGGAGCACAAAAGGCTAAGAAAGATCATGGGTGGATTTTAGTCAATAGAAGTTTGACACTCCCTTCCTCCGCTTAGAACGCAAGGGAGATTAATTAAGACTGCATTTATCTGTACACTAGCTGATGCCCGCGGCTTCGCCCGCGTGGATGTCGGTCAAATTAAAGGGTGTAAAATTACCCTTAACGCAAACGAAGGTCACTTGTTCTCCCCACCACTGCGATTTGTTTTTGTTCCAGACCATATGTACCTGGGAACCCCCTAGTTGCGGAGATATTGGGGGTCAAAGTTCCAAATTTTGTACAGCTGTTTTTGTAAATACTAGGTTATAACTTTACTTAAATTACCTCCATGACCCTTTTACTATTCAAAGCATCCACTAGCACAATGTTTTAAGAGTGCTACATTGAGTTTTATCGTAAAATGTGAATTTCGACCCCATAAATAAGTCGTTTCCCAGCAAAAATTTTTGCTTAGGGGTACTTAGTTTGATGTACTTACAGAATACTTGGTTGACGGCTGCGTGAAGGGTTAATTTACATCTTGTATATACACACATCAAAAGTGTCTAGGGATCAACATATATTTTTGCAATAACTTTTCTCCTGATTGATATTAATTAAAATTTTCTTTAAGGATTCATCAAATAAAGTGTTTTCGTTTGTCACAGTAACGATAAACCAAGTCACCTTTGCATTAATAAAGAAATTTGCCATTTTCCTAATAAAGGGATTTTTGACATTTGAACCACTAACATTAAAGTTCGAAAAAAAGACTGAAATAACAGTTTTCTTTAAAATTTTATTGGGTAACTTAAACAATTAATAATCCGTGTTTCTACCGCGAACACTAACAACACAAGAACATCGGTTTGGCATACTCAAAATGAGTTCATCCAAATCACGCTGTGGAATGGCCGCCCATGTTCGCTGCAACAACAAAAAAAGGTCTTCTTGCGACTGGATACCCTCCATATTCGGCAGAGCTCTTCTCTGTAGCATATCCCATGCATGCTCAATCGGGTTCAAGTCTGGCGACTGAGCAGGCCAGGGCAGGACATTGATGTTAGCTGCGGCAAGAGTCTGTCTTACAACTCTTGCGGTGTGCGGTCGTGCATTATCATGCATTAACTGAAATAAGGGACCGATTTGCACTTGTAGAGGAACGATGACGTCTGATACAATCGTCTCAGCATAAATTTGAGCGTTGAGGTTGCCTCTGATCCAAATCAACTCAGTTCTTCCGCCGATCCAAATACCCGCCCATACCATGATGGTTCCACCACTATAAAGGATGGACTTCCTGGCAGGATTTTAATCGCTGTTGGCGTCCAGGGGTTCTCCAGTGTCGTATACGTCTTGTATCCGGTCTCATACCAAAACGAGACTCATCAGAAAAGCACACGAAACGCCATTGTTCTTCTGCCCAATTTCTGTGTTCAAGAGCCCATTGATATCGAATCCTACGATTGTGCATTGCTATAGGTGGTACCCGTACCGGTCTTCGGGAATGAAGGTTCACTTCATGCAAGCGGTTTCTGACTGTTTGGTCGCTAATTAAGTTCCCTGAAGAGTGATGAAGCCTCACGGCTAACATCATGGCGGTTATTGTTGGAGCTCTTCGAGTTAAGATTTGAATGTATCGGTCTTGTCTCCGTGTGGTGCAGCGATACCGTCCTCCATGGCGCTCAGCCACGGTACCAGTGCTTCGGTAACGTGTCCAAAGTCGACTGATAACACTCTGACTTGTATTCAGAGCTAAAGCCACAGTACGTTGCCGGGAACCAGCTTCTATCATTCCCACGGCTCTGAGCATTTCTTCCCTGCTTAAATGACGTCGCCGCTCCATAATAACGTTGGTTTTAATCAGTAGTAGAGAAACAGTAGCACTAATAATGTCTTCAATGCGTTGTATGTTTTTATAGGGAAAATATTGACAGCTGATTTTCATCTTTTACTCGAATTTGATTCACAGTTCCTGATTCAAATTATGAAATGCACCAAAAAGGATCCATATAAATTTATAAAATCATAAATTTATTACAAAGCCACATCTCAATCTCAAGAAATCCGCATAAAAATGCTTGATCCCTAGACACTTTTGATGTGTGTATTATAACCTTCCTTAAGAACCACTCTATCTGTAGGGGACGTGACTAGGTGGTACCTATTGGGAATCGCTACGCTACTCAGTTAAACACTCAAACAACTTTAACGGGTTTATTGAGGTAACTAGGCTAAGTTAATGCTAAAATGATGGAAACGAATGCACTCGGTGGCTGTCCGGTATGCACTGGCTCGCGGGGCACTTAGTGCGGCCGCATCGTATCGCTAGGTCAGCAAAACGTGTTCGATTGCAATTATTGCATCGAACATGCTCCCGACGGGAAGAGATGAGATAATGAGATTAAGCTTATACAAAAATAAAGGGTTACGTGAGTGTGGGCTTAAAATGCTAAGGAATTAAGACAATATTAAATGAGAAAATGATTGACAAGGTGATGGAACAATCATATCATGATCTTATAGCTAGACATAGATGCTCAAACGGTTGAGTCATTTATCGCGAACACTGATTGCCTTTTAGATAAGGGAGACGTCGACATGTCTCGCCTCTTTGAACGCAAACTAGACCACCGTTTAGAAAAATTAGATACGCGCGCACTATCACTGACACATGGCCCCTTTTCGGACAGGGGTTGATTTCGCGCACTTACACTAGAGCCTTGCTCTTGCTCAGATTGGTTTATACACACACTCACACTCGCTGGTACGCTCTCGATACGCCCTTGGGCGGGCGGACCACTGGCCCGCCGACACCTCCTCCTCAGGAACCACAGGACCGCTGCAATAGCTGCTGCTAATATGCCATACAACAACGCATACTGATGTATGTCATGTGTCGTTAAAACTTCTGTCTGTTCGGCCGATTTTTTCATCGATTCAATTTGTTCACCGAGTTGCCTTAAAGAAATTTTTATCGGTGTGATATCTTCGTCGACCTTATCGTCTTGGAAGTTTTGGGTAGGTAGCGTAAGATTACTGATGATACGATTTATGGGAGTTAATTTTATCTCTAGTATATTTGGTTTAAGATGAAGCGTATTCTCTAATTGCTGATGAGAATAAAGTGTTATATCATGACCCTTCACAATGCATTGCTCTGATAGTTGAATAAGTCCAGCCTTGCTGACTTCGCTCGCTTGTAGGTCGTCGTCGCATATGACTCTCAAAGAGTATGAGTCACAACAAAAATACAAATAGGTAGAAAAGTCGTGTAATGGAACCCATTTGTTTTCACAGCTAGATTTGATGATCCTGCAAGTGGATAGCTTCTCCTTTTCACAGAATTGTTCATCGGGACCTAAACTTTGGACTGGCCCTCGAAGACGACAAAGGTAGTTCTCCGCTTGATGTTCACAACTTTGAAGATCGCTGACGCTGGCTGTTAAGTATGAATCTCTTCTTAAGTTAATCGCTACGTATTCCGAAGCTGGCTTGATGCTGATCATACTTTTATTAATTTGTACCGGAACTGGTATCAAATTGTATAGTTGGAACGTATCTCTGCTAATTAACGGTAAGTTAATTTCAAATATGAAATATTCGTCTGCCATTCTTGCCTTAACTTGTAACAATTTGTAGATCTCATACAGGTTGAACTGAATGTCATCTATGGGTAATGCTAGCTCTTTCGATATTTGACTAGATACAATCTGTAATTCCGCACGGAGTTGTTGTGGAGTCAAGAGATGCAGATTGATCTGACCATGATAGATCTCAGTCATAGTGTCAAGAAAAGTGTCCTGAATCCGCTTTAAATTCTGAATCATATTTATGGTCGCTAACGCAGCTAAAGAGAAATCTTGCTGAGTAGACATTACGTCGATCTCCTGCTGCAATGTGTTGGTGACGCTGTCTAAATGATTCAAATGTTTATTAATAATCTTATGTTGCTTTTCGATAGTCTCTTCTGTTCGCTTTAAGATATTATACTCCGCTTCTATGACCGATGTCTGATTCCTGTACAACTGACTAAGGTGGTTTATATTCCTGTGTACAAGTTCAATGTCACGCTTGTATTTTTCTGCGAATTCCTGATCCAATACTCCGAACAATGCATTAGCTAGGGAGCCAACAGCGTTGATAGCCCCGCGTCGAGTTCGCGAGCGCGCTCCAAAGTGCTGATTGAGCAACAGCTGATTATAGTATTGTAGTTCATCGTACTCGTGTTGTATTTGTAGGATGATAATTTTACAATGGCTCTGCTTTTGAATTTTTTCGCATGTTTGCTCGAGATATTGCGAAAATTGTGTGACCGCTTTGTCTCCTTGCCAGTAAGGAGACATATTATAATAAGTTACGATCTTCCACTGATCACGAATAAGATGCATTTGTCCTAATGGGTCAAAATACAATGTTTGATTGCTATCGAATGCTGTTAATTTGTAAGATGCTTCAGTGGTCAGTATCAGGCTCATAAAAAATAGCAATGATAATGCTATACTATAGATTTTAGGGCCATTACTGGACTGCTTGCTTGCTTTCTCTTCCGCTTTTGCTTCATTGTTTAGCTGATGCTGCTTTTTTGCTTCGATTTCTGCTATAGGTAAGATGGAAAGCTTGATAATGGGCCGCTTTATGAAACCGTTCTTTGTCTTTAAGGTCACCACCCGGACAGCTCCATCTTTTCCTGGGTGGACTTCAACCACCCGACCAACAGGCCATCTCCCTGGTGGTAGGTTATCATCATGAATGGTTACCATATCTCCTATTTCTATATTCTTCTGTGCCTTTAACCACTTGCTGCGTATCGACAGCTGGCTGAGATACTCCGCCTTCCACCGCTTCCATATATCTTGGAACGTTTTATTCACTAAACTCCATCTTGTCCTCGCATCTTGTGCCGTGTCTATGACAGTAAGACCGGCACGAGTAGTTAAGAAGTGCGCTGGAGTGAGAAAATCGATGTCATCGATATCCTCGGATATTGGGCACAGTGGTCTTGAGTTTAGGCTTGCTTCAATTTGAGCCAAGATTGTGCTGTATTCTTCGAATGTAAGAGCTTGTTCTCCTATTACTCTTTTCAGATGTTGTTTTAGACTCCGAATAGATCGCTCCCAGATCCCTCCAGCACTCGGCCAAGAAGGGCAGTTCCAATGCCATTCTATGCTCATCTCCACTATTTCTCTGTAAAATGTGTCGCTAAAAATTCGCTCAAACTGTTGCTGTTCCTCCTTAAGGATCTTGTTAGCACCTACGAAGTTTGTTCCATTGTCAGAATAGATGTGCTTTGGAGTCCCTCGTCGTGCCGCCATGCGACGTAACGCTGCTAAGAATGACGAACTGCTTAGGTCGGAGACCAGTTCTATATGGACCGCTTTTGTGACCATGCAAATAAACAAGGCGATATACCCCTTGGTTGTTCTAATGCCTTTTCCTTTATTTGCTTTTACTCGAATAAACCCCGTATAATCTATTCCAGTATGATAAAATGGAGGCGCTGGATTAGATCGACATCCAGGCAGGTCTCCCATTATTTGATGTAGCTTTCTAGGTTCTTGTTTTTTACAGGTCACACATTTACGAAGCTGTTTTTTGGTAGTTCTATTTCCTTGAATTATCCAATATTGCTGTCTCAGTAAAGATAAGGTAAGTCGAGCTCCGCCATGGAAGGTGTGTTCATGTGCTTGCTGAAGAAGTTCCGTTAATCTCCCGTTATATGGGATTATTATTGGATGTATCATATTAGAGCTGATGTTGGCATTTTTAAGACGTCCCCCGACTCTTAATATGCCGCTTTCATCTAAAAATGGCTGTAGATTTAATAATTTGCTATTAGAATTAAGTTTGCTATGCATTAAACTCTCGATATCCGATGTAAATTCACTGCGTTGTATGCATTTAATAATAATTAATTTTGCTTTCCTTAGCTCTAGTAATGTGAGATACGGCGGCTTTTGTTTACTTGTCCGTGGAAGTGCACGTAATAACCATGCTACGATGCGATTTATTTTATCGAATGAGCTGTGGCGATTCAGTAAATCTCCGATTACGCTGTCTTCCGGATTGCTATTTTGGACGGTCATAACTTGCTTCCGGACCTCCTCTTCCGTCGAATTCTCTCCTTGCTTGAAATCTTCGTCATTAGTATTATTTTGTTTGCCCTCAGCAAAACAATCATGCAATAAAGTATGATGCCTGCCAGAACACGTGAGGCAGCGTTTCTTGGAATGGCATTTATTTCCATTATGATTAAAAACGCAATTAATACAACATTTCAGTTGTTTGACGGTTTTAAGTTTCATTTCTTTCGGCATTAATAGAAACCTTTCGCAATTGTGTAATTTATGCTCAGCAAAACAATGAGGAAATTTGATTTCCTGCACGTGCATTGCTTTGGAGTTCTTCGAATTATAATCGTTCGATTTATAATTATTGTTAAATTTGCGGCTGTTAGGTAATGATTTTGAAGAACTTGCTTGCTGCTGAGATTGCGCCGACTTTTGCATGGTGTCTTGTCGTCGACGAGAAGTTTCTAGGCTAGTGAATTTATTTTCTAAAAAATCTAAAAAGTCTTGTAGGATTGGTAGTTCTCTAGGGTTCTTTAACGACTCTATGTACTCGGAATAAGATTCACTATCCAGCTTTTGCGATAAGATATGTACAATTAGAGGGTCCCACGTGCTAATTTCTGCACCTAGGTTTTTGATGGCGTGAAGACTCTCTAAAGTGACGTCATGCAATTTTTTAAAGGCCGAAAATGATTGCTGCTGTATATTAGGAACATTAAGGAACACATTGGCGTGCGCTGTAAAGATAATCCTCTTGTTATCAAATCGATGATTTAGAATCTCCCAACAAACGTTATAGTTATCGGCACTGATTGGAATGTGCTGAATCAAACGCTCTGCTTCACCTTTTAACTTGGCTTTTAGGTACTGCATTTTTGGGCGTTTGACAATGCGTTGTTCTTGTGGATTGCTTCGCTAAATAGATCTTTAAAAGGCATCCACTGCTGATAATGACCTGTAAATACCGGAATATCCATTTGAGGCGTGGATTTTTCGCGATATGATGTTGACCACATCTTGGAGTTAATAACTTTTTTCAAGCTATTAAAAATACGCTCGTGTTTGCTGAAGTAATACTCATAGTCTTCTGCTACATCTTCCCCCGATTCACCAATAATCTCCCAATGAAGGTTATCAATAGTAGTCCACCGATTGTGCAGGGTTCGAAGGGCGTCTTCGAACTCCCACTTGTCAACGATAGTTTCGACATCAATATTGTCGACTGCTCTAAGAAACGCTTTGAAATTGACCGACTGCTTATGCAGCATATCGTCAAGCTTGCTGTTGGACCCTCTTGACTCGAAGGCCGGAGTTGCTGTTGCTGGCGGGTCCGGTTGACTGGCTGAAGTTCCGGGCGCCTTTAACTGTGCTGTTTGAGGAAGATACGGTGCTTTCTGAGCTTGCTGCATCAACTGTTCTTTACATTGACTGATAAGCTCTTTCGCTGTTAAGTAAAGCTGTTTCGTGCTCTCAAATTCAGACTTGGTAAAATATTTATGATTTGTCTGCTCAAAAGGAAGGGTCTTTTCATGATTCCCTTGGAAGTCCTCCCAGTACTTCTCAAGTAACTCGAGTTTACGCTTACAGTAATCTATCGTTTTACGCTCTACGCTATCCTTTTTAATATTGACGATGAGTTTTCTAATGCTCTCCGCAATCTCAGATTGAATAAAATAAAGGCTCTCCATCTCGCTGCTAGTGTAAGAAAAATTGAACGATCTTACTTGGAAATATCCTTTGCTGCTGCTAACCTGATGGGGTTTGTTTCCCACACCAGTAATCCGCTGTTGCCGCTAATGTGAGCTATGAACTCACTGCTGCTGGTTGGGCACTCCCCGAGTACCACTTTTGCTGCTACCGCTGAGAGAATATATTGGGCACTCCAACTCAGTATACTCCCACTAAAGTCTTGCTGCTAAAGTCACCACCACTGTCACTGCTAAGCTTTAAACCGCTGCAATCCAAAGTGTCACTAGTTCTGTTTAAGTTCACTTCACGAGCCGTCAGTCCCGAAAAACTAAAGTCCGACCGCGAAGTCCTGTTCAAAGGCTCGAAGGACCAAAATGTAGGGGACGTGACTAGGTGGTACCTATTGGGAATCGCTACGCTACTCAGTTAAACACTCAAACAACTTTAACGGGTTTATTGAGGTAACTAGGCTAAGTTAATGCTAAAATGATGGAAACGAATGCACTCGGTGGCTGTCCGGTATGCACTGGCTCGCGGGGCACTTAGTGCGGCCGCATCGTATCGCTAGGTCAGCAAAACGTGTTCGATTGCAATTATTGCATCGAACACTATCAATTGGTGAAAACAGCATGGTAATCGGTGCAGCAGTTTTTGAGTTTATGGCGAACAGACAGATGCGGCAGAGGACTTTGTTTTACTAATAAGTATGTAGTAATGTTTGCAGCCTGTATCTGCCATGATCTCAGTTTTCAATAACCCAGACAATTAATTTCATCTATATATTCTCGATTTACATACATCACAGAAAAAGATTATTTCTCGTCAAACGTCTTTACACGTTATCATTCCCAATTCCCTCAGTTGCCAAGTTCTTGTAAAGGAAGCAACTCATTAGAGCAAACGAATGAGTCATTTAATTAACTCACTCACTCATTCATTCCTGATACGGACGGTATTGTGCGAAACAAATGCCTCGTGACCTTTTTAAAGTGAATGAGCTAGCATTGCGTAACCCACACACACAATCTTTTTAGAATCCAGAAAAGCATTGTTACGAGTAAAAATAGCCGTTGAAGATAAAAAGAGGCTAGACAAACTGAATGCTATTGAATCAACTATGACATAACACATAAATAGGTTATTAATTTGGTTTAAGACATTTATTTCTCAAAATCAGAATACAATCATTGTTAATCATTAACTTAATCACTATGTTAGTAAAATATAGTAAAACTAGGTGTTGCCAGCGGCTTCGACCGCTACAACTCGAAAATTATCCCAAAATCGGGATAAAAACTATCCTATGTGTTAATCCAGATTATAAACTATCTGTGTACCAAATTTTATCCAAATCTTTCATTAGTTTTTGCACAAAAAAACTACTAGGTAATTCAAACAAAAAACAAAATCAAAATCGGTTCATTCGTTCGGGAGCTACGATGCCACATACCACAGACGGACACACACACACACAGACATGCCAAACTTATAACACCCCGTCGTTTTTGAGTTGGGAATTAAAAATACTTTTTATAAATCAATAATGTGGCGTGAAGCTACAAGTAATTATGATTGATGATCCCGTGACATTAGGGTGACGCTGGTTTTATACTTCATCTAGTATAAGATTACGCATATAGAACGACCTTCACCGAGCTGGTTAATGGATGAAAAGTATTTTATATTCAATTAAATATGTTGCGGGTAGGTTGTCTTAAAAATTTCAGTACAGAATGTATTTTGTAAATCAAACCTATACGTGTGGGTTGTAACATAGATAGGTCTACAAAAATGACATTGAGGTTCCTAAAACCAATTTTTCTCAAAGTCAATCGTTTGAAAGATATGTATCTGAAGTGGTAAAATATGTCCTCTAACTTTTAAACTAAGAAACTTAAAAATCAAAAAAAATATATATACTGTAGATCGGAATACAAACTTTCAATCAAAATTGGTTTGAACAATATATTGTAATTAGTTTTTGAGATATAGCACATTTAAAAAACCGCAAATATAACTTTGTCATTCATACACGTACACTATGAAAAACAAACTTATCACAAAATATTTTTTCTGTTGCTGCTTTGACAAGAAACACGATGGTGCGGAGCCCTTCATATGCAAGTCCGACTTGCACTTGGCCAATTTTTCTTTTAGTATAATACAAAAATATTGATTTAATATGAACATTTTAGGTATACGATTTTTTTTTCAAAAATGGTGTCAACCGTCCATTTATTTTCTAGGCATTATAGTTATTACCTAATGCCTAGTGCTGTAGGTATGCTTAATGTTGATTATGTTTGTATCTGTGATATAATAGATAAAGTTAGCTATGTAGATGGTTGAACTTCGAACAAAGCGGCACAACAGATCGATACGCCGGCATTGTGCGACTTACTTATCTAACGATCCCTAGTTTATTATCCAGTAATGGACTATCATTAGGCCGTGGCTCAGTAAACTACCGCACTGGCCGATCGAAAAAAAAACAAAATGTTTGTGTAAGTCACTTAAAAGATACGCAATAGCCCTGCTGACCTCCACAACCCAGTTAGTGCAGAGTAATACGATGGTAAGACTGGTTATTAGACTTTTGGACCTCTGACAAACGACTGACAAAGAAGGCTGGTGAGCTTGCATGTATTTTAGGACTCACTCTTAGATATAGCATTGTGGAAACTTACACATAATGAAAAAAAAAAAATATGGGGAGAACAAGTGCCTTTCGATTTCGTAAAAGCTGTCTTTATACCTATTATTAAGATTAAATATAAATGGTGATGAATGACAGTGGCCTTCTACCCGTGTTATCGATTCGCTAGCACACTGTCGGTATTCGTAGAAAGATAATTTGTTATTGATTATGGGTGCGAGGCCGATGGGATGCAATTTTAATGAGATAGTCATGGTAGGGTGGATTAAACTAAAGTAAGATAGATTAGACCTGAATGGAATGCTGATGCAACTATGTATGAAGAAAATGAGTGAAAAAATGATTACTTGTAGCAGAGTAGAGAATGTTATGCGACAAGGTAGGTACCTAGTCAGCGAAATACGAATTTTCTTACGTTGCCGGTCAGTGTCAAGTCGTATGTTGAATAAAATAGGATTCGCGGCAGTAACAAATGTTTATTTACTGACTAATAATGATTAAAATCACCAATACAACCGTCTCAGTATTTGATGAAGACAGCATTCTTGAAGACAAGGTTGGTCCAAGACAGCAAAATCCCCATTAACAAAATGATCCGCCATTTATTGAATTCACTTGTTACAAAAAATGTGATAAATGAAGAACCGCTCGACCGATTTTGTGCAAACTTCACATAAACCATCTACTAAATAGTCCGAACAAAGCCTAAACATTTGGTTTGGATAGGTGAGCCCGTTCTTGAGTTATAAACTTACAACGAAAACTAGCATTGATTTTTATATATAAAGATATAATATGCTGAAGAATGACTTGCATACACCTTGCATATGACTGAAAGTGTGTTGAATATTATATACAATGTGGAGCAGGACGATTGACATTCCTCTAAACCACGTAAAGAAAGGCATGCTCTTGACCCGTATACAAAAAATCAATCAAATCCAATGACTACTTTAGCCACAGGAAATTATTTTTCATTTTCTTATTTTTCAACATGATGTAGATCGGAGTCCGTAATAATAGGTAAACATTGTAAGGTCAGGAACCTGTGCAAAAACCTACGATTCTATTCTCAACGTCTCAATACGCTTGAAAGACAGAGAAAGGTGTCATACGATCCCACTCTGACGCGCCCCGCACACTCCCACAAAATACTACAATTATAAAGAAAAAGTAATATTACTTACGCAAATAATGCATTAGTGGTGCATAGAAAATTGCGAGTGTGTGTGTGAGCGGAATTTTTTTCGGCAAAAAGTCCTTGACTCGGTAACTATGTCAGTCAGTGCATAGCGGCGCCCTTTGAGGAGAGCACACGCCTACTTTTTTTATCACAAGACGAGCCGCGCGCGCATTGTCGTGATTTTATGAAAAGTTTGTTGTTATTGTGATTAAAGACGATTTATGATATTTGGATTAGTGCATAGGTAATAATAATAATAATAATAATATTCCACAACTATCACACAACGCCATCTAGTCCCAAGCTAAGCAGAGCTTGTGTTATGGGTACTAGACAACTGATAAACATACTTATATATTTCTAAATACATACATGTTATAGATAAATTACACCCAGACACAGAACAAATGATCGTGCTCATCACACAAACATTTGTCCTGGGTGGGAATCGAACCCACGACCTCCGGCATAGCGGTTAGGGTCACTAACCACTAGACCAACAGGCCAGTCAAGTTAGGTAGGTTACTGTGACTTATTGGTGTTAGTGTAATATTAGTTATTTAGGCATTTATTAGGTAGCTAGTTTTGTGATTTAGGTTAAGTTAGTAAGTTTTTTAGTTTAATTATGAAAAAATTTGACTGTTGATGATTTAAAATTCTGATTGTAATGTGATTTTAAGTGATTAATTATTCAATCAGTGATCTTTTATTAATTAACAACTCGCAACTTAGTGAGTTTATGCCGCTGATTTGTTGTTCTCCGATAAAAAGTACCTACGCCCAACATCGCCGCCGCTCGCTGCACCCCGCGCACTAGGTCAGTGACTTTTCGTAGTTAAAGCGTGTTTACTTTTTATGCAGTTGATTCTGCTATTTATTTTGTTTGAAAATTGCAATTTTTAAATTTTCCACTAACTACTAATCTTCGTGTTTTAAAATGTTTCGATGGACTAGTACAGTGCTAGTTTTAATTTAATGTCGTAGTTCCAGATCCACATTGTATATATTATTCTAGGCAGACCTAAAAGAGGATGAATCGATTGTGTGAAGAATGATATACAGGAAATAGTAGGAAATTATAGCTTAACGATTGATAGGAATGAATGGAACAAAAAGAAACGTGTTGCACCGCTCCGACAAAAACAAGGAGCATGGGCAGGGTATTTGACGGCGCGTTCGTGTTCCACACGCGCCTCAAAGAAATGTCAGCAAGGGCCGACGACGCCCGTCGGGGCTGCGGGTTGTTCACAAGTTACTCCTCGACATAAAGAGTTGATAGTAGAGAGAGGGGCATTAAATTACACAATATACTTACTAAGTATACGTGTTAGTATTAATTCGATACGGTACAAAAATAAAAAGCACCAAAATGATGATGATTTTTTCAAATCAACTAAATAGCTTACAAATCAGAGTAAAACGCAAACATCCTTTATAAATAAATTTAACTGACCTTAGATACCTAGCGCGCCAAAGCTACCTATTTCTATTTCTTTTACGCGCGGGATGTTTTGCTATGATTGTCACTGTCGTAGTGAAAGTGCAGGTGTGCGTATTTATTTTGTTTCCTTGTTTGCATTGCCATCTTTTAGCGAAAAGATACATCGTGTTCAAACGGGGCAAAAACTTCAAAAATCATTTGCGACTAAACTACTGCTCCTATTTAATTCATTTTCGGTACAGAGCTTGAAAATGGCACCTAGTTTATGCTGTTTAAAGGAAAGCCTCTAGATGTCGTATCAACTTTGTATAGGGCTAAGAAGGAACATGGGTGGTTTTTAGTTAGTATAAGTCTCACACTCCCTTTCGCCCTGCCCAAGAGCAAAAAAAAGGTCAGGTAGAATGATCCTGTAATTGATGCATGCGGAAGGTGTGAAGGATAATATGATAAGAAAGGAGCTATCTGTTGAAATGACGAGAAATAGAGAAGTAATGAAATATGGAAGGACAAGACATGATTCGCTGACCCTAAATATATCGGAATACGGGCGGATGAATAATTACGATACAGGTCAAATAGGGGATCGGACCGAGTTAAAAAAATATGATTCTAATTAGTCTGTCAGTAAGATTACCGGAAAATATTATGTATGTGTTTTTTTTATTATGAAATTAATAAAAAATTATGAAGTTATAAGATCATGACAATAATAATATGAGTAATTGTACTGACATGTGACGTTTTCGAGGAGTTCATGAGTTTTCGAAGCATTGTCTTAATTTTTAGTTAATGTGGAAAAAAAATATACGTTTTCAATATATTTTGGAAATCTATCTGACGGACTAATTACTTTTTTTTGTCCGATCCCTTCTTTGTTTTAAATCGGTTAAAAATGAATGGAGTTGCGATTGTGAAGTCTATTACCCTTTAACCTCGCACATCAATTTATAAAAGTAGGTACATTGTAAAGTAGTGTGAACTAAATCAACGTCAGGCGTCAGTTATAATTCCCTTGTGAATCCATAGAAATTTATTGGTTAGAGGAGTTTCAGATTTGCAATGTTTCATCGTAGCATGATATAATACACATTCTGAACAATTCGTAGCTAGATAATTACCTACAGACACTCGGATCAATTTACAGGTTAAGCCGCACTTACCTAGGTTTGTCTGTGAATGGGTGAACGCACATTAAATAACGAGTTCCAACCGTGCCTTGATAAGCACGTTAAGCCGTTGGCCCTGCAGGGCTATTGCGTATCTTTTAAATGACAGTGGCTAACCTATAGTGCCTATCAATTACTGTCAAATGGTTCCATTTTGTACTAAACCATAACCAATTTGACAGTTAATCCATAGACAATATGATAGCCACTGTCATTTAAAAGATACGCAATAGCCCTGCTGGCTGTCATTTAATTTTGTTGATCTTTGACGGTTTGGTAGTGAGGGGCTTGTGGAGGTCAGATTGGCAGTCACTTCATGTAACTTACTGACCTCAGATGCATCCGGCTAGACTAGCAGCCGAACCAAACATAATAGGTATTTCACCAAAAAAATCTAATTAGTCCATCAGTTGATTTTCAAAAAATAATGGACACGTATATTTTCTTTGTTCACTTAAACAAATGATGAAGACGATACAGTTTTGGGGGGTAATGAGGAACAGGGTGTAAAGTTCCTCTTCCCCCATAGAAAAGGGAGGATCCTCCGACCAGACCGGGGGCTAATTGCCCGACATATGTAAGTCGGGATTTTCTATATAGGCTAATGTGGCGGATAACTTTGAAAGCGCGATGCAGGAATTGTCTATTGTTAGTTCGCATCGGTTGCGATAGATGGCGCTGTCGCCACAGTAAATAAAAAGTAGTTAAAAAACTAAAAAACCTGACTGAAAAAACTGAAAAGCAAAAAACAAGCACATTTTAAATTAAACAAAACTTGGAAGCAGGCGGGGTCCATTCTATTAACCCGACTGCGGCGAAGCCCAAAAGGAGGGTTATGTGTTTGACGTGTATCTATGAATGTATGCATGTATGTATGTCCGTTTCTTTGTTCCCTCATAACTCCTAAACGGATGAAGGGATTTGAATGAAATATACGTCATTAGATTCGTCTTGATGGCGCAAGTGTCACTGGCTACAATAAAATTAGAGAAAATGCTGGTTTTGGGGGCCATATCGTGGATTTGAAAAAATAAAAAAAAATCCATTACCATCGAGTAGGGTATCAAAATGAAGGGTTTTAAAAGGAGATTACAAAAATATATGACACTTATATGTTTAAAATAAATTCAATGTCACAAATTCTATAACAAACACTAAAGTAAAATTATCTGCGAAGTATTTTACTCGACCAACGAAAGAACAAACACAAAAGAACTAAAAAGTTAGAAATAAAAAAAGTAGTTACAAAACTAAAAAACCCGACTGAAAAGCAAAAAACAAGCACATTTTAAATTAAACAAAACTTGGAAGCACGCGGGGTTCATTTGAATATTAAATTATGTAATGAAATTAATATTCAAATGAACCCCGCCTGCTTCCAAGTTGTGACTTTGAATTTCTTTTCAATATAATTTAGTAATTTCCTTTTAAAACCCTTCATTTTGATACCCTACTCGATGGTAATGGACATTTTTTGTTTTTAGAAATCCGCGATATGGCCCCAAAAAACGTAAATTTCTTTGTTTTTTAATTTTAATGTAGCCAGTGACTCTCGCGCTATCAAGACGAATCCAACGACGTATATTTTATTCAAATACCTTCATCCGTTTAGGAGTTACGACGGAACAAAGAAAAGGACATACATACATACAGACAAACAAACACATAACCCTCTTTTTGACGAGTCAAGTCGTGTGACGTCACAAGGTTAGTACTTTTTTACCCACTAAGTGACGTCAAGTTCCCACTCATGATCTTTGACACGTTTTATTTTCGTAAATTTTTATTAATTTGATAAAACAAAAAACACGTATCTAATATTTTTCGATAATCTAACAGAAGGACTAATTAGATTTTCTTGGTAAAATACCCTATTACGAAAAAAAAGCCAGGCAGATAAATTCAGATGATGATGATATACCATTCTGAAAGACAATAAAATACAGTGTGTGTACAAAAAGTGTGGGTAAACAAACAAACACAAAATAATTTGTAGGAGACGACGTTCTTTGGGGTGTGATATCACGTTTTAAAATTTGTGGTGTTCCGGATATCTGTATCCGTATATCCGCGGGAGTAATAAGGTCTGTGTCCGTATACGTACCCGTCACTTTTCTCGCAGACCTTTTATTAATTTTCAAATTTAATTGACAGGATAAAATGCTGCATAATAACTTAGATTATGTGATTAAGTAGCATTTAAAAAAAATCCATTCAGAGTATTTTTTTATTTCTTAAAATCAAATAATTGACACATTTAAAAAAAAAACACATATTTTGACACCGCGGGCGTAACGTCAACAATCGTTTCAAGGTCACGCGCCGACACCGATTGAGTGAGATATTTCCGATCCGTGTCCGTATGCGCGGATAGATCCGTATCCGTTTCCGTATGCGCGGATCTTGACACTAAATATCCGTATCCGGATCCGTGTCGGATATATACTGGATATATATGTCGGATATATATGTACTGGATCGTTAAAAACTGTATATATACAGTTTTAACGATCCAGTACATCACTAGTCAAAATACTGTAGTGGCCAATGTAACGCACATAATCGTCATCGTGTATTGATCGGCTGCGGGTAGTTCGAAAGAGATACCGCGGCCGCAGATACAAAAGGCTAAGAACGAATATGGGTGGTTTTTAGTCGGTAGATTTTTTATCTCGTGTGTTGGCTGTTAAGGCGCATATTATGTTGCATGTAGTGCTCTTCTTTAGGTGATGGGGCACTTACATCTAATTTTGAAATGTTTTTTTTTATGTAAATGTAACAGTGTACTCATTGTTGAGGAGCCAAATTAAATAAATAAATAAATAGACTGACACTCCGAGAGCGAGAGCAGTTATTTGAGGATTATAATAATAATAATAATAATAATCCTCAAATGACTGCTCTCACACGCACACACGCGACACGCACTGGGCCCGCGTGGCGGATTACTGCCCACTCATTCTCATAGAGAGTCGCTGTGGGCGATAGTGTCTCCATCAGAGGTAATGGGCTGTAGCCCAGCTCTGGGAACTAAACATCCTAACTAGCTTTTGCCTTTTTTGCTTCGCCCGCGTGAAGATTGCAATTTTTCTATGCAGACTTTCATCCCCTATTAAACTGCTTTCGGGGTTGAATTTTGAAAAATCCTTCCTTAGTGGATGCCTACGTCATAAGAGAAATTAAATAGGTGTGTGAAATTTTAAGTTTCTAGCCCTGAGGGTCTGGCCTGTGCGTTGAACCTCAGTAAGTCAGCTTTACCTTTTATTACCTATATTTTTAGGAATTGAAATTAAATCACTTTCCAATACAAAAGTTATCTATTAAAACACCAAAGTAATCTAATACAACAAAAAAGTAATGAGTGAACAGAATAACAAAAAAATAACAGAATCAAAGGGAATAGTTAGTAAGTGCGGGCGCCGGATTTGGGAATGAGTGGAATGAGCTCCTTGGGCAGGCTGCGCGTAGGTTTATATAGGCTCGATCACATGTTCCGTATAGGTCATTTATTTCATGACCACTGCTCTCACCACTTCTAGAATCGAAAATTCGAAAACAAGTGGCATATTCGAACCCGCACGGGGCCTGCGTGGTGGTTAATGCCCTATTTGCTCTCATAGAGACGATGCCTGGATAAGCTGGTTATGCTATTGAATAAATGTAGGAGTGAACACAATATGGGAATTTTAGTGGTGCAGTCGAACAGGCTAATAAGAATGGCAGGTCTTGAATAGGATGTTTACCGAGTTTAAAAAATGTGGTTCTAATTAGTCCGTCTGTTAGATTATCGAAAAATATTGGATTCGTATTTTTTGTTTTATGAAATCAATATTAATTGACGAAGATAAAACGCGTCAAAAATCCGAGTGGTGGGTTGTGACGTCACTGACCGCTAAAGAATGTCATACTAATGTCTTAGAGTATGACGTCACACGAGTTTTCAAAGCACTATATCGTCGTTATTGTTTGTTTACGTGAAAAAAGAAAAATACGTGTAAGTACAAAATTTTTTGGTAATCTATATGACGGACTAATTAGATTCAACCCTATTCTAGTACTCATACACTGAAAATATTGATTACAATTTTTTTTTTTTTCAAAAAATAACAGAATCAAAGGGAATAGTTAGTAAGTAAGTGCGGGCGCCGGATTTGGGAATGAGTGGAATGAGCTCCTTGGGCAGGCTGCGCGTAGGTTTATATAGGCTCGATCACATGTTCCGGGCTTTCTGGCGGGGTATAGGTTGGAGACACAGGGGTACGTGTAGGTTGGAGACACAGCTAACAATATAGAATAGTGTTAAATAAAGGTAATGTGTTAGATAACCGTCAGTCGTCGTCAGCGAGTTCACATTCAAAATGAAAGCTCGCGAGCACATTCGCAAGAAGTTGGCAGCTTCGTCTCACAACTAAGTTGTTAAAGCTTTTCATGTGTATCTTTCAAAACTTATTTATTTATTCTTTTAAGTTAGGTATATATATATATATATATCCTAATTTTTATTTCTGTTTTGCACCTACTGTGTAATGTCTCTGCATCACCCTAAGGTAGACTGGTAGAAAATGCCCAAGGCATTAAGTCCGCCTTTGTACGGTTTTATTACTTGTGCACAAAGTTTTAATAAATAAATAAATAAATAACCTTAGAGACTAAGGGACTTACCAGAGAATGGGCAGCAGCATTCTTTGTGCTTTTGTAACGACTGTAATGGAATCGCCAACCCGCCTGCCAAGCGTGGCGATTATGGCAAACCCCATCTAATTAAAATGTGCGTAAAATAGGTGGCCATACTTAGGAAGGCCTATATCCAACAGTAGACGTTTTTCGGCTGAAACGATTTTGATTATAAAACCTACATAGCGTCACGATCTAAATGCTGTATTATCTTTTCAGGAGCTGTCAAAGCTCGACACCCAGGTACTCGGCACATCAGCGCCCCCGACGTCAACAGCGCTGTCATGTTCCATCGACCTGCCGACGGATGTCACCGCAGAGGTAAGAGGTCGACACAAGCTATACATACCCACCGCCGCTGATTGCGGGGACAGAAACGCATCCAGTAACCCGGAAGAGTATTTAGTAGTTATGAGGGAGTCCTCTGCCCAGCACTGGGACAAACAAGTCAAGTATAAAATATATCGTGTTCAAAAGCAGGAGTTAAGTTTTCGCAAGCAGCCGCAGTTGTGCATGAGGTGCTAGGTTGGATTCCCAGGTTTTCCGTTTTAGGGGATTGTTTAATAAAATAAATAAAAACTAAAACCCGACAACGACATAAAGAAACGACGCTGAAAAAGTATGGAACAAGGTTTTAGTTATTAACTTTTTTATTTAAACATTTTTGTCCGCTAGAGGGCGTCGGTTTAAATTTGAGCAATATTTTGGACAAACAACAATGTACAAGTGAAGCCCTTTCAAATGATACCAAACACGGCGTATTTATCTCCATTTTTATTTTTAACACATTACGTTTTGTCCGCTAGAGGGCGCCATATCGATTTTTGTGACACGTCACGTAGCCTATGTTCTTCGGACAATTAAGACGGTCCTCATATGTCGAGTCCCGATAAGTAAATTAGGAGCTATTAGGGACCAGATGAACATACTCACATACATAGCCAGACAAAGTCATAAGGGTTTCTTTGGCTTTGCCGCAGTCGGGTAAAAAGTACAGATCAGCGTTATCAGTTAAGTATAGAGGAGGCCTTTCCTAGCAGAGTTAGATACAAGGCAACTTTAAAAAAAAAAAGAAAAATACGTGTCCAAAATTTTTTGGTAATCTATATGACGGACTAATTAGATTCAACCCTATTCTAGTACTCGTACACTGAAAATATTGATTGCAATTTTGTTTTATAAAGCGTTTCGCATTAAGCGACTAATGTCAAACATTAGCTGGCTGTATACTACAGCTTGTTCGACTGTATTGTCTCGCTTTTGGCTGTTGCCTGTCTCACTATTTAAAGAGACCGTCGTCCGCTCCGCAGGCAGTCCTGTCTCCGGACAAGGCGGGGTCCATGCTGTCGGTCCAGTCAGCGCCCACCGAACAGCGGGAGCGCCCCGCTAGCCTGCTACTTGAGCTGCCATTAGCTACGGTAAGCAACAACGACTTTATGCCGTCATCATATCATCATATCTATATCATAATCGGACAGCACGGCTGTTGCAATGGCTGAAGCAGTTGATTGCTGCGCAAGGTGTCGCGGGTTCGATCCCCGCACGGAATCGATTCCCAGAATTTGGGGCACTGTCTCTTGTAAACTTTGGCGTTAAAAAAGTACTAATACTTCTCCTACTTTGAATATTTAGTGACGAGGAAACGCACTTGTTCCCCTTTCCTCTCGACATTGCGATTGTCTATTTTGGACCATACCTGGGAACCTTCTATCTGCGGAGATATTGGAGGCCAAAGTTCAAATATATTCACAAGGTTTTTGATTTTATACTAGTTGCTCAGATTATAACTTTAATTTCATGACCCGTTTACTATTCAAAGTATATATCAGGACATTTTTTTGAGTGTGATGCTAATTGAGTTAAATAGCAAAACGTATTAGCCACCACAAAAAATATTTGCGTAGGGTCACTTATTTTGATGAACATAATGCATATTGATATTAAGTGGAGAAATTTTGTTAATGCGTTTGAGGCAAAATTCACACCTGAGCGAGGTGTTTATGGAGTCGAGAACTGCAGTACCTACACAAAACAACATACAGGGTGTAAACGGACCCTTCACGTAGCCGTCAACCAAGAATGATGTGCATCAAACTAAGTATCCCCACGCAACAATATTTGCTGGGAAACGTTTTTGTTTTCTCTTAAAACATATTGTGTGCTAGTGAATGCTTTGAATAGTAAGACAGGTATTAATGGAGGTAATTTAAGTAAAATTATATCCTTCAATACCTATATAAAAAAAAAACGATGGAAAATTTCGAAATTTGACCCTTAATATCTCCGTAACAAATTTCCCATATATGGTCTAGAACAAAAAATTGATCGCAGTGACGCGATGACGGGGAGAACAAGTGCCTTTCTGCTTCGCTATAAGGGTACTTTACACCCTTTATTTAGACGACCCAATCTCGTGTCCCACAGCAAGTAGGCGCCTATCTGTCTGCCATGTCACCCACGGAACAGGAGGAGGACTCTCTACTGACGCTCTCCTCGGTAACGGCGCGCCCCCTACTGGCAGCCTCCAGGAAACTGCGGCCGGCACCTGACTCCACGGCTGAGTGAGTAGACGTGTCACTGTAATAGTAACTGCTTCCACGGTCGGAGTGGTTTAGGCGTTTGCCTTGTGATCCGGTGGTCGTGGGTTCGATTCCCACTGGAAGTACACCTTGTAGAGTTGTTTCCAGTTTGGCTAGGACATTGCGGGCTTGAATTACTTGATTGTCTGATAACTAAAAAGATGATTTTGTTCTTCGGAAGGCACATAAAGCCGGTAGCTCCGGTTGCCAAATGGCGGTAGTCAAATAAACCATAGCAAGGCCCTTAAGTCGGTTTAGAAACTCTGACACTAGGGTGTGTGGGGTCGTCAGACCTTACGTTATGAACCTGAAATGCTTTTTCTCCCACCAGGAGCACAGCCCCTCCGGACGGTGGTTACGGCTGGGTTGTGGTGTTCGGAGCCTTCATGGTGCAGTTCTGGGTTGCGGGGCTGTTCAAGTCTTACGGGGTCCTGTACGTGGAGATCATGGAGACGTTCCCGGACTCCTCCGAGTCGGTGGCTTCGTGGATACCTGCGGCCTTGTCTACGTTGTGTTTGGCTCTCGGTAAGATCAAATTAGAATATAAGTTAAAGTGTGTTTAAGTGTTGCAGGGTTTTTTCATAAAAAAAATTATAAGTACCAGCCGCTGAGGCTCCCTACCCTATTAAATGGAACTTAAATATATCTGGCGTAGTGTGGGTGTGCTATTAGGTACACCTTTGCCTAACCCATAGGGGTTTACAGGCGTGATTGTAAAATATCGTGCCCTTTTTTTTTTTTTTTTTTTTTTGGTGGGTGTAAAATCATCGAATAACCCCTCCCGCTCTTGGGCAGAGCGAAAGGGAGTGTCAGACTTCTACTGACTAAAAACCACCCATGTTCCTTCTTCGCCCTCTATGTCGAGGCCGCGATAACCGTTGGACTACCCCCGGCCAAATATCGTGCCCTTAAAGCAAAAACCAACTAAAGTCACATATCTACTTGATACCGTTAGAATTTCCTTTTCAAGATCACATACTGGTAAAACCCATTTTCCAAAATAACGCTCCGTTCTGGATTAAGCTTTCAGTTAAAGTAATATAACAGGAGATTTTTAAAATAAAGAACAGACAAAACCCAATAAGTGTCGGTTAAAGCAATGTTTTTGCTCTGTAAGCAATGTTTTTCGCCGTGTAAACATTTAATCGCCGTTTAAGTAGTTATGGCATGATTCAAGTTAGATGAACAAGAAAAAATTGATAACTGGGTTATAAGACTTCATTTCTACTTAGTTTAGCAATTACCCATTATGTAGACGAGAAACGAATACAATACAAGATTACAATGATGCAATGATGAGATGAGATTTACAATGTGCAGATTTGCATCATCATCATCATCTAGGGGTCATTGTACTCATCATTAGGAACAAGTTTTACTATGAAAACAACCTTGAATCTGTTCCCTACAACTATGTTCAAATAACTCGTTAAAAAACTGTTTTATTTTCGCGATTTAATAACGCACTGAATATTATTTTGAGTATCTCCTTCCAGCGCCTCTATCATCAGCACTGTGTGAAAAGTACTCGTGCCGGCTCGTGGTCTTCATCGGGGGCCTCTTCTGTGCCACTGGCCTGGCCCTCTCCTACTTCAGCAAGGGTCTGCTCCATCTGCTGCTCAGCTTTGGCGTTATGACTGGTAAGTGATCAATTAACAGTCTATCAAAGATAAATATTATTTTTATTATAGCTAGCCCATATTGTACCAAAGCTGGGCAAGTGCCTTCCACCGTTCCTTCGGTCTCGATTCTGTGCCACGTCCTTTCAATTCTCTAGAAAGACATCCAGTTCATCCCGCCATCTCCTTCGTGGTCTGCCGCGAAGTTAAATAAGTATTTTGTTTTGTAGGAGATGAGATCCACAAGGATACAAATGCAACTGGACTAATCCCAGTTGTATACGTCCCTGTGTGCCTGTTGGCCTTGTTCTGTTCTGTCTCCTGCTGATATGGAGCGAAGTGGAATTTATGTTTTTCCTACTCCTCCGCTATTCTTTTCTGATTAATTTCGTTGCGGGATCCAAGACAGTTAAATCGTTTCTCTGGGACTTCGTCGAGCTTCATTGTCTTGGCGCTTTCTTGTGGTCGCCACTGTTGATTCTAGCTTACATAAGTTACAGTGGTTTGGGAATAGTGTGGCGGGCTTGTCCCAAAAAAAAAAGGATAAGAGGCCTTACAAATTACCAGGTGGTCAGAATGGTGTCATCATTGAATATTGCATGGTATGTATTGGAAATTTATATACATAGATTTGATTATGAGATTCATATTAACAATATACCTACTCTTTCTTGTATCTGGTCTCCTGGTAGTTTGTGAGATTTTACTATCCTTCGCATACTCGTAAATCGACTATAACAATCAACTAATAATAATAATAACTGGGTGATATCACCCAGGTGCACAAAATCAGCTAAACCGTCTACTTGGGGTCTCATTGTATAGATGTACTAGCGGACCTGGCAGACATCGTCCTGCCCGGACAGCAGCGCCACCTACCGGGTCCAATTGTGTATTCAAACCATCCAATAATCCATTGAAATATTCCTGGGAAGTTTCATCCAAATCAGTTCAGCCATTTAGAAGGAGTTCAGTGACAAACACACGTAAGAAATATATATAAAGATGTGTTTGTTTGCAGGCATCGGCGGAGGTCTGTCCACAACTCCTGGTATCGTCATCGTCTCGCAGTACTTCGATAAACACAGGTAAACTACAAAAGAGTACCACAGGGTGTAGGTATCTAAACCTGCCAGAGTTGAAAAGAAAGAAAGAAAATACATTTATTGAGCACATGCCACAAGTACACGCAAGGTAAACGGAATTTGCTCGAATGAGTAACCGCGGGGAACGCAAACTGCATAAGATGGAACACGAATGAGTTTTACTCAGTCCCTTCTGCTCCGCCCAGAGCTCGAGAAATCATAACTATTTCCCATCGTTAAAAATAAAAGTGTGTCTTATTACTGCCGTACTCAGAGAACTTTACTAAGTGACGGCTTAAGTAATCATTCAATATCTCTGAGTAGGTACCTCAGCAAAGACGTAGACGCTCAAACTGTTACTATACAAAATTCTATCCCAAACTTTTTCTGCTTTTTTGGCCGTTGGAAAATCATCGAATGACTCCTCCCTCTGGGCAGAGCGGTAGGGAGTGTCAGACTTCTACTGACTATGTTCCTTCTTACCCTTTGTGCCGAGGCCGCGGTATGTCTTTCGAACAACCCGCAGCCCCGACGGGAGTTTCAAAATAAAGGTAGTCGTCTATCTTTGTATGGTCGTGCAATAAGAAGGGATAAACGCATTTGACTAAAAAAGTGATATTGTACAAAGGGTGTAAAAGTACCCTTAACGCAAACGGAGGGCACTTGTTCTCCCCACCACTGCGATTATTTTTTTTGTTCTAGACCATACCGGGGAACCCCTTAGTTACGGAGAAATTGGGGGTCAAAGTTCTAAATTTTTCACAGCTGTTTTTGTAAATACTAGTTTTTCAGGTTCTAACTTTACTTAAATTACCTCCATGACGCTTTTACTAATCAAAGCATCCACTAGCACAATGTTTTAAGAGTGCTGCATTGAGTTTTATAGTAAAATGAGATTTTTGACCCTACAAAAAAGAGTAGGTACCTACTTAGTTTGATGTACAGAATGCTTGGTTGACGTGTGTGTGAAGGGTTAATTTACACCCTGTATATGGCAGCCAGGACCAACAGCTTAACGTGCTTTCCGAGGCACGGAAGAAAGTCGGTATGTAATGGGTGGTCACCCATCCACAGACCAACCTAGGCAAGCGCGGCTTAACCTGAAGATCGACCTGAGTGGCAGTTATTATTAAACCACTGCTTCTCAGAACAGAAGATGGCTAGATTGTGTGAGGATTGGCATGAAATAATAAAAACCGGCCAAGTGCGAGTCAGACTCGCCCATGAAGGGTTCCGTAGCAGCAAGTAACATAATGTTAACATAATTTTTATAATTGAGTTGATTGAATGAACGGTAAATTGCGATTTACGATTTATGACGTATTAAAAAAAAATACTTACTAGATCTCGTTCAAACCAATTTTGGTTGGTAGTTTTTGTTGAGATCTACATTATGTATTTTTTCTAGAATTGTCACTCTCTTACTTTAAAAGTTAGAGGGGGTGGGACACATTTTACCACTTTGGATGTGTCTATCTTTGAAACGATTGACTTTGAGAAAAAATAAGAACCTCAATGTCATTTTTGAAGACCTATCCATAGATACCCCCCTCATGTGTAGGTTGATGAACAAAAGTTTTTTTAGTTTCAATTCCATGTATGGAGAGCCCCCTCTTAATCTTATATATTTTTTTTTATATAAAAATCAAAAAGCGGTTTACAGAATACATCTACCTGCCAAATTTCAACTGTGTAATCCTTATAGTCTCGGAATAAAATGGCTGTGACATACGGACGGACAGACGGACAGACGGACAGACAGACAGACAGACAGACAGACATGACGAATCTATAAGGGTTCCGTTTTTTGCCATTTGGCTACGGAACCCTAAAAAGGAGTAAATGCCACCATGACGTCTAACAAGGAAGAATGGAAAATGAAAACGTGATGATAATTTTAACTATTGGTTTTTCAACTGTTGTAAATATTGTCGTCTCTTTCCAGGGCATTAGCTAATGGTATATGTGTGAGCGGGACAGCAGCGGGCAGCTTCGTGTTCCCGATGCTGATTGAAAAACTAGTGGATATGTACGGATTACATGGAACTGTGCTCCTATTGGGTAAGTTCAAAATCAAAAATCAAAATCAAAACTCATTTATTCAAACTAGGCTGATAATCAGCACTTTTCGAACGTCAAAATTTACTTTACTTTACTTATTTACAAGAGACAGTCCCCCAAAACGCCCCCCCTTCGACACTTCCTAGTGTTTTTTCTGGAAAGAAGAAGTGGCGGAACAAACTCCCCAGCACACATCTGTCTGTTAGGTTGGTTAGAAGAACCAGACTCGATACAATAGTAAGGCAAGTATAAAAAAGTATATAATAATAATAAAAAAAGACATAACATATCAGTAAACTAATCTTGGAGAAAGAACATAAATAAATAACAAACATTGTCTTGTGTTTAACTCAGCGACCAACTGTTCTTATCATTTAAGTAGTCGTTAATAGAATAGTACGCTTTTAAACAAAGATTAGATTTTACTTTGGCTTTAAACGCATTAAATGGCAAGTCTAGAAAAGAAGATGGCAGTTTGTTATAAAATGTTATACCAAGCCCGACGAATGAATTATGAACTTTGTGAAGCCGGTGAAAAGGAGCGCGTAGTTTATGCTTATTTCTAGTGTTAAAGTTGTGAATATCACTGTTTTTAGTGTACAGGTGGATATTTTGTTTAATATATAAAATGTTGGCAAAGATGAACTGAGAAGCAACAGTGAGGATACCAATCTCCTTAAAAAAATCTCTAAGAGAAACTCGGGCACCCAGCTGATAAATTGCACGAACCGCTCGCTTCTGCAGAACAAATATATTTTGAATATCAGCAGCTTTGCCCCACAGCAGAATACCGTATGACATAACGCTGTGAAAATAACTGAAGTAGACTAACCGTGCTGTATCAACGTCAGTGAATTGTCTTACTTTTCTGACGGCGTATTCGGTTGAACTTAGCCTTCCCGCTAGGCTTGATATATGTAAACCCCATTGTAATTTTGCATCTACTGTTATGCCCAGAAATACAGTGCCAGAGTCGGCAGTTTCCAGCTCCTGATTGGCGAGGATAATATTGGGACCTAGATTTCTAACATTGGGTAAAGCGAACTTAACTATTTTAGTTTTCTTGGCATTAAGAACAAGGTTGTTTATTGTGAACCAATCCGTGACCATTGATAGCGTGCTGTTTACGTCGTCAAAATCGTGTCTATTCCTATCTACTTTAAAGATAAGAGAGGTATCATCTGCAAATAGTACAACGTCACAAAAACCCTTTAAATAGTATGGTAGATCATTAATATAAACCAAGAATAAAAACGGACCCAGTATTGAACCTTGAGGTACACCTAGCCGAACCGGTAGCCCGGATTTCGCGCCATTCACGTCTACACATTGGAATCTATTTTGCAAATACGAATCTATCACATTTAGGGCCTCATTTTGAACACCGTAATAACGCAGTTTCCGTAAAAGCGTGTCGTGATGTACGCAATCAAAAGCTTTAGAGAGATCGCAGAAAACACCGATTGCATTTTGCGCGTTCTCCCATGCGTCAAATATGTGTTTCAACAAAGCAACACCTGCATCCGTAGTCGAACGACCCTTTGTAAAGCCATATTGATCATTATGAAGGAGATTATTTAAATTAAAATGTACTAACAACTGTTCGAGAATTAATTTTTCAAAAATTTTGCTAAAAGCAGGTAAAATAGAATAGTTCGTAATAGTAACTTGTAATCATTAAGCCAATCGGTTTCTACTCGGGGGCCTGCATAATTAACTGACTAATTACCCACAACTATGTCATAAAACTGTTCGGTAATGATATATAGATAGGTACATGGTAAATTCTATCTAAATTTAAATTGTAAGGTAGGAATTTTTAATGATTTATTTTTTTAGTTATCAAAAAAAAATCGAATTAGTCAATCAAAACGACTTAAAAAAAAATATTGGACTCGTATTTTTTCCTATTTCACGTGAACAATAAATGATGACGATACAGTGCTTTGAAAACTCGTGTGACGTCGTATTCTAAGACATTAGTATGGCATTTTTTACCGGTCAGTAACGTCCAAACCCAAACTCAAATCTTTGCCGCGTTTTATCTTCGTAAATTTTTATTGATTTGACAAAACAAAAAATACTTACGTATTCAATATTTTTCGATAATCTAACAGACAGACTAATTAGAATCACATTTTTTTTAGTCAGTAAGTTCCCTTTTATTGTCTACTGTATGGGGGCTGGGGCCCTGGGCTGCAGCACAAAAGCCCATAAATAGATCCGACCCTGGGATGGTCATTCTGGGCCCAATCATATAATGAAATAAAATGTGCAGTCTTGCATCCGTATCAAAATTCATGAGGCTGTTGGCACCCGCGTGGTGGATTATCTATAAGCCTCGTAAATTTGGGCAGTCCCTCACATACAGAGCAGGTCTGTGTCCCAGTAGTGGGAACTTTAAGTATAAGCAGATTATATGCATGTTGAATCTACAGGAGGCGGGATGCTTCACGTGTGTGTCTCGGCGACGCTGTATCGGCCGGCGCCCGTCAGTTTCAACACATCGAACTTGGCAGACCGGACACCAGCAACCACCACAACTACTGAGCACACCACGCTTTTACACGATATACAGGAGGGTAAGTGACAGTGTGTGTGCCCGTTTTTAACCGACTTAAAATAAAGGAGGGGTTTCTAAATTCTGTTATTATTTTTAAATCTTCTTTTATTGCATTCGGGGGACAGTTTGGCCCCCCGGACTGCAATTAAAGTTTTAGTTTTCAGTTTTCCATTTTCGAATACATTTACGGGACCTTGCTCTCATTAATTTGCATTCGTCAGTGAAATCGTTTGACTTGTTTTTTTTATTTTTTAGTTTACTTTTGTCATGGCAGGCGTGTTTTTTAATTTTTCTTAAATGTGTAAAAAAATATACTACTTACAACCAAATAGGATAAAATAATAATGTTATGCAGAAAATAAAATTTAAAGTAATATAATGATATTTGTATAACAGTTTCGAAAATAAACGCAAATGTTTGTAAGCTTCTTAATCCTTAAAACATTGGTATATTCTTAATCACGCGGGGCGGGGGCGCGTGTGACGATTCTCAAATCTCCTACTTCGGGTATTTTGGGGGAATCCAGCATGACATCCACATACTTTTCCCACAGACCAAGGCATCATGTTCAAGTCGGACTCCACGAAAGACAACCGGCTGCAGAGTCTGTTCCACCCGGAGAACGAGCTGGTACTCAACCAGAAAAACTTAATGCTCAACGACGACAACAAGAGGAGTAGTCTCATCACGGAGATCATGCATCCTAGTCTCATTCAGGTAAAGTTACATTATTTTTAGGGTTCCGTAGTCAACAAGGACCTTAAAGTTGTAATTTGAAGAGGGCATGGGGTATCGAGTATGGGGGGGGAGTGAACAAGTGAACTTCGCGACGGACCGCAACCGCGCTGTTAGATTATTCAGTTCATCATCAGCCTATAATGCTCTCACTTCTGGGACACGGGGTTTTTTTTTTTATTTTTTTTATTTTGGTTTGGGTAATCATCAAATAACTCCTCCTGCTCTTGGGCAGAGCGAAAGCGAGTGTCAGACTTCTACTCACTAAAAACCACCCATGTTCCTTCTTAGCCCTTGTGCCGACGCCGTGGTAACTCTTGCGAACAACCCGCAGCCCTGACTGGATTATTCCTAATCCTGAATCTTGAAAATATAAATATGTTTTTTTTTTTTCGAATAATGTCTCAGGACTTAAGCCGTTGCGCTTACGACCTCTAGAACAACCATTTATTAAACAACATTTATTATAATTATTCTTATTATTTTACAGGTCGCCCGACAACAAATGCAGTCACAACATTCAGATTCAGAAGACTCTGAGTGTCTTGACGTGTTAGGAGTCGTAGGTAAGTCATCATCATATAACGGGTGTTCAAAGTACCCTTAACGCAAACAAAAGACACTTGTTCTCCCCACCAGCACGATAATTTTTCGGTTCTAGACCATACCTGGGAACCCCCTAGTTACGGAGTTATGGGGGGTCAAAGTTCCAAATTTTTCACAGCTGTTTTTGTAAATACGGTTTTTCAAGTTTTTTTTTTTAATGGGACAAGCCCGCCTCACTATTCCCTATAAAACATTGTGCTAGTGGATGCTTTGAATAGTAAACGGGTCATGGAGGTAATTTAAGTAAAGTTATAACCTGAAAAAATTGTATTTACAAAAACAGCTGTGCAAAATTTGGAACTTTGACCCCCAATATCTCCGTAACTAGGGGGTTCCTAGGTATGGTCTAGAACCAAAAAATGATCGCAGTGGTGGGGAGAACAAATGCCCTTCGTTTGCGTTAAGGGTACTTTTACACCCTTTATAGTGACTGTGTAGGTATGTGTGCATTGCATGTTTGATGAAGTAGCAATTTATTTATCCTGGATTTCTTCCTCAGGTTTGCCCAAAGAAGTAGTTCGTCTTCGTCTGCGGCCGACGCGGTCATCTTCCATCCTCCATTCAGTTGAAGACCTGTCTACGGACAGTACTTGTGTCTATAAAGCCAGGAGGAACCTTAGCAGGTGGGTGTTCCCGAATATTAGGCACAATATCACTTAAACAAGAAACAGCTACTCGTATATTAATTACCAAAGATTTATATACAGTGTGTTAGGTTAAACGGAGGACTTCTTTAGCGAAGGTATTTAGTATTCGATTCTCGTCCCAAATATGTAAAAAACAATAATAATAATAATATGCGCGCCTTCAACAGTTGGGTCATGCCAGTTTTGATGTATTCTTTCGGCATACTCAAATGGACTCAGACAGAACTTGATGCCCTTGATAGGAGGGTCCGCTCACTATTAACTGCAAATCGGATGCATCACCCACGGTCGTCGGTGATGAGACTGTATATCCCACGGAAGTGTGGGGGTCGTGGTTTTTTAAATGCTAAGACCCTACACAACCGTGAGGTATGCAGTCTCAGGGAATACTTCCTAGAAGCCGACGTAGGGATGCACCGAGATGTGGTCTCAGTGGACAAGAGCCTTACCCCGCTCTCCTTGGCTAACGAGAACTGGCGCATACCTAAAGTATTAGACACTAATGACCGCAAGGAGGTATGGCAAAGCAAGGAGCTACACGGACGCTTTTACCGGGCCTTAAATGGAACCGATGTAGATTTCTTAGCGTCCGTATCCTGGCTACGTTTCGGTGACCTTTTCGGGGAAACCGAAGGTTTTGTCTGTGCAATTATGGATGAAGTTATAATGACGAATAACTACCGGAGATTTATTGTGAAGGACGGCACGGTTGACATATGTCGGGCATGCCACCGTCCGGGCGAATCAATCCGTCATATTATCTCTGGGTGTTCTCGTCAGGCTAACGGAGAGTACCTACTTGCATAGACACAACGTTGTAGCCAGGATTATCCATCAGCAACTTGCTTTAAAATACAGCCTTGTGGAATCGGAAGTGCCGTACTACAGATATGTGCCCGACCCAGTTCTCGAAAATGGTAGTATCACATTGTACTGGGATCAATCCATCATCACTGACAGGACTATTGTAGCCAATAAGCCTGATATAGTGGTGGTGGATCGATCAGAGCGACGCGCAATGATTGATGACATAACGGTCCCGCATGACGAGAACCTCGTGAAAGCTGAGAAAGATAAACAAATCAAATATCTTGGCTGACTTGGCTCGCGAGGTTGTCGACATGTGGGGAGTGAACTCAGCGGTCATTGTGCCGATAGTCGTTTCAGCCAATGGCTTAATTGCCAAGAGCCTCGACCAACATCTGAGGAGGCTCTCGTTAGGCAGCTGGATCAGGGGCTTGATACAGAGAGCGGTACTCCTGGACACGGCTCGTATTGTTAGGAGGTTCCTTTCTCTGGAGCCCTGACTGCCGGTAGCTTGGACCCTGTTCCCGATACCGGTGGGCTACTATTTTTTATATTTCTAAATGTTTTTCATATTATTTTGTATAGGAATATTTAAAAATATAATTTATATGTATAAAGTTAAATAAAGGAATAATAATATTATTAAAGTTTATTTTCTCCACACAAGTTACTTAATGCTAGGGTTACAATGGAGTACGAACACGGGATTAACTTTGTCAGAGACTGCTGCTTGACGTAGGTCTCCAAGGAAAACCTGTATTACAAGTCACCAGGGTCCCCCGCAGCCATTTGCCTGCTGTGACTACTAGGGAAAAGTAAATCAAACACAATAAAATAAAGTAAAAATACAACAATTTATACAATAAAATAAAGTGAAAATATAAAATAATTGTGGAAATATTGAACACATGTGAGTAGCTGGTAAAAACACAATAACCTTAATTTGTGACGTATTGCACGAGAGCATTTCACCAAGAAAATCGAATTAGTCCGTCTGTTAGATTATCGAAAAAATTGGATAATTAAGTACCTGTGGCGACAGCGCCATCTATCGCAACAGATGCGAACTAACATTGGCAATTCTGCATCGCGCTATCAAAGTTATCCGCCACATTAGCGTATATAGAAAATCCCGACTTACATATGTCGGGCAGTTAGCCCACCAGACACAACACCCGTCTGGTCGGAGGATCCTCCCTTTTCTACGGGAGATGAGGAACTTTACACCCTGTTCCTCATGCCCCCCAAACTGGTGACCCCCCCGAGCATGAACATCAGCGCAGCCTTCGTGCAACTACTTCATCATCACTTCCTCGAGCCTTCGAGCAGCGAGTCATACCGTCAGCCAGCAACTACGGCTTCATCGGGTATCCTGACCACCAGCATGCAGCGGAAGCGCATTCCTGGTCATCACCCTCAGCCTCATCAGCGACCTTGGCACAGCACACTGCACTTCGGCCGGTCAACAAGCAGAGACGCCCTTCTCTCCTGGTCGACGCAGCAGCCAGCCACTACGCAGCACTGCACCACTCCGACTCACTGGAGCATATGTGCAGTATCACCCCGACTCACTGGGATATCACCGCAGACAGTTCCGACTCACCGTGAACTATGCGGCATCCGGTTCCGACTCACTGGAATCCTCTACTGGCCTGGCAAGCATCAAGACTCAGCCTGCAATCAACCTCCGGTCTCGGAGGGGAGTGATGTGGCGACAGCGCCATCTATCGCAACAGATGCGAACTAACATTGGCAATTCTGCATCGCGCTATCAAAGTTATCCGCCACATTAGCGTATATAGAAAATCCCGACTTACATATGTCGGGCAGTTAGCCCACCAGACACAACACCCGTCTGGTCGGAGGATCCTCCCTTTTCTACGGGAGATGAGGAACTTTACACCCTGTTCCTCATGCCCCCCAAATACCTACGTGTTTTTTGTTTTATCAAATTAATAAAAAAATACTAAAATAAAACGTGTTAAAGATCATGAGTGTTTCAGGGGCTTTTGACGTCACTTTGTGGGTAAAAAAGTACTAACCTTGTGACGTCACACGACTTGACACGACTTTTCGAAGCACTGTATCGTCTTGCAACCCTGTCTTGTCCCTGCATGTTGTATTTTTTTTAAACTGTTAAGCGTTGTTTGTGTATTGTTTTTTTTTCCTGCATGCTCGTATCATGTTTCTGCGACAAATAAATATTTTTCTTTCTTTCTCCATACAAGTGAAAAAATACGGGTTCATTCTTTTTTGAAAATCTATCTGACGGATTATTTAGAATATTTTGGTTAGATACCCTATTGTGCCATGCCCCCCCCGCACGCTCTCTGGATCTCACTTTATTACTTGTTTCTTTTTCGCCGTTGTACTACGCCAGTTTTAAAATATAAAGTTTAGGAAAAATGGATCGTACCTAAAAGTCAGTGACCGTCGCACATTTTCTGTAATAAGCGCAAGGGTTGCGAGACTTTTCCGAAATATTCGGTATGGTTCTGTCTGTTATTTCTTTTGTTCATACTTTTATTTCTATCATGTAAGCATGAGCTATTGCGGGTTTCAATTTGTCCCTAGTTCAAACTAACATACTGTATAGCAGACGGGACCAACAGCTTATATAACGTGCTTCCTGAGGCGCGAAGGATACTCCGTTTATGTGTGGGCACTTAGACACAGACCAACTAACAATTAAATATTTTTTTTATTTATTATAATAGGTAGTTAACAAAAAAAAATCTAATTAGTTCGTCAGATAGCTTTCCAAAAAATATTGGACACGTATTTTTTCTTTTTTCACGTGAACAAACAATGAAGACGATACAGTGCTTTGAAAACTCGTGTGACGTCATTTTCGGAGACATTAGTATGACATTCTTTAGCGGTCAGTGACGTCACAACCCACCACTCAAATTTTTGACGCGTTTTATCTTCGTCAATTTTTATTGATTACATAAAACAAAAAATACGTATCCAATATTTTTCGATAATCTAACAGACGGACTAATTAAAATTATATTTTTTAAAGTCAGTGAACATCCCTGTCATCTTCATCTCATAGTATTATAAAATTATTTTTGAAGTACGTGTTTCTCCGCAGCAAATCCCTGTACACCCGGCCCCCGCCCAGCCGACTGATCCCCAGCAAACTGGCTGAGCCGATCGTGATCAAACAAGAGGAAGTACAGAAGGAGGACGTGCAGGTGCAGAAGAAGCGCTCGGGATGCGTTGAAGTCGTCTCTAGGTACGTTCAGTTTTAGAGTACAAGAAGCGCTCAGCTTTTTTATCAGGAATCAGTCTCCAGGTCTAGATTTATTGTAAAAGCGCGTCCCCATTAACGCTGCGTGGCTCCGTGAGGCCGAGCTGTGTGGCGTATCCGAGGGCTGAGCGAGCGGCCTTTTTTTTTGAAGGGATGGAAAATCATCAAATAACCCCTCCCGAAAGGGAGTGTCAGACATCTACTGACTAAAAACCACCCATGTACCCGAACAACCCGCAGCCCCGACGGGCGTCGGCTCTTGCGGGCCCCTCCCATGTTGCTGACATCTCTTTGAGGCGCGCGTAAAACACGAACGCGCCGTCGACACGGCCTGTGGTCGTCATAATGCGGACGGACGGCGAGCTAGCCCATCACTCACCGTCCACAGGCCCGCGTCTACGGTGGTCGGAAGACGTCACGTGTCCCCCGACGCCCGGAGCGTCTCCCGCGGCGGCTGAGACGAGAGGTTCTCTCCTTCTCACGTTCCGCCTCCTCCTTCGCTAATGGGGACGTGCCTTATAGTGGTGTTTGATGTTTCATACTTCTCTATAACTGGTCATTTTAGTAGACCTGTCTAGCCATAATATAATATCACACAGTATATCCATCGTTTTTTTGGTGTTTCCCTACTCATCTAGAAAAACGTACCTACCGATATTTTCCTGTAAATGTAAAAGAACACAAAAAAAATGTTCACATAAAATATGTTTTTGGTTTTAAATTCATTGCTGACCGCTATAATAACTAGGGTTGGCTCTAGATTGCCGTAACGCTGTCCTATAAAGGGTGTAAAAGTACGTAAACGAAGGGCACTTGTTCTCCCCACCACTGCGAATTTTTTTTTGGTTCTAGACCATACCTGGGAAACCCCTAGTTACGGAGATATTGGGGGTCGATGATTTTTTCACAGCTGTTTTTGTAAATACTAGTTTTTCAGTGTATAACTTTACTTAAATTACTCCCATGACCCGGTTACTATTCAAAGCATCCACTAGCACATGTTTTAAGAGCGGTACATTAAGTTTTGCCGTAAATTGTGATTTTTCACCCAAAAAAAAAGTCGTTTACCAGCAAAAACTTTTGCGTAGGGGTACTTAGTTTGATGTACAGAATACTTGGTTCACGTTTGCGTGAAGGATTCATTTACACCCTGTATAGGCACTCCACTGTAATAGTTCCTAAATTCCTAATATTTCCATATCACTCTGCAGGTACCTAGACGTGTCGCTACTGAAGTCCTGGCGCTTCGGTCTGCTGTGCGCATCTGTGGCGCTCATGTCGTGCGGGTCTCCGTACGCGCTCTACTATCTGCCTGCCTACACCGTCGCCGCGGGACACAGTAAATCTGCTGCCGGTGCGTACCATCATCATCATCATTTCATCAAAAGACGTCCACTGCTGGACATAGGCCTCCCCAGGTGTCGCCACATTGACCGGTCCTGTGCGTCTCGCATCCATCAGATCCCCGCAACCTTCACCAGGTGCACGGTCCACCCAGTAGAAGGCCTTCCAACGCAACGTCTTCCGGTCCACGATCGCTACTCCAGAACTTTTTGGCCCCATCGGCCATCCGTTCTGCGAGCAATGTGCCCTGCGCACTGCCGCTAAGTTTGGCGAAAAAGTGCGTATCACGCAGTATAGTATTCCCAATAAGTGTAAATGTGGTGCTGTTCCACAAACAATGGGGCTGTGGCGACACAAGTTACAAAACAAAGACGCGCACTAAATAGTCGAATGAAGAAGGAGCACCCTGGTGCGTTAACTGTGTACCTTGCCGCCCTGCGTCTGCGCAAGTGAGTGTGCACCTCCCGCTGTGGTCTGAGACGGTGCATCCGCGATCGCTCGGTCGCGGCCGCCAGTGCAATAAGTACTTTTATATAAAGAGTGTAAAAGTACTCTTAACGCAAACGAAGGGCATTTGTTCTCCCCATCACTGCGATAATTTTTTGGTTCTAGCTAAACCTAGACCATACCTGATTACGGAGATATTGGGGGTCAAAGTTCCAAATTTTGCACAGCTGTTTTTGTAAATACTAGTTTTTTAGGTTATAACTTTACTTATATTACCTCCATGACCCGTTTACTATTCAAAGCATCCACAAGCACAATGTTTTAAGAGTGTTAAATTGAGTTTTACCGTAAAATGTGATTTTTGACCCCAAAAAAAAAGTCGTTTCCCAGCATATTTTTTTGCGTAGGGCTACTTATTTTGATGTAGGTACTGAATGCTTGGTTTACGTATGTGTGAAGGGTTACTTTACATCCTGTATATATGTACAGTGCCTTACCTGTTCTGACGGCGAATGCATGTACAAATTTTCCTCGCGCTTAATGACTCATACTATGAAATATGTTTTATCTAATTCCTAGACTTTCTCTTGCTTCTAAAGTGCTTTCAAATCCTTCTGTGCAATCTTCATCTGTCTCTGTCTATCACTAACTGTTCGCTGTGCTTTAAAGTATACATTTATGTCTTACAATAAACATTTTATAAAAACTCGCCGGTGTTCGTGTTTTACCTGTGTAGCCATAACTACGCCTATAGAGCACTTAATATCGTGTCCTGACTGTCCTGTTGGTGGTTCGCTACAGGAACTGATGGACGTTACCGGTAACATCAAACCAGTAGCTCATTTCTGGGCCGACACAATAGGGGATCGGACAAAAAAGTAATAATTAGTCCGTCAGATAGATTTTCAAAAAATATTGGACACGTATTTTTTCTTTTTTCACATAAACAAAAAATGAAGACGATACAATACTTCGAAAACTCGTGAATTCCTCGAAAACGTCGCATGGTAGTACATTTTTCACCAACAAATGGCGTCACAACCCCCCATTCATGATCTTTGACGCGTCTTATCTACGTCAATTTTTATTAATTTGATAAAACAAAAAACACGTATCCAATATTTTTCGATAATCTAACTGACGGACAAATTAGAATCATATTTTTTTGACTACGTCCGATCCCCTATTTAGATTGCCATTGACACACAGAAGAAGAATGCTGGGACACAAACCTCCTCTCTCAAACTTTACATGTAGGATGTCATTATCATCATCAGCCTATATAATGTACAGGGACTCAGGCCTCCTCTCTAGGAGAGGGATGGGTTATAATCCACCACGCGTGCCCATGGCTTGATAGATGTCACATATCGTTAAAGAATTCGTTTTCAAAATGTGTTGTTCCAATTCCAGGTCATCTGGTAGCCATCAGCGCTGTTCTGGACCTGTGCGGACGTCTCGGTCTGGGCTGGCTGTGCGACCTGCACCTGTTCTGCAGGAGGAAGGCTTATATTGTCAGGTCGGTTTAGTGTAGAATAACACACATACATTCCATCAGCGCTGGCCCCTTACGATCAACCGATTACCATACAACTTTTTAGACACCGCCGCCGCTTTCAGACTTCCAATTAATTCTTAATTAAAAATAAAATTGAAAGACCTGTTATTCTTTTCCCATTGAGACCATTATACGAATTTTAACGCAATATTATTATTTTACTTATATGATCTGCTAAAGGGACCATTTTAGACCCACAGAATGCTGGCAACATTGTCACGTCACGTTAGTTGGAAATGCTGATTCTTTGGAAAAAATTACTAGCATAGATAATCACAACTATTTGATTGTCAGTCGTATTCGTATCCAATAGAAAATCACTATTCACAAAATCGAAGCCGAGTCGATTCGATTGTGATTGCCGACAGCTATTTGCTATCAGAAACGCAAACCAATCAAAATTACGACGCCATTTTGTACTATACCAAAGCAGGAGTCGTTGCGTATCCATTTAAAATAAAAATCGTTTTAAATTATATTATTTGTTACTCGACGGATATTCAGTACAATCCACAGTAAAACTTGGATAAATAGTAAAGATAATTTATTGGCTTCATAAAATTTTTCACCACGTGTGTTTATACACTAACCATGTCGATCGACTCTATGAATAGAATTTAACAATCGTTAGATCCAAAAATCTGATAATAGAGGAAGTGTAACGATCGATTCTACTTCGATTCGATTGTTTGTGAATAGCTATGTAGCCAACGACTCAAGAATCGACTAACCACTTGGCGAGATCCCAAAAAAAGGGGCACTCGGACCACATGACCCTAGTGTTTAATAATGTATTTTATTATTATTTTCAGTATTCTTGTGGCTGGGATTGCTGTCCTGACCCTACCAAGCCTTAAATCCTGGTGGGCGCTAGCCATCGCTTCTGGTGAGTAAAACCTCTGTCACCGCTTTTAATTTTTAAACAACGAATTGATACAAAACTGCGCTTATTTATCACGATCCTAGTTACGGGCAAAAAGCGCGGTATTGAAAGTACACGTATGAAATATTAACATTTTAAATCTTTAAAATTACTTACTAACTGCCGCACTCGGAGAGCTTTAATGATTACTTAGGCCATTACTTAGTAAAGGTTTTGACAGTTTTGTCATACAAAAGTATGTCAAACCTTTACTAATCAAATCAAATCAAATCAAATCAAATCATTTATTTGCAATGAATGTAGGTTAAATTAAAATACAGGTGTAGTAAAAAGTAGTGAGCCATATACATTCTGCCTGGAAATAGGCACGCAAAACTTATAAAAAAATGTTACAATAATAATTTGTCAAAAAGAAAGTTACAAATTAAAATGTCACACATGCATTACATATATGAAAAAGGCCAAATTAAAATGTCAATTATAAGAGTAAAATTAAAATGTCATTACAAATAAAAAAAAAAAAGGATTCACATAAGTTTAAAATAATATTAATTGCTTAATATTTATTGCATTGCTCTTTAAAACGTTTTGTCCATTAAAAAATCATTAATTGAATAATAGCATTTTTCGATTAGGAAGGCCTTAAGTTTATTTTTAAAGTTTTTAATTGTATCATTTTTCATTACGTCTGGCAATTTATTATATATATGTAGGTGCCATACAAATAACACTTTTCTTCAACAATGCTGTGTTACACGATTCAATTTGTAATAAGTTTTTGTACTGATTTCTGACAGGTCGTTTTCTAGTTTCCGTCATTGTGGGAAATAGGTTTTTATTCGTTTTTACAAACATTGCCATTTCCAGAATATACAAAGACGGAAATGTAAGCACTTTTAGGGACTTAAACTTTGGTTCACAACTATCTGTGGTCTTTAAACCACACATTGATCTAATGCAACGTTTTTGCGCCCTGAATATGTACTCCCTTGAGCTGCAATTGCCCCAGAAAATAATGCCGAACCTTAAAACTGATGCAACCAGACCATGGTAAGCTACCAATATAGTTTGAATGTCTACTTTCGTGGACAACTTTGAAAGGACATATGCCGCTGTGTTCAACCTTTTGCAAATATCCTCTGCTTGTGTTTGCCAATTTAGTTGTCTGTCAATGTAAATTCCCAAAAATTTTGCTACTTCAACCCGGTTAATCTTTTGGTTACTGTAGTTTACAGATACTTCTTTTAAAATTGTGCGTTGATGGAAGTGCATTATGTTAGTTTTTTGTAAATTTATTACCAAGTTGTTTTTGTCCAGCCACTGTACTATATCTTCCAAGGTCTTATTTATGTCCTGTTCGTAGCTATCTGGATGTTTACATTTTACTACCGCGGTGCTGTCATCGGCAAATAATACCATTGGATTTTCAACATGGCGTGGTAAATCGTTGATATACGTTAAGAAAAGGGGTGGCCCAAGGACGCTACCCTGTGGTACACCATATTTTATAGTTCTTCCTTCAGACCGGTATTTTATTTCACTTTTCAACTTAGGGCAAATTTTAGATATTTCCGTGTACTGTTTTCGATCGCTAAGGTATGTTTTAATAAGTTTTTGTACATTTCCCCTTATTCCATAAGCGCTTAACTTATTAAGTAGAATAGCGTGGTCGACACAATCAAAAGCCTTTGACATATCTGTGAAAATAGCGCAAATGGGTACTTTGCTATCAACGCTTCTTATGATAATATTGAGCAAATCGAAAATAGCTGTATTAATACTTTTGTTTTTTCTAAAACCTTTTTGTTCATTACACAAAATGTCATATTTAGCTAAGAAATTGCTTAGTGATTCGGAGATTAACTTCTCTACTACTTTGGACAGTACCGGAATTAAGGCTACTGGTCTGTAATTAGTTATTTCATCTTTTTTATTCTTTTTGTAAAGTGGTTTTACTATAACAGTTTTTAAGCTATTTGGGAATATCCCAGAGTTAATGCTGAGATTAATAATATGGCTAAGATGTACAGCGATATTGTCCGCCGCAAATTTAACAACTCTTGTTGCTATGCCGTCATATCCAACGCTATTTTTGTTTTGTAAAGATTTGATTGCTTTAATTACATCTTGGGGTATAACTGGTGCCATAAACATTGATTTTAGGTTTTTCGGAATATTACTAGTCTCATTTGACACTTGGGGTGGCTGTTGAATCTGATTAATGAAATGGTTATTAAAGATATTAACAATTTTTTGGGGATTTGTAATTGTTTTATCATGAAGTCTAATTTGGGAAATCGGGTCGTAAGAGTGTGTTTTGCCATGTATGACTTGCCAAGATGCTTTCGATTAATTATTTGAAGTTCGTATGAAATAATTATTCTGCGATTTTTGAGTCAATTTAATAATTTTGCGAAATTTTTTTGAGTAATTTTTAAATATATTTTTATTTTCGTTAGTAGGCCTTAGTCTGTATTGCCATAATAAGTGACGTTGCTTTTTACTGCACACACGTATTCCACGAGAGACCCATTTAACTTTTCTATATGGTTGTATAGTGACAAACTTATAGGGAAAGCAAAGGTCATACAACAAATGGAATTCTTCCAAAAAATGTCATATGCTACATTTACATTCTCCGTATTGTTTATTTCGGAGAACGAAATGCAACTCAGATGATTATTAAATTTAACCAGGTTTTCTAACGACAAATCTCGTTTTTTGATTCGCCAATATTTTAATCTATATGTTTTATTTACTTTAATTTGCAGAGTTTGTGCCGTGTGATCTGAAAGAGCCAAATCGATTACTTCACATTTACATTTTTGGCGAGAGTAGAGTACTAAGTGACAGCTTAAGTAATCATTAAATATCTCTGAGTTCCGCAGTATGCCAGCCATGTTGTTTCTTCGAGACTGCTTTGTTTGTATAAAATAATTTACTTACATCTTTTTAAAAAGATCTAAGATGTAAAAAGAACTCCAATGCGTTCTCAATACATACACCAATAGGGTATTTCACCAAAAAAATCTAATTCGTCCGTCTGTTAGATTATCGAAAAATATTGGATGCGTGTTTTTTGTTTTATCACAGTGGCGTAGCGTGCCTTGGCGGGGCTCCGTATAAAAAACTTTTTGGCTCATGAAGGTTAAAAAATTCTCACAAAAGAAAAAAAATGTTTAAAAGAAATGTTTTTTAATTCAGGACACATCCCTATAATCCATATTTGCTTGCAGGTGCATACGGGCTGTGTCTCGGCTGCTGGTTCCTGTTGGTGCCTGTTCTCCTGGCTGACGCCTTCGGGACCGCTCGCATCGCCTCGTCGTATGGACTCGTCAGAATGTTCCAGAGTCTTGCTGCCGTGTCCGTACCACCCACAGCCGGTAAGAAATATATTAATACCAGCATTGGCTTAGCGTGGCTTGGCGGGCCCCCTTATAGAAATTAGTTTAAAAAAAATTACAAACAATTCAAATTAAGTATACACTGTCCTTGCCTTTTTTTCGACAAACTGATTTATTAAATCAATCTGATGATGACTTTAGAACGCACGCTTTACGCGGGAGACGGGAAAAACAAAATTGATTTTTTTGCCTTTGTCATTTTTAAAATAAAATAAAAAAATGGGAAGTTTTTATTAAACCCCTGTATAATTGATACGGCAGATAGGGCGGTAGCTACGGCCCTGAATACCAGCCTTTTACTGTTGAAGAAGTGGTGGCCAGGTTGTAAATGACCAGCAGGGCTATTGCGTATCTTTTAAATGACAGTGGCTAACCTATAGTGCCTATCAATTACTGTCAAATGGTTCCATTTTGTACTAAACCATAACCAATTTGATAGTTTATCCATGGACAATATGATAGCCAATGACATTTAAAAGATACGCAATAGCCCTACAGATGTATGAAAGGTCGGTCATGGGTTCGAAGTATTTCGAAGTGGTATTACTTCTGTATCAAGTCCAAAAAGAGCCTACCTATCAACTTAATCCTTTTATTATTTTCTATACAAACTCTATTATACATTTTTAAATATTTCTTTAACAAAAATAATAAAAAAAAAACATCACACTAATATTATAAAGGCGAAAGTTTGTGAGTGTGTGTGCTTGAGTGTGTATGTTTGTTACTTCTTCACGTATAAACGGCTGGAGCGATTTTAATAAAATTTGGTAGGTATGGAGTTAGATGACAACCTGGATTAACACATAGGATAGCTTGATGATTGCACATAGATGCTTTATCCCGATTTTATCTTCCCGTAGGATAATTTTCGAGTTGGAGCGGGTGAAGCCGCTGGCAACAGCTAGTTTTAATATATAGCCCACCCGCATTGGGAACAGGGTCAGGGCTCCAGAGAATGCAACTTCCTAACTATACGAGCCGTGTCCAGGAGTACCGCTTTCTATATCAAGTCCTTGATCCAGCTGCCTAACGAGGTCTTTCTCAGCTGAAACGACTATCGGCACAATGACCGTTGTGTTCACACCCCACAAATCGACAAACTCGCGAGCCGAAACAAGATACTTGATTTGCTTTCACGAGGTTCCCGTTATGCGGGACCGTTATGACTTCAATATCATTATTGCCACAGGCTTATTCGCTGCAATAGTACTGTCAGTGATAATAGGGATGTTTACCGACTTAAAAAAATATTTCTAATTAGTCCGTCTTTTAGATTATCGAAAAATATTGGATACGTATTTTAAGTTTTATCAAATCACAAAAAATTGACGCAGACACAACGCGTCAAAGATTTGAGTGGGGAGTTGTGAGGTCACCCACCGGTAAAGAATGTCATACTAATGTTTTAGAAAATGACGTCACACGAGTTTTCAAGGCACTGTATCGTCTTCATTGTTTGTTGACGTGAAAAAAGAAAAAACACGTATCCAACATTAGTTTGTTATTTATTTATGTTCTTTCTCCAAGATTAGTTTACTGATATGTTATGTCTTTTTTTATTATTATTATATACTTTTTTATACTTGCCTTACTATTGTATCGAGTCTGGTTCTTCTAACCAACCTAACAGACAGATGTGTGCTGGGGAGTTTGTTCCGCCACTTCTTCTTTCCAGCAAAAACACTAGGAAGTGTCGAAGGGGGGGCGTTTTGGGGGAATGTCTCTTGTAAATAAGTAAAGTAAAGTAAATTTTGACGTTCGAAAAGTGCTGATTATCAGCCTAGTTTGAATAAATGAGTTTTGATTATGATTTTGATTTTGATTTTTTCGATAATCTAACAGACGGACTAATTAGATTTTTTGGTGAATAAAATACCCTATTGACCCTACTTGTCGCAGTCACGACGCCGTGCAACATTTTTAATTTATTTTTTATTCCTTGTTGCTTGTTGTATGTTTTTTTAGTATCTGTTAAACGTTAATTGTGTATTGTTTTTATCCTGTATGCTAGGTGTGTTTCTGCGACAAATTAATATTTTTTCTTCTTTCTGTTTTCTTTCTTTGAGACCTATCATTAATGTTATTATTTTCAGGTCTTCTCCGCGACGTCACAGGAGGGTACTCCTGGTGTTTCTACGGCATGGGCTCCTGCATGGTCCTTGGATCAATTCCGGTGTTAGCCTTCCATCTCAGCACCAAAAATGAGGACTCAGACTCGTCTGTTGATTGAAAACACATAACAAAATACTTAACAACTAACTAAAAAGAAAAAAGGCTTTTAAAATAGTGTTTAAACTATATTGGGGTTTAAAGAATGGTTGTAAAACTACATAAGAATTGGTTTTGAGGGTCTATTTAATGTTGAAGTAGGTGATTTTTGGGGTCAAATATGTCGAAATCTTGTTGGTAATTATTCTTGATCTAAATGGTGATAATGTGTCTGTAATCTATACCATGTATAAATATGTATATTTCTGTCTAAACTTTTAAAACTTTGGGCTGATTCAATTGAATTAATCTATATTAAGTATGCATGGATAAATATGTATATTTCTGTGTTAACTGGGTCGTCAAATTGGGACTGACTAACCTTAACGTCACGCTAAAAAGAAGGATATATTTATGTCTAATTGACCTCATAATCATAATAATTTAGTGATCATTCTTGTCTAAACTGATTTTGACAACAATAGGAATGCTTGTTGAAAACAAAAAAATTATTCTGTTCAGTTCGTCAGTTAGATTATCGAAAAATATTGGATTGTTTTTCGTTTTATCAAAATGATAAAAATTAACGAAGATAAAACGCGTCGAAGATCATGAATGGGGGCTTGTGACGTCACTTTGCGGTAAAAAAATGTACTGCAATGCGATGTCACACGAGTTTTCGAAGCACTGTATCGTGTTAATGTGATGTTTATGTTAAAAACAAAAAATATTTTCCAATATTTTTTGGGAATCTATCTGATGGACTAATTAAATTTTTTATCAACTAAATTAAACCTTCATTAAATATCTAACTGCCGCACTCAGAGAGCTTTAATGATTACTTAAGCCATCACTTAGGTTTTGACAGTTTTGTTATACAAAAATATGTCAAACCTTTACTAAGTGACGGCTTAAGTAATCATTAAATATCACTGAGTACCGCAGTAAAATATCTAACCATCACATAGCCGTTTAGATGTAGAAAAGTGACCATTGTTTTTCAAAGCTTTTTGCATTTCTGCAACGTATTTGAACAGTATTGACATAACTTTGGGGTGACAAAATAATTGCAAGTCCTACTATAGGTAGAAATTAATAAAGTCAGCCAAAAACGCTTTTAATGGAATTTTAGAAAAAACCCTGTAAAACTATAAATTGTGACCGGCTGTTTCTAAATTCAGATGTGTCATAATTAGTTTGCGTAGTTACTAAAAATGGTTGATGAAATAGGCCGTAAATATTATAAGTTTTTAAGGAAAACTGGATAATAAGGATGTTTTCTGACTCAAAAAAAAATATGATTCTGTTTAGCCCGTCAGTTAGATCATCGAAAAATAATGGATAGATGTTTTTTGTTTTATCAAATTAATAAAAATTTAAGAAGATACAACGCGTCAAAGGTCATGAGTGGGAGCCTGTGACGTCACTACGTGGTAAAAATGTACTGCAATGTGACGTCACACGAGTTTTTGCGCGAGTTTGTGATGCCTTCATTTTTTTACGTAAAAAAAAAATGTGTCCTATACCTATTTTTTGAAAATCTATCTGACAAACTAATTAGTTTATTTTTGTCAACTCTACCCCGTTTTTACCATATTTACCTGGTTTCGAGTTCGCGATGTTTCGGCGTTGTAACTAAACATAGTAAGTAAATATTCCTTTTTTAAATGTTCTGTTTTTAAGGAAAGGGTTAGGTTTTTCGCGCCGATCTTTGTTTGTAATAATCTTTATTCCCTCATATCTTCCAAACCACTCTATGGATTTATTTAATTATGGTTTATAAGTAAAAATTAGATAACTTACGGAAAATCTAACGTGATTTTCCATTAGGTAATAAGGGCTCCCGATATTTAGACGCTGTTACGAGCGTTATGATCGCTTTCATATTTTTTTTTTTTAACACTTTTAGTACCATAATCAAAACATTTATTATTTCAAGTAGGCCTCTTACAGGCACTTCTAAATAGGCGAACTAATCAATTTATATAAAAATCGATGCCACTTTTCGTTGTAATTTTATAACTCAATAACGGGCTCACCTATCCAAACCAAATGTTTAGGCTTTGTTCGGACTATTTAGTAGATGGTTTATGTGAAGTTTGCACAAAATCGGTCGAGCGGTTCTTTATTTATCACATTTTTTGTAACAAATGAATTAAATAAATGGCATATCGGACCCGCTGCTGTCCGGGCAGGACGACGTCTGCCAGGTCCGCTAGTACAAAATAAAAAAAGCTACAGTCCCAGTTACAAGAAATAATAACTGTGACAAGTGTGTTGCAAACAGTCGAATTAGTAAAGTAAAGTATTGCATTCGAGGGCACTGTACTTGCCCATACCCTAGCGTAGATCTCTATGGAGAAGAACGGCCAAGAAACTCCATGGAAACTCTTTTAAATTAGAAACCACCTGCGGGTCTAAAATGGCCGCTTTATCAGAATCCACGCAGAATCATAGTATGAATCACAATCATAAAAAATGTCAAATTCTAATATGGACTTTATATGTCTATAACTAAAAATTTAAAATAAAAAAAAAAATAAAGAAAAAAAAAATAAAAGAAAAGAAAGAAAGAAATTTTTAACATGATTAATATTACGATTCTGCTAAAGCGGCCATTTTAGACACCCAGTTATAATATATATTATATTGTAGAAGTTAGAGAAATCAGAAACCACCAGTTAGAAGTTAGGAAGTACTAGTTGATACCTTGATACACGTTGAACTTCTGAATTGGGGAGAAATCGTAAAATGGTCACAAACTGACAATATTCGTAGTTTATCTGCGTCAAAATCGAAATCAACTAACATGATAGCACTAAATTGTCAAAACTAAAAACAACAATTTAGAAAAATAAGATTCAGTCCCGTAACTGTGAAAGTAATGTAAGTACCTAGTTGCCCATTTCAATGTGTTGATCTCTATGGAGAAGAACGGGCAAGAAACTCTAGTCTGTGACTATTTTATGAATTACATAACATAATTTTTCTTATTTTCCTAAAAATTCTTCTGATAAAGCAGCCATTTTAGTACCTCCGATGTCTCAAAAACGTATTTTTTTTGCTGTTTTAAATATTTAAAAAATATTTACGATGTAAAGACGCAAACCAAAATGACGAGATTTAAAAAAAAGTCGTTATATTTTTTTTCATTTCTTAAGTTGTAATCGATTTTGACTTAGTCTAAGGTATTGTTATCTGTGGTAATTTTCATTTCCGCCCTTGGTTGTGAAAAAATAAGAAAAACGCACTCGTGCGAAATACGTTGCATGTCGAATCTAATCGTAGTGCAATAAGAGCCAGTTTTCGAGGAAGTGTATTGAAAAGATAATGTTTGTTAAAAGACTGTGATAAAAAGAAAAACAGTAGGTATACCTACGGCATACCCGCTTTTTTCTACGTGGTGAAGTTATAGCCATCATGTGGCAAGTATCAGTTTTCCAGAAATAAATTATATTAAAGGATCAAAGCAACGCGGTTGCCAGTCAGTACAGTCCTCTCACACTTATTTGTACCTATACATAAAGCAATTAGCAACAACCTCTGACAGCAGCTCAAGATCGAATATAAAGCGATAAAAATAAAGTGAACTTTGGGCCGTTCAAGTATTGCGTAATCACTTAAAGGAGGGCGAGGAGGTTATAAATTTGCTTATTTTTGATGTGGGCTTTACATGGTTATTACGTCAGCAGTTGTTATTTACACACATTGCAACCCACACAGTGTCTAATGTCTATGATTGAAAACGAAACGCATTTTTAGGGATAAATAAAAACAGAACACATTATAAAAAAAAATGCATTACCTAAGCAATGTTTACGTAAGTATGGGGGGAAGGGCCAAAGGGGTGAGAGCTTTGATTACTTTTGCTGACAAGGGGGTAGCGGGGGTAAATAATAGGGATGTTCCCTGACTAAAAAAAATATTATTCAAATTAGTCCGTCTGTTTAACTATATATCTAAAAATATCGTATTTTTTCTTTTACTAAATCAATAAAATTTGACGAAAAAGATTTGAGTGGGAGTTCGTGACGTCACTCACCGGTAAAAAATGTCATACTAGAGACGTCACACGAGTTTTCAAAAGAAAAAATACGTGTCTAATGTTTTTTGGTAATCTATCTGATTATCGGACTATTTCGATTTTGTTTTGAAAACTACCCTATTTGTGCCCGGTTGATGGTAATAGACTCGGCTTCTACTACATGGGAGTCATGAGACTTAAACAAAACTGGCAAAATATGGGTGTATTATCAGGTACACCTCCACCTAACCTCTCTGTAATACCAGGAGGTATGCTCTGCATGTTTATAAACAGAGAGGTAACGTAAAAGTGAGAGGACTGTACAGTCAGTGACCAGAATTACCTCACCCCTCGCACACTACGTAAAAGAAAGATTAGAGCTGTGACGAGGTAAGCTATTCGTTCCACCTGCTGAAATTCTCCTACCTGAACATGAATAGGGATATTTACTGACTTTAAAAAATGTGATTCTAATTACTCCGCCTGTTAGATTATTGAAAAATGTTGGATACGTATTTTTAGGTTTATCAAATCAATAAAAATTGACGAAGATAAAACGCGTCAAAGATTTGAGTGGGGGTTTGCGATTTCACTAACCGCTAAAAAATGTCATACTAATGTCTTCGAATATGACGTCACACGAGTTTTCAAAGTGCACGTGTTTCCATACAATCATGCGCAAGCGGTGCACATCCCTGGTTCGTAGGATGCGGGGCAGCCGCAATAGTATCTTAAGAAAACTACCCTATTTGTGCCCGGTTGATGGTAATAGACTCGGCTTCTACTACATGGGAGTCATGAGACTTAAACAAAACTGGCAAAATATGGGTGTATTATCAGGTACACCTCCACCTAACCTCTCTGTAATACCAGGAGGTATGCTCTGCATGTTTATAAACAGAGAGGTAACGTAAAAGTGAGAGGACTGTACAGTCAGTGACCAGAATTACCTCACCCCTCGCACACTACGTAAAAGAAAGATTAGAGCTGTGACGAGGTAAGCTATTCGTTCCACCTGCTGAAATTCTCCTACCTGAACATGAATAGGGATATTTACTGACTTTAAAAAATGTGATTCTAATTACTCCGCCTGTTAGATTATTGAAAAATGTTGGATACGTATTTTTAGGTTTATCAAATCAATAAAAATTGACGAAGATAAAACGCGTCAAAGATTTGAGTGGGGGTTTGCGATTTCACTAACCGCTAAAAAATGTCATACTAATGTCTTCGAATATGACGTCACACGAGTTTTCAAAGTGCACGTGTTTCCATACAATCATGCGCAAGCGGTGCACATCCCTGGTTCGTAGGATGCGGGGCAGCCGCAATAGTATCTTAAGAGATTTCAGAACGTTTCGACTGTCTGTACGTGAACCACTGCTGTATGATTCACCTACAGAACAATATTATTTTAATTCTTATTTCCAAAGCACTGTATCGTCTTCATTGTTTGCTTACGTGAAAAAAGAAATAATATGTGTCCAATATTTTTTGGAAATCTATCTGACGGACTAATTAGATTTTTTTAGTTAACTACCCTATTGCCACGGTCGATCTGGAAGTCTTTAAATAGACTTCGGATCCGGACCCAGGTTGGACGCAGTAAGGAAAACCAGCTGAGGTGAAAATTTATACATGATGGCTCTGCACTGGAGTGCAAAAGTGGTGCTGTTCTCAAACAATGGGGCAGTCAATATTGTGTCCTGCGTGTCCTGTTGTTTGTTCACTACAGGAACTGATGGACACTACCGAAAGCGCTAAGCTTGTGGCTCAATTCTGGGACACAATTTAGATTAGGGATGTTTTGGAGCTTCGACTCCGATTCCGATAGGTCGGAACTTCCGATTGTTGATACACCTCCGGTGCCGACTTCAGCTCCGACTCTTTTAATCGGAGGTCGAAGCATATCAGACAGCGGCTGCAAAGCGTGGCGATCGCGGTCAACGTGTTCGAACAGGTTTATGCATGTCGGTTTATTATGTTACAGGTATATTGTATTTTTATTTAAATTAAAGAAGCTGACTGAATAATGTTTGTACTTATTTTACCTTCTTAACTTAACTCTGTTCTGCAACCATCGCGGGCTCCGTCTCTGAATCCAACTCCAATTCCGATTCCGACTTTGATTCCGGTTTCGACTCCGATAAACCAAATTTAAAAACTCCGATTCCGACTTCGGTTTCGATAAACCAAATTCAAAAACTTCGATTCTGACTTCGGTTCCGATAAAACTACCTCCGTTACATCCCTAATTTAGATTGCCATCGACACCTAAGAAGAAGAGAGACACCGCTTGCCCTCGTCTTCTGTTTACTAGGGGTCAGGTAATGGTGGGCACTGTCTGTACATAAAAACACAAAAATATTATAATTTGGCTTTAAGTAGTTAACTAAAAATTATGATTATTTTTTTAATTACTTCTACGGTGTACCTATACCAGTGATATAGCTAAAGTGAGATTTTATTTTTAATTAGTATTATGTGATTACAAAATGTAGGCTAAGTTTAGTTTTGAGTTTAAAAACTTCGTTACCTTTTAATTGTTTAAGAAATGTTATAAATGATGACGACGGACAGGGACGGATGGATGGATAAAAGACCAAATAAAAGATGGATGGATTATATGGGGAATGATATACAGAGTTAAACGGACCCCTCACGAAGCCGTCTGACAAGCATTGTGTGTACATCAAACTAAGTTTACGGTGAAGGCGATGAGGTAGCTCGCGAAATTCGAATTTCCTTACGTTTTTTGCAATTTCAAGGTCAGTGTCAAGTCGTATGTTAAATAAAATGGGATTCGCGAGTAAGGGGTTGAAAAGGGCGGATGAGAAGATTACTTTTGGTCGTAATAACCAACATCCACGCGGGCCAAGCCGCGGGCATCAGCTAGTTAATAATAAATTTAGTGACATGACACGACCTTGATTTGATCGCAGAAATTCTTAGGTGTATCTTCTTCATCATCATCATTATCAGCCTATAATGATTCCACTGCAGGGACACATGCCTCCTATCTATGAGAGGGGATGGGCTATAATCCACCACGCGGGCCCAGTGCGGGTTGATGGATGTCATATGTCTTTGAATTTTTTGACCAGCAAAAAACAGATGTTCGATACATTTGAACAGTACTTTATTGCTTTTTTACCGAAAATAGCTGTTTTTGTTTAAATTAACTATTAATATTTATAAATATAGGGTTTCACAATAAGATACCTACTGAGATCTACGTCTTAATCGTTTTAGCGTCGGCATATCCCTGTTTTTATTTTTTGTGGTGGGTAGGAAATCGTCAAATGACTTCTTCCGGGTGTAGCGGAAGGTAGTGTCAGACTTCTTCTGACTAAAACCAACTCATGTTCCTTCTTAGCCCTTTGATTCCGGCCCCGCGGTATCTTGTGTCGGTCTCCCTTCCACCACATAATTATTGAGTGTGGCTTAACGCCTTTAAATTATGCTTCGGGCATTTTGTATTGTTGATTTGAAGTAGATTAAAGACAAAAGCATATTTTTGTTATTGAAAAACGGTAGAACTATCGACTCGAACAAAATATTTTTAATCAGTATTCAATTGAATACTGATTAAGGTATGGTCTAGAACAAAAAAAATGATCGCAGTGATGGGGAGAACAAGTGCCCTTCGTTTGCGTTAAGGGTACTTTTACACCCTATGGAGATTGCGTAGGTACTTTCAAAATTGCACAAAATAATCATGAAAATTAAATACCTACGTTATGTATGTTAAATAATCTTGTACTTAAGGCAGAGATGAGGTCGACAATGGAACGAGCTAACCCAGAAGATTTACTTGCGACTTCTACATATAGATTGGAGTTAGATATATGAACTCTAAAAACCGACGGACCCTTATCGCAATTTGCTTGGAGTCGGCACATCTTGTATTCTTCGTCCATACTTTAAACTTAATCGTCATCAGCAGTCCCTTCCTTTCTAGTCATGTTTCTTATTTATTTAAAAAATATTATTTTAGTTTTAATTTGTGAACAATTATCTAAGTACTTGTAAGTAGCTATATGTCACAACAAATTAATTTAATTTAAGTGTTGCTGAAACTTAGATGTTTCAAAGCGTACCGTATTTATCATAGAGATATTGTTAAATTTTGTTCTAAGTTTGTAGTACCTAGTATGCTAGTACAGGCAGTGCCCATAATTATCTGACCCGTCTACTCACACTACTTGCCCTTCTCTTCAGGTAATGTTGGCCACTGAGCGTACCAAGTAATATAATAAGTTATATGGGTTGTTAATGGGCGGCGAGGTGTTAAAATTTACCAACCAACATCCTTTCATTTTCTGAAGTACCTAATTATGAATTTATTTATTTTTGGGATCGAATAATCGGTTCACTATTGGCTAAGATTTTGCTGAACATAAACTAAATAAAAAAACAGACGAATTGATAACGTTCTTCTTTTGAAAGACGGTTGAAAGGACTATTTTTACTGTAACTACAGTAAGATACCAGATTTGAGTTATTATTGAGGTCAAGAATAAGCCGATTTTATACAAAAAAAAACATATTTAATTATATATTAATGACTTAATGACACGTAAGTTGGTAAATTTTGGCACGCCTACGCATAGTATAATAGTCAATGCCCAACATTATCTGACCCCCTCGTATAAAACAGATGTATTATGAGAAGAGGGTCAAGAAACTCTGGGTACCTACTGTACTAGCAAGAAACTTTTCCTAATTTCGCGGGTTGCTATACTAATCTTTCTTGCATTCCTAGATGAAATGTGTCAAAGCACTACTTATATAAATTATTCTGCAACACTGTATTTTAACTTTTACCATAAAGTTTCGTTACATATTTTTCAGGGAGGTTTTCATGCACGCTTAATATGTATTTAACTGACCTTATTTGTCTTTTAATTGTGAGGAACTATACCACCACCTCTTTTCAGAGTTACTTGTGTGTGTGAAAGAGATAAAGCTATGCGCCTTTTCTAGCTCTATCTCTTTTCGAGACTGTAGTCAGAAATTATTAAGCTTATTTTTTAATTTATGGTTATGCGTAACCATGTGTCCTGCAAGGCTATTGCGTATCTCTATCTTTTAAATGTCAGTGGCTATCATATTGTCCATGGATGAACTGTCAAATTGGTTATGGTGTAGTACAAAATGGAACCATTTGACAGTTAATTGATGGACACTACTTATAAGAATATGATAGCCACTGTCATTTAAAAGATACGCAATAGCCCTGCTGCTGTCTCATACAGTTCCATACATTACAACTCGAGCCTTTAAGAGTTGGTGGTAGGCTCAGGTTTTAAAAACTTCATCAAGATGTATTAATCCTTAGTTTTGCTCGGATCCTCTCTGCAAAAATATGTTCGAATTATTTTAGAGCAAATAAAAATCAGTAGATGTAACGTGGTATACAATAATATCATCATTCTAGTCAACCTAGTCGTAAGAGGTGTCGACAGTCGTTTTTTATTTATTCTGTAGGCACGTGATGATTTTGAGCAAGTCGCACGTCTACAAGTGGGCGCTTGCAGAGACATTGTTTACTTTTATTTAATGAATACTGAGAACTGAACACATAATCGTTTGCTTTGAAATAATTATGTTATTTTTCTATCAAAGTGGAGCGTAATAATTACTAAATAAACAGTATAATTGGCATTAAGTCCGCCTTTGTACGGTTTTATTACTTGTGCATAAAGTTTTAATAAATAAATAAATAAATATAATTTTACAAGTGAGTATTCATGGGTTCTGCATAGTTTTTTGGCGCTAGATGGACAGGAGAACGCATTATTTAATGAAGTTGTCTGTGAAAATTGTATTGAAAACCAAAACGAGTGTTGTTGATTTGTAGTTCAGACTGGCCGCGCGCGAAAACAACCATGCATTACTGTAAGAAACTATTTCTGAAATCAATGCCATCTATTGACGCTTATCAGTACTACTTTGTTTCCACATAGCGCTAAGAGATGGCGCTATCAAGTCCACACGTATCATAGATCGATCATACTAACAAAATATACATGTTCAATGTGTTTTTGATCTATTTTAATAAAAATAAATAATGTAACCTAACCTATTCTAATTGATGTGTTCAGACGTTTACAGGTGACCTCTTAATGTGGGGTAGAGAAGTAAGAAAATGGTTATTTGAAGCGAGTTATTTATAATAATGGTCTTATGTGTGAACACAGTTGTGTATACATATTTCCTTTTTGATATGATATCACATAAGTATTTCAGTGTATTCGAAGTTCAAAACCTATTGTTACCGTAATTGGCTTTGCTACAATAAAAAAAGATGTTTAGTTTTTTCTGACTTTCTGCATTTTTGGTGTAGGTACTTTAAGAAAGTCTATGCTCTATGTAAGCATCAGAGCATCTTCCATTGCAAGTAAATTGAAGAAATGTTAATAATAAAGTTATTGATGATGATTCAATATAGATCCTAAAAGAAAAGGTGCATGGACTGTGTGAGCAATGATTTGAAAGAAAAAAGAGTAACTAAGTATCTATATGAGTTCCGTTATGATAGGAAGATGATTTAGAATTATGATCTATGAGTGTTTGTTTGAAGCATTGAGGTATAATGTACGACGTACTAGAGTAGACACCTCGACCTCGACTTTTTATAACACAATATGTTATGTCGCGTGCACTGCACCTCATTTAGTCTATGTTGAGCGGTTGCTGCGACGTGACACATTTGAGTGAAGTTTTCTTGTCTAAAATATGCCTTCGTGTGCATTTAGATACTGTAGAAATACCTAATTTAAAAAATATATCTAATAAAAGTCAAGGAGTGACTTTTCACCAGTGCGTACGTAATTTTTCTACGTAGTACAATAAACCTCAGCGGTTTAAAGTGAGATGTGAGATATTTACCGCCAGGGCTACTGCCGTACTGCGTATATTTTTAGATGTCAGTGGCTTTCATAGTGTCCATCAATTAATTGTCAAATGGTCCCATTTTGTAAGAAACCATAACCAATTTGACAGTTAATTGATGGACACTTTGATAGCCACTGACATTTAAAAAGATACGCAATAGCCCTGCAGGGTTACTGCGTATCTTTTAGATGACAGTGGCTAACCTATAGTGCCTATCAATTACTGTCAAATGGTTCCGTTTTGTACTAAACCATAACCAATTTGACAGTTAATTGATGAACACTTTGATAGCCACTGACATTTAAAAAGATACGCAATAGCCCTGCAGGGTTATTGCGTATCTTTTAGATGACAGTGGCTAACCTATAGTGCCTATCAATTACTGTCAAATGGTTCCGTTTTGTACTAAACCATATCCAATTTGACAGTTAATCCATAGACAATATAGTAGCCACTGTCACTTATAAGATACGCAATAGCCCTGCTGGTGGGCAGGCCTAAAATGGCCGCTTTAACAGAATCCACGCAGAATCGTAATATGAATCACGTTAAAATTTTTAAATTCTTAAAATGAACTTAATATCTATAACTATAAAGTCCATTTAAAAAAAAATATATATCATGATTCTTAAGACGATTCTGCTAAAGCGGCCATTTTAGACACCCTGTTTTCTTCACCAACATTCGCTCCCAGAAGTAAGAATTAAAATAATGTGGGGTGAGATGCCTTTTTTGGGGAGGGGGGATCATCAAATAAGCCCTCCCATTCTTGTGCAGAGCGGAAGGGAGTGTCAGACTTCTGACTGAAAACCTTCCATGTTCCCTCTTAGCCCTTGTGCCGAAGCCGCGGTATCTCTTTCCAACAACGCGCAGCCCCGACGGGAAGGCCGGATACCTATTGTATGTAGTAAAACGATTGTTTTTTTACTTCTCTATCCAAGCTCAAAGAAATAGATTGTAAATGTTTTACAAAGAGAAGCTTTAGTCGGTGATTTTAATTTTTTCTTCTTCTACGTGAATATTTATGGAATTTCGTATGTGTATTAAGGTTGTTACAGAAAAAAAAAAACTTAGGAATGGATTCGAGTAAGAAAAATCGATTCAATCACGGATTAAATAACAAAACTGCAATGGCGTGTTAAAATGCTTCAACCAACAGCTTTGTGTATAAATTATTACTGTAAAAAGCAACAAAACACTATGTGACTATGGCGGTCATTTTTATATTCTAAAATAGCCATTACTTTCTTCACTGAACTCGTCTGATTTTTAACAAAAACGGGGAATTTTATCCTAGCACAGTGCTGCCATAGTAACTTAGCGGCGTTTCACCGAACTAACATAACGACTGCAGTGTGTAGCTTTAAAGAAAATTGTATTAATGTCTATGGTTACTTTTAAAAACATTATTCCATTTTAATGGTACCTACGCTTTCCCATTTACAGAAAAATGTAATGAAATCAATTTGTACCTTTAAATATCTAGGTATCCTATTAAAATATTTATCTTTAGAAATCAGAGTTATTTTTTTGCAATTATTCAACTTATGATTAAATCACGTACGGTAAAGGATAATGTTTTTAAAAGTAACGAAACTTAAACCTATCATTCAAATGAAAAGTGAAATAAACTGATAGCTATTATGTGTAATCATTGTTTTATTATTCCCCATTTTGAAGGTTTACTGCCAAAACTTGCTTAGTACAGTCAGTGTCCAGCATTATCGGCCCCTCTTCTCACACGAGTTGCCCTCTTTTTTAACCAACTTCAAAAAGGGGGAAGTTCTCAATTCGTTTTTTATGTAATGTTCCCCGATTACTCGAAGATGGCTGGACCGATACGGATATTTTTTTATTTGATATGGTGTAGTTTACAGGTGGTCCCATGATCATCAAGTCAGGATCTAATGATGGGATCCTGGATAAATAGAGAGAACTCTTCAAATATAGGCTCACTTGGAGCAATTGGTTTTGTAAGAGTACTTTCTCGATGGCAAATTACCTAAATCAAACTCAGTAGTTTTGTAGTCAGGACTGCAGCTCACTTTATTATTTGTGATTGTTCTTGTTTCAAGGAGGTACTTTGAATTTCATTAACGGTACATTCAGGTACTTACATTGCTTTTTATAAACTTTTATTTTAAGTTTTTGTTTTGCTTACCAGAAATGGTTTATATGAGGATCTTTACTGTTGTATTTACCCATATTTATGCGGATAAATTATTTGATAGGTAACATATTAATTTCTGAAACAATACACCCGTCGTTCTGACCCACACGATTTTCTATAAACGAAGGGCCTGTCCCTTTGCTTCTTAATGCAGAGTACAGACTTTACTTCTACAGGGCGTAGATTGCGTATCTTTTAAATGGCAGTCGCTATCTACCTATTCTATTTTTGTTTAATGGTAATTAAAGCCGATGTCGACTGCCAGTCGCTATCATAAAGTGTCCATCAATTACCTGTCTAATGGTGGTGTCTGGTGGTGGCCTGTCTTATTGTTGGATGTCTAAGTCCGCAGAGTCCGCTAATAAGGGGGAGGCCCCTTATTAGCGGACTCTGCGGACTTTACCTCTTGTTACTACGGGCAAGGGCCTGTCATGCTGGGGAAATAAAAAAAACTTTATTGTGGCCTCTGACCATTTTATTACAAATCATTGCTTTTTATTAACACAATCGGCAATAAAGCCGGTATCAGACGTTTCACTAGACTTAGCAGTTTTTTTTTTGTCATGTCATAAATAATAACTGTTTAAAATCTAAATAACTAACATAATAATGGATCTGTGTCATGTGTGTCTAACTGCCGCACTCAGAGAGATTTAATGATTGCTTAGGCCATCACTTAGTAATGGTTTTGACAGTTTTCTCATACAAAAATATGGCAAACCTTTACTAAGTGACGGCTTAAGTAATCATTAAATATCTCTGAGTACGGCAGTTAAATAGATATTTTTTTATCATCAAACTAGTTCATATTATTATTGTTACGTTCAGTCGTCAGAACCTATATGAATTTATCAACGTTATGAAACAGTTTTCACCTATTCCAGGGTGATGAAATTAATCCTTCCCGAAGCCATCAACCAAGCATTATGTCCATCAAACTAAGTACACCTACGCAAAAAACATTGCTGAGAAACGACTTTTTTTGTATGTTTTTTTTTTTATGTCATGGAAAAGGTCTTTAAACAATATTGCTTGTTTGTTAATAATAATTTCATTACATATTTTTTGCTCATACTGACGAACGTTAAATTACTGAGAAACATTTTATCGGGTTCCTTGCCTAATGAACTAATATTTCACATTTGAGACATTTTGTGATCACACGTTTCACTTGGACTGAAAGATGAATAAATAACTTCAAGAGATGACGCGTCTGATATCGGACTAAGTTTTTTTTGGGAAACGCAATTTCCCATCGATGGGAAGTTTTTTTTTGGGTTTGTGAACAGCTCACTTTATCCAATGTATAGGTTCTCGCATATTTCGTCTCATGTTTAATGCAAAGTGGGGCAAGAGGCAGAGGATAAATAAGTGGTTATCGGTGAAATTCCGACGTGGCATATGTTCGTTAAGCACAATTTTCTGCAATAAGTTTTATTTTTCATCAAACAGCGTACATTCACGGGTTGATAACGTGATTTTTCTGTAACAAAACAAGTTTGTTAACATCACGCCTGTAACGCCTGCCTCAAAGAGATGTCAGAAACTTTGCAGGGATCCGCAAGGGCCGACGCCTGTTGGGGCTGCGGGTTGTTCGAAAGAAAAACCGCGGCCTCGACACAAAGGGCTAAGAAGGAACATGGGTGGCTTTTAGTCAGCAGAAGTCTGCCACTCCCTACCACTCCGCCCAGAGCGGGTGGAACTGGAGTCATTTGGTGCTTTCAGACGATAAAAAAAAATGTGTCAAGACGTTCAGTCCTATGTAATAGGGCCCCGGTGTATTTTGAATTGTTTGTTGTTGATTGAGTTGCCACTAAGTTAGTACCAGTTCTTTGTTTACCAAAATTATAGCTTTTTGTGGCACGGAGTATATCTGTAGTCGTCTGTCTTGGTCTGGACAATACAAAAAAAAGGATAAAAAAGGGAAGCACAAAGGTACTGATATATGCTTGCCATGCTTGCTATGCTTTTTGCTGCTGGTTTTATATTACATCTCGCAGTTCAGTCTAGGACTGGCTTCGCCGGACACATTCTGTGGATGCCTTTGGCTTTATTACAAAAGTGGGTAAACCTGGGTTTAACTTAGACTTGGTTTATCTCGCATGCCGTCACTTTCTTGTGAATATTATTGAAGTGAGACGGCATGCGAGATAAACCAAGACTAAGTTAAAGGGCCGCTTGAGTTTAAGGCTAACTGACTAAACGCTAGGAGCACTCCCTGTAAGGTACAGATCTCGGCTTAGGATGTCACTGCTGGGGAGGGGCAGCAAGAGGTCAGGCTGGATCTGAGTGAGATTTAGGGGCTTAAAACTACTGGCTCAGCATCGCAGCTTAGCAATAGTAAGGGTTGGGGGGGGGGGATTTCAGATGTGTTGTGTGATGTGGTCTTTATACCTTTTCTGCTCCCAGGCTTCACATATACAGCGGAACTGTAGTATATTGGTTCCTTAGGCACCCTTATAACAGGGTTCGTGGTGCGTTTATGCTTAGCTTGCTTAACCGGCCTCTTTAATGAAAGTCTCTCCTTCCTTGGACGTTTTTTCGGCTTTGGTACTAAAGGTCTGTAAGGGATGATAAAAAAAGGCTTAAAGAGAAGGAGAAGGTCATTGAAATGATGGATGGACTTTGTTAAGGATGATAATGGCTAGAAAAGAGGTGATTGCTGTATAGAAGTAGAAGAAATGCTCCTGAACGATGGTTATTGACAGCCTGTGTGACGGTGTCTCTGCAGGGCATAAGCCTCTCCTTTCTTCTTCCAAACCTCTCTATCCTGTGCAAGATAGAAGATCTTGCCATGTTTGCACTGCAAACAAGATCTGATCCTCACACCGTCTTGGCAGCTAAATTATACCTAAGGCCTTTCGGCTATGACGCCCGTCGGGGCTGCGGGATGTTGTAAGAGGTACTGCGGCCTTAACATATAGGGCTAAGAAGGAACATGGGTGGTATTTAGTCAGTAGAAGTCTGACACTTCCTTTCGCTCTGCCCAGGAGCGGAAGGGGTTATTTGATGACCCCCCCCCCCCCCTAAGGCCTTTGGGCTATGCAAATCCCCAGTACTAATCTATAAGAACTTCAAAAGATCCTTTACTAATATTATGAGAAAGATGAAACTTGTTTGTATGTGGGGATAATCTCCGGAACGATTGGTCCAGTTCTAAAAATGATCTAACTAGCAGAAAGCACCATTATTCGTAGATTCTTCAAATTATATTATACCGTGCAAACTTGCTGAACAACCACATGTTTTGCGGAGAAAGTCCTAGTGTCCTAGTGTGGTATACTTATGTCGAGAGGCGGATTAAATGTCTACAGCGTCCTAGGCTAAACCTCATCAGCGCCCCTTTGATTGCCTTGCTTTGAATGTTTAGTTATTGTTAATATTTGACAGATATAGGGTTGTGATCCTGATCGCAGCGGAAATTGGAAACAGCGAGAGATGTTGTGCGGTGCAGTTGCCAAGGTATATATTATAAAGGTTTGCTCGTGACTGTGCATGTAACGATCTCATCTCGTTTTTAGGATTCACGCTCGTAGTAAACAAGGAACCATTATAGTTTCGCCATGTCCGTCCGTATGTTGGTTGCTAAGCTCAAAGAAGACTGTAAGCACAATTTGATGACGGCACGGTTGGCGCAGTGGCTAAGCAATTGGACTGCTGCGCTGCGTGTCGCGGGTTCGATTTCCGCACGGAACAAATATTTGTATGGCCTACAGATAGTTGTTCCGGGTCTGGGTATTTGTTTATGTGAGTTTAAATGTTTGTAAACGCACCCACGATACAGGAGAAATTCCTAGTGTGGGGCAACGTTTTAATTAAAAAAATAATAAATAACAATCAGTGCACAGCGTTACCTGACCACTCGTATAAAGAAAAAGAGGGCAAGTGGTGTGAAAAGCAAGATCAGTTAATGCTAGACACTGACTGTACAAGAAACCTGTAATTTGGGATGAATCCGCATGAAAATAAATAAAATAAGTTTGAATAAATAATATATTATACAGATTAGTTTCGCCAACTAAGTGGTAAAATAAAATCTCTAAAATAGAATCTCTAGGTACACGTAAAGTGAGGATTTCTTTTTCTCGTCGCGTACCCCATAATGTGGTATGTAATGGGATAGGTCTTTAAACAATATTGCGTGTTTGTTCAAACAATTTTATTATTAAATATTTTTGCTCATACTGACCGTACATTAAATTACGGAGAAACTTTTTTCGGGTTAACTAACGATTTAATATTTCACATTTGAGACATTTTGTGATCACTAATTTCACTTGAACTGAAAGATGAATAAAGAACTTCAATAATGAAGCGTCTGATATCTGCCTAAGTATTTTTTTGTTGGGAAACGGGTTTCCCCATCGATGGGAAGTTTTTTTTTAGCTTGTGAACAGCTTACGGTATAGCGTGTAAAGGTTTTCGCATATTTCGCCTCATGGTATGCGAAGCGGGGTAAGAAGAAGAGGATAAATGATACATTTTCGGTGGAATTTCGACATGCATAATATTCGATAGGCACAATTTTCTGCAGTAAGTTTCATTTCTTCCCATACAGCGTACATTCACGGGTTGATAACGTGACTTTTCTGAAACAAAACAAGTTTGTTAACATCACGCCTGTAATACCCGTAGGTATTCGATCAGCTCGTCGTCCATACTTGCTGACGCGCATCTGACGCGTCATAACACAACACAGGCGCGTGCACACTAGTCCGACTCGTCGTTGAGACGTGTCGCTGCGCCGCCCCCCGCACCCCACTCATTCTGACGCAGATCGGGGATAGCTTCTGAATTCTGATGTGACACAATACACTGCGTCAGAGAAATATGAACGCATCCATATTAAATGTATGAAACCGATACCTTTCTGATGCATCACAACACAATACACCTCAGACAAATGTGAATGCGGCTTTAGAAAACATGCCAGAGGCCTAATATCATCACCCATATTTGCCACTTATGTTTAAAGGCACACTTACACGACTCCGCTCCGACCCGGCAAAAGGAATGTAATTCAAAAATGCGCTTTGGTTACATAAACTTTACATTAACATTTGGCAAAATAAAGGAGATGGAACCGATGTGGCATATGGACCTGCTGAAATCGCGGCACAAGATGAAAGTGGTATGTATGCGTAGAGGATATGATTATAAAGGGTGTAAAAGTACTCTTAACGCAAACAAAGTGCACTTGTTCTCCCCACCACCGCGATATTTTTTTTGTTCTAGACCATACCTGGGAACCCCATAGTTAAGGAGATATTGGGGGTCAAAGTTCCAAATCTTTTACAGCTGTTTTTGTAAATACTAGCTTTTCTCTTTATAATATTACTCAAATTACCTCTATCACCCGTTTGTTTTTCAAATCCGGAAAATACAGGGTGTAAATTAACCCTTCACACATACGTCCACCAAGCATTCTGTACATCAAACTAAGTATTGTACCCCTACGCAAATAATTTTGCTGGGAAACGACTTTTTTTTTTGGGGGGTCAGAAATCACATTTTACGATAAAACTCAATGTAGCACTCTTTAAACATTGTGCTAGTGAATGCATTGAATAGTAAACGGGTCCTGGAGGTAATTTAAGTAAAGTTATAACCTAAAAAACTAGTATTTACAAAAACAGCTGTGTGTGTGTCCGTAACGAAAATAACCTAACACTCCGACCGGCATGCGGAACAGCGGTGATACCTTTTACTTTTTAGTTTTGCCATCTATCGATGAATAGCAGAACTTTTGATGACGTTATATTTATTATGCAAAATAATAAGGGGATCGGACAAAAAAAATCTAATTAGTCCGTCAGATAGATTTCCAAAAAATATTGGAGACGTATTTTTTTCTTTTTTCACATAAACAAAAATTGAAGTCAATACAGTGCTTCGAAAACTCGTGATTTCTTCGAAAACGTCATATGATAGTACATTTTTTACCTACAAATGACGTCACAACCACATCTTATCTTCGTAAATTTTGATTAATTTGATAAAACAAAAACACGTATCCAATATTTTTCGATAATCGAACTGACGGAGTAATAAGAATCATTGTTTTTTGACTCAGTCCGATCCCATAAATAAATAATTATAATTACATAAGTTGATAAAAAAAACCTATGCAATAGCTTTACCGCGGCAGTCTCCGAGTGCCACACGTCTTTTTTTTAATATTGTATCTCGCCGACTCGCAGTTCAGTCTAGGACTGGCTTTTGCTTAGCCGGACACATCCTGTGAATGCTTGAGTTTGCGAAGGGCATCCCCTGTGGGGTACGGACCTCGGCTCAGGACGCCACTGGGGGGGAGGGGCAGCAAGGGGACTGATCTGAGTGAGATTATTTAAGGGCGTTTAAAACTATTGGCATAGCATCGCGGGCTGGCTCTAGAAGGGGTCGCGGGGGGGAATTTTCAGATGTGGTGTGTGATGAGCAGCGGTGGCCCAGTGGTGGCGGCCCCGACTTACGAACAGTAAGTCGTGGGTTGGAACCCAGGCAGGCGCATTACTTTGTGTAATTTATTTCATCACCACTGCTCTCAAAACGGTTAAGGAAAACATCGTGAGGAAACCGGCATGTCTTAGAATTCGAAGACATGTGACATCTACCAACCCGCACTGGCCCCACGTGGTGGTTTATAGCCCATCCCTCTACTCAAGAGGAGGCCTGAGTCCCTGCAGTGGGAACATTATAGGCTGATGATGATGATGATGATGATGTGTGATGTGGTTTAAATACCTTTTCTGGTCTTAGGCTGCACATGTACAGCGCTTGAACTGGAACTGTAGTAATCTGGTTCCCTAGGCACTCTTATAACTGGGGTCTTGGTGCGTTTACGCTTAACTTGCTTATCCGGCATTACCTTCTGTATTGCATCCTTTGAGAACCTCTCCTTCCTTGGGTGTCTTTTCAGCGTTTGTACTAAAGGTCTGTAAGGAACGAAATAAAAAAATAAGTTTAAAAACTAAAACCCGACTACGAATAGAAACGCAGACTAATAAAACCGCGGTCTTAAACATGTAAATGATTAACTCAATTTATTTTTTTGCGATGTGCTATTCTTAAATTTAATTTCCGTTATAATTTTTTTATACATGTAAAATGTATATAGCCTATGTCACCCGGGCTATTCTTACGAATCTATTGGCACCTCATTTATTAAAATCCGTTCAGTAGATTAGGCGCTATGGTGGAACATACATACATACATAGACTGCCATAATCATTACCCTTCCTTTTGGCTTCGCCGTAGTCGGGTTAAAGGATAAAAGAGACGAAGAAGGTCATTGAAAGGAATGGCCTGTGAAGATGATAATGGCTATAAACGCGGTGATTGCTGAGCTAAGGTGAAGAGTATGTTGATATTTAGTCGATTTCATTAAGCAAAAAATAATTTTTGATTTTATTTAAAAAAAAAAAAAACAAAAAAAAAATATTCATTAATGTGTGAAAGCTATAGAAAATTTGAGACGTTACTTCTGTAAGTGTCACACAAACCATCAACAAATGAACAGAGCTGTTTATACTGGCAACACTGTCACTAAACGTTTCCTATAAAAATGTATATAGCCTATGTCACCCGGCCCACCCGGGCTATACTTAGGAATCTATTGACACCTCGTTTATTAATAAAATCCGTTCTGTAGATTAGATGCTATGGTGGAACATACATACATAGACTCGCTGTAGTCGGGTAAAAAGGACGGTTGCCTTTAGCCACACTCTCACTTCTATCTAAACTGTTTTAGGAGCACAGACAAACAACAGCAAAACAAAAAAGATTAAAGAGGTCTTTTACCACTTTTATCTGTTCTGTGGTTAGGAGGCAGATACCTTCCTTGTGATAATTTTTATATTTGATTAATAAACGAGTCAACGTATTTAAGGTGGAAGCTCACATCTGGCCCGCGAAATTCTTATTTTCTTACGTTTTTGGCAATTTGCAGGCCAGTGCTTGGTTGTATGTTTATGAAAATTTGATTTGCGACTGTAAGACGTATGAAGTTACCGAATTATAACCATCAAAATTATCAATACAACCCTCCAAGTTCATTTTCATGTCAAGATTGATTTTTGCATGTAAAAGTCATTCTTTAGTAATTTAGTCGTCGTTCTTTAGTAGTTAGTAATTTTGATGGTTATAATTCGGTAACTTCATACGTCTTACAGTCGCAAATCAAATTTTCATAAACATACAACCAAGCACTGGCCTGCAAATTGCCAAAAACGTAAGAAAATTAGAATTTCGCGGGCCAGATGTGAGCTTCCACCTTAAATTCAAATTGCTGCTGTTTTCTTGACACCCAATATTCTATAATAGAGAAGTATGGAAGAGGAAGACATGTTGGGTATCACTTCTTTGGGGACGAGGGCGCGTGAAACATGATGTTTAGGTACTTACATTCAGGGTATAAATTAACCCTTCGTCACATACCTGGGTGTTGTACTTTGTCGTTTGTGGAACACGCCATACTTGAGATGTGGCATGGTAGGGTCTGGCCTGTCGGGAAACTGTTGACTCCAGGTCCTAGCCGAATTTGCTGCTCTCTTTGTCCTGCTGAGGAGACTGATTTACTTTTTAAACTTTCCCATTCAACGACAACTGCTTTAGCGATTAGTCACCAGATTGAGGTTGGCATCCAGTTCAATCGGATGCAGCTTAATACCAGGATTTTACATGGAGCAACTGCTTAAAGATAATACTGGGTATTTCGATACCCTTTGGTAAGACTGGTTGACACACTTTCAGGGAGTCTAAAATGACCACTTTAGCAGATCATTTTAGAATCATATATTATGAATTTAGCTAAAACTCGTAAAATGGGCACAGACGCAGTTACTATATTTTATTATGAATAGTTCATTTTATGCAATAGGGTAGTTATCAAAAAAATCTAATTAGTCCGTCCACAGAACAAATAAAAGAGGATAACTGTTCTGTGAGTCCGTCAGATAGATTTCCAAAAAATATTAGACACGTATTTTTTATTTTTTCACGTAATCAAACAATGAAGACGTTAACAGTGCTTTGAAAACTCGCAATTTTCTAAGACATTGAAATTACATTCTTTACCGGTGAGTGACGTCACCACCACTCAAATCTTTGACGCGTTTTATCTTCGTCAATTTTTATTGATTAAATAAAACAAAAAATACGTATCCAATATTTTTCGATAATCTAAAAGACGGACTAATTTTAATCATATTTTTTTTCAACTTGGTAAACATTCCCATTCATATGATCCTGTTATGATCAGTTAAAGTGTCCATTTAAGACCGTCGTCGACAAGTCGACATACTACCTGTAACGACTGCCAAAAATCTTTGTATGGCAGTCGGGACCAACAGCTTAACGTGCTTTCCGAGGCACAGAGGAAACTTGGTATGTAATGGGTACAAAGATCACTCATCATAAGATCTTTGGCAGTCGTTACAGGTAGTCCCTGTACCAGTCTTACCGATAAGTATCGTATTACCTAGTATTAACTGGGTTGTGGAGGTCAGATAGGCAGTCGCTCCATGTAAAATACTGGTATTCAGCTGCATCCGGTTAGACTTGGAGCTGACCCTTCACACAGCCGTCAACCATGTCAAAATCACTTAACAAAATAAAATAAAAACGTTATTTTCAATATTCCCGACATACACGCGGGCGAAGCCGCTGGTAAAAGTTGACAAAAGGCTAGGCAGATGATTTATACCCTTCACTTACTTCGCACCTCTGGGAGAGCGCAACATGTTCTTCTTCATCAGCACCGGCGTGATGTCAGGCTCCCAGGAGTGGGTTTCATATGGTGCCGGGTACATTACCTGGCTGGAAAGGAACGTCAACTGTCAGGTAAAATATATCCAGCAGGGCTATTGCGTATCTTCTAAATGTCAGTTGCTATCATATTGTCCATGGATTAACTGTCAAATTGGTTATGGTTTAGTACAAAATGGAACCATTTGACAGTTAATTGATGGACACTATATGATAGCCACTGTCATAAAAAGATCCGCAATAGCCCTGCTAGAGGGTTAGGCAGAGGTACCTTAAGTCCCTGTAGGGGCTTTTTTTTTTTGGGACTAGCCCGCCACACTATTCCCAAACTACTTGTAAGTCCTGTAAGCCAGAATCGAAATAGAATCGAAATAGTGGCGACCACAAGAAAAGGGCCGAGACAATGAAGGTCGACGCAATGTCGACGTCGACGCCCTGCGGGTTGTTCGAAAGATATACTGCGGCCTCGACACAAAGGGCTAAGAAGGAATATGGATGGTGTTTAGTCAGTAAAAATCTGACACCACCTACCACTCTGCCCAGCAGGAGGAGTCATTCCCACCCTCTAAGCTACCTTATATTATAAAGAGGAAAGATTTGTTTTTGTGTGTGTGTGTGTGTGTTTATGTTTGTAATAAATAAACTCAAAAACTACTGCGCTGATTTCAAAAATTCTTTCACTATTAGAAAGCTACATTCACCCTGAGTAACATAGGCTACTTTTTAACCCTGTACCTATTCCCACGGGAACGGGCACTATCTATGCGGGTGAAACCGCGTGACTTCCGCTAGTACAAAATAAATGTGTACATCTGATGTACCTTCCATATTCCGTCAGTATTTTCAAGTCCCATGTGATAGTAGGGCGAGCTCTGTGGGTGGTACTGAGAAAATCGTAATGAAAAAAAAGGTCATCAGACATAATGCCTGTCAGATTCATCATCATCATCATCAGCCTATAATGTTCCCAATGCAGGAGCGCCTCCCGCGGCGGATGGGACGAGAGGTTCTCTCCCTCTCACGTTCCACCACCTTCTTCGCTAGCATCACTGCTTCGCATAAGGAGGTGACGGCGTCCCATTCACCCTCGCTCCGGACCATGGCTTGCACCAGAGCCGGACGCGAGGTCGCCGCCGAGTGGGAACATTATAGGCTGATGATGATAATTAATACAACTTGTAAACGAACCCTTTACGAACCCGTCAACTAAGTATTGTGTATTTCTGTAGGTATAATAAAGGTGCCTAACTCTAATGTTACAACAGCCTGCTCACAGCGTGCCACCCTAGCCAGCCAATGACAGCTAACCATAGCCATGCCACTCTAGCCAGCCAATGACAGGCAACCACTAGCGAGCCAATCACAGTCAAGCGAAGACACCGCCATAACTACCGGATGCCTCCGGTGGGGATATAAGTCTATATAATGCCCTGTAAGCTCAGTTTCGAGGTCTTGTCGCGCTCGATTGTGAAACTTGTAAGTGAGACTCTGCCCGAATAAAATAATTAATCAGTTTCTGTCTATTTTTTACCACAGTCGTTACACTAAACAAAAAAATACTATTTATTTGGATAATAATCGCGTTGGTCACTGAAGTAAAAAATGCGCAAGTTTGTGAGAATGGAATAATGGATGTATCTAATTACCCTTTTATGCAAAGATTACCTACTAAACGGATTTATGAAATATTCGCACATTGGCATAGTACAATTTTTAATTTGTTGGATAGGAAATCATCAAAATGTCCGCTCGTGCTCTGAGCGGCGAGTGTCGAACTAGTACTGACTAAAAAACACCCCATATTCCTTCATAGCCCATTGTGTTCCGGAGCTACCCCTAAGGCTACCCACTGACCCTATAATTCAGTCCCGCAGCCTCTGAGTTTAGGTATGACCTAGATTAGATTAACACAAAGGATGCTTTTTCCTGGCAATACAGTCCCGTCATCCCGTGGGACAATTACCGAACTAAACGCAGCAGACGCACATGTGTCGACCATAAGCTAAAATATTGTGTGCAATGTGGAAAGGACCTTGGCCCTAAAACAGTAAATACGTATTTATTAGATAAATCTTTAAGGCCAGGTAGCATTTGTGTGTCAAAATGGAAAATATCCGAAATCATTTTTGCATCTCTGATTCACAATTACGATATCTAATTTTAATATAGAAGACTCACAGGGTTTTCCTCCTTTTAGATTTAGGTACGCGTGAATCCATAGCCTTGTATTTTGTGTATTTTTTATTTAATTTTTATTTTCATCTCCCAATTTCACCTTGATTTACCTAAATTGTATAAATTACGTCATTCATTATGACAGATTATCCTAGTCTGTCGCGAAAAGCTAATTACTGGTCTATGTATTCTACTCTTCGGTCAAATTAAAAAAACAGAACTTTTTTTCGTAATTTTCCTTTTTAAAATTGCCGCCCTTTTTGTTTTTGTACGATTCGTTTAGAAATCACTTGATTCTTTTATGACTTTTGTAACGTGAAGATAAAGATTAAAGATTTAATTCTGTTATTCCTATTGCAGTTACACAATGGTCTATCTTGTTGAAAACTAGTTTTTATCAACGGTGTTGAATGCAAATTCATGATTTAAAAACGCATTCGCATTAGATAACTTCCCAAATGTGTTGGTATTTCTGAACGTTGAATAAATAAAGATAGTTTTCCTGGAAATGCCATGAAGTGTTGCCAAAGTCTAAAACTTGCCCAATTTAATGACATTATTTACAGACTAAAAGCAAAATTTCCGAATAAAAAGGCATGATGCTACATCAGACGCTCGACCACTTGTTTTTATTTAGGAAAATCGTAGAAAACATATCGAGTTCTTTTTTCCTTTAAATTCTGTATTCCAATTTAAACCTTTGTTCCGATAAATATATGACAGTGGAAAAAGTAGGTTACGAGATTTGGATTTTGGCGTTTGAGTTTGATTTTGAGTTCTTGGACGAACGTTGTTCAAAAACACATATTTTACAGAATAAGATTTGAACACAAGCAGCTGTTGCGTCGGCGCGAAGCGATGTCTCATTGAATAATATCTGAGTCATACTCAAACATACGTGACCAAAATTCAGTAGACGAGAGGTCAATGACGTCATATAAATGCTTGGGAGTTTTGTTTATTGGCGATGGTATCACTCGAGCTGTCAACCAACCCAGCGCGGGTGGCGGGGCGGTATGTTTTTGCATGAGTTTCCTTGAAGTTAATTTTTTTGTCATCAGTTTTTTGTCTCACTCGTTCGGTTACAGGTGTGCAATTTTACATAAGAATAATGTTAAACAACCACTAATGGTTTATGTGATGACAAAAACAGAACAAAAGTGATTTATCACGAGATATTTTGATACGGGAAGAGTAAGTAAATACGTGTACCTAAAATTATTTTTTTTATGGAAGTGTGCGCAGCGTTCAGCGTTGTGTATTTGTATTCGTGTTGAGTGTGTGCGTCGATATTTCTTGGAATTAGCTCAGGGCGTTCGATACAGGTAAACTGTCGGGTCAACTCACCCCTGGAATTGCATATCTATGAAAAAGTTGTTAGTGCTGGTGTCATTTTGGAAAGGTGTCCTTTGCCTAGTTTTTGCTAGACCGTCTTAAAAGTGCAAGTGGTCAATTTGCGCAGTTACAGTGGGAAAAAGTTTATAAACTCGCATTTTGTAATGAAATGTGCTTATAAAAGGTGTTATTTCAGTAAGTGTCGATTTATTTCTATAAACAGTGTTCTCGTTATTCAGGCCAATACGGTGGAATATGCTGACAATGGTATTTCTTTGAAAAATATCACTAGTTACATCAATATGTTTACTTAGTGTTATAACCAAATTCTTGAATATCTTTGACATGTTTTAAGGTCCTCAAAAATCAATTTTCAGTGGTAGTACAGAGCCAAATGTGATACTTAGTGATTCTATTAATATTTTGCATTTATTGAACTGCATTGCATTGTGTTGACAGAACATTGTGAACAGATGTCCTGCTTTACCCACACTAGTAAAGCTTTATTATCAGTGGTCTACATACCTAGCAATGTCACCATCATGTTGGGGTCAGCTTCAGTTTAACCAGTTCAATACCAGCTTTTTACAAGAAGTCACTGTATCTGACCACCACAATAAGTCACTGTGTGTGTGGACTACATCCCTCCCTAGCATTGTTGGGATAGAAATTTTTCGTTTTTGATGCTTCTTTTAATTTTAATAAATAACCTCTTGTAGATCATGCATCTTAAATCTCTATAGATCTATTTATTTAATTTGACCCCTCAACGGCCGTTCAAGTATTAGGTTAACAGATTAACTACAATGATTTACCCCTCCCCACTCCCTGCCCCTCAACAATGAGTACACTGTTACCTAAATTTTTATAGAAAAACATTTAAATAAATAAACATAAACCCCCTTTTTTTTTGGTTGTTGTAAAATCATCGAATAACCCTTCCCGCTCTTGGGCAGAGCGAAAGGGAGTGTCAGACTTCTACTGACTAAAAACCACCCATGTTCCTTCTTAGCCCTTTATGTCGAGGCCGCGGTATCTCTTACAACATCCCGCAGCCCCGACGGGCAAACATAAACCTCTTAATCTTAAATCTATGTGGTGCTTTCTTCAAAAGACCATCTCAGACTGCATCTGCATAGTCTTCATGTGTGTATTGTAATATTAAAAAATAAATGTATTTAATGTATGTGTGTAAGAGTGAGTTATTATTTATAAATATGTTGTACTCCATATAAAAATATAAGTTGATGTAAAAAATTCGGGCGCCTGGAGTGCACACAAAACTATGCCAGAGATAGACTTACCTGTGGGAGCTTGAGACTTTTAATCTTCAAGCGGGAAGGTATCAATAAAAATCGAGCATGAAAATTATAGAGCGATTTTATTACCCGAAGGCTGCTGGCAGAAATATACAAGAGAATTCCTTTCTTTTATATATAACTAAAACTAAAATGGAACAATCTTTTAATACCTGTCATTATTGCACTTTATAAATATATGATCTACGTTATATGTATTACAAACCATACCAAATTCCGTCGTTAATATTATCTACCAAAAGATTAATGCTCATCTTGGTGATATGCATTTCCGCTGGGATGCCAAAGGCGGTCCATGATATGTTTTGGTAGGGGCGAGCTTTTAAAATTTTTAGTAGTAGAAAAAAACGCCTTGTGGCTGAAAACAAACATGAATAATCGTTAGCTGATATTCAGCGTTGGTAAAGACAATGGCGGCCGAGCCGGTTGTGACCAAATGCAATAAAACTCACCGTTTCTTCCAAAATATCAAAATGTGGCCATCAGTAGATGAATGAATCCAGACAAATAAGTACTTAATCAAGTTAAAAGATCCATAAAAAATATGAGCTATCCAATTAGGATGCTGACAAGGGCAATCGGCTACCACATATTTGGGATTAGATGCCGCCCATCTGAAGTAAAACTTCAAGATTTATATCGGCGCTGAAATTACGCCATTCTGTCCAAAAGCTATAGGTCGAAAAGTGACAAATGTCAAAGTCAACTTGACAGCCTCAAAAAGAAAAAGCCAGTGTGACCACTTCACGATTCTAAATCAACCAAAAAATGAATTCTTATATGGGAACACCACCGTGGTGTCTACAAATTAAATCAAACAATACGTATCATGTAACAGGCTTAAAAGACTCGTTACATTACATCCCCTCCCGAAAATAAAAGAAAGGAACTTTCTTTTATTAGAAAGAAATCTTCAACCAAATAAACCAGTCTTAACAACTTTCTAATTCCAAAAAAGAAAAAAATCATACAAGATTCAAAGTGTAAATGAATTCTGAAAATGTCAAACGACAAAGTCTCAAGAATTTAAAAGAAAAAAAGGCAAATGACAAAAAGTCAAAAACGAAATCTGTGAAAAACAAAAAAATATAAGTTATAAAAACTCGTTAAATGAAACAAAGAGAGAAATCTCTTAGCGCTCCCTAACTCCAAAACAGTACAGTTAGGCACTATAGCCACTGACTAAAAATTTCAAACAAATTCGAACAATTTACCAATACATATCTCAATTTTTTAGTGCAGTTAGGCACCATCGCCACTGACTAAAAATTTCAAACCACTTGGAACAGTACAACTTTGAGTGCAGTTAGGCACTATCGCCACTGACTACCACGTCAACCGCTTCCAACTCTACCATCTCTGTGAGTGCAGTTAGGCTCTATCGCCACTGACTAAAAATTTCAAACAAATTCGAACAATTTACCAATACAAATCTCAATTTTTAGTGCAGTTAGGCACCATCGCCACTGACTAAAAATTTCAAACCACTTGGAACAGTAACCTTGAGTGCAGTTAGGCACTATCGCCACTGACTACCACGTCAACCGCTTCCAACTCTACCATCTCTATGAGTGCAGTTAGGCTCTATCGCCACTGACTAACTCCGTATCCAACAATCAAAAAAATTTTAAACTCCAAACAAAAGTTTTTAAATAAAGCTGAAAGACCTTATTTAAAATATTGTTACAGGCACAACCTGCAACAAGACAAAAGAAAGCGTATTGTGATCGGCTCATCACCACCGAATTCCCGAGCACAATAGCTGTAAAAGAATGTGAATGCTGTGACTGGCTCAACACTACCAATCTCCCAAACACAGACAGACACAAAAAAAAGTATTGAGATCTCCAATGAGAAATCTCAATAACAAAAAAGGCGAAAGCCAAAGTTTCACAATGCGATCGGCACATCACCACCGAACTTCCGAACGCAAAGAAAAAAAGAATGACGAAAGTCAAAAAATCCCGCATTGTGATTGGAACAACAATGTCCAACACAATGGTAAAAAATATGGCCGGGGCCAAAATCCCACATTGTGATCGGCACTACACCACCGACTTTCCGAGCACAATGGAAAAAGAGTCGAAATCAAGGTCAAAAGCTACACCAAGATCCAAAAAATAATAAGGCATTTTGTAACAAAGGTTACAGAATGACCCTAAAAACAAAAGTCCAGAATGAACTCGTTACTAACAAAGTCAAATCCGATCAATAAAACAGAATGAAACTCTAGTAAAAATGAGAAACAATTCTGTCAAAGAACAGCACAAAATAGATTTAAAAATCGATTACTATTTATGACGAAGAGAAAATAGAATGATTTTAAACTATGAGAAAAAAATTACAAAAACTTGAAATTGAATTTAAGTTTTTAATTCTCAAGGTAGAAATTACCTGAACTGTAGGGTTATATAAGATCCTAATAAAATATAAACAGGTAAAAGGTTACCCTTAAAAAGAAAAATAAGATCTTATACAATCCAACAAAAACAAACAAAACATAAAATAAGATCCTTCGATGTGAAAAACATTTGGTGTGAAAAAATTGTATTAAATTAACCAGAATGACCTAAGTTTTATTTTAGAGTGTTTTCAAATTCAATAAATTAATAAGAAGTTACCTGACATACATCTTTCAAACTGCCGATAACCTACCTCCATCCCCTCATACATCACACTGTCAAAAGCAGCCTTCAAACAAAATTATCAAAATCAAAACTAACACTTGGAAACCAAATTAAAATTTTATAATATCTTTAACATGATAACGCCCTACTGTACCCTTATTTAATTCTTTCAAAACATAAACGTTATCTGAAACCTTTTCAGTTATTCTACACTTTAAAAACTTAGGTGCAAGTTTAGCCGAAAAATAAGCAGGAGCATGAGATTGAACGAAACTTCTTCTCCACACCATATCACCCACATCAAAAGAAATGACTTTCCGACCCTTATTATAATAAGCGGCATTTCGCTTATACCCCTTTAACAAGTAAGCTTGAACTTTAACAAAAATATCACTAAGTGAATTAAGAGAAACTGCATAAGCGTTTCTATTTGAAATTTCTAGTTGAGATAAGTTATCAACAGAACTACTAAAGTGATGTAATGACGCATCAAGAATAAGCTCCCTACCAAACATAAGAAAGTTAGGTGTAAACTCTGTAGCGAGGTTTACACTACTATTTAAAGCTAATTGAACATTGGGTAAATAACTAGACCAAGTTCTATTATCATCTTTAACAAAACACGATATGCAGGTTTCGACCGTTTTATTATATCTCTCAACAGGATTATTTTGAGGTGTATACAAAGTATTATAAAATATTTTGGTTATATTAAAACCTTTCAAAAAATCTACAAAATGTTTTGAAGTAAATTGAGTTCCATTGTCACAAACTACTATTTTTGGACAACCAAATTTTAGAAATATTTCCTTTTCAAAATGTTTACAGATTACTCTAGTGGTGGCATTAATCATGGGAAATAACCAGCAATATTTAGTGAAAACATCTACAACCGAAAGTATGAATCTATGACCAGAATAAGTTTTGGGTAATATCCCTATAATATCAACGGAGAGCATAAGCATCAACAGCAGCCTCCTTACCTGGATCCTCCAATTGTGGGCACTGAACTCCCTTGTCCATGCTTAACACGTACAAAGAACAACAAGACTGAAAAGCAACAACGCCAATAGGGCAAAGTAAAAACTAAACTTCAAAAAGTTAAAAGTTTGAAAATAAATTCTCAAGTTTGAGGTTAAGTAAGTATATAAGTCAATGTGGTATTTTTGTGAAGAATTACTAAGTTGATTTTAACGTTTTAAAAGTGCAATAATCACTTACAAGCAGCTTAAATCTAGATAAATTAAATGTACATTATTGTACTTAACAATCAGATTAAATTACTTAGGTACTTATTGTATGTTAAACATAGTTTTCAAAATAACTTTACTGTTGAGGACAACAAAACGCGGTCAATGCTATACATTTCTGTTGGTTTTGCTAAGGAAAAAAAACATGTTATTAAAACAAACAGGTCAAAAAACAAAATTATCAATTGTAAAAACTAGACATTGTTTACAAAAGATCAACCAAAGTAAATTAACTTATGAGTCAAACAATTAAGTTACAAAAAAACAAAGTCATGAAATTAACAATGCTCAAACAAATCATTGTAAACAATAGACTCATCAGTTAAAAGGCTAATTAATGAATAGTGCAATAATGACAGTATATAGGTACCAGACAAACCTACTTCAAGTCCCTGTTCGCTGAGCGACAATTGTAATATTAAAAAATAAATGTATTTAATGTATGTGTGTAAGAGTGAGTTATTATTTATAAATATGTTGTACTCCATATAAAAATATAAGTTGATGTAAAAAATTCGGGCGCCTGGAGTGCACACAAAACTATGCCAGAGATAGACTTACCTGTGGGAGCTTGAGACTTTTAATCTTCAAGCGGGAAGGTATCAATAAAAATCGAGCATGAAAATTATAGAGCGATTTTATTACCCGAAGGCTGCTGGCAGAAATATACAAGAGAATTCCTTTCTTTTATATATAACTAAAACTAAAATGGAACAATCTTTTAATACCTGTCATTATTGCACTTTATAAATATATGATCTACGTTATATGTATTACAAACCATACCAAATTCCGTCGTTAATATTATCTACCAAAAGATTAATGCTCATCTTGGTGATATGCATTTCCGCTGGGATGCCAAAGGCGGTCCATGATATGTTTTGGTAGGGGCGAGCTTTTAAAATTTTTAGTAGTAGAAAAAAACGCCTTGTGGCTGAAAACAAACATGAATAATCGTTAGCTGATATTCAGCGTTGGTAAAGACAATGGCGGCCGAGCCGGTTGTGACCAAATGCAATAAAACTCACCGTTTCTTCCAAAATATCAAAATGTGGCCATCAGTAGATGAATGAATCCAGACAAATAAGTACTTAATCAAGTTAAAAGATCCATAAAAAATATGAGCTATCCAATTAGGATGCTGACAAGGGCAATCGGCTACCACATATTTGGGATTAGATGCCGCCCATCTGAAGTAAAACTTCAAGATTTATATCGGCGCTGAAATTACGCCATTCTGTCCAAAAGCTATAGGTCGAAAAGTGACAAATGTCAAAGTCAACTTGACAGCCTCAAAAAGAAAAAGCCAGTGTGACCACTTCACGATTCTAAATCAACCAAAAAATGAATTCTTATATGGGAACACCACCGTGGTGTCTACAAATTAAATCAAACAATACGTATCATGTAACAGGCTTAAAAGACTCGTTACAGTATACCAAGATTATGTCTGAACCTTAAAAGAGACTATATGACCTCTGAGTTTGTTTCGGATGTTTCTTCTCAGAGTAGTCAGGTACGAAACACCAGCCCCAGAAACCTATTGCAAAATAAACATCTTTATTTAATATCTAAGTGTCCCATCACTTAAAGAAGAGCATACATCATCAATATATAGAATCAATGCCACTTTTCGTTGTAATTTTATAACTCAAGAACGGGCTCACCTATCCAAACCAAATGTTTAGGCTTTGTTCGGACTATTTAGTAGATAGTCTATGTGAAATTTGCACAAAAAATCGGTTGAGCGGTTCTTCATTTATCACATTTTTTGTAACAATTTTTTTTTTTTTTTTTTTTTTTTTCCCTTCTAGTCTGCTATCAGTCATCACTGACTATAATCAGATGTGTGGAAAGATGAATCATATTTTTGCAGAATCAGGACCAGTGTCCAAACTCTGCTTAATCAGGCAGCACAATATCAGCTTTTTTGAGTCTCTTAGCATAATTTGGCATCAATAGTGATCGTGAAAGGGGATTAGGATGGTTGGTCAATCTATCTTTGTATTTCTCTAGATAGCGCTTCGCTTCTTCTAGAATTGTTAGAATTTCCAGGTGTTCATGTATTTCTGTGTTGCGAGCATACCAGGGCGCCGCAGCTAGGACCCTCAGGATACTGTTTTGACTCCTTTGAATGCACATGTTTGATTTGCTTGCGGAAGACCATAATTGAATCCCATATGTCCAAATTGGTTTTATGATAGAACAATAAACTCTAACTTTGTTGCTCAAGGTGAGTGATGATTGTCTGCCGAGTAACCAAAGCAAGTTCTTGAATCGGAAGTTCATTTCTGTTCTTTTTTTTTTTAGATGATCCTTCCATGTCAACCTGCGATCCAGGTAGAAACCCAAGTACTTCACGCATGGTGACTGTGGTAGAGTGTCCTGACCCAATTTGACCGGGGCACAATTTCCATGTCTGAGTGCAAAGGTGATGTGATGCGATTTGGGTGCACTTGCCTTTATACGCCATTTGTTTAGCCAGTCATGAGTCCTGTCTAGTTGATTTTGGAGCATGCTGCTTGCTATGTTGGCATCCTGATTACAGGCCAGGAATGCGGCATCATCAGCGTACGTTGCTACAAAGACGTCAAGGCATTGAGGGAAACAAATGAATTTTAACAAATGAATTCAATAAATGGCGGATCATTTTGTTGATGGGGATTTTGCTGTCTTGGACCCGGTAGGTGGCGCTGCTGTTTGGGCAGTACGACGTATGCCAGGTTCCCTAGTGCTTTTTTGGTTCACAGAAACCGCAGAACAGCTACAATACTGACATACTCCTTTTGCCTTGTCTAATTTCATAAATCTGGTCATATCTTGCTTTAAAGCAAAATTAGATAGTTGCCAAGTTTAATGAATTACGTTTAGGTACCAACACTAACCCACTGGTTCATCATCGGTCTTTAATGTTCCCACTGCAGGGACTCAGGCCTCCTTTCTAGGAGAGGAATGATCTATAATTCACCATGCGGGCTCAGTGCGTGTTCTTACATGTCACATTTCTTCAAATTTTTGCCGGTTTCCTCACTATGTTTTCCTTCACCATTTTTTTTCTTTTCTTTCCAGTTAGTTAATGAAATTAATTTTGTTTTGTTCCTCTACTCATCTGCTGTCAGTCACTCCTGTCTATGATCATGTGTGTAGTTTAGTTTAACTGGGCTTTTATCACTGGGCACTGATGTCTAAATATTACCAACTCCAACCAACATAGGTCGTCCCAGAATTGTAACAGTCTGACAGACTGCTCTGCAGGCTTCTGGGAGAGTTAATCGGGATCATAGAGTTTGTGATCCGCCACGCACCTGCACTCTAGGAGTACGTGGCGTAGTGTTGCTTTCGCCTCCATGCGTCCTCTGTTCAGTGGGCTCTCAGACGAGTATAAAGATACATTACAATGCAAGTTAATAGCAGCATTGTTTGCTTTTTCTGTCTCTGCTCAGTATATTTAAATTAAATGTGAATAGGGGATCAGACTGGTTCAAAAAAATATGATTCAAATTAGTCCGTCAGTTAGATTATCGAAAAATATTGGATACGTGTTTTTTGTTTTATCAAATTAATAAAAATTGACGAAGATAAGACGCGTCAAAGATCATGAGTGGGGGCTTTTGACGTCACTTTGTGGGTAAAATGTACTACCATTTTTTTTGTTAATGTGAAAAAAGAAAAAATATGTGTCTAATATTTTTTTTGAATATCTATCTGGCGGACTAATTATTTTTTTTTTTGTCCGATCACCTATTATAGTTAAATTTATTGTTTACAATTTGAAACTGCATTTTTGTTGAAGTTAGATAGGCATTTGCTTCTTATAAAATACTGATATCAGCTTCATCCGATTAGATTGAGTGCTAACCTAAAGCTAACCTATAGTTGAAAGGCATTTTGACTGTGTTATTGCACTTTTTACGAAACAACAGATTTAAAAAACTTGCCAATGAAACATTTCTTTGTAGGGAGTTAATGTACTGATGTTCTCCCTGTGTTTAAATATCAATCTGTTTTAGAGGGTTACCTAGTTGAAGGCCTATGTGAAAGACACAGCAACAGCCCATTTTGTCTGAGTACTGACTGTGTATTTTATATTATATTTGGTCTCATTTTAGATCAGGGCGTCTAAAATGGCCACTTTAGCAGATCATTATAATTATGAATTGCGTTAAGAAGCGTAAAATGGACCTTTCATGATTGTACTGCGTCTGTGACCATTTTACGAAATATAATGCAATTCATATTATTTTCTTATTATGATCTTTTTTCTTAAATGGTCACAGACGCAGTTACTATCACGAAAGGTCCATTTTATGCATTTTAACGCAATTCATATTATGATCTGTTAAAGTGGCCATTAGGATAAGATTTTGTTGGTGGGTGGCAAAGTGCTACTGGGTTTAACATCAGAGTCTGTATCTGTGCCCAGTTGATGGTAATAGGCACATCCGTTATTACATGGAACTTAAACTTACCTGCTATATAAATGGTGTAAAAGTACCCTTAACGCAAACGAAAGGCATTGGTTCTCCCCACCACTGCGATATTTTTTTGGTTCTAGATCATACCGGGGAACCCCCTAGTTACGGAGATATTGTGGGTCAAAGTTCCAAATTTTGCACAGCAGTTTTTGTAAAAACTAGTTTTTCAGGTTATTTTGTTTAATTAAATTACCTCCATGACCCGTTTACTATTCAAAGCATCCACTAGCACAATGTCTTAAGAGTGCTACATTGAGTTTTACCGTAAAATGAGATTTTTGACCCCAAAAATAGTCGTATACCAGCAAAAATGTTTGCTTATCGGTAAAAAAGAAAGAAAACATTTATTTGGCACATGCCATAAGTGCACACACAAAGTAAATAATAATAATATTTAAAAAAAAAACGTAAGAAATAAACACGAAAAAGAGTGTGTATCTCACGGCTGCGCCAAATAGGCCCAGTTCAGCAAAGTGCCGAGCAACTAGTGCCCGACGCTGGTTTTCAACTGGCCCTGAGATGGGGATGGCTTAGTTTGATGTACAGAATGCTTGGTTAACGTATGTGTGAAGGGTTAATTTACATCCTGTATGGTTGTACTACTAGCTACACCTCTACCCGGCCTTTCGGGGATTATAGGCGTGTTGTTATGTTACGATTCACTAATATGGATGTCAGTATTATCTACATCTACACTTCTACACAAATATAAGAGGAAAGATTTGTATTTTTGTGTTTGTATGTATGTTTGTAATGAATAAACTCAAAAACAACTGCGCCGATTTCTAAAATCTCTCACCATTGGAAAGCTACATTCACCCTGAGTAACATAGGCTACTTTTTATCCCTGTATTCCCACGGGAACGGGAACTACGCGGGTGAAACGTCCGCTAGTGTTAAAAAATATAAAACTACATTAAAATCCAGTTTTGTCTTACTTTCACAAAGCTTTGTTGGCATTAGTTATAAAGAACTGGTTTTTTATTAACTAAATCTGAAATGTAGAGAAAATATGGCCGTCTACTTGTTTGATGGGTTAGGTTAGGTTTATTTTATGAATTTTAAAATGTCATTGCACTATTTTATATTATGACTAGCGGACCTGGCAGACGTCGTACTGCGCGGACAGCAGCGCCACCTACCGGGTCCAAAACAGCCAAATCCCAATTAATAAAATTATCCGCCATTTATTGTATTCATTTGTTACAAAAAATGTGATAAGTAAATGAAGAACCGCTCGACCGATTTTGGGCAAACTTTACATAAACCATGTACTAAATAGTCCGAACAAAGCTTATACATTTGGTTTGGATAAGTGAGCCCGTTCTTAAGTTATAAAATTACAACGGAAAGTGACATTGATTTTTATACAGGGTGTAAATCAACCCTTCACACATACGTTAACCAAGCATTCTGTACATCAAACTAAGTACCCCTACGCAAATTTTTTTTTGCTGGGAACCGTTTTTTTTTTGGGGTCATAAATTCCATTTTACGGTAAAAGTCAATGTAGCCTAACTCTTAAAATATTGTGCTAGTGGATGCTTTGAATAGTAAAAGGGTCATGGAGGTAATTTTAGTAAAGTTACAATCTGAAAAACTAGTATTTACAAAAACAGCTGTGTAAAATTTCTAACTTTGACCCCCAATATCTGCGTAACTAGGGGGTTACCAGGTATGGTCTAGGACAAAAAAAATATCGCAGTGGTGGGGAGAACAAGCGCCCTTCGTTTGCATTAAGGGCACTCTAACACCCTTTATAGGTAAGTATATTGATAGTGTATTGGCGCGACACAGGTGCAGTCTTTTATCCCAATTCTACTTGGGGTCGGCACAACCCCTTTTGTCTTACCCCTCTACCCTGTAAGATGTCACAGCAACATTTACTCCTTTTTTTTTTTTGGCGGTTGGAAAATCATCGAATAACCGACAGACGTCAGACTTCTACTGACTAAAAACCACCCATATTCCTTCTTAGCCCTCTATGTCGAGGCCGCGATAACTAGTGTACAACCCGCAGCCTCGACGGGACTCCTTTCTCTTCAGTTATCATTTCTCACACAATCCGCCCTTTCTCTGGCCTTCCTCTAATCGTTCCGTCAGATAGATTTCCAAACAAAAACCTCCTTTCGGTCTTCGCCGCAGTCGGGTAATAATGGACACGTATTTTTTCTTTTTTCACGTAAACAAAAGTTGAAGACGATACAGTGCTTCGGAAAGTCGTGTCTAGTCGTGTGACGTCACAAGCTTAGTACTTTTATACCAACAAAGTAACGTCAAAAGCACTCATGATCTTTGACACGTTTTATTTTTATGAGATGAGGTATGGGATAAATAAAAACACTACCAATTAAACACACGAAATAACTTTATTACTCACAAAACACTGCCGCACTCAGAGAGCATTCATGATTACTTAGGCCGTCACTTAGCAAAGGTTTTCACAGTTTTGTCATATAAAAGTATGTCAAATCTTGACTGAGTGACGGCTTAAGTAATCATTAAATATCTCTGAGTACCGCAGTTAAACACAATTGTAAAACACTAATGAACACTTTATCGCACTAGATTTCTTTTCGAACCTTTCGTTGTCTCGCTTAACCGTAGACTGCCCCGCTCCGACCTCTGTCGGTCCTTTTCGAAGTAATGCACCTGCCTGGGTTCGAACCCACGACCCACCGCACCGTGGTTACTAAGGAGGATACATTAAATGCAACAGAATAACAATAAATGAATAATAATGCCATGACAAGCCTGCATGCAAGTCTATGAATTAAATATATATTAGACACGCAGTTTTACATTGATTTATTACTGAGTGCTCAAATGGATAATCATTTATTCTGTTAATGTCAACATTATATAAATTAATAATTGTTTGTAACTTGTAGTCAGGCTTGAACATTACTCTTAAAACATAATGTTTTCTGTTTCTTTCTTTACAAGTGTATTGTCTATTTGATCTCACTTAATAAAAAAAAATAAAAAAAACATTTAATTCAAGTATCACTGACTCATAATTTAAATACATTCAACAGTCACATTACATTACATACACAAAATAAAATTAAAAACAATAAAAATTTAATTCACCTAATCATATCTTATAGTCAGTCAATAAAATATAGCTTACATCAATTTACATACATTATTTTGTCAATTGCATTAACCTGCCACATGTCGCTTAGAACAGTGGGAGATGATGGCGCAATCAAGACTTCCAGCGAGCGCAGCCACTTAAGGTGGAACCTCCAAGGTACCCCGCGAAATTCGAATTTTTATTACGTTTTAATAAAATAGTATTCGCGTCCGTAACAAATGTGACTTTACTGAGTAATAATGAATCATCAAATAACCCCTCCCGTTCTGAGCAGAGCGAAAGGAAGTGTCAGACTTCTACTGACTAAAAACTACCCATGTTCCTTCTTAGCCCTAAATGTCGAGGCCGCGGTATCTCTTACAACATCCCGCAGCCCCGACGGGACCAATACAACCGTCTCAGTTCATTTAACCTCCTTGAATGCTTTGTTCATTAAATAGTCACTCAATGGTATTAAATCAACTCGAGAGGATTGTATCTGGGGGCACGGCAGTGCCCCCGCCAAGTCGAGCAATAAAACGGCACGGCCGGCCGTACCATTCTTTTCTCGAACAAGTTCAGGCCATTTTCGACCTCCTATAACTTCGTTGTGGATAAAAACCTTTGATGTTTTAAATAAAAGATTGACTTGGCCTCTGCATCACATTAGCCAATGCGATGGCGATTAGCTATTACAATGGCCTGTTTAACATTGGCAAATGCGATGCGATGGCCAAGTCAATCTTTTATTTAAAACATCAAAGGTTTTAAAGTAGGGATTAAATATATTAACTGACTTGGTATTACATGGATCTCACTACTTTACTTTCTATTTGTTCTGTGTCTGGGTGTAATTTATCTATAATATGTATGTATTTAGAAATATATAAGTATGTTTATCAGTTGTCTAGTACCCATAACACAAGCTCTGCTTAGCTTGGGACTAGATGGCGTTGTGTGATAGTTGTGGAATATTTATTTATTTTTATTTTATTTACTTTTTACGGTAAAAGAACTGAGTTGCGCGGCTTTGCTTTTTTTACAAGTTTTGTTTTATGGATTATTTGTATTCATTATTATAAATACATACGCATTACGTGCCCGAATCATATTTTGATCAACATCTAACCACTCTGACCTGCATATTGCAAAAATCGTAATAGAATTTGAATTTCGCGTACTACCTTAGCGCATCTCCATAGTAGGCCACATGATCTGCTCATGACCATTGCGCGTCCATAAATTTGGTGACGTGCTAACTGCTAACCTTAGTGAGTGAACCATGACCTTCGGATAATGTTTGTGTATTTTTTATTTCAGAAAAAGAAGTTCCGGAGGCCATTATTAAGCACTAGAACAATATAAACTGGTGAGATTTATTTAATTACTTTTTATCCTATATTAAACTATGTCTCTCTTCTTCTTCTTACCGTGTGTGCAGTAAGGTCTAACGACCCCACACACCCTAGTGTCAGAGTTTCTAATCCGCCTCAAGGGCCTTTGACATCCTGTCGGGGCCGCGGGTCCTGTCGGGGCTGCGGGTAGTCCACCGGTTATCGCGGCCTCGACATAGAGGGCGAAGAAGGAACATGGGTGGTTTTTAGTCAGTAGAAGTCTGACACTCCCTTTCGTTCTGCCCAAGAGCGGGAGGGGTTATTAGATGATTTTACACCCACCAAAAAAAAAAAAAAAGTGCCTCTGACATGGCCCTGGTGCAAGCCATGGTCCGAGGGAGGAGGAATGGGACGCCATCGCCTCCTTCTGCGAAGCAGTGAAGCTAGCGAAGGAGGTGGCGGAGCGTGAGAGGGAGAGAACCTCACATCCCAGCCGCCGCGGGAGACGCTCCGGGCGTCGGGGGCCACGTGACGGCTTCCGGCCACCGTAGACGCGGGCCTGTGGACGATGAGTGATGGGCTAGCTCGCCGTCCGTCCGTCTTACGACGACGACAGGCCGTGTCGACTCATAGATATGTCAGAAACATGGAAGGGGCGAGCAGGCAAGGGCCGACGCCCGTACGGGCTGCGGGATGTTTTAAAGAGATACCGCGGCCAAAAGAAAAACAAAGCTAAGAAGCAACATGGCTAAGAAAGAACATGGGTGGTTTTTAGTCGGTAGAAGTCTGACACTCACTTTCGCTCTGCCCTAGAGCGGGGAGGGGGGGTTATTTGATGATTTCCCAACCCCCCAAAAAAAAGCTTCTGACATCCCGCCGGGGCTGCGGGTTGGTTGTGTGGTGACTGCACAAGGGCTATGAGGGAACATGGGCGGTTTTTAGTTTTTTTGCCGGTAAAAGTCGGACACTCCGTAGGGAGTGTGTAATGACTCCTCCCGCTCTGCCCAGAGCAGGAGGAGTCATTTGACGATTTACCACCCTCCAAAGAAAAGGGCCTCCGACATGGCTTGCCGACCGCCATTTCGTGGCCGAGACTACCGGCTTATACGTGCCTTCCGAAGCACGGAATCATATTATTGTAAGACAATCAGAGGTGATTCAAGTCTGCAATGTTCTAACCAAACTGGAAACAAGTTTACAAAGTATGATTCACGTGTGAATCGGACCCAAGTCAAATACTGGGTCACACTCACAAGGCAAACGCCCAAACCAATGAACCACGAAGGCACTATGTCCGTATCTTAAGTAGGTATAGATTTTGATACCGGACCATCGCAATAAACTCGTGGTATAGTCGGAACTTTAACCTACAATATCTCCGTAACTAAAAGTTCCCAGGTATGGTTCAGAACAAAGCAAATGATCACAATGGCGGGGATAACAAGTACCGTTCGCCTTTGCTAAGGGTCCTCCCGGTTTGGTTCGGTTTGGTTTCTTACACCCGTAAGAGGTTCTACATCAAAAGAGGACAACAAAACCCAAATTAATAAGAGATAACAGAAACGCTAGAGCAGCCCACGAAATACGAATTTTCTTACGATTTATGCAATTTGTATGTAATTTCGAGCATTTTCATCGAAATGCGTTCGATAGTTTTTTCTTGAAAAATTAACAAACATACATCCATACAAATTTTCTCGTTGCACAGCGAGACTTTTTTTATTATGGCGAGTAGGAGGTCATCGCGGAGCGGAAGGGTGTGTCAGACTTCTAACTAACTAAATCCACCCATGTTCGTTAGCTCTTTAAGTTCCGAGGCCGCGGTACGTCTTTCGACCAACCAGCAGCCCCAGCTGCAAGACACATACTAAGTCAAATAGTGAGATTGCATACAACTAGAAACTTCCCGTCCGGGCTTCGCACGGGTGAACATTTACTTTTAAACTTGTAATAAATATAGCTTATGTTACTCAGGGTCGATCGATCTTGAAGTTGTTCAGTTTTTTAGGGTTCCGTACCTCAAAAGGTAAAAACGGAACCCTTATAGGATCACTTTGTTGTCCGTCTGTCTGTCTGTCTGTCTGTCTGTCTGTCTGTCAAGACCTTTTTTCTCAGGAACGCGTGGAGGTATCAAGCTGAAATTCATATCAAATACTCAAGTCTATGGTCTCTTGGAGCTGTGAAAAAATCAAACTTCTAAGTCAACGCGATCAAAAGATACTCCCGTTTATGCCGCAAATTTTCGACACTCGCAAGGGAATCAAAACCTACAGGGTACTTCCCGTGAACTCAGAATCTTGAAATTTGGTACGAAGCAACGTCTTATAACACAGATAAAGGAAAAATTGCGAAAAGCATAAATTTTTAGTTACATCATATAATAAAAATATTTTTAAGTTGAAATTTTCACTGAATGTGTCTCTCTGTTGCTGCTATAACAAAAAAAAAATAAAAAGCGACTCCCCTACTACGATGGTACGGAACCCTTCATGTGCGAGTAGGACTCGCACTTGGCCGGTTTTTGTTACAAACATACAAATCTTTCCTCTATAAAACAAACTAGCCTTTATAGTTCGTGGTCCCTCGGGATCATACTACTGGGATAAAATATATCCTATGTGAGGTTATATACTATGTGTGTGTTAAAATCCAACCAAATATATTCAGTAGTTTTTGCTTGAAAGAGCAACAAAGATCCATCGATCCTCACAGTCTTTCGCATTTATAATATTAAATAGGATTTAATATTAGTAGGAGTATGTTGTTAAATATCAAATAAGCACAATTTTCGTTCTATTTTTCTAACGATTGTGTCGTTGTTGTTGCAGATCCAACATGTCTCTCTGGACCAGAGCTCAACAACTCCCACCCGAGAGTCTGCAGAAGGTAAGCTATGTCTCTATTTACAATGCCAGTGCTGGAACTGCTTAACTATTCACAAACAATCGAATCGAAACCTAGTTGAATACAGAGGCGTCTCTACCTACGGTGCAGGGTGTGCATTGCACACAGGTGCAGCGATCCTAGGGGGCGCCTTAAAGATTGTTTTTTAAAAACTTTTTTTATTTATATTTATGTTCATTTTTCCGAGGCAGGGGCTAAAACTTTCAAGCTCGCTTCGCTCGCTCTTGCATTTTTGGTGCCTAGAGTCTGAAGCATGAAGCTTCAGACTTTAGTTATAAGTCGTTACAAATGTTTGCACACGGGCGCTACATGGGCTAGAGACGTCTCTGGTCGAATATGTCTATCTCGCTGGCTCTCGTAATGCCAAAAATAAGATACGACATATTCGATTCGGTTTCGATTCAATTGTTTGTGACTAGCTTTGCTGAATGCAAGTACCTGTGGACGGTAGTACTGACCGCCTAGTGAAGGCTGTCTGCTATACTTACCGCTAGTTACTGGCCACTAGTACTGTCCACCACTTTGAGTCCTTGACTACTGGTCAAAATTCACGAAAATGTTATGTCATGTCAAAACACTAACAGAAATAACTCGATGTGTGAAAAACGTAATAAAATCAAATCAAATAATTTATTCGCATAATATGGGTAAAAAGATGGTACATAGTGCATTACATAATACTACAGTAAAGATCCTCATATTAACCATTTCTGGTATGCAAAACTTAAAACTACAGAAGTAGGTAAGTACACATTTACATTTTGGACTACATAAGTTAGCTTAACTAGTTATTATCGCACTGATAGGAACATAGTAAGGCCCTACACTAATTTTCTATTCTTTAATATTCGATTATTATTTTTCTATATATTATTCTATACTATATATGTATTATTCTTATAATATCTATCTATTCTTATAATTATAATAATAGTTACATGCTTTAGAAGTTTTTGGTGGGGCCGTGGGGGCCTTCATCCTTGTCGCTCGAAACGGCCATTTCTACGTAACCGTGACGTTACTATGGCGGTATGAAATATGACGTTACGTTTATATAGCGCTGTCTTTGTCTAACACGTCATTTAAAATCCGTTAAAACTAAGCCATTTCTTTTCATTCTCAATAGACACGTCTTGTTGTCTGTTAGTTCTTTAAATTCATATATTATTTGTGTTTAATGATTAGTTAAGCCGTCACTTGGTAAAGGTTTGACATGCTTTTGTATGACAAAACTTGCAAAACGTTTACTAAGTGACGGCCTAAGTAAACATTAAAGCTCTCTGAGTGCGGCAGATACAGTCCGACGTCACATATAAGTTTAAAGAAAAAAAAAGAAAAATATTTTCGAACGCCACCGTCTCCTGTCATCTGCCTCTGAAACTAGCTTAATTAAGTTCATTAGGTAGCCCATACTTGCCCTTGCTACTATCTGCTACTTGCGTTTACTAGCACTGCAGGGCTACCGCGTATCTTTTAAATGACAGTGGCTATCTTATAGTGTCCATCAATTAACTGTCAAATGGTTCCATTTTGTACTAAACCATAACCAATTCGACAGTTAATCCATGGACAATATGATAGCCACTGACATTTAAAAGATACGCAAAAGCCCTGCTGGTCGCAGTTGGTCGATAAGTAGATGACAAGACGAACTTTCTTGTGAGTTAAATAAAGCTTTGATTTGAAGATTCATTCGATTTATTGTTTTCCTGTTATTTTAAAAGCAAGGTCAGATTTGACGTCAGAATGCGTCACCTTAGTTTATACGAATTGCAAGCTAGAACGGAAGCCCAGACTCACAGGACAAACTTAACTGTGGGTGGAAAATCATCAAATGAATACTCCCCGTATCAGACTTCTACTGACTAAAAACCCACCCATGTTCCTTCTTAGCCCTTTGTGTCTGAGGCCGCGGTATCTCTCTCGAACAACCCGCAGGCAGCAATTTGCCCCGGCAGGCAATTTGCGTCGCCTTTTTTTTTGGATGGTGGGAAGTCATCGAATTACTCCTCCCGCCCTAGGCAAAGCCGAAGGGAGTTTTAGACTTCTACTGTCTTAAACCCGCCACCGTGGAGGTCTGCCCCGCTTGGGGGGAGCCCCGCCGTGTTCTGCGGCGACCTCTCGCGTCCGGCCCTGGTGCAAGCCATGGTCCGGGGCGAGGAGGAATGGGACGCCGTCGCCTCCTTCTGCGAAGCAGTGATGCTAGCGAAGGAGGTGGCGGAACGTGAGAGGGAGAGAACCTCTCGTCTCAGCCGCCGCGGGAGACGCTCCGGGCGTTGGGGCCACGTGACAGCTTTCGGCCACCGTAGACGCGGGCCTGTGGACTGTTAGTGATGGGCTAGCTCGCGGTCCTTCCGTCTTATGACGACGACAGGCCGTGGCGACGGCGCGTTCGTGTTCCACGCTCCTCAAAGAGATGTCAGCAACATGGAAGAGGCGACGTCCGTCTAGGCTGCGGGATGTTGTAAAAGATACCGCGGCCTCGACTCAAATAAGGAACATGTGTGGTTTTTAGTCAGTAGAAGTCTGACACTCCCTTTCGCTTTGCCTAAGAGCGGGAGGGGTTAAGTATTTGATTATTTCCTAAACGCCAAATAAAAAAAAATGGCTGGCAGTTGTTGGCTGCGGGATGTTGTAAGAGATACCGCGACACCCCTCCGTTCACCTCAGGGCGAAGGACGTGCATGAGGATTTTCCACCACGGAACAAGGTAAGGTCAGATGATGATGTTACATAACTTTTATCTGTTTGTTTGTCAACAGGTACGCACCATCTATGGTGACCACTTCCCTATTGAAGTTCGCCACTGCCTCGCACCATGGATTGAGAGCCGCATATGGTAAGTGTATGACATGACCTGTATAAAGTATAATACACATATATAAACTCACGCCATTTTCACATGGGGGTAGACAGAAACCACAGTACCACGACGCTACGATCGTTACATAGTCCTTTTACCTCGTCCAGATTCATACGTCTGGTCATACACGCACGCCGGTTGCGAGTACTACGCAAATGTCCTTTTTGAAGAACGGCACCAATAAGATCAGTGTATGTCCTTCTAGGAAAACGTGCCATCCCGGCGTTGCCACTCACATCTGCCTTGTTAATGAATACCTTTCGTTAATCGACTTTCACTCATCCTCTCCACATTACCAAACCACCTAAGCATACTCTTTTCTATTGTTGTTGTTTGTAGGGTTCCGTAGCCGAATGGCAAAAAACGGTACCCTTATAGATTCGTCATGTATGTCTGTCTGTCCGTCCTGATGTCGCAGCCACGTGATTCGGAAACTATTAAGACTACACAGTTTAAACTTGGTAGGTAGATGTATTCTGTGAACCGCTTTACGATTTCTGTACAAACATAAAAAATTAAGAGGGGTCTCCCCATACATGGAACAGAAACTAAAAAAAACTTTATTCATCAAACCTATACGTGTGAGGTGTCTATAAACAGTTCTTTAAAAATAACATTGATGTTCCGAAAACAATTTTTAATACACTTCCAAAGTGGTGAAAAATAAAATATGCTGTGGAACGCAATGTGAACTTTCAACCAAAATTGGTTTGAACGATTATAGTCAACAGTTATTGAGAAAAAGCACACAAAACCGCAAATATAACTTTGTCATTCATACAAACACCATCAAAAACAAACTTACCACAAAATATGTTTTCTGTTGCCGCTTTAACAAGAAATAAAACAAATTAAAAGGGGCTTCCCGACTACAATGGTACGGAACCCTTCATGTGCAAATCCGACTTGCGCTTGGCCAGTTTTTATAAAGTAAGCACTAATATTTATTTGATTAGTCGATCGTATTTTTATTGGAAGACGACACAGAGAGATAATGATATCTTTCTCAAAACATATAATCAATATTTTGTATAATAGGCGTGACGACATAGTCAAAGAATCAATGATTTAATGTTAATAGGGGAAATTACATACGAGAAGGATTTAAAACACTGATTTAGTTTTATTTAAAAAATTAAGATTAGTAAGATTTTTAATAAAATAAAAGATTAAAATACTGATATCGGCCATTTTGATTGAAACACCAATCATAGCGCACTACGTCACGCCAATGTAAACATCACTAGCTGTCACTAGCTCACTGTGTTGTTTTGTTGCCGATTACGCATTTGGATATTTTTTTTGTTACTACAATACTTTGTGAACATCTTTAGCAATGGAATCAGGCTTTGTAAAAGCAAACAGTTCAAATTTGCCCAGGATAGATTTACTGATGTTGGGCGATTTCCTTGGGTCAAATAAAGAATTTTGCTCGTCCGAGTTCCGAAATGTGAAAACCTCCCTGTAAGTAAATTTTGTAAGTATCTAACACTATAAAAATACAACAAACTCGTTTTGAGCTTGTAGGAGTTTAGTTTATTTTCACTTTCATATGTTATTTTTACAATAAACTTGTCAGTTTATTTTTGAGGTTAGCTCCTTCGCAACTTGTAATAAAAGTTTGCTACTGAGTTAATAACCAACAAAAGGAGTAAATTTCTGTAACTACAAAGCATGTACTAGTATCTTTTCTCATAGTAACAACCTACTATCATAATCACCGGGTCAGCTATGCAGGTCCAGAGGACAACATTTTTGGCATTCAATGTAATGCTAAAACTATTGCTATTGATGTGTTTTTACACTGAGGCACCGCACACCACTTATAAACTTTGTTATTCATTTTTAACACACGAATTATGGTAATGTTTGTTTTAGTTTCCTCTAGCTGCGCTTTGACATTTCCATGTTTACATAGGCGTGACGTCAGACCCGACGCCATGACACTGCGAGCTGTTTTCGCGCTCTATTTAATTTTTTTTTCAAAAATGGCTTATATCTTCGTTAAACTTTACTTTATTACTGAAATAAAGGTTTTTTCGTAAATAAAAAAGATGTACCCACATTACGGAAGAGGATTTCAAAATCTTTCGTAATGCCTATTTATTTATCTTTATTCTTGTAACAATCTATTCGCAAGACATCATTTAAAAGTGAAGCATCTTTCACTATTATTGGGAAAATTACCGGAAAAAACGTATAAAGAAATTATAACCCTGTTTTTTTGTTCGCCTTTTGTTTTAATTAGCCCGCGAAGTTATGCAGTTTGTCAAAGTCCAGCAGGGCTATTGGGTATATTTTAAATGTCATATTGTCCATGGATTAACTCTCAAATTGGTTATGGTTTAGTACAAAATCGAACCATTTGACAGTTAATTGATGGACACTATATTTTTTTTTATTTAATATTTATTTGTTACAACATGAATTCAGATATTAATCTCTAATACAACATACCAGTAACATGTTACAGAGTTAGATCCCCTGGCTCCCAAACTAGGTTTCCAGCTGTGACTTGGGAGGTCATTACAAAAATACATAATGTATACAGTCATTCGTAGACTCATAGTTATTCAAACATATACCCCAAATGAAAACAGAAAGATAAGTTGACAAAAAGCAATGAATGAATAGTAAGTAGTACATACAAAATTAAATCAATGTAATAAATTAAATCAAGATTAAAACAATACAAGTAATTTAAATAAAACAATAAAACAACATAAAAATCAAAATCAAAATTCAAAGCATAATCAAAATTATTATTCAATCAACCAAAATCAGAATCAAAACCAAAATCAAAAATAAAATCAAGATTAAAATACAAATAATTCCTTTAGATTTCACAACGGTATAAGTGTGTGTATTCCTTGATGGAGTGTAAAGTGCTTGTAAAGGGATAAAATGTTTGTGTTGGCCTAGCGGCTATCGAGTAGGGAAGAACAGTACATTTTCTATTTCGTCGTAGCTTTTTTCCATTAAGGTGGAAGCTCACATCTGGCCCGCGAAATTCTAATTTTCTTACGTTTTTGGCAATTTGCAGGCCAGTGCTTGGTTGTATGTTTATGAAAATTTGATTTGCGACTGTAAGACGTATGAAGTTACCGAATTATAACCATCAAAATTACTAACTACTAAAGAACGACGACTAAATTACTAAAGAATGACTTTTACATGCAAAAATCAATCTTGACATGAAAATGAACTTGGAGGGTTGTATTGATAATTTTGATGGTTATAATTCGGTAACTTCATACGTCTTACAGTCGCAAATCAAATTTTCATAAACATACAACCAAGCACTGGCCTGCAAATTGCCAAAAACGTAAGAAAATTAGAATTTCGCGGGCCAGATGTGAGCTTCCACCTTAACCACTTTTTCACCACGCTTTTGCATTGGTGCGAATTAAGGTTGCGTATCGCGAGCAATTTGTTGACGGTATTGTACAGCTTTTGGCTAAGAAAAGAGAACTGGTGCTCAGCAAAGGTAGTATGGTGTCGTACAGGTGGAAAAACTATATCAGCTCGACGTTTTTTGGTGGTTTTTATAGGCACACGATGTTTTTTCAGTATACACTGTAGCACAAACAATTTTCTTATTGAAAGCACTTCGCAGTCCTTGTAAAGGTTCTCTGTATCTGTAGGGCTTGCAATGCATTACTTTAAGAACCGATAGCCACTGTCATTTCGCCTGTTGGTCTAGTGGTTAGTGACCCTAACTGCTATGCCGGAGGTCGTGGGTTCGATTCCCACCCAGGACAAATGTTTGTGTGATGAGCACGATCATTAATTTGTTCTGTGTCTCGGTGTAATTTATCTATAATATGTATGTATTTAGAAATATATAAGTATGTTTATCAGTTGTCTAGTACCCACAACACAAGCTCTGCTTAGCTTGGGACTAGATGGCGTTGTGTGATAGTTGTGGAATATTATTATATATTATTATTATTATTATTTAAAATATACGCAATAGCCCTGCTGGTCTAGGGCATAAATGGGTTAAATCAGTAACTTTTCCCAGTATATGACATAACACCCCTCCCTGCTTCCACGAACAGGGTAGGTAGGATTCAATTTTACGAACTGCCGATTCAAGTCTCGGTAATGCAGTTTCAATAGCCAGTTCGTAGTACCCCGGAGCTTTCACTGTAAGTTCACGGGAAACGCAATCGATACGCTTCAGGTTTTAATGTAACAGCACGCCTGTAATCCCTGTAGGGTTTCGCAGAGGTGTACAGTCAGTAAGTTAATAAGTATACAGCCAACTCACTTGTACTCGTATTAACATTTTAGATTATGCAGATGTATTTAGAGAATAATGTCAAACGATACAGCGTTTAACACTAGTCGCTTAATGCGACACACTTTATAAAACAAAATTGCAATCAATATTTTCAAAGTTCTAGAATAGGGATGTTAACTGACTAAAAAAAATATGATTCTAATTAGTCCGTCTGTTAGATTATCGAAAAAAAAAAAACAAATCAATAAACATTGATTGATTGAAACATTGAAACACGAAGATAAAACGCGTCAAAGATTTGAGTCCGGTTTACAACGTTGCAAAAAATGTACTGCAATGTGACGTCACACGAGTTTCCGAAGCCCACAAAATTTGATAAAACAAAAACACATAACCCTCCTTTTGGCCTTGCCGCAGTCAGGTAAAAACACGTACCTATCCAATATTTTTTAAATATAACTGACAGACTAATAGAATCATATTTTTTATAGTCAGAAAACATCCCGTTTTACCTGCTCTTATTCCAATTTATTTGAGGTCGGCACGGTGTAATAAAGACAAAGCCGAAAGGCACTTGCTTTCCCTTTCATTAAGATCATTATTCTTGCGCCTTCTAATTACGAAGTTTTGGAGGTCAAAGTTCCAACATTTTCACAAGTTTTTTTCTACCCGACTGCAGCGAAGCCCAAACGGAGGGTTATTTTACCCGACTGCGGCGAAGCCTAAAAGGCTGTGTGTTTGGCGTGTATGTATGTATGTCCGTTTCTTTGTTCCCTCGTAACTCCTAAACGAATGAAGGGATTTGAATAAAATATACGTCGTTAGATTTGTCTTGATGGCACGCGTGTCACTGGCTACATTAAAATAAAATAAAAAACATAGAAATTTGCGGATTTTGGGGGCCATATCGCGGATTAAAAAAAAAAGTTTCCTTTACCATTGCGTAGGGTATCAAAATAAAGGGGTTTAAAAGGAGATTACAAAAATATATAACACTTACCCATGTATACCCAGTATACCCAGGTCGTGCAAATTGTTATTGGGTTTTTCGATCAAGAATTTCTCAGTAGCTGTTAGGATTTGTGCCCGGTTTTTGACAATACGCTCGAGAGCGTTGAAAAAATCCGGTAAGATTTCCGTAAAATACAACGCCAAAAATACAACGTCGAAAAATACAACTGCATTGGAAAGAATTCCAATGCAGTTGTATTTTTCAAACTTTCGAATGATTCAAGAACACTGGCCAGTATTTTAATATATTCTACACTAGTATTATTAAGAGGAAAGATTTGTTTGTTTGTAACGAATAGGCTCCGAAACTACTGGACCGATTTGAAAAATTCTTTCACGGTTGGTAAGCTACACTATCCCCGGGTGACATAGGCTACTTTTTATCCCTGTATTCCCACGGGAACGAAAACTACGCGGGTGAAACCGCGTGACGTCTGAAAAACGGAGAGATTCTCGTTTCTTTCGAAAGTTTCAAAAACATTTGCCAGTATCAATTTCATGTATTTTTACAATAAAACGGAAAACAACGGAACGATTCCCGTTTATTCCAACTTAAAAAAAAAAAAACGAAAAATAAGTACCAAAATTTGTTTTGTTTCCGGAAAGTAACAAATTGTAGGTACCTTTCGGCATTTTCAACGCTAGGCTCGACAACAATAGGGGATCGGACTGGGTCAAAAAATATGATTCTAATTCACACTTATAATTTCACATCTTTACTGTTTAGGTGTGCATTACTCTAACTTAATTTTTAACCGTTTAAATATACTTTAGTAGCAATAAATCCATCAAAGGAATCACTTGTCTACTCATTTTTCATGACAACCCGACCTTACAAGTCTACATAACATTTTCACTGTTGTGTGTTACGCCCCACCATTTGGTCCTTCGAGCCGGATTTATAGTACTGAAGACATGACCCCCCGGAAATTGACAGAAATAGCATACTAACCTAGAACAGGGTATTTCATCAAAAAATCTAATGTCCGTCAGTTAGATTATCGAAAAATATTGGATACTTACGTGTTTTTTGTTTTATCAAATTAATAAAAATTGACGGAGATAAAACGCCTCAAAGATCACGAGGGGGGGTTGTGACACTTGTGACGTCATTTGTCGTCATTATCGAGGAGTCTTCATGTTTTGTTAATGTGAAAAAAGAAAAAATACGTGTCCAATATTTTTTGGAAATCTATCTGACGGACTTTTTTTTTTGTCCGATCCCCTGTTACATAAGGCTTAAACTAACCTAGCGAACTGTGGGCGTACTATTAAGTTTTCCTTTGCCTAACCCTTCGGAGCTTTGATGTTACAGAAATATATCATCATCGTCATTTTAGCCCGGAATCACCCACTGTTGGAAATTATCCCTTCACACATACCTCAACCAAGCATTCTGTACATCAAACTAAGTACCCCTACGCAAAAATATTTGCTGGCAAACGACTTTTTTTTTGGGGTCAAAAATCTCATTTTACGGTAAAACTCAATGTAGCACTCTTAAAACATTGTGCTAGTGGATGCTTTGAATAGTAAATGGGTCATGGAGGTAATTTAAGTAAAGTTATAACCTGAAAAACTAGCATTAAAATTTACGAAAACAGCTGTGCAAAATTTGGTACTTTGACCCTCAATCTCTGTAACTAGGGGATTCCCAGGTATGGTCTAGAACAAAAAAAAATATCGCAGTGGTGGGGAAAACAAGTGCCCTTCGTTTGCGTTAAGGGTACTTTTACACCCTTTCTGCCCTTTTTTTTCTGACACTCCTGTGTATATGTCTGTGCATGCCTCATCCATGCATTTTCCGCGCTCCTGACAATATCGTCGAGCCCACGCGCTTTTGGACGGCTCTGGTTTCTCTAGCCCAACCTTGGCCACTTCGGTAGGAATCTTACTCCATCGGCAATCTCCGCGTCTAGCCAGAAATCCTGTCGAACTCCACTTTAGGTGTATCGCTCGCCCTGTCCCCAAAATATAAATTACTATCACTACATAATAAAAAACAAAGTCCTGTGTCTGTCTGTTCGCGATAAACTCAAAAACTACTGCACCGATTTTCATGGTGTTTTCACCAATGGATCAAGTGGTTCTCGAGGAAGGGTTTAGTTCATAATTTGACGCGGGGATCAGCAAGTAAAAAATAAATATAAATGATTTATTAACCCTTACAGGACAGCAGAACCTGATGAGCAGCAGAGGTTCTTCGTGGATGAGCTGGTCCAAGAGATCCAGGCACACGCTGACCTCATGCTGTCTCCTGACATGTTCGTCACCAAGATGAAGCTGCTGGACGCAGCCAAGAACTTCCACATGCAGTACAGGTGAGTCCAACCCTGTTTCAATCCTGGATTGTCTCCACGGATCCCGGTATCAGATTGGATTAGCCACGAATCCCGGCGAGTCGTTTCCACGGATACTGTGACCCGTTTCCCACAAAAAATTAGTGCATGATTTTACCGGAGCGATAGGGAATAGGACGCCGTCACTTTCTGCGAAGCAGTTATGCTAGCGAAGGAGGTGACGAAACGTGAGAGGGAGAGAACCTCACGTCCCAACCACTTAAGTTCAGTTTTATTAAAATCAGTTCAGTTATTTTGAAATATCAGGATTTAAAAATTTGTGTGAAATGCCGTACGCTCTTAAGCAAAACGCAAAGTCACATAAATATCGTGTTTCAGCAGTAGGTACTTATTCTACAATTGTTTACAATTCATTTCAAAAAGGTTATCAGAAACCGCATTCACAGCAACCTTGAATGAACCATTCATATTATGGACAGTCACTAAAAAAATAAGTATTCAGGCACCTAACTTCGAATTACTTTTAAACAATGTTAAAAGTGTGCGTGTTTCAGCAGTAGGTACTTATTCTACAATTGTTTACTATTCATTTCAAAAAGGTTATCAGAAACCGCATTCACAGCAACCTTGAATGAACCATTCATATTATGTACAGTCACTAAAATATATAAGTATTCAGGCACCTAACTTCGAATTACTTTTAAACAATGTTAAAAGTGTGGGAGCTTTCAAGTATTACGTAACGCAGTTTTGGTGATTTTTGATCCCCATGTTACGTGCCGTAATATTTCTGCGCTCCCACCCTCCCTTTCTCTGTATTAAAACTTATGAAACAACCATTTTTACCATAAAATTGAAATGTTGAAAAAAAAAACGTTTTCAAAAATGCGAGAGATAATCTCTACGCCACCGTTTTCAAAAGTAAAAAAAAAACAATGCTACATCGTACTCTAAAAAGACCCCCCCCCCCCGGCCCTGTAATGCACCGTAACGTTTTACAAGACCCCCAAATTCGTTACGTACGTAATACTTGAACGCTCCCTGTTCTGTGTTTTTTTTATGGATGGGCAGTCATCAAATGACTCCTGCTCTGGGTGGAGCGGAATCCCGAGTGTCAGACTTCTACTGACCCCCGTCGGGGCTGCGGGTTGTTTGTTTGTTGCTTTCGCTCTGCCCAAGAGCGGGAGGGGCTATTTGATGATTTTCCACCAGCCAAAAAAAAAAGACTTCTACTGACAAAAAAAACACCTAAATTCCTTATGAGCCCTATGTTTCCGGGGCTGCGGTATCTCTTTCGAACAACCCGCAGCCCCGCCTAGAAAAGCAAAGCTTCACAGCACACTTATAAAATTGTATGAAATTAATTTGAAGTTGTGCCTGAATACTTATCTCTTTTGGTGACTGTACAATTAGGTGAGGCTGAAAATCTATTGTGTCATTGTGACTATTTTATTTAGATTTATCCTTATTTTGTTTGATTGACACACAAATTGTGTTGAACTTAAAAGGTTATTAACCTTCTTTGTATACAACCTGCTTCAAACTTCAGGGGTCATTGTATTTTTTTATTTATTTATATATTTAAACTTCATGTACAAGTGTGGTACATAGGCGGACTTAATGCTACAAGGCATTCTCTACCAGTCAACCTTTGGGTTAAAAAGGACAGCACTGTGGTAGAGTACAAAAACAATAAAAAATAAGGATAAAACCATTTTGTAAACATAAAACATAAATTGGTGCATACTAATACATAACCGAAAGAATTAAATAAACTAATAGATATTTGAATACATACAAATACGAGAAACCTTATAGTAATTACCTACTAAGACTATAAGTGACTAGATTTAGAACAATTTATGGGTTGGTCACATAGTAAAGTTGTTCATAATGATGTGTACGAGCTACCTTTTGCAGTTCGTACGTCACACTCATAATTGCACATCTTTACTGTTTAGGTGTGCTTCTCTAACTTAATTTTTAATCGATTAGTAAGTAGCAACAAATCCATCAAATGAATCACTTGTCTACTCATTTTACATAACAATACCTTACAAGTCTACATAACAAGTACATAACATTTTCACTATTGGGAGTTACGCCCCAACATTTGGTCCTTCGAGCCGGATTTATAGTACTGATGACATGACCCCCTGGAAATTGACAGGGATGCATAAGTGCACCTTATAAACTTGCATACTAACCTAGAACAGGGTATTTCATCAAAAAAAATCTAAAAGTCCGTCTTTTAGATTATCGAAGAGTATTGGATACGTGTTTTTTGTTTTATCAAATTAATAAAAATTTACGAACATAAAACGTGTCCAAAAAGATGATTGGAGGCTTGTGACGTCACTTTCTGGGTAAAAAGTACTAACCTTGTGACGTCACACGCCTTTTCGAAGCACTGTATCGTCTTCATCTTTTGCTTACGGAAAAAAAAAATGTGTCAAAAGATTTTTTTGGTGAAATACCCTATGTTATGATCTGTTCTATATACGATTCTTTGATGTTGACAGCCACGCCCCCCACGAGTTGTACGCGTACATGCGTCGCTCGCTGGCTCTGGAGATGGACGTCATACAGAACGCGATGGGCACCCCCTACGTGGCTCAGCCGCAGACTGAGAGGAAGTACAGCGAGGTGAGTGCCGACATCGCTAGTTATACAGGGTGTAAATTAACCCTTCACACATACGTCAACCAAGCATTCTGTACATCAAACTAAGTACCCCTACGCAAAAATGTTTGCTGGGAAACGTATTTTTTTTTGGGGTTAATCATTTCATTTTACGGTAAAACTCAATGTAGCACTCTTAAAACATTGTGCTAGTGGATGCTTTGAATAGTAAAAGGGCCATGGAGGTAATTTAAGTAAAGTTATAACCTGAAAAACTAGTATTCACAAAAACAGCTGTGCAAAATTTGGAACTTTGACCCCCAATATCTGCGTAACTAGGGGGTTCCCAGGTATGGCCTACAACAGAAAAATTATCGCATTGGTGGCAAAAAAAAATAAAAAAATTGGGCACTTGTTCTCCACAAGTGCCCAATTTTTTTTTTTTTTTGGTGGGTGTAAAATCATCGAATAACCCCTCCCGCTCTTGGGCAGAGCGAAAGGGAGTGTCAGACTTCTACTGACTAAAAACCACCCATGTTCCTTCTTCGCCCTCTATGTCGAGGCCGCGATAACCAGAGGACTACCCGCAGCCCCGACAGGCGTCGGCCCTTTCGGGCCCCTCCCATGTTGCTGACATCTCTTTGAGGCGCGCGTGGAACACGAACGCGCCGTCGACACGGCCTGTTTTCGTCGTGAGACGGACGGACGGCGAGTTAGCCCATCACTCACCGTCCACAGGCCCGCGTCTACGGTGGCCGGAGGTCATCGCGGGACCCCCGACGCCCGGAGCGCCTCCCGCGGCGGCTGGGACGAGAGGTTCTCTCCCTCTCGCGTTCCGCCACCTCCTTCGCCAGCATCACTGCTTCGCAGAAGGAGGCGACGGCGTCCCATTCCTCCTCGCCCCGGACCATGGCTTGCACCAGGGCCGGGCGCGAGAGGTCGCCGCCGCCTCACGCCGCTACGAGAACACGGCGGGGCTCCGCCCAAGCGGGGCACACCTCCACTGTGTGCTCCACCGCGTCCTCCGGCCGATCCTCACAATGGTGGCATCCGGGCGTTTCCTCCTGCCTGATTCGGTGCAGGTACCTCCCGAAACAACCATGTCCGGTGAGGACCTGCGTCAGACGGAAGGTGAGGGTGCCGTGGCGCCTCTCCAGCCACTCCTCAAAGAGGGGACTTACCGCCACTATCGTGGCGTGCCCTGCACGGGGTTGCGACAGTCGCTGTCTCCATGCCGCCATGAGATCGCACCGGAGGTCTGTCCGCCGCGCAGCAATTTGCCGCGGCAGCGGAGTGACCCCCCGGAGAACAAGTGCCCTTCGTTTGCGTTAAGAGTACTTTTACACCCTTTATAACATAGCCGCTTGAATCAATCTTCAATTGTAGCCATACTTGTCTAAGTAGGTCTGTGGCCACCTATTAGATAACAAGTTCCCTCCATGCCTCGGAAAGCACGTCAAGCCGTTGGTCCCGGCTGTCATGCTTTTATCTATTAATATAAATAAAAACAGAAGTCCTGACTGACTCATCAACGCCCAGCCCAAACCCTTGAACCTAGAAAACTGAAATTTTGCATTGAGGTTTCCTTTATAATGTAGACAAGGAATAAGGAAGGATTTTTCGAAATTCAACTCCTAAGGGAGTTAAATAGGGGATGAAAGTTTGTATGAAAAATCTTATTCCTTGAGTTATAATACAGTATGTTAACTAACAGAGGGCGTTCCCGTCAACCAAGCATTCTGTACATCAAACTAAGTACCCCTACTCAAATTTTTTTCCTGGGAAACAACTTTTTTTTTGGTGTCAAAAATCACATTTTACGGTAAAACTCAAAGTACCACTCTTAAAACATTGTGCTAGTGGATGCTTTAAATAATTAATGGGTCATGGAGGTAATTTAAGTAACGTTATAGCCTGAAAAACTAGAATTTACAAAAACAGCTGTGAAAAATTTGGAACTTTGACCCCCAATATCTCTGTAACCAAGGGGTTTCCAGGTTGGTAATTTTTTTTAGCATGTATGGATGCTATACTATTGCGGGTTAACGGGAACGCCCTCTGTTAGTTAAGATACTGTATACTTGAAACTTGGCACAAATAAATTAAGAATTTTAGGTAAGTAGGTTAACGGGGATTATTTACGTAACTATTTTTTTCAAATTCTCACAGGATAGAGAATAAAGAGGATTTTCTCATTGTTTACCTAGATTAGCAATAGGGTCCTTTTAATTACGGTAGTACGTTCCCGTGGGATATTTTCCGACATCCACGCGGGCAAAGCGCCACGAGCCACCTAGTCTTACCTATTTCGGATACGCAATTTCGATTAACCTTTTGAACGCCAGAGCGTAAACGCATTGCGTCCCTCCCACGCCAATGCACTAAAATCTACAAAATCATTATTTTATATTAGATGCCACTATTTTGTATTAAAATTAAAGTTAAAAAAAAATGCGGTTTATGTCGGCTATAGACTTCGGTGGCGTGTGAAAACGTGCCCAACGCGCGTATACACGACCGTGGCGTCCAAAAGGTTATGTCCATATTTTATAGCGAACCACAAGAGGCCCAAGTAACGAACAAGGCCACGTGATGGCTTCAGGCTACCGTAGGCGCGGGCCTGCAGACGGCGAGTAAAGGCAGCTCACCGTCCGTCCGTCATATGACGATTCTATGGCGTTCGTGTTCCACGCGCGCCTCAAAGAGATGTTAGCAAGGGCCGACGCCCGTCAGAGCTGCGGGTTGTTGGAAAGAGATACCATGGCCCGACACAAAGGGCTATGAAGGAAGATGGGTGGTTTTTAGTCTGAAGAAGTCTGACACTCCCTACCGCTCCGCCCAAGAGCGGGAGGAGTCATTTGACGATTTCTCACCCGCCAAAATTGTCACTCAAGAACAAAAGAAGTGACATGTAAAAATAAATCTTATTACAATGATTCAAATCTATGTTTTAAACGTGATAAAAATCTGCTCTTCTCTCCAAACTGGTATGTGTAAAGGACCCTAATCCATAAATCGATGAATACCGGCTGCATGCACGAAAAAGAATGACTTATTGTCCCGTTTTTTTTTTTTGGGGGGCTGGGAATTCATCAAATAACCCCTCCCGCTCTGGGCACAGCGAAAGCGAGTGTCAAGACTTCTACTGTCTAAAAACCACCCTTGTTCCTTCTTAGCCCTATATGTCGAGGCCGCGGTATCTCTTACAACATTCCGCAACCCCGACGGAAGATAAAGTAACCCTGACTCCCAAACTAGGAGATCCTGTGACTTAGCAGTCAGTGTTATGCTGTCACTATGATACAAAAACCTTTGACTAAAATGTGTGTTAGCAAAATCATGGCAATAAACAGATTTGAGAGTAAAAACTAAACTAGAAGTTAAATTATTAACAAAGATTGTAAAAAATGGGGAACAACTTCTTCCAATTTAAAATTTGGGTGTGTTTTGACGCCGACCGCATTGATAACGAAGTAACTGATAATGTCCTGATAAGGAATACGATGTACTACTGTTTGATATCACAATGATTCAGTACTAAACGTATTGACAAAGTAATCTATACACTATCTGTTCAACTTATAAAAGCGAAAGTTTGAATGGACAGATGGACAAACCGAGATAAAATGTTCCACAGAAATAATTAAAGTCTGGAATACCACACAGGATACTATATTTTTCTACATTATGCGCACGTCAGACTTTTTGTGAGGCCGATTTAAATTTGTTCGTTATTTCTGACCAAAAAAAATCGGTCACCGATTTTGTACGAACAAATTTGAATCGGTCACCTACAAAAAGTCTGATGTGGGCATTCAGCCTGGATTAGCACATAGGATAGTTTTTATCCCGCTTTTATTTTACCGTGGGATAATTTTCGAGTCGTAGCGGGCGAAGCCATTGGCAACAGCTAGTACTAACATAATAATCTTCTTTCTACAGCTAATAACGGGACTACAGACAGTCCGACAGAAGGTGAACATTGTGGGGGAAGAGATTCGCACGCTGCAGGCCAACATCGAGTCCTTCTCGCTGCAGTACCACGAGTGTCTGAAGAACAAAGGTAACTTATAACGTCACGACGGTAATCCCTGAAGGGTTCAAATTCAAATTCGAAGAAGTTAATTTATTAAGTGGAGTTGCAATTGTGCTGAAGTTAGGAATAAAACGGCGAAACCAACTACAAGTTCCAATAAATTTTCTCACTTCTTTACGAGTAGTATATTCGTAGTAGGAGTAGGAAATTCGAGTATTGCTTTAATTTTAGCCGGTAAAAATGCTCCTAAATTCTTTTGGGATAAAGATGCTACTCTGGCTTTTAATAAATTAAAAGAAGCTCTTATAACTACTCCTATACTAGCTTGTCCCGACTACGATCTTCCTTTCTCTGTACATTGCGATGCTTCTAACTTCGGCATCGGAGGTATGTTAACACAACTAAAAGACGACAAGGAAGTAGTTATAGCATATATGAGCAAATCTCTTAATAAAAACGAACGTAATTACTCAACTACAGAAAGAGAAACCCTTGCGGTAATTTCAGCTTTAGAACATTGGCGTTGTTATATCGATAATGGTAAACAATTCACTGTTTATACAGATCACGCAGCACTTAAATGGTTTTTAAAATTGTCTAATCCATCTGGTAGACTCGTGCGGTGGGCTCTGAGGTTGTCATCTTTTAATTTTATTCTAAAACACAAAAGAGGTAAAGACAACTTAGTTCCTGATTTACTCTCCCGTACATCATTTCCACTTGGTGTTAATCCTGTCTCACTTGATTCCCATCCCATATCTCCAGCATTGGAACACTATAATAAACTACTTTTGGAATGTCATAACAATCCTGATCAATATCCGAATTACACTATTCGCGAAAATAAATTATTACCAGTTTGTAGAACACAGGTAAAAATAAAGTACAGATCTCAATATTAATAATGAACGCTATGACACGACCAACTGTTCGTAAGTCGGGGCCGCAACCACTGGGCCACCTCTGTTCTTAGCTTGTTCCACTGTACCATAAATTCGAAGACATGTGACATCTACCAACCCGCACTGCCGCGTGGTGGATTATAGCCCATCCCTCTCTTAGAGAGGAGGCCTGAGTCCAGAGATGATAAAATACTTTTTGGAAGCCATACTGCCGGACTCAGAGAGCTTTAATGATTACTTAGGCCACCACTTAGTAAAGGTTTGGACAGTTTTATCATACAACAGTATGTCAAATCATTACTAAATGACGTTTTAAGTAATCATTCAATATCTCTGAGTACCGCAGATACTGAAATAGGTCTTCTATGAGAGTTGAAACCGTTATTTACCTAGGAAATTCATTTCGTAACTTTGCTAAGTGTGATCACGAGATGGTGTTCATAACTAAAGTATTTTTTTTTTAAATAAAACTTTGCCCCACACTAGGAATTTCTCCTGTATCGCGGGTGCGTTCACAAACATTTAAACTCACATACACAAATACCCAGACCCGGAACAACTATCTGTAGGCCATACAAATATTTGTTCCGTGCGGGGATCGAACCCGCGACACGCAGCGCAGCAGTCCATTGCTTGAGCCACTGCGCCAACCGTGCCGTCAAACAACAACATCAACAACATTTTATCTGTTTATTGTTCCAGGTCACATGAACTATCTTCAACAGTCGATGACGAACGAGCGCCGCGACCTGGTGGCGTGTCTGCGAGTTCAGATTGAGGAGACGGAGAGGAAGCTTAATGCTCTGGTAATTATACGACTTATTTACTCACTGCCGCACTCAGAGAGTTTTAATGATTACTTAGGTCATCAACTTAGTAATGGTTTTGACAGTTTTCTCATAAAAATATTAGTCAAACTTTTACTAAGTGATGGTTTATTAAATATCTCTGAATACGGCAGTTAATCACACTAATTTTATAAAGGCAAAAGTTTGTGTGTGTGTGAGTGTATGTTTGTTACTTCTTCACGCAAACTCTACTGAACGGATTTGGATAAAATTTGGTACTCAGATAGTTTATAACCTGGATTAACACATAGGATAGTTTTTGTCCCGATTTTATCTTCCCGTGGGATAATTTTCGAGTTGTAGCGGGTGAAGCCACTTGCAACAGCTAGTACCTAATAACATTGGAGAGCAGTGGTGGCGGCCTCGACTTACGAACAGTAGGTCGTGGGTTCGAACCCAGACAGGCGCATTACTTTGTGTAATTTATTTCATCACCGCTGCTCTCAAAACGGTGAAGGAAAACATCGTGAGGAAACCGGCATGTCTTAGAACAAAAAATTTGAAGATATGTGACATATCTACCAATCCGCACTGGGCCCGCGAGGTTGATTATAGCCCATTTCCTCTCAAAGAGAGGAGGCCTGAGTCCCAACAGTGGGAACATTAAGAGGGTGTTGATGATGATGATAAATAAAATAAATTAGTCTTATGATTTTAGGTTAATATTGAATTTTGGTATGTTCCAGGTGGCACAGATCAGTCAGTCGCAGATGGAGCTCGTGGACCATATGAAGGAGAACATCGCAAACCTGCGTCAGCTGCAAAGCCAGGTCTTGGATGAGGAGCTCATCAAGTGAGTAGTTAACACCATCACACCTTCCTGTTCACAGATGTAGATATATCTCCTGTCGGGGCTGCGGGACTTTTGGAAAGGGAAACCACGACCCCGGGACAAAAATGTCATTTAATGATTTTCTATGCGCTTGAAATATACAGTGTGTCCGGACATGGACTAGCGATATTCTAAATACTTAAATATAAGCTATTTTAAAGTACAATTACACTATAGGCTTAGGTCCAATATACTTCCCCGCTATGTGGCAGCCATTTTGTTTTTTTTGTTGAAGTATGCTCTATGCGAGTACAAAAAAAATCATATATCTCAAAGTTTTAGTCATACTGAGATAAAAATAGGCTTATTCGAAAGGCAATAATATTGTCTACCGTCTGCACTACAAAGCAATATGTTCACAATTCCATAACTTTTGAAAAAAAATGTGAAAGTCGAAAAAAAAAACAAAAAATTATGCAATTCAACCAATAATGGTTAATTACTACAAAAACAACCCCGAGAGCTTTTTTATTTTTTATACTAGATCGACAGTTTTTGAGCTAAGCTACAATACAACATAAAATTCACAACTGTATGTCTAATACTTTAAGAGTTATTGTTGTATGAACATAGCGTATGCGCAAGCACAAAAGGCCTTTGTCGGAACCCTAAACAGGAAATCATTAAAAAAACATAACATTCATATTGAATTTTATTTAATGTTTTTTCCAATATTAAATGAAGATTAAGTGAATTTTATGTTGCATTGTAGCTTAGCTCAAAAACTGTCGATCTAGTATAAAAAATAAAAAAGTTCTCGGGGTTGTTTTTGTAGTAATTAACCATTATTGGTTGAATTGCATAATTTTTTGTTTTTTTTTTTCGACTTTCACATTTTTTTTCAAAAGTTATGGAATTGTGAACACATTGCTTTGTAATGCAGACGGTAGACAATATTATTGCCTTCCGAATAAGCCTATTTTTATCTCAGTATGACTAAAACTTTGAGATATATGATTTTTTTTGTACTCGCATAGAGCATATTTCAACAAAAAAAACAAAATGGCTGCCACATAGCGGGGAAGTGTATTGGACCCAAGCCTATAGTGTAATAGTACTTTAAAATAGCTTATATTTAAGTATTTAGAATATCGCTAGTCCATGTCCGGACACACTGTATAGATATACCTAGATAACACAAATGATTGGCCTGTTGGTCTAGTGGTTAGTGACCCTAACTGCTATGCCGGAGGTCGTGGGTTCGATTCCCACCCAGGACAAATGTTTGTGTGATGAGCACGATCATTTGTTCTGTGTCTGGGTGTAATTTATCTATAATATGTATGTATTTAGAAATATATAAGTATGTTTATCAGTTGTCTAGTACCCATAACACAAGCTCTGCTTAGCTTGGGACTAGATGGCGTTGTGTGATAGTTGTGGAATATTATTATTATTATTGATCACAACAAGAAAGAGAAGAGATATAAATATATAAAATAAATATATAATAAATCTTCGAAAGAGATACCGCTGCCCCGGTACACTAAGGGCTAAAAAGGAACATTGGTGGGTTTAGTCAGTCGAAGTCTGACACTCCCTTCTGCTCCGCTCAGAGCGGGAGGGTCATTTGATGATTTTCTATCCGCAAAAACAAAAAAAAAACAGGGTGTAAATCAACCCTTTACACAGCCGTTATCCAAGCATTCTGTACATCAAACTAAGTACCCCTACGCAAAAGTTTTTGCTGGGAAACGACTTTTTTTTGGGGTCAAAAATCAGATTTTACGGTAAAACTCATTGTAGCAATCTTAAAATATTGTGCTAGTGGATGCTTTGAATAGTAAACGGGCCATGGAGGTAATTTAAGTAAAGTTATAACCTGAAAAACTAGTATTTACAAAAACAGCTGTGCAAAAATTCATCGACCCCCAATATCTCCGTAACTAGGGGGTTCCCAGGTATGGTCTAGAACAAAAAAAAATTCGCAGTGGTGGGGAGAACAAGTGCCTTTCGTTTGCGTTAAGGGTACTTTTACACCCTTTATGGTTATGCAAATAGGGGCCAAAAAAAACTAATTAGCCCGTCAGATAGATTCCCAAAAAATATTGGACACGTATTTTTTATTTTTTCACTAAGCAAACAATGAAGACGATACATTGTTGCGAAAACACGTGTGACGTCATATTCTAAGACATTAGTATGACATTTTTTATCGTTCAGTGACGTCATAAACCCCCACTCAAATCTTTGACGTGTTTTATCTTCGTAAATTTTTATTAATTTGATAAAAAAAGTATCCAATATTTTTCGATAATCTAACAGACGGACTAATTAGAATCATATTTATTAAGTCGGTAAACATCCCTATTTCTACTACAGCCCTCCCTCCTCACGTCTTACACCTGTCCCACAGATGGAAACGCGAACAACAGCTGTCCGGCAACGGCGTCCCGATGCAGTCCAACCTCAACACGATCCAGGAGTGGTGCGAGCTGCTGGCGGACCTGATCTGGCTGACGCGGCAGCAAGTCAACAACGTCGCGCGCGTCAACACCAAGACCATCGTGGAACTGCGCCAGCCGCACCTTGCCGAGATGCTGGACGAGATGAGCAAGCAGGTGCGTAGCCACATAGCAAACAGATATGTAGCTCACTCGAAGACCAGGGGGTCTAAAATGGCCACTTTAGCAGGTCATAATATGAATTGCGTTAAAAATCGTAAAATAGGCCTATAACAATAGTAACTGCTTCTGTGAACATTTTACGAATCATCATCATCTGCCTAGCCTTTTCCCAACTATATTGGGGTCGGCTTTGAATACCAGTATTTTACATGGAGCGCCTGCCTATCTGACCTCCACAACCCAGTTAATACTAGATAATACGATACCCTTTTGGTAAGACTGGATGTCAGACTTTCAGATCACTGACTACCCGTAACGACTGCCAAAGATCTATATATGGCACCCGGGACCAACAGTTTAACGTGCTTTCCGAGGCACGGAGGAAACTCGGTATGTATTGGGCGGTCACCCATCCACAGATCGACCTAGGCAAGCGCAGCTTAACCTAAAGATCGACCCGAGTGGCAGTTCTTATTAAGCCACGAGCTCCTCCCCATTTTACGAATTTTAACGCAATCCCCTGATCTGGTTGTGTAAACAGGATGTAAAGGAATCCTTCACACATACGTCAACCAAGTATTCTGTACATCAAACTAAATACCTACTTAATTAAGTACCTACGCAAACATTTTCGCTGGGAAGCGACTTTTTTTTCTTATGCTAGTAAGTGGATGCTTTGAATAGTAAACGGGTCATGGAGGTAATTTAAGTAAAGCTTGGACCTGAAAAACTAGTATTTACAAAAAAAAGCTGTGAAAAATTTGGAACTTTGACCTCCAATATCTCCGTAACTAGGGGGTTTCCGGGTTCTTCATTCTCTCATTCAAATGTTCGCAGTGGTGGGGAGAACAAGTGCCGTTCGTTTGCGTTAAAAGTACTTATACACTCTTTATATTTTAGTGAACTCTATTAAATAAAATTATATTTAAAAACACACACACAACTTACGGTGAAGGAAAACATCGTGAGGTAACCGAAATGGCTGTTGTCATTTATTGATTGTCTTGTGTTCCAGGTGACCGGGTTGCTGTCAACCCTGGTGACGTCTACCTTCGTGATTGAGAAGCAACCACCGCAGGTTATGAAAACCAACACACGGTGAGTAAATATTAAATATAATAAAAAATGACATAAGAATAATAATTGATAACAAAAATTAGTGATAGTCACGCAATTTCTAGATATGTTTAAAATAAAAATGGTATGATATGGTAATTATTAATATAACAATAAATGATAGTAATAAATAATGTAATATAATAATAAAATAATATAACAAAAATAATAATGCAATTAAAATACTTAGAAATACGAGTAATAATAAATTAAATTAAATAATATAGCAATAATAGTTATTCATGATCTCCTAAAACAGGGCTTCCTCTCTCCTACCCTTTTGCTGTGCCCTACAGGGTCCATAATGATCTCAATTATATACTATACCACCTAAGTACACATTATGGTAAAGCAATAAAGATATTGAGTATTGAGTAATTCTTCTTTTTTTTTAAGTAACGTTACCATACACTAAATCATCAAATAACCCCTCCCGCTCTTGGGCAGAGCGAGAGGGAGTGTCAGACTTCTAGTGGCGTCTACTGTGGCCGGAAGTCATTACGTGGCCCCCGACGCCCGGAGCGCCTCCCGCGGCGGCTGGGACGTGAGGTTCTCTCCCTCTCACGTTCCGCCACCTCCATCTCTAGCTTCACTGCTTCGCAGAAGGAGGCGACGGCGTCCTATTCCTCCTCGCCCCGGACCATGGCTTGCACAAGGGCCAGACGCGAGAGGTCGCTGCTGAAAGTCCCTTAAGTAGAGACTGAATAAATTAACCGACTTGGTATTATATGGATCTCACAACTTTTTACAGTACAAGAATGAGTTGCGAAACTGTTGTGACGAGGTGTTTTTTTACAACTTTTCCTGCGGCAACTTTAGTCTCGGGCGTCAATGGATTTTTTTTTAAAACTTTGCCCCACTAGGATTTTTTTCTCTATGCGGGGTGCGTCTACAAACACTTAACTCACATACACGAATATTAGTTAATAATATTCCTATAAGTATCGTCTAATTAATACAAGATTCGATTTTGTACGGAATCAAGTGGTTTTTACAAGTCTGTCGGGGCTGCGGGTTGTTTGTAAGAGATACCGCGGGCTGGGACACAAAGGGCTATGAAGGAACATGGGTGTTTTTTAGTCAGTAGGAGTCTGACACTTCCTTCTGCGCCGCCCGAGAGAGTCAGAGCGGGAGGAGTCATTTGATGAATTCCCACCCACCAAAGAAACAACAGGTTACATTTATATTAGGAAATGAGATTAGGGTTCCGTGCTAAAACCGTAATTCCTTAAAAATATAAATGTTTTCTGACTAAAAAAAACAAATTCTGTTTAGTCCGTCAGTTTGATTATCGAAAAATATTGGATACGTGTTTTTTGTTTTATCAAATTAATAAAAATTGACGAAAATGAAACGTGTCAAAGGTAATGCGTCCGTTTCTGGTAAAAAAAATTACCAAACTGTGACGTCACACGACTTTTTAAAAATCAAAATCAAAAGTCATTTATTCAAATTAGGCTGATAATCAGCACTTTTCGAACGTCAAAATTTACTTTACTCTACTTATTTACAAGAGACAGTCCCAAGGCCCACCCTTCGGCACTTCCTAGTGTTTTAGCTGGAAAGAAGAAGTGACGGAACAAACTCCCCAGCAACACATTCTGTCTGTTATGTTGGTTAGAAGAACCAGACTCGATACAATAGTAAGGTGTAAGTTCATTGTAGAGTTACTACAGACACAAATCAATAATAAAAAATTATATAATTATAAACAATGTAAAAATAAAAAAGTACAGAACATATCAATCAACAAATTTTTGTAATGAAGTAAAGCACTGTATCGTCATTATTATTTATTTAAACCTCGTGTACAATAGTGATACATAGGCGGACTTAATGCCACAAGGCATTCTCTACCAGTCAACCTTAGGGTCAAACAAGACCACATTGTGGTAGGCTTTAAACTAACTAAAAAAAAAACAATAATTTTCAATTATTATTGTTTGTTTACGTGAAAAAAAAACAAGTGTCCAATATTTTTTGTAAATCAATCTGTTACATTTTTTTTGTCAATTAACAACAGCTAGTGTATCTTCTTCTTCTTCTTCTTTATGGGGTTCAGGTTTCCGCACTTAGTCCTTGAAGTGGACCATTGTGCGTGAGCCATGGTGGCCGATTACTCCAACCAGCCCACCTCCCTCCAGAAGCAGATCAGACTTCCCGGTCTCCTCAGGGCTTCCGCAAAGGATCTTGGTGTACCAAGGGTCTCCTCACGAATCTTGGTAACGCCTGTACACTCAAGGAGCACATGCGCCACCGTTTCCTCTGCCTCCATGCATGCTCTGCACAGGGGGCTGTCAGTGATACCTAGCTTGTGGAAGTGTTTATTTAGTGAACAGTGTCCAGTGATGGTCCCCGCCACCAGACGCAGGCTGTCTCTGTCCAGGCGCAGAAGGCGCCTGGTCAGCTTTGTATCCAGGGATGGCATAGCATCCTTGGATTGCCTACATCCTGGTGTCAAGGTCCACCGTTCCTCCGCTTGTATGCGAGTGTGGTCTTTTAACCAGCTTCTTAGCTGCTTGAAAGGGATGGGCACAATGGGTTCGGGTCCGTACGGTTTTGTGCTGGATCCTCTTCTGGCAAGTTCGTCAGCCGCATCGTTTCCAAGTGATCCACTGTGACCTCTTATCCATTGTAGTGTTACCGTGTTGTGATTTAGTACCGTGATACGTTCTAGTGCCTTGTGGCATTCTAGTATCAGTCTCGACGTGATCTGATTGCTCTTTAGGGATTGAAGGACTGAGGCACTGTCGGAGAGTATTCGAATATTAGTATCCGTAACCTCCCTGGCCTCTATAGCGTGTGCCGCTTGGATAATACCTACACACTCTGCTTGAAAAACTGAGTTGAGCGTTCCAAGTGGTTTGGATATCTTAATGTTTAGGTCGTCGGAGAACACCCCGACGCCTGTCCCATTTTCGGTTTTTGATCCATCAGTGTAAATCCTTAGCTCTCTTGTACCTGAGTAGTCACACCACTCCTCTATGAGCTCTATGTTGTAGTGTTTTTGAAAGCAGTGGGTCTTCAGGGTTCTGTCGATGGGTGATGCCATCAACGGTTGTTCTTTGATTGCACCTTCTTTGATGCGTGTGTGTTTGATTCTAGAATCATTTCTTAGGGTGCCGGATACTTCAAGTCTAAAGGTCGCTATGGCCGCTTCCTCTCTTACGACGAGGTGTAGGGGAGGTAGGCCCAGCATCACCTGTAAGGCGGCAGTGGGGGAAGTTCTCATGCTGCCGGTGATTGCTACGCAGGCAAATCTTTGTAGTTTCTCGAGGTCTTTTTGGGCTGTGCTTAGGTTGGTCCTGGGCCACCAAACCAAAGACCCGTATGTAATGATTGGTCGGATAACTGTGGTGTATAGCCAGTAGGTGATTTTGGGACTTATGCCCCAATTTCTCCCGAGGAGTCTGTTGCATTGCCATAGGGCTATACTGGCTTTCGTGATGATGTAATCAGTGTGTTTTGCCCAGTTCAGCTGTTTGTCCAAAAATATACCCAGGTATTTGGTTTCAGTCGATAGGCTTAGGGTTGTCCCAAAGAAGCTTGGCAAATGTAACGTTGCTAGCTTCCTTTTCTTTGTGAAGAGAACGAGTTCCGTTTTGGTAGGGTTCACTGCTAGTTTGTACTCCTTGCACCAGTCTTCTACTATTCTTAGGGCTTGGTGCATAAGGTTGCATAGCGTGTTTTCGTGTGTGCCGTTTATTATTATGGTCAGATCATCAGCATAGCCTACCGTGTAGTAGCCTCTGCTATTGAGGCGTTTGATGAGGCTGTCTACTACGAGGTTCCATAATAGCGGCGAGAGGACACCGCCTTGGGGGCAGCCCTTCGCCACTATTGCTCTGGTGGTGCCGTTTACCGTAACTTGGACGGCTCTCAGTCTGAGCATGTTTGTGATCCATCCTCGCAGGGTCGAGTCCACACCGTGTTTCTCGAGGGCTGCGTTGATGCTGTGGAAGATGGTTTTGTCAAAAGCGCCTTCTATGTCAATGAAGACAGCTAGTGAAGAGCATTTGTGGTCCACTGCACATTCGATCTTGGAGATCACACTATGCAGCGCAGATTCTGTTGATTTGCCTGTCGAATACGCGTGTTGTTGTTTGTGAAGTGGCCGCTCCCGGAGAGGTCCGTCCCGAATGTGTCGATCACAGAGTCTCTCGAGGGTTTTCAGTAGAAAAGATGTTAGGCTTATTGGCCTATACGCCTTGGGTTGTGTGTAGTCTGGTTTGCCTGGTTTGGGGATGAAAATGACTTTCACCTCTCGCCATGCAAGCGGTATATATTTCTGTGCTATACAGGCTTGGTAGATGATGGTCAGCCATGGCGTTAAAACGTCTGCTCCCCATTGTAGCAGGGCGGGGAAAATTTTGTCTAAGCCTGCGGATTTATATGGTTTAAAAGTCTTTATTGCCCATTCTATTCTCTCAACAGTTACTATGGTGCGGGCTCTGGCCCAGTCTTGGTCATTTGGTGTGTGCGTTGGTTCACTTGCCCAGGTTCTGTCCTCGGAGAGATTGCAGTCTGGGAAGTGCGTTTCCAAAAGGACTTTACTAGTTTCGTGGTCCGACTTGGTGTATGTGTTGTCTGGGGTTTTCAGCGACCCGAGGGTGCGATCTTGATCGGTAGATAGGATCTTTCTCACACGCGCGGCTTCGCTGTTCGATTCAATTTCTTCACAGAATTTCCGCCAGGCTGCTCTGCTGGCATTCCTGACTTGTTTTTTGAAGGAGTATTGTGTCATCTTGTATGCGTCCCAGTCTTCTGGTAGTCTGGAATTTTTGGCTCTGTTAAATTGTTTTCGCATGGTTTGCCTAAGCTTACTGAGTTCCGCATTCCACCAGGAGTTACCTTTGCTCTTGGTGTTTGGGTCCTTTAGTTTGCAGCAGGCGTGGTAGGCTTCAATTATAGATTCCGAGAGTTTTATTACGGTGTCTTCGAGTTGTTTGGGGTCTATTAGAATTTGGGGCGTTTGGTGCTGTGTTAATAGGGAGGCCAACAGCCGTTTGTAACCGGGTACATTGGTACGGCGTGGGTTGCGTCTAGGTTCGGGTTTTTTTATGTTAGCTATTAGTGAAAAGCGAATCCTTCTATGATCGGAGCAGGAAGGCTCGTTGGATACATGCCAGTCAGAGATAAGTTTCGCCGCACTTTCCGAGGCCAGTGTTATATCGATGATCGTTTGTCCGCGCGATGTGACCCAAGTGGGTTCTGAGCCGCGGTTCGCGATGTTAAGGTTAGTTGAGAACAAATATGTGCATAGTACCTCACCTCTAGTGTTGGCTTTGTTGCAACCCCAAAGCGGGTGATGGGCGTTTGAATCCGTGCAGATGACCAGGCCCAGGTTGGTGTCTTCGCAGTACCTTACCAGGTCGGCCATCCCTTTTGGTGGGCAGTCTTCATCCTCGCCAGGCATGTATACCGAGGCCAGGACGATATCAGGTGCGTCGCCGTCGATTTTAAGTCTGACGGCTATTACGTCTCTGCAACATAATTGCGTAAGTGTGGTGGTGGGTACATCTTTGGGTATGAAGGCACAGGTTCGTGGTTTATCTGTGCCTTGTGTGTCGAGGATCAGCTTACCTCCAGAGTTGCCAAGGCCACATATTCTGTTATTGCGGATCCACGGCTCTTGGATGAGTGCTATGGTTCGGGGTTCCATCTCCAGTGTCCTGCGCAGGCAGGCGGTAGCTGCCTGGCTATGCTGGAGGTTGGTCTGGATAATTTGTAGGGGACGGGATGGGGGCGGCAGTGGGGTGGAATTAGGGGGAGATTGATCCATCGGACAATACACCCCCCTCTTCCAGCCCATCCTGGTCTTCGCTGGGTGCTGATGGCGAGGATGAGAGCAGCTGCTCCGTCCACCTTGATGGTGAGGCTGGCATCCTCACACTGTCAGCATCAGCCATCGCCGTTCTGGCCATCTCCTCCTCCAGTTGCGCCATCGTCGGGTCGGCTTCAGTCGGGGTCGGTCTCGTCTGTTCAGTCTGTGTGTCGGAGGGAGGGGTGTTGGGGAAGAAACGCACGTATATCGACCCAAGTAGATACGATATCCGTCGCTCCCTCCCCAAGACCTTTACGACCTCGTCCTGTGGGATACCCAGGGTCAGGTATGTCCCATGGTTATCGCCACCGACCGATGTCGCCCTGTACAGGGACCACCTACCGATGTCATACCGGGGGTTCTGGCAGGTCAGAACCGTCTGGAGCAGCGCTATGTCCCCATTGTACCGAGGTACGAAGAGCGCCGCTCTAGTCCGGGTCGGTACGTCGGTCTGTCTCATGACTTTCAGTGTCGCGTCAGTGTCCGTCAGTCTTATTCTGGGTACATTCTGGGTCAGCCAAGTCAGGGCGTTGTCGTCCTCGCACCAAATATGTACCGTGCCATCCGCTACCCTTGGGTAACCGCGGAAGGCCGGGACTTTGGTGGGGTCGGTTCGACACGTCTCCACGATGAGGTTCTCAAGGCTGGTCTTGATGTGCTCACCTTCATCAGTCGTCATGTCTCGGGTTGGAGGCGAGAGGCAGATCGCTACAGCGAGTCGCGCAGGAATATCCTTTGTGGCCCGCGCGTAGGTTCTCTGCCCCCCTTGAGCGGCCTGGGTTCTACTGCGCTTGGCGTCCCCCTGGAGCGCACTAGGTGAGGCCGTGTCGTCCGGGCGCTCTCTCTTCGCCGCTCCCTGTCCACTTGGACCGGGTTGCGGTTCTGAGGAGCCTGGCACAGAGCTTTGTGCCAGGGACACCCGGCGTAGGAACCCAGACCGTTTGCCCCGCTTCCTTTTTGTGCGGTGTTGGTCTACGGTCTCGTCGCGGTTCCGGTCGTTTCCTCCGGATGGTCCTGGTGCGGGCAGTGACCTCTCGCGCAGGGTTTCCCCTTCGCGTGCTGTTCCCTGCCCGCACGTTTCCGCGTCCGACTGCTTCTCGCGCTGGGTTTCCCCTTCGCAAGTCTGTAGCCGGTCGCGTACTCCCTTACAACTCACCGTTTGTGCTACGCGCTGGCTGTTGCCATCGCGGATCTTGCTCAAACGGTTGTTGAGTTCTCTCTCTCTGTTCCGGATCTTTCCGCGCTTCGTTCTGAGCATACGTACTTCGTCCACAGAGATGAAACCAGAACCATCAGATTCCGCTTCCTTTCCCGTCCCGAGAGAGTTCATGTCTCTCAGCCTTACCTCGATCTTCTCGCGCTGGAGTGCCAGCGCGCGGAGTTCGCTGCTAAGACTGGAGATTCGAGCTTTATTGTCGTCGTTGTCAGGGTTATTTGTCACACTGTTCCTAACGATGGACTGTTGCCAGGCACTCGTGGAAGGTGTGACAGTCAGGGAAGTTGGCGCAGGATTTGCAGCCGTCTTAGTGTCAGTAGGCGCAGAAATTGCAGCCGTAGACGTGTCGGAAGGCGCGTGAGCCGCAGCCGATGCTGTTGGCGCCGAAGCAGCCAGCCGCGCAGAAGGCGCGGCACTAATAGGCAGATTGGTGCCCCCCCCCAGATTACGGTGGAGGCAGACCGACGAGTCGGTGTGGGATTCCCCGGCATTGCCGGGACCCACCTGGGGAATATTATTTTTACCTTTCTGCGACATATTGGGTTTGTGGGCTTTTATGGAGTTGAGGTTACCCGTCCTCATGGACCGAAAGGAAAAATGGGAATAAGGAGGGAGGGACTGGGCGTGGGATCATGGGAGTGGGGTGTGGGGTTACCCTAGGCCTGGTATTTTGACCTTCGGGTAAAATGCTAAAAGGCGCCTGGGGGTTTTTGTTGCGTCTATTTCTTATGGAATTAGACCGAGAACAGGGTGGCAACCACGTGAAGGTGAATCCCCCAGACTTGCCTTGAGGATCTACACGACTGTAGCGCTCCCCCTCAAGACCTCGCCACCCTACCGCCTCTGAGGGAGGCAGTAAGGTAGGCCTGCATCTATACTACCAAGCAAAGCGTAAGCAAGGCATGTCGTTGTGCAACCGCAAAAGCATAAATACAGACCCCCCCAGCTAGTGTATAATATTATAGTGTTGTGTGTTTGTCTGTCACAGCTTCACGGCTACTGTCCGGTTACTGGTTGGGGGTCAGCTAAACGTGTACATGACGCCGCCGAGAGTTAGCGTGAGTATCATTACTTTGTTTATATTGCACAGAACATGCACAGTTTTACACATTAAATTCTATTCTAACCTGCTAATATTATAAACGCGAAAGTTTGTAAGAATGAAAGAAAGAAAGAAAATAAAAAGTATTTATTGTTTCACACAGGACAGAAAATGACAAAAAATAATAAAAATTAAAAGCTTAAAACATAAAGAGAAACACTTAAAATAGGGGATCGGACTGAGTCAAAAAACAATGATTCTAATTAGTCCGTCAGTTAGATTATCGAAAAATATTGGATACGTGTTTTTTGTTTTATCAAATTAATCAAAATTGACGAAGATAAGATGTGGTTGTGACGTCATTTGTAGTTAAAAATGTACTATCATATAACGTTTTCAAAGAGTTAACGTGTTTTCGAAGCACTGTATTGGCTTCAATTTTTGTTTATGTGAAAAAAGAAAAAATACGTCTCCAATATTTTTTGGAGATCTATCTGACGGACTAATTAGTTTTTTTTGTCCGAATTTAAACTTTTGTATGTCCTAATAGGGATATTATGACATACAAAAGTTTAAATTAAAATTAATATAATATATAATACAATATTCCACATATAATATAATGTAACATTGACAAATGTCACAGCGCTGGTATTCTGATCTGACGGTCACGGCAAAACAAAACTTAAAATATAAAATATAATAAAAACAATACTGAAGTAGGCAATACTATGTAGTGTGCGAAGAATACTAAGAATACTATGATTACTATGAAGTATGGATGTTTGTTACTCTTTCACGCAAGAACTACTGAACGGATTTGGATTAAAATTTGGTACACAGGTAGTTTATAACCTGGATTAACGCATAGGATAGATTTTTATCCCGATTTTATCTTCCCGTGAAATAATTTTCGAGTTTTAGAGGTCGAAGCCGCTGTCAACAGCTAGTATAACATAAATATTTAATTAATTAAGTGGTGCTCGTGGCTTAATACTAACTGCCATTCGGGTCGATCTGTAGGTTACACATTACATATCTAGTTTCCTCTGTGCTTCGGGAAGCACGTTAAGCTGCTGGTCCCGACTGCCATATATAGATCTTTGGCAGTCGTTACAAGTAGTCAGTGACCTGAAAGTCTGACATCCAGTCTTACTAAAGGGTATCGTATTGCCTAGTTTGAATTTGATTTACAACAAGTAAGATCTCGTTTACGGGGACGCGGGTTTTACTGAAAGGCGGGTCCACCGCAACGAACGCTGCATTTTAAACTTTGGGGGCATGAGGAACAGGGTGTAAAGTTCCTCATCCCCCATAGAAAAGGGAGGATCCTCCGACCAGACGGGTGTTGTGTCTGGTGGGCTAACTGCCCGACATCTGTAAGTCGGGATTTTCTATATACGCTAATGTGGCGAATAACTTTGATAGCGAGATGTAGGACTTGACGATGTTAGTTCGTCATCTGTTGCGATAGATGGCGCTGTCGCCACAAAACTAACGAGCAAAAATCGCTTCTCGTAAAATCGTCGTTTGAAATCGTTAACGTTTTCATACATCGCCATGTGCTTGCATTAAAACGCACAACGCACCGCGCGACGCCCCGCGTCTCCGTAAATGAGGCCTAAGGGCCTTCTGTTTTCTTAGTCACATGCAGATTGTTCGTCATTTTGAACTGAGTGAAATAGGTTAGGTTTAAAATGTGACCAACCGCGCGCGAGCCGAGCGAGCGAAGCGAGCGATGAAATGTAAACATTTTTATATTGTTTGGTGATTGAGTTTTAGTGACAGATCTACTATTTTAGGAACAAATGTTATTTATTAGGTCACTCAAAATGCGGTTATTAGGTAATTGATAAAATCATACCCTTATTTCAACACCCTTTATATATGCTTATCTCGCAGGATAACTTTCGCGATTCATGATTTTAAATGGTGCTAGTTTTATGTTGCTACAATATAAAAAATCAAACTTACAGGTCGTAATAATATCAGAGCAACAGGCCCAATTGCTGCTCAAAAGCGAGACTCAAGCTGGTAAGGGCCAGCAGCCGGTGGAGTGTGGCGACATCCTCAACAACACCGGCACCATGGAGTACCAGCCCACTAGTCGCCAGCTCAGCGTTAGCTTCCGGTGACTATTTGTTTATTTATCATGTCATCATCATTATCAGCCTATAACGTTCCCACTGCAGGGACTCAGGCATCCTCTCGAGGAGAGGGATGGGCTATAATCCACCACGCGGCAGTGCGGGTTGGTAGATGTCACATGACTTCGAATATTTTGGGTCAAAGATATGCTGGTTACCTCACGATGTTTTCCTTCACCATTTTGAGGGCAGCGGTGATGAAATAAATTACAAAAAGTAATGCGCCTGTCTGGATTTGAACCCACGACTCACTGTTCGTAAGTCGGGACAGCTACCACTGAGCTACCGCTGCTCTTCATAATTATGATATAATGTAAATGTGTTAATGCAAATGTTAATGTAATGTTAATGTAATATTAATGCAATGTAATGTAATGTTATGTTAATGTAATGTAAATATTCCTACTTTATTTGGCCACAGCAACATTTCGCTGCGTAAGATCAAACGCGCGGAGAAGAAAGGCACGGAGAGCGTCATGGACGAGAAGCTAACGTTGCTGTTCCGTTCACAGTTCAATGTTGGCGGTGGAGAGCTGGTCTTCCAAGTGAGTACACTTCTTCCTTTCAAGTCGGGTCATACAGAAGACTGTCAAATCTTTACTAAGTGACGGCTTAAGTAATTATTAGTTTTGACTGGCCTGTTGGTCTAGTGGTTAGTGACCCTAACTGCTATGCCGGAAGTCGTGGGTTCGATTCCCACCCAGGACAAATGTTTGTGTGATGAGCATGATCATTTGTTCTGTGTCTGGGTGTAATTTATCTATAATATGTATGTATTTAGAAATATATAAGTATGTTTATCAGTTGTCTAGTACCCATAACACAAGCTCTGCTTAGCTTGGGACTAGATGGCGTTGTGTGATAGTTGTGGAATATTATTATTATTATTAAATATCTCTGAGTACCGCAGTAAAAGACATCTGACAAAATAGACCAGAAAGTAAAGTAGGCTGCCTCGAAAAGACAAGACAACAAGATGATTTTTTGTCACCGTCCGAATTTTTTCTAAGCATTAGGTATCACTCACTAACACGATAAAAAAAAAACACAATACGTAAAATTTTCCTTTTTAAATCATTTTCTCTAAAGAATTATCCGCTCTCCATGAAACTTTAAAACTTTGTGATGTGATATCTCAATATTTTTATATTGAATGATACTAAAAGTAAAAACACGTATTCAATGATTTCCGCCAAAGATTAATATATCAGAATTTGGACGGTGACTAAAAAATCATCTTGTATAGATATTTGACAGGCGTCACTGGTCCACTTCATCTTCAAGGACCCACCAAGCAGACCCACCGGTGGGTCTCCAAATACTGATGTGTCTTCCAAGACCTACTGACTGGTAGGACCTATGTCATTATTTAGTTTTATATCCCCTGAGACCCACCAGGAACTTATATACGAAAGAAAACAATTACAAATTAGCATAAATCTACTCTTTTAATAGGGGATCGGACAAAAAAAAAACAAAAAATATTGGACACGTATTTTTTCTTTTTTAACATAAACAAAAAATTAAGTCAATACAGGTGCTTCGAAAACTCGTGAACTCTTCGAAAACGTCATATGATAGTACATTTTTTACCTACAAATGACGTCACAACCATCATCTTATCTTCGTCAATTTTGATTAATTTGATAAAACAAAAAACACGTATCCAATATTTTTCGATAATCTAACTGACGGACTAATTAGAATTATATTTTTTTGACTCAGTCCGATCCCCTATTTTTTTTTTTTCACTGTCAAACTATACAGCATTTGACCTCATTCGTCTCAAACTGTATCTTTAAACTAAATGCAAGTTAGCTGGCGGGCTGACTATAGTACTTACTTTTAGTAAACATTTATTTGCCAGAAAATTATTGCTATAAGTGTTACACATAATTTGATTTCCATAATATTCTGCTGTTTCCAGCATTCCATTATTTTAAAGCACAATTGTAATGAATTAATAATCTATATATATAAAAATCAATGCCACTTTTCGTTGTAATTTTATAACTCAAGAACGGGCTCACCTATCCAAACCAAATGTTTAGGCTTTGTTCGGACTATTTAGTAGATGGTTTATGTGAAGTTTGCACAAAATCGGTCGAGTGGTTCTTCATTTAAAACATTTTTGTAACAAATTAATTCAATAAATTAATGGCGGATCATTTTGTTGATGGGGATTTTGCTATCTAAGACCCGGTAGGTGGCGCTGCTGTCCGGGCAGTACAACGTCTGCCGGGTCCGCTAGTCTTGTATAGATATTTGACAGGCGTCACTGGTCACTGTCAAACTATACAGCATTTGACGTCAGTCGTCTCAACCTGTATCTTAAAACTAAATGCAAGTTAGCTGGCGGGCTGACTATCTTGCTATAAGTAGTACTTTTAGTTAATAATAATACATTTATTTGTCAGAATATTGTTGTTGTTATTATTTAGTTAATAATAATACATTTATTTGTCAGAATATAGGTGTTACACATAATTTGATTTCCATAATATTCTGCTGTTTCCAGCGTACAAATGTTTTAAAGCACAATAGGGGATCGGACAAAAAAAAAAAAATTAGTCCGTCAGATAGATTTTCAAAAAATATTAGACACGTATTTTTTCTTTCACATAAACAAAAAATTAAGACGATACAATGCTTCGAAAACTCGTGAATTTCTCGAAAACGTCACATGGTAGTACATTTTTCACCAACAAATGACGTCACAACCCCCCACTCATGATCTTTGACGCGTCTTATCTTCGTCATTTTTTATTAATTTGATAAAACAAAAAACACGTATCCAATATTTTTTGATAATCTAACTGACGGACTAATTTTAATCATATTTTTTGACCGCGATCGATCCCCTATTGTAATGAATTAATAGTAGAGAATAAAAAATTACATTTCAAAGGAGAATGAGCAAAATGGTACCCGGCTCCAATAGATATGATTGTAGTGTCGTTTAAAAGGTCTTACCAAGAGGAACAATTTTTACTATAGCCGCCACTCTCAAATCTGATTGCGTTTGAAGATAAACGACAGTCTTACTAACTAATAAAAACCCTGTTCCTTCAGTTTCCCTTTGCTTTCCAGGGCCACAGTAACCTGTTTAGACAGTCTCGTGGCCCCGGCGATAAACATACATATACGAGTATATTAGTTACCACTTATTTATGTAAGAAAATGAGTACCAAGGTAATATTTTCGGCATTTCCGTTCATGTTTTCTATTAATAACGATTAATAATGAGTTATTATTGATTGGTGATGGTACTTACATTTACATAAATAAAAGCTCGAACTTTTTATTCCAAAGATTATCCTACAGTTTACACAAGTTTCAGAATCTACTTACGGCCGTTCCCAATTACCTATCTATCCCCAGTTTTGGCATACTTAAGATAGATAAATCTATCTATCATCGGTTTTGATGTCCCAATAACGTACTGATGGTTATGACAACCAACCGCCCTTCGCTATCTATCGATGGGAGGGGCTATCTCTTACTACTGGTAGATAATTCTATGAAATTGAAACATTAAGCATCCCAATATCCTTTTGACAGCTATCTGTCAGTAATGACAATACTATAGTTAACCAAATTTGTCAATCCGTCGAATTGCAGGGATAGGCATTGTATAATTTTATAAAAACGCTTATAAAATTGGTGTTTAGTGTAAGTAAGCATAGTAAGTGCAGTGTTTCCATCATTCCTAATAATGTCTGAGTCTAGTGAAAGTGATTTATCTATGTTAATGGAATTATCTGACTGGGGCAGTGATTTTGAAGATGAATCCCAGAAAAACTACAAGCCCCGCGTAAACCATATGAACGAATTAAATAGTAGCGAATTCACATATAGATTTCGTTTAAACAAAACTGCTGTTAGTAATTTACTAACAGAAATATATCCTTTGTTAAAAGTAACCTCAGAAAGGTAAGTACCAACGTTAATGAGAAATACATTCATTTATTTTTCAATATTATTTATTTAACAATACTATGTACTAGGAGCCGACCCCAGCATAGTTGGAGAAACCAATACCCTTTCCTTTTACATTTTCAGAAATCATGGGATATCTCCATTGCATCAGCTACTTTTAACCCTAAGATTTTATGCATTAGGCACAATGTTAGTGTCTGTTGCAGACTTTGTAGGAGTCTCAAAATCATCAGCTGGGCGTATTATAGCCAATGTCTCATCTGCAATAGCAAGATTGTATAGAAATTATATACATATACATAGCAATACCCAGGAAGATTTTTACAATATCAGCCAATTTCCAAGAGTTCTGGGTGCAATTGATGGCACACATATTCTAATACAATCACCAAGTAAGTACATTGTATTTTTAAGAAAAAAGCTTAAATTAGCTTTTAATATTCATTCTCTAAAAGTGTTTTTTTTTAATTTATAGGTTCTAATATTGGAGAAGAGTTTAGAAATAGGAAAGGTTATTTCTCTATGAATGTGCAAGCTGTGTGCGATGCATATTTAAGATTTATGAATGTTGTTGCCCGTTGGCCTGGATCAACTCATGATGCAACAATCTTTAACAATTCAACACTGAGAGGTAAAGTGTTTAGTTGTATCATACTAACTATTTTGAGCAATAAAACAATAATTTTTAAAAACCTCTACACTTGGAAGTGCTTTTACAAACATATTTTCATTGATTTTTCAGCGGAATGTGAAAGTGGTTTATATGGAAATCGCTGGTTGATTGGAGACAGTGCATATCCATGCAAACCTTATTTATTAACTCCTTTATTAAACCCAACTTCACGCAGTCAGTAAATGTACAATGCAGCCCATATAAGAACACGACATACTATTGAAAGGTACCTTTTAAAATATTATTTTAGTGGACATTCGTTTAGTCCCTTTATTCCATTCTTCTCAACTTATCTTTAATCTACCATTCTTGCAGGTGTTTTGGAGTATGGAAACGGAGATTTCCAGTTATTTCATTAAAAATACGGCTGTCACTATCAACTACACAGTCAATAATAATAGCAACAGCTATACTACATAACATTTGTAGACAGATGAGAATTGAAGATGTAATGCCAGAAGTAGAAATACCTAATTATGATGCAGTCCCAATGATGTTACATGAACCTAGTGACAGTAACATTGATGAGCGACAAGACTTGATAAACAATTACTTTAGAAGGTGAGTTATTTTTTATCCCATGTCTTTCATGCAGTTCTACAATATTTTATAGAATCCCTAATACATAAATGATTAATGTGATATTTTATTTGTTTCAGTGAATAACTTTGAATAAGGTGTAAGTGGGCATTCAATAAAGACAAAGAACACTTGCAATGCTTATTTATTTTGCTCCAAGTTTAATTTTAACCTCCTATTTTCTTCCATATTTTCTATTTCTAATTCTAATTTCTTCCTTTTAATGATATAATAATCAGCAATAGCTTGATTCCGTGCAGCTCGAGCCCTTATGTCTTCATCCTGTAGCCTACGTTTTTGTTTATCTGAAAAGAAATACAAGTACTATTAAAAAAAACTGGTTTTATTGTTATTAAGTTAATTAGTTTTCCATACCACCCCAGATTTACTAAACTTTTTAGATTATACATACATAAAAATGTAAATTACCCAAACCCAATTGTGAAATCGCAAAATTGACAAATGCTTGTTACTTTGTATTCAAAATTTCAAATATCATTTTATGTTTTGTTCATAGATAATAAGTACTTATTAGTTTAAAGTTAATGCAACTCCGGCCCGATTTAATAAAGATTTATTATTATTATTTGTTAATATTTGGCAGGTAAACTGTATAATTGTAGACAGACAATGACATGATGTTGGTAAAATGTTAAATTGTAAATTTTGCTGACAGCAGATACATACTATTATTGTTGCCACTGGGAGTGTTAAAAAAGAATTTCCTTGGTTTAGGTGTTGTCACAACCAGCAGTTCATTATTTTCCGATGATGCACTCTCATTCTCTACGCTCATTAGTTCCGAGTCACCACCACCCATACCACTATCAATCACCATTATGCCACCACCATCACTCAAAACCTCTGGATCCACCGTCACCTCAGCATCTCCTCCCAAGGATACACTGTAACCCTCACATGTTGCACCTAAAATGGATGCCACCCGGTCCAGTGCATCATCGGGAGGGATGTATTCTGGCTTGCCACCACCTGTCTGCAAGTATAGTTACATTAATACACCATAATACATATTTCAATAAAGATAATATCTATCACATCCTGTGGTTCGTTAACACTACACACAAGAGTAAGGACGAAATGATTACCTTAATTTGGTTCATCCTAATTTTGGTGGATCTCTTTCGAGCGGTTTTTTTTAAATTCGCCCATTTCAACTGTAGTTGATCGGTTCTTCGTGGGCAACTTGAAACCGATGCATTGAATGCATCTGTGATTTTAGCCCACACAGCTTCTTTAAGCCGATTATTTGTGGCATTTGTAGCCTTGCTTGTTAACACCTTGTTAGCTTCAACAAGATCAATAAGCAAGGCCACTTCATCCTTGGTTAAAGGTACACCTTTTGTCTGAAAACAAAACAAATATTAAATGTAGAGAAAGACGAAAAAATATCAATTGTTCCGAGGTTTAGTTTGCAAAGTAATTTAACTATAGCCTCTGTCAACTTGAATAGGAACGTATTTAATAATGTCTGGGTAATACTTACAGCGCTCATTATATGTAAAAATAAGTAGAATTCACTCAACAAACTTATAATAACACAACAAAAATATCGGATATCGGTAGCGTCTCTACTCCACTCTACCTCTTCTTTGTACTCTACGAGCGAGTTGAACTGACGCTTGACTACGTTTCGTTATTCCTTTTTTCGCGCCCAATATTTGTTCGCTAAAATTATGTCAATGAAACAGATAACTTTAATATCAAATATTATTTTAGCATAAACATTTCTCCAATGCTTTAATTAGATTAATTTGTATTGTTTTACGAAAAAGTTATATGAAAAATTTTCTGTTTAAATGTTGTTGTTTTTTTGTAGTTTTGTAGTAACAAAACGCATGGGAGGGCTGGATAGCTGAGCTTAACTACCGATGTCGATGGATAGATAGACGTTACAGTCACATGTGGGACGTAAAATAAGGATAGATAGAAGTCTACTATTTATCGTCGATAACGAGATATCGCTTACTGAGAATAGGTTATTGGGAACGGCCGTTAAACCTTTCCTACTTGTATGTACTGATGGATATATATTGGATGTAATGGGTCCATACGCTGCAACAAAAACAGATGCGCAAATAATGGGCGATATTATGAATGATGGACAACATCCATTACATTGGTTACTCCGAACAAACGATGCTTTTATATTAGATCGAGGTTTTAGGGACAGCTTGGACCTCATTGATGAATGTGGGTATGAATCCTATGTCCCACCAACAAAGAACCGCCAAGAGACACAGCTGACCACTGAACAATCCAACGAAGCTCGATCGGTAACGCTATGCCGGTGGGTTGTGGAAGTGGCAAATGGCCGGTTTAAACGTGATTTTAAGCTCTTGCGGCAAAAATATTTTAATAAGTCACTGCCCAATATGTTCACTGATTTTAAGATTGCCGCAGCTATCACGAATCACTTCCACCAACCCATCGTGGATAGCGTACACGCAGACGAATTCGTCCATATAATAAGGCAGAAAATAGATACCCCGAATCTTCTGCATATGTATGTAGAGAGAAAACGGCTTAACCACAGAAGAGTAGATTTTCAGAGGATGGAAGCGAGCGTACAGAGAGGGAGCACTTGATGATCTGCCAGACTATGGCATACACGAAGATGCCTGGCTTTTGCGTGGACGAATCCAGTCGCGACATGTCCGTGTAAAAACATATTTTTGTTATACAGGGTGTTTGGTAGATGGGTGCAAAGCCTGAAGGGGGTGATATCTTAGGACCATTTAGAACTTATTAAGCTAAACTTGTCTTAGACGAATTCTGTTCCTTGTATTTTTTTTTGAAACTCTAAGGTTTTTAATAATAATACCCTTTTTTTTCAAATAATTGTTAATAGTGTCCAGTAAAAGCTGTTATGTTATTATTTTTTATTTATTTCTTATCTAAGTAATGTGTGATTACTCAAACAAAATAATTCCCAAGCAACTGTGTCATCAGAGAAACATTCTACGTTATATTCAAGTTTAAGAAACTTTTAAAAATCAAGAAAATGTTTTGTTTACGGCATAATAAAAAAATAAAAAAAATAGCCTCAGTTGTTCAAACCTTTTTAAAAACATGCTTGGTTATTGCCCTTTCTTTTGAGGTACTATTTACGCAGATGTCTCATCAACTCTTGGAATTAGGATGTACAAAGCAAATTGAGGTGGAATATTTAATTTTTAAACAGATTAAAATAATGCAACATTTTTGCTAATGCACTATTGTTTTTTGTTAGAACTGGTAACTGATTCATTCTTAGAATTATGGTGCACGCGCACCAATCAAATTCTGGGAACTCGCTAACAAAAGCCGCCGCGCGACGACAACAAACTTGCCCTTTTTTCGACTCTCGGGTAGCGTCTACTGAACTGCTGTTATTCAATAGAAAAATCAGCTTAGTTGCTAAGGATATAAAGTCGTTATCTATTTACACTAGTACTACCTAGTACCCGAGTAGTCGAGTGGACTCGTCACATCTTCGGACCCTCAGTTAGTCAAGTAACGACTGCCCTTGTGACTAGACGTTTTAATTGCAAATTCGTGTTTACACAATTCACCGCATGACGTTGTGCGCTCCTTCACGTGTTGATTTTGGAGGTGTTTAAGGTGTTCAGCCCTAGCTGTGAGCTCCTTCAGTGATTTTGGACTTTTATTTGTGTGATCAATCGACTATGGCTACTTTTTCGAATGAAGAATATGCGGATATCGTCTTCATGTATGGCAGAGCTGACGGTAATGGATCTTTGGCGCGACGAATGTACCAAGAGAGATATCCGAATCGCAGATTACCTAATGTCAGAGTGTTTTACAACACATTTCGTCGGCTTTCTGTAGTTGGAATCCATCGCGCGGAATCTGGATTCAACCCGGGAAGACATCACCCAAGTATCGAGGAAGACATTATTGCAGCTTTTGATGCAGATCCTACTACGAGCGTCAGAGTAGTAGCTCGAAACCTCAACATTTCGGTATGGAAGGTGTGGAATACGATGCACCGAGAAAACAAATATCCTTTCCACGGCACGGGTGTACAAGGTTTGGAAAATGAAGATCCCCCCCGAAGGATTCAGTTCTGTCGCTTTTTGTTAAATAGTGACATTGAAGATGCATGGTTTTTAAAATCCGTCTTGTGGACCGATGAGTCAAAATTTTCGAAAGAAGGAATTACCAATTTCCATAATCTTCATCGATGGACCGACAAGGAGAACAATCCACACTGGAAGAAGCAAGTGTCGTTCCAAAGGAAATTTTCAGTTAACGTGTGGGCAGGAGTAATCGGCCGAACATTGATTGGTCCCCACTTCCTGCCAGATAATTTAAATGGAGAAAATTACCTGGAATTCCTCCAAAACTATCTCCCAGAGCTTCTGGACGAGACCGAAATACCAATATTGACAATGAGAAGACCACTGATTTTTCAACAAGATGGTTGTCCAGCACACTGGACCCTAAACGTGAGAGAACATTTAAATAATTGTTTCCCAGAGAGCTGGATTGGCAGAGACGGGCCCATCCCTTGGCCACCTCGATCACCCGATTTAACTCCTGTGGATTTTTTCGTTTGGGGACGGGCCAAGGAGCTCGTCTACTCGCACGTTGAAATTTCAACTAGAGAAGAATTAATAGAAAGAATCCAAACGGCTTTTCAAGTCATGAAGCAGGAGATGAAATTAAAAATCTCAACTACAGAAGTGAGAAGACGGGCACGCGCTTGTATAAGAAACCGCGGTCAACATTTTGAACATGAACAATAAATTATTTTAACAAAAATGTTGTTTTATTGATCTGTTCGAAAATAACAATTTTCATACTCAATTTGCTTTGTACATCCTAATTCCAAGAGTCGATGAGACATCTGCGTAAATAGTACCTCAAAAGAAAGGGCAATAACCAAGCATGTTTTAAAAAAGGTTTGAACAACTGAGGCTATTTTTTTATTTTTTTTATTATGCCGTAAGCAAAACATTTGCTTGATTTTTAAAAGTTTCTTAAACTTGAATATGGCGTAGAATATTTCTCTGATGACTCAGATGCTTTGGAATTATTTTGTTTGAGTAATCACACATTACATAAATAATAAATAAATAAAAAATAATAACATAACAGCTTTTACTGGACACTATTAACAATTAAATGAAAAAAAATGGGTATTATTGTTAAAAACCTTAGAGTTTCGAAAAAAAATACAAGGAACAGACTTCGTCTAAGACAAGTTTATCTTGATAAGTTCTAAATGGTCTAAAATATCACCCCCTTCAGGCTTTGCACCCATCTACCAAACACCCTGTATATTAATCAGCAGTGTAAATAATATTGTCCAACAGTATTGCACATGTTTAACCGGGCGACGTACGATCGGCACTTGTGCACTTATAGTGTCCATCGTATGGTACTTAGGCTATGCGAGGCATACGGGATTTACTGCTCCGGCATCTTTCCTCAATGCTGTTATAGTTGATACCGATATGTAATGTTTTAAATCTACTCACTTATTGATAAAATATATGTTTTGTATTTAAAGAATGCTTGTTTTCTTACTTCTTTTAATAATAGAATCCTAAATGTGTTATATCATGTTATTCTAGCTTTATTTTACTTATATAAGTAGTTTGTAATAAATTCTTCATCATTTATAAAACACAAGCTGTTCCCCGTGGTTTCACCCCTGCTGCTCGGCTCCTTTTAGTCGTAGCGTAGCGATGATATATAGCTTATAGCCTTCCTCAATAAATGGGCTATCTAACACTGAAAGAATTTTTTAAATCGGACTAGCAGTTCCTGAGATTAAAGCTTTATAATAATAAGTATAGATAGTGAGATTACTGCTTTCCAAACGTGAATAGGGACAGGCGCCATGGTAGACGTTTTTCTGCATCAAAATGTCTATTCAATGATATATTAATGAGGACTATTGGAGCGGGTACCACGTTCCATACATTTTTGCCCATTGTCCCTTAACATTGAAATTGACATAAAATATAATTAATACAAATGAAAACGTTAACTGCTATCAAATACAATGTCAGGACTTTAATGGAATTATTATGTCAAGAATTATTATTAAATACAAGGTCAGGATTATTAATTATTATGTCAAGAATTATTATTAAATACAATGTCAGGATTATTAATTATTATGTCAAGAATTATTAAATACTGTAGGCCTACCATCAACTTTTAGTTAGCCATTCAATTCCGATGCAATCCAATTTAGGAACCTAAACTGAATCGCTAAGATTCGTACCATGAAGTGCCATAATCTAACTGGCGCGATGGCGTTTGAATCGCTTATGGAGGAATGAACGAACGAAATTTATCTGTGGTCCGCGGTGTGAGAAAGAGATGACGCTTTACAGTCGTTGCATAAGTCTGTCTCTTTTACTCGAACCATATGCGTTGCGTTTCGAAACCTAGTTAATATGATTTTAGCGGTTTTTTTGTGTAAAAATTATAACAAATACATTTCGAAATTGCGCTTTTTAGCGTTAAATTATATACCATTAAGCCCTTTTTAGTACTCATTAAATAATAGTAATTTATATATATGAAAAGTTTGCTTAGTGTTGTCGTAAAAATAAATTGATTAAGACGAGTTTAGAACGCACCTTCACTCAGTTTGATTTGACAGGAGGCGTTTGTTGTTGTTGCGATTTGTTTTGAAAGTTTAAATATCTCGAACTTTTTTGAAAGAACATTGGGTGTTATTATTAGTATTTAAAAGTGTTTTTAACGTTTTACTTTGGTAAAATAATTTGTAATACGAATAATGTCCGATTGTTCCCGTGTTATACGTCTTTTTTGTCGCCTTGTTGTGTTTATTTCATTATCATTTTCCATGAATTCAAAAACGACTAATTCGTCAGACATCTACAATAAAAATAGCTCTAGAAATCATTTTTTTACATTGACACTTATGGAACACTAAATATTCAACTGAAATACCTTGAATTAAGTACGTATATTTTCACTATTTTTTTAAAGTTATTAACAAAACGATTCACTTTACGACAAGCAAGTAGCTAGTTTTTGGATCGCTTACTTTGACAGATAAGCTATCCAATTTAGGTTGAAATGTCACCTCATGGTACGAAAAATGAACGAACAAAAACAGTTTGCGATTCAATTGCCGACTTGATTTAGCGTCAACCTAAACTGGATAGCTATAATGACGTCGTGGTATGAAATAGCAAAGCAGTTTATTTTAGGTCGTCAATTGAATCGCAATAATAGTTCATAGTAGGCCTCCTGTAGGCCTACCATCAACTTTTAGTTAGCCATTCAATTCCGATGCAATCCAATTTAGGAACCTAAACTGAATCGCTAAGATTCGTACCATGAAGTGCCATAATCTAACTGGCGTTTGAATCGCATAAGGAGGAATGAACGAACGAAATTTATCTGTGGTCCGCGGTGTGAGAAAGAGATGACGCTTTACAGTCGTTGCATAAGTCTGTCTCTTTTACTCGAACCATATGCGTTGCGTTTCGAAACCTAGTTAATATGATTTTAGCGGTTTTTTTGTGTAAAAATTATAACAAATACATTTCGAAATTGCGCTTTTTAGCGTTAAATTATATACCATTAAGCCCTTTTTAGTACTCATTAAATAATAGTAATTTATATATATGAAAAGTTTGCTTAGTGTTGTCGTAAAAATAAATTGATTAAGACGAGTTTAGAACGCACCTTCACTCAGTTTGATTTGACAGGAGGCGTTTGTTGTTGTTGCGATTTGTTTTGAAAGTTTAAATATCTCGAACTTTTTTGAAAGAACATTGGGTGTTATTATTAGTATTTAAAAGTGTTTTTAACGTTTTACTTTGGTAAAATAATTTGTAATACGAATAATGGCGTAAGTATTCTTGTGGAGTTTGTGTAGTAATTTTATATTTTCATAACCTTACAAGCTTCTTTATCTCAAACGCTTACCTAACTTAAGTACCAAAGTATTTTAAGTGCTTTTTTTACAGTGATGTATCGCGTCGAAGAGTGACTTACAGTCAACTTGAGCAGCTTTGGGAATTTTTAAACCAGAATAAAGCCATAGCTATTACAGAGGAAACTGTTTGCTGAGCTATAGAGTGAGCGCTGCTGTCTCCGATGGGTCTCTGATATTTTATGACCCTGTCGCATAGAACGACAGTGTAGTTAAAACCTAAAAAAATGATACTAATTAGTGTAACTCTAACTACTTACTTAATAATTTATGTGTTCATTTGGCCAGTAACATAAGTGTATTTTAAAAATGACTAAGATGACCCATCTTAGTCATTTTTAAAATACACTTATGTTTTTAATACTGTTAATATGGATATTAAGTGCATGTATCCAGATAACTTATTTTAATGTGCCTTAAAATGTTTTTGTTTTGTGAATAATTTGACTTCTACCTTTGTTTCTACTGATAAATCAGTTGATTTTGATGGATTTTTCAACATTGGCCTCAGCTCATCACACAGTTCTAATACCAATTGTTTAGACAACCGATATCGTTTTATAAATTCTGCATCTTCCAAATAAAAGGGGTCCGATTGTTCCCGTGTTATACGTCTTTTTTGTCGCCGTGTTGTGTTTATTTCATTATCATTTTCCATGAATTCAAAAACGACTAATTCGTCAGACATCTACAATAAAAATAGCTCTAGAAATCATTTTTTTACATTGACACTTATGGAACACTAAATATTCAACTGAAATACCTTGAATTACGTATATTTTCACAATTTTTTTAAAGTTATTAACAAAACGATTCACTTTACGCCAAGCAAGTAGCAACTTTTTTTGGATCGCTTACTTTGACAGATAAGCTATCCAATTTAGGTTGAAATGTCACCTCATGGTACGAAAAATGAACGAACAAAAACAGTTTGCGATTCAATTGCCGACTTGATTTGGCGTCAACCTAAACTGGATAGCTATAATGACGTCGTGGTATGAAATAGCAAAGCAGTTTATTTTAGGTCGTCAATTGAATCGCAATAATAGTTCATAGTAGGCCTCCTGATCCTATTTGGCGCAGCCGTGAGATGCACACACTCTTTTTTTTTCAGTTAAGTTTTTTAGTTTCTTTCAAAATTTTTATTGTTTGTTGTGTGCACTTGTGGCATTGTTCTAAATAAACATGTTTTGTTTTTCTTTAAAATAGAATAGAATAGAATAGAAATTTTATTTGCTTAAACATGTGTTTACATACAGAATTAAAATAATACATGCATGCAAGATAATACATAGTAGTGGTTCACGACATGTCTGCCATTTCTCATGGCGTGCAAATCTCTTGGGTACATATTACAATTATTATTATTAAATTAACGATTTTCAAACGATTTTTCGATTCTTTTTTTTCGATTTTTTAACGATTTTCTTTCTTAAATACTAGCTGTTGCCAGCGGCTTCACCCGCTACAACCCACGGGAATGTAAAATCGGGATAAAAACTATCCTATTTGTTAATGCAGTTTATAAACTATCTGTGTACCTAATTTCATCCAAATCCGTGCAGTAGTTTTTGCGTGAAGAAGTAACAAACATACACACTCACAAACTTTCGCCTTTATAATATTAGTGTGATGAATACGTTAACTGCTATCAAATACAATGTCAGGATTTTAATGGAATTATTATGTCAAAAATTATTAAATATAATTATAAAAAATATTAAATACATTATCAGTTGTGCAATATTATATATTAATTTATCTATAATATGTATGTATTTAGAAATATATAAGTATGTTTATCAGTTGTCTAGTACCCATAACACAAGCTCTGCTTAGCATGGGACTAGATGGCGTTGTGTGATAGTTGTGGAATATTATTATATTATATTATTATTAATATATTCTGAAAACATCGTTTTTAAAGACATTTTCGTTTGCAGGTGTGGACCCTCTCGCTGCCGGTGGTAGTAATAGTGCACGGCAACCAGGAGCCGCACGGCTGGGCCACCGTGACGTGGGACAACGCCTTCAGCCCGCCCGGCCGAGTGCCCTTCGCCGTGCCCGACAAGGTACACCTAGCGTATGCACCACTCGCGGGCGGCACACGGTCTCACCCGCCTACTTCCCGTTCCCGTGGGAATACAGGGATAAAAAGTAGCCTATGCCACCCGGGGATAGTGTAGCTTCCCAACGGTGAAAGAATTTTTCAAATCGGTCCAATAGTTTCGGAGCCTATTCGTTACAAACCAACAAACAAATCTTTCCTGTTTATAATATTAGTGTAGATTACGTCCCGGCCGCAACGGCGACGTTATCCTCTAGATAACGTGTAAATGGGGTCCATTTACACGTTATCTAGAGGTACAGAAGTTTCACTTCGAAAAAAGGGTTGCGAGACATGCGTGTGTTATTTATCAGTGTTTTTTTTTAATTTTTATTAGTATCATGTAAGCATGCCCTATTTTTTGGGTTTTAATATGTCCCTCGTTTAACCTAACACACTGTATATTTATGGTTAGTACAGGTCGCGCCACGTAAGATGAACGCTGGGGGCCAAGCTGCGCATTAGGCGATTTATTGGTCTGTTTGGTGGTGTGAGGTAGAGGGGGTGGGGGCAGACGGACCAGTAGAGTACAGAAAAAAATGTGATACATTTTTGGCGGTACGCTATTGGTCCGTCGTTCTGAAAATACTATAGCGCACAAAAGTTTTACGAAATGGTTTGTGTGTTGGTTCACAAAGACTTAAGAAAATAATAAAACTAACACAAAAAGCAAAAAATAACCATAAGATAATGTCATCTACAAATAAATCAAAAGATACTTGGAAGATCATAAATGAAAATAAATATTGCCACGAACATATAACAGAAATAAAAAATAACGGAGTTACAATAACAAACCCTAGTGACATAGCAAACGCATTTAACGATCACTTTGTGAATCAAGCAGAATTACTATCGAATGCCACAAGATCTGCGAGCTATAGAACCCCGAATACATGTTCCGAATCAATGTTCATGGCCCCGACTACACCTAATGAAATCTATCGGATAATACAGGATTTAAAAAATAAAGTCAGCGTAGGGTATGATGATATATCAACAAAAGTATTAAAATTTGTCTCTGATGTAATAAGTGGCCCAATTTGCCACATCATTAATGTTAGTATCTGCTCAGGAATTTATCCCAATAAACTAAAACCAACAATAGTTAAGCCATTATTTAAAAAACATGACAAAACTGATATTAATAATTACAGACCCATTGCCCTGATACCAGTCATATCAAAAATATTTGAGAAGGCTATTTATCGCCGTATGAATTCCTTTTTCACGAAACATAACATCTTAGTAAGTGAACAGAAGGGTTTCAGAAAAAACAAATCCATAAATATGGCCATCTATGATTTTATTAACATTATAATGACAGACATTGATGAAAGAGTTCCCGTTAGCGCTATATTTATGGACATGACGAAGGCTTTTGATCTAGTGGATCATAATATACTACTACAGAAGCTGAATGCGTATGGAATAAGAGGTAACGCACTTTCTCTTATACAGTCTTACTTAGTCAATAGAAAGCAGTGTACAGAAATTAGACGAATTTCTAAAAGAGATAAAAAGGAACTCAAATATATTTCAGGAAAACGTAAAGTCACTTTTGGCGTACCACAGGGCAGTGTATTGGGCCCGCCGTTGTTTCTAGCGTACATAAATGACCTTCCAAAACACGTCGCTTTTCCTATGGTTCTTTTTGCTGATGACAGCACGATTATTGTAAGACGTAATAAAAATAGAACTTATGAATGTGACATCAAAGACGCATTACAACAATCAATTAATTGGCTTGAACATAATAATCTAAAATTAAATTTAAATAAAACTAAAATTATGCAATTTCGACAAAGAATAACCGCTCCTGACATTAATATAACTTTTGAAGATAATAAAATTGAAGAAGTAGGACATATAAAATTTCTAGGCTTGACAATTGACTATAAACTGACTTGGAAAGACCATGCAGCAATTTTTATAACAAAATTAAGTAGGTTCGCTTTTGCTCTTTATAAACTAAGCAAAATTGTTAATCAGACAGCTGTTGTAGCTGCGTATTATGGTTACGTAGACTCCATATTACGTTACGGAGTAATTTTTTGGGCAAATTCCTGCGAAAAGCATAACATTTTTAAAGCACAGAAGAGGTGCATTAGGTCAATATGCAACCTTAAACCAACGGAAAGCTGTAAACCGCATTTTAAAACACTTAAAATATTAACATTACCTTGTCTGTACATATATGAGACCGCATTATTCGTTAAGAAAAACAGTCAACTATTTAAAAAAGTTTCAGATCAACGCTTTAGGTCTATGAGACCAGAATATCGACACGAATTATGTCTAAGAGCCTCAAAGACCGCTCTTATGCACAAAAGCTTTCTCTGCATGGCTCCGAAAATATTCAACAAAATTCCAAATTACATTAAGGATTTTAATTTGACACAATTCAAACGTAAGCTAAATAATTTTTTAATTGAAAAATGCTACTATACCATTGACGAATTCCTTCTTGACAAAATGTCATAAACTAAACTGACAATTATGTGTGTATTTATTCTTAACAATTCAAAACTTGACTATGTAATTGTAATCTGTTTTTATTTTTTTGTGTATTTAATTAATTGTAATCCTAATCTATTTTTTTTTTAATTATTGGCTGTACACCAAACATTGACTTATGACTTTAAATTTCTTATCTGTTTAATTGTATATGCCCTAATGGGTTGTTTTTTGAGAAACGTATCATTTCTGTAAGACCACACATGTATAACCAAAAAACATACAAATAAAAACTTTGACTTTTGACTTTGACTTTGTTTGACATAACAATTGAGAAAAATTATTTATGACGTAAACTGTTTTATGGAGAGAGAGGCTGTTAATCAAAACCAAAATATTTTTATTTCACATAGGCCTACATGGGCACTTATAAAACGTCGGTAAAAAGGGGCACGGTTCGGTGCATTGGTCGATTCCTAAGGAGAAGAACCGGCAAGAAACTCCAAAGGTTACTCTTTTAATCTTTTAAAATCGTTTGGGTTAACAATAAGGTATAATACACACATAAAGACCATGCAGATTAATGTCTGAGATGGTCTTTTGAAGAAAGTACCACACAGATAAGCAACAAAATGATGCGAGTCTACAGTGACACGAATTGTGTTTTTAATTGAACACATTTACAATACGACACGGTTTTTTTGACGGCACGGTTGGCGCAATGGCTCATGCATTGGACTGCTGCGCTGCGTGTCGCGGGTTCGATCCCCGCACGGAACAAATATTTGTATGGCCTACAGGTAGTTTTTTCGGGTCTCGGTATTTGTGTATGTGCGTTTAAATGTTTGTGAACACACCCACGATACAGGAGAAATTCCTAGTGTGGGGCAACGTTTCTTAAAAAAAAATACACACAAAACGTGTTTTAATTCCAATTAATGATATTTTATTTTATTTTTTTTAATGCCAACCTACCAATGCAATATAAAACCCTTAACGAAAAACTAGTTCGAAAATAAAACAATAAGCCTAGTAGTTTTGTGCGCGAGTGTACCCTTGCGCGAACACCCCCAACGCCAAACCCCGCTTTTTTTTTGGCGGGTGGCAAGTCATCAAATAACCCCTCCCGCTCTTGGGCAGAGCGAAAGGGAGTGTCAGACTTCTACTGACTAAAAACTACCCATGTTCCTTCTTAGCCCTATATGCCGCGGTAACTAGTTACCGCGGCCTCGACGGGCCTCGCTTTCCCCTCATCGTTTTCCCTTCATCGTTCATTTTATGTGGCGCCAACTACACACATCAAAAGTGTCTAGGGATCAACATATATTTTTGCAATAACTTTTCTCCTGATTGATATTAATTAAAATTTTCTTTAAGGATTCATCAAATAAAGTGTTTTCGTTTGTCACAGTAACGATAAACCAAGTCACCTTTGCATTAATAAAGAAATTTGCCATTTTCCTAATAAAGGGATTTTTGACATTTGAACCACTAACATTAAAGTTCGAAAAAAAGACTGAAATAACAGTTTTCTTTAAAATTTTATTGGGTAACTTAAACAATTAATAATCCGTGTTTCTACCGCGAACACTAACAACACAAGAACATCGGTTTGGCATACTCAAAATGAGTTCATCCAAATCACGCTGTGGAATGGCCGCCCATGTTCGTTGCAACAACAAAAAAAGGTCTTCTTGCGACTGGATACCCTCCATATTCGGCAGAGCTCTTCTCTGTAGCATATCCCATGCATGCTCAATCGGGTTCAAGTCTGGCGACTGAGCAGGCCAGGGCAGGACATTGATGTTAGCTGCGGCGAGAGTCTGTCTTACAACTCTTGCGGTGTGCGGTCGTGCATTATCATGCATTAACTGAAATAAGGGACCGATTTGCACTTGTAGAGGAACGATGACGTCTGATACAATCGTCTCAGCATAAATTTGAGCGTTGAGGTTGCCTCTGATCCAAATCAACTCAGTTCTTCCGCCGATCCAAATACCCGTCCATACCATGATGGTTCCACCACTATAAGGATGGACTTCCTGGCAGGATTTTAATCGCTGTTGGCGTCCAGGGGTTCTCCAGTGTCGTATACGTCTTGTATCCGGTCTCATACCAAAACGAGACTCATCAGAAAAGCACACGAAACGCCATTGTTCTTCTGCCCAATTTCTGTGTTCAAGAGCCCATTGATATCGAATCCTACGATTGTGCATTGCTATAGGTGGTACCCGTAGCGGTCTTCGGGAATGAAGGTTCACTTCATGCAAGCGGTTTCTGACTGTTTGGTCGCTAATTAAGTTCCCTGAAGAGTGATGAAGCCTCACGGCTAACATCATGGCGGTTATTGTTGGAGCTCTTCGAGTTAAGATTTGAATGTATCGGTCTTGTCTCCGTGTGGTGCAGCGATACCGTCCTCCATGGCGCTCAGCCACGGTACCAGTGCTTCGGTAACGTGTCCAAAGTCGACTGATAACACTCTGACTTGTATTCAGAGCTAAAGCCACAGTACGTTGCCGGGAACCAGCTTCTATCATTCCCACGGCTCTGAGCATTTCTTCCCTGCTTAAATGACGTCGCCGCTCCATAATAACGTTGGTTTTAATCAGTAGTAGGGAAACAGTAGCACTAATAATGTCTTCAATGCGTTGTATGTTTTTATAGGGAAAATATTGACAGCTGATTTTCATCTTTTACTCGAATTTGATTCACAGTTCCTGATTCAAATTATGAAATGCACCAAAAAGGATCCATATAAATTTATAAAAATATAAATTTATTACAAAGCCACATCTCAATCTCAAGAAATCCGCATAAAAATGCATGATCCCTAGACACTTTTGATGTGTGTATATGTATGTATTTAACATGTGTTGTTTCACCTTGTCCCCTCACATCCCGGATGCAGTCGTCGTTGCACGTTATCCCGGTGAGTGTCCACACTTGCCTTTAGGGCGGAAACGAAAACTATGAGAAATACACGAAAAAAAATGTTTCCAGACAATAAAATATTTGATTCTGTATAGTCCGTCAGTTAGATTATCGAAAAATATTGGATACGTGTTTTTTTGTTTTATCAAATTAATAAAAATCGTCAACGTCAGTTCGTGGTAAAAAAATGTACCACGCTGTGACGTCACACGACTTTTCGAAGCAATGTAATTTTTATTTCACGTTAGCAAAAAATGTCTGAATTTTTTGTTTACTTTATGGACAAACATCCATTCATGCATCGTCACAACCTTTCACATTTATAATATTAGTACGATAGCAGAATAGGGAGTTAACTAACATAACAAAATGTGATTTTAATTAGTCCGTCTGTTAGATTATCGAAAAATATTGGATACGTATTTTTTGTTTTATCAAATCAATAAAAATTGACGAAGATAAAACGAGTCATAGGTTTGAGTGGGGGGTTGTGACGTCACTCACAGTTAAAGTATGTCATACTAATTTCTTGGAAAATGACGTCACACGAGTTTTCAAAACACTGTATCGTCTTCATTGTTTGTTTACGTGAAAAAAGAAAAAATACGTGTCCAATATTTTTTGGAAATCTAACTGACGGACTAATAAGATTTTTTTTGTTACCTATTGTAACGAGCAGTTGCTAACTTCACACAAAAACATAGAAAAAAAACATCTATTTCTCATACTACCGGTTCCCGCTCTCGGTCTTACCATCCTCATCAGCTCAACTCCCTCCGTTGTCCGCAGGTGACCTGGGGCCAGTTAGCGGAGACCCTGCGTATCAAATTCTGTTCAGCTACCGGCGGAGATCTGTCTGAAGACAACCTGAGGTTCCTGGCTGAGAAGATCTTTAGGTAAGACCTCTTGTTTGCAGGGTAACAGCGGTGGAAGGAAGAAGGAGCTCAATGAGCAGTTAATGACACTGTACATCGTCGTATAAACGGTTACCACATATTCAGTACATAAAACCCCTCATTGACATATACATTTTCATCATCATCTGCCTAGCTTTTTCCCAACTATATTAGGGTCGGCTTCCAGTCTAACCGGATGCAGCTGAATACCAGTATTTTACATGGAGTGACTGCCTATCTGACCTCCACAACCCAGTTAGTACTAGGTAATACGATACCCTTTGGTAAGACTGGATGTCAGACTTTCAGGTCACTGACTACCTGTAACGACTGCCAAAGATCTATATATGGCAGCCGGGACCAACAGAACCAACGTGCTTTCCGAGGCACGGAGGAAACTCGGTATGTAATGGGCGGTCACCCATCCACCGATCGACCTGGGCAAGCGCAGCTTAACCTAAAGATCGACCCGAGTGGCAGTTCTTATTAAGCCACGAGCTCCTATACATATATGTATATTGACATATACATTTTATTAAATGCTTTTGTTACGAGCCGGGTATGGGCTAAATAAAACACTACCAATTAAACACACTGAATAACTTTATTACATATACACAATTGCAAAATACTACCAAACACTTTATCGTACTAGATATCTCTTCGAACCTTTCCTTGTCTCAAAATATGTTCGAGAAAATTCCCTATTATTAACTAAAAATGAATTAAGTATTCACAAAGAAAAATAACTAAAAAAAAACAACAAGAAAGAAGTTACTACGCGCGTACGGTCGAAATTGCAATGGCAATTATGCCGCCGACGCCTGCCGCGCTGACCTTGAAGTAGGTACCTACAAGAATGTACTCGACTCTTGTAGGTACTACAGTTATTAGCAAGGCTTCCTGATGATTCTAGATGACCGTCGTAACACTTTTATTTAACTTGCAATGTGTGTCTGTTATATGTAAGTTATGTACGGGCTCATTCTTTCTCCTCAATTTCGGATTGAGTTGAAGTTTTGCACGCATATGAATATCACGCGACAGCGCAATATTATGGAGCTGACCTGATGATGGAGTTGGAACTCCGTTATAAAACGACATTACCCCAACGAGTTTGAGCTCGTATGATTTGTCTTGGCGAATATTTTGTCTCTGGATAATATCCAGGGTATGATAATGGAGCAGAACGGTGGCCATAGGAACTCCGTTATAAAACGACATAACTCCATCGAGTTTGGGCTCGTATGATTCGTCTTTTGGTCGCAGTTTTGTGGAAACAGCTGTTTTTTGAAATTCCCGATGATAAAATTCTATTCGCCGGGGGAGTGAGGAGGGATTGAAATAATGCGCGGCCGCTATTTTGGAAATATAAAATGGCCTGCCAAATAATAGGGTAATTAACAAAAAAAATCTAATTAGTCTCTCAGATAGATTTACAAAAAAATATTGAACACGTATGTTTTTCTTTTTTTACGTAAACAAACAATGAAGACGATACAGTGCTTTGAAAACTCGCGTGATGTCATATTTTAAGACATTAGTATGGCATTTTTAACCAGTCAGTGACGTCACAAGCACCCACTTAAATCTTTTACGCGTTTTATCTTCGTCAGTTTTTATTGATTTGATAAAACTGAAAATACGTATCCAATATTTTTCGATAATCTAACAGACGGACTAATTAGAATCACATTTTTTTTAAGTCAGTGAACATCCCTATATATATACATTTAAAGGGTGTAAAAGTACCCTTAACGCAAACGAAGAGCACTTGTTCTCCCCACCACTGCGAACATTTTTTTGTTTTAGACCATACCTGGGAACCCCCTAGTTACAGAGATATTGAGGGTCAAAGTTCTAAATTTTTCACAGCTGTTTTGGTTAATACTGGTATTTCAGGTTATAACTTTACTTAAATTACCTTCATGACCCGTTTACTATTCAAAGCATCCATTAGCACAATGTTTTAAGAGTGCTACATTGAGTTTTACCGTAAAATGTGATTTTTGACCCCAAAAAAAAAGCAAAAATTTTTGCGTAGGGGTACTTAGTTTGATGTACAGAATGCTTGGTTGACGTATGTGTGAAGGGTTAATTTACACCCTGTATAAGCAACACAGACACAGCTGTGTGTGCTGTTGTGCTTCTTCTGTACGTTTCGATGATCTGATGACTGTCTCGTCGCTTTTTCGTGGTTAGCGAAAAAAATAAAAATAATTCTAAGGCCAAGAGACAGTCTCTAAACTCGCCACTTTCTAATATTTCATCGTGTATAGAGCGCCCCCTATCGGCTTGTGAACGTATGCTATATGTAATATGAAGTATATGTGCTGTTCCCAGGACTTGCCTACCTCTGAACACCATGGAGCTGAATGCTATGCCCGTGTCCTGGACCCAGTTCTGTAAGGATGCTCTCCCGGAGAGGAACTTTACCTTTTGGGAGTGGTTCTATATGGTGGTGAAGGTGACCAGGGATTATTTGAGGACGTTGTGGTGTGATCAGTAAGTATTTTATTTAGTTATACTGTGTACAACGCCATTAGCACACGGCGTATTTTCTACGACGCGAATACACGCGCTTTAAACGAGATTTGAACGCAACCTTGTAACCTAAGCACACGGGGCGATCGTGAAACGCGCTTCGTCGGCTCGTATACGCGCAGATACAGCGATCCCAAACCGACCCTTTGTACGCGCTTCAAACGAGTTTCAAAAACGCGTTTGTATCGTGTTTTCCGCGCGGTTGAATCTATAAAAACGCATAAAGCGGCATCTACGGCGTACTTTGGGTTAAATAGGACCCTTTTTTTTGTTTTTTGTCGGGTGGAAAATTATCGAATAACCCCTCCCGCTCTTGGGCAGAGCGAAAGGGAGTGTCAGACTTCTACTGACTAAAAACTACCCATGTTCCTTCTTAGCCCTCTATGTCGAGGCCGCGATAACTAGTGTACAACCCGCAGCCCCGACGGGAGCGGGTTAAATAGGACCCTTGCGGTCTGTTAGGACTGATTCCTATATTGTACTGATCTCATAATGAACAAATATCAAAATAACCTTTTCCCAAAATGACAGATTTTAGAATGTCGGAAACTCTTATCGTTTGACAGAAAAGGTACGTTCGTAATAATAAATCAAAAATAATGTTTAAGTAAAAACCTACTTACCCCTGTTTTTTCATGATGTTTTGCTACACCGTTTGCGTTTGAATATAAAGGGTGTAAAAGTACCCTGAACGCAAACGAAGGGCATTTGTTCTCCCCACCACTGCGATCATTTTTTGGTTCTAGACCATACCTGGGAACCCCCTAGTTACGGATATATTGGGGGTCAAAGTTCCCAAATTTTGCACACCTGTTTTTGTAAATACTAGTTTTTCAGGTTATAACTTTACTTAAATTACCTCCAGGACCCGTTTACTATTCAAAGCTTTTACCAGCACAATGTTTCAAGAGTGCAACATTGAGTTATAGCGTAAAATGTGATTTTTGACCCCAAAAAAAATAGTCGTTTCCTAGCAAAAATTTTTGCGTAGGGATACCTAATTTGATGTACAGAATGCTTGGTTGACGTTTGTGTGAAGGGTTAATTTACACCCTGTATGATAATATCATTATACAGTATGTTAACTAACAGAGGGCGTTCCCGTCAACCAAGCATTCTGTACATCAAACTAAGTACCCCTACTCAAAATTTTTTGCTGGGAAACAAAATTTTTTTTGGTGTCAAAAATCACATTTTACGGTAAAACTCAAAGTACCACTCTTAAAACATTGTGCTAGTGGATGCTTTAAATAATTAATGGGTCATGGAGGTAATTTAAGTAACGTTACAGCCTGAAAAACTAGAATTTACAAAAACAGCTGTGAAAATTTTGGAACTTTGACCCCCAATATCTCCGTAACCAAGGGGTTTTTTTTTTAGCATGTATGGATGCTATACTATTGCGGGTTAACGGGAACGCCCTCTGTTAGTTAACATACTGTATTGTGATTACAGCCTGATCATGGGCTTCATCCAAAAGAAGCAAGCGGAGGAGATGCTCTCCAAGTGTCCGGCTGGCACCTTCTTATTGCGGTTCTCCGACTCCGAGCTTGGAGGGATCACCATCGCCTGGGTTGGCGGTAAGTGGCCAGTTTTACACCAGTATTTACAAACGCTTCGATACGATTTCGATTCGGAAGTCACAAGTTTACTTTGCGCACTTTCGTAATGCCAAAGATAGATTTTTTTTATTTTAAGAAAACGTTGACCCAGACTTGGAATTTCTCCTGTATTGTGGGTACGCTCACAAACATTTAAACTCACATACACAAATACCCAGATCCGGAACAACTATCTGTAGGTCATACAAATATTTGTTCCGTGCGGGGATCGAACCCGCGACACGCAGCGCAGCAGTCCATTGCTTGAGCCACTGCGCCAACCGTGCCGTCAAGATAGTTAGACATACGACTTATCAAGTCAAAATCAAATCGAACTGTTTGTGAATAAGGGGTGATTTTAGAATAAGGTTTATGCATAACATTTTTGTCCCTTTTTTTTTTTTTTGGTGGGTGTAAAATTATCGAATAACCGTTCCCGCTCTTGGGCAGAGTGAAAGGGAATGTCAGACTTCTACTGACTAAAAACCACCCATGTTCCTTCTTCGCCCTCTATGTCGAGGCCGCAATAACCTGTGGACTACCCGCGGCCCCGACAGGAGCTTCCCCTTAAATCAATAAAATACAGTACCATCGACTCAAGAAAATAATTAAAAGTTAGGACACTACTGCTTGTCGCTTAAAAAAATTTTAAACTTCTACATTTTTTTAAGATTTAATCTGTTTAGTCTGTCAGTTAGATTATGGAATAATATTGGACACGTGTAATTTGTTTTTTTAAATTAATATAAATTTACAAAGATAAACCGCGTCAAAGATCATGAGATCACTTTCTACTAAAAATGTCATACAATATGACGTCACACGAGTTTTCAAAGCACTGTATCGTCTTCATTGTTTGTTTACGTGAAAAAAGAAAAACATACGTGTTCAATATTTTTTTGTAAATCTATCTGAGAGACTAATTAGATTTTTTTTGTTAATTACCCTATTATTTGGCAGGCCATTTTATTTTATTTCCAAAATAGCGGCCGCGCATTATTTCAATCCCTCCTCACTTCACCTTTTTAGTTAATGTGAAAAAATACAAAATATGTGTTTATTTTTTTTTGGATATATATTTATCGTTTGTAATGGCGGCACGTGGACAGAGTCGTTTTGTTAAGTGGGGATTGTCGAACGGTCACTTCGCATCGAGGCACCGACCGAGTCACTTCTCCAAAACGAAACTGTCGGTTTGTCTAGTAAAATTATTTTGACCACTTGGTATTGTTTATAAACTGCCGTACTCAGAGACATTTAATGATTACTTAAGCCGTCACTTAGTAAAGGGTTGACCGAGAAAACTGGCAAAACGTAAGTGATGTCAAATCAAATCAAATCAAAATCATTTATTTCAAGTAGGCCAATTACAGGCTCTTTTGAATAGTCGAACAAATACTAAATTTTAATAAGCTAATAAACTAAGCTACAGTCCCACTCACAAGGCATAATAACTGTCAGTGTACTGTAGTTGCCGATTCCAAAGCGTTGGTCTCATGAGAAGAATGGCAAGAAACTTCATGGACACTCTTTTAAATCATAATATTGTTACAAAACTTTGGTTACATCATTCATTTTGAGACTGGTATATTATCATGTGAGAACGATGTAGCAAGATGCAGCCAAAACGACGATTCAAAAAAAAAAAATTCAAACAAGCCGTGGCAGCTAAGAGATGACCTAAGTAATCATTAAAGCTCTCTGTGTGCGGCAATAAGTGTGTTAGTTTTAGATTATTAGTATCTGATTAAAAGTGAGGTTATATTTACAAGTTGTGTCATAATTCCACGACACCTACAAAATGAACCCTCTACCACCGAACCAAGATGGTGACGACCCTATCGCTCCGCCATCGCTGGCGTCATCATATTAATAATAATAATAATAAAGTTTATTGGCATAATAAAAGAAACAACCTCATATACAAATCCGTCGTCAACTAATTACAAATTATAACACATAATTGTGCAGTTATAAATACCTGTGTTGTGCGGTTGTTTGAGTTCGATTCACTCTGACCTCCGTACTAGTGAAAACTGTATCACGGCAGGTCAGTTTTCCTCGTTCGCAAACACACACACTTCTTTACGATTACCGATGCTTATTTTAACAAAAATTTCGAGACATTTAATCAAACTGTTAAGTAAAACAGTGACCATAATATGGCTAAGAAAACAGAATAGTGGGTATTAATAAATTATTTGATGAATCGATGACAAAAATAACGAGGGTAATTCTAAACTAATAAAAGTATATGTAAAAATTTTAGACGAAAATGTTTGGATCTAATGAGTTACAGTAATAAACTTAACGTTAAAAACAAAAATGACTAATATTACTAAAAACAATCAAAGAATAGATAAAAAGACATTGTTTAAGTGTGTGTAATGTATGTTATTGAGTGAATACGTGCGTGTGCGTGAATTGCACGTAATGAGAATGTGATGTGTATGTCTGTCTGTAAATAGTGATTTATGATATGTTTATTAAAAGTTTTTCTGTGTTATTATAGTTCATATCGATATTAGATATGATGATGAAAGACCTGCAGGTTTTCTCTTCAGTAATTCAGTATTTTTATGTTCCGCCAGAGGGTAACGAGGTGTTCAGCCTGCAGCCGTTCACGTCACGTGACCTGATGCTGCGCTCCCTAGCCGACCGCGTGCTGGACCTGACGCAGCTCCAGTTCCTCTACCCCAACATAGCCAAGGATGATGTCTTCTCCAAGTACTACACTAAACCCGGTGAGTGCTCACACTGTTAATAGACTTGACGTGATCTAATGAAGGTTATGGGGATCCCCTCGAATCGAATAGAAAGCAAACTGAATTCAAAGATTTTCGAAAATTCTCTTCTCCCACACCCGGGAATCGAACCGGCTAAAATCTGAAAAAATTATACCCTGTACTTTTATTGCATCGATCGTTAGGGTCAATTATAAGGATGAAATCTCTCTAACGAACATGATAAATTAAATGAAAGGAAAACCAGGAAATCTGAAGTTACAAATTCAATGAGTCAAGTTAAAGCTCTATATCTAACATCCATCTTTTGTAATGCAGAGTCCTTTGCGACATACTCGTAGCTGCGTGTATGAGGTAATTTAAATATGGAATGTTAGATTTTTTTTTTCAGATTTTAGCTGGTTCGATTCCCGGGTGTGGGAGAAGAGAATTTTCGAAAATCTTTGAATGCAGTTTGCTTTCTATTCAAAAATAAAGGAATGTTTCCTTTGAGTTAAATTTTCTATCTGCAGTATTAAGAGTACTTTCCCTTTTTTTTTTTTTTTTGGTGGGTGTAAAATCATCGAATAACCCCTCCCGCTCTTGGGCAGAGCGAAAGGGAGTGTCAGACTTCTACTGACTAAAAACCACCCATTTTCCTTCTTAGCCCTCTATGTCGAGGCCGCGATAACCAGAGGACTACCCGCGGCCAGAGTACTTTCCCTCCAGGTGGCATTACAAAATTCCATCCTGTAGATAAATAACTAAATGATCGCTAAAACTTCCACTTTGCTCACAGAAAACGAGATGCTAAAGAACGGCTACGTGAAGCCAGTGTTGGTGACAACACTGCCACCGTACATGTCGTCCTCGCCTGCGTACGCGCACTCGCCCGACTCGCATCGCAACACCCCTAGCGTTCAGAGCAGGTGACACATCATTTTGTTCAGTAGACTTTATAATAGGGTATATCACCAAAAAAATCTAATTAGTCCGTCAGTTAGATTATCGAAAAATATTGGATACGTGTTTTTTGTTTTATCAAATTAATAAAAAATGACGAAAGGAAAACGTTTTCAATTATAAGTGGGGACTTGTAAAGTCACCTTCTGGGTAAAAAATTACTAACCTTGTGATTGACACGACTTTTCGAAACACTGTATCGTCTTCATCTTTTGTTTATGTGAAAAAAAGAAAAAGTGTGTGTCCATTATTTTTTGGAAATCTATCTGACGGACTGTTTAGACTTTTTTGGTAAAATACCCTAATACGACGCAAGACTTTAGTAGGAGATATTACCACACTCGAGGCAAATTTTTTGGTTGTGAATAGTTTTGGTCTGTCTTACAGTCGAGTATTCAGTAAAGTTCAAGTAATTCATTATTTTATTTATTTATTTACATACAAAATACAAGAAAAAAAAAAGGGAAGCACAAAGGTACTGCTTATTTCAAAAGAAATTTCTTCCAGCAGACCTTCGAGAGGAAAATTGGATTAGACAAATAGACACAGTGTGTAGAAAAGTGTAGAATTTTTTTTAATTAAATTAAGTATTGCTTGTCGATCAAAATTATTCACCCGAAAATTTCGAGTGTGTGGATTATAATTATAGTCTAACTGCGGTACTCAGAGATATTTAATGATTAGTTAATCCTTCACTTAGTAATGATTTGACATACTTTTGGATGACTAAACAAACTGTCGAAAGCTTTACTTAGTGATGGCCTAAGTAACCATTAAAGCTCTCTGAGTGCGGCAGTATGAGTAGTTGATTTCATTAATGTTTTTATTTTGTTTGTTTCTTTCTTTTTGTTGTTTTTTTTAATTTAATTATTTTCTTCCCATAGGTACATGATTGATTTTTGAAAGTATTTTTTTTTTAATATTTTTTGGATGCTGAACTGAAGTGAAACATAAATTAGTATTATTAATAATTTTAGTTTATTCGTTTTAGTTTTTTTTTTAATAGTCACATCCCAATTTTTTTTAAATATATTTAAGTACGTATTTTTTATTATTTTTAAGTTTTTTATTACTTAAATTTAAGTTTTTACGGCAATGATTGTTTTTGTATTATACTTTCTTTAGTTAAGTTGATATTTTTGTGTAGTATAGGAAATACTTCTATGTTAAGATGCACTTATATTAACTTCTCGGGCCTGTAAGAAGCCTAGCCTTTGTTTAAAAGTTAATTAGTCATTTTCGAGACAGAGATCGAGTATGCTTAAGGGCAGGTATGAGTCCCGTTGGGGCTGCGGGTTGTTCGCAAGTGATACCGCGGCCTCGACATAAAGGGCTAAGAAGGAACATGGGTGGTTTTTAGTCAGTAGAAGTCTGACACTCCCTCTCGCTCTGCCCGAGTGCGGGAGGTGTTATTTGATAATTCCACTCCCGCCAAAAAAAATAGGGCAGGTATGAGTGGCAATGCCGAGAGGGAACACCCTATAAAGACATACACTGATCTTATTGGTGCCGTTCTTCAGAAAGGATAGGTGCGCAGTACTCGCAACCGGCGTGCGTGTATGACCAGATGTATGACTCGTTTACTTTGACTTGCGAATATCATTTACATACTCTATCTTGGTTCTATGTTCTGTGTCATACATAAAAAAGACAATTAAAAAAAATTTTATTTGGTGCTTAGAATCTAGAAAAAAGGTTAGACTTTCTACAGGGTACTCTCAACAAAGTCAATATTGCAATTTTTTGTTCAATTTTGCCCAAAAATTGTCCTTGACGCCAGCACATGAAGCTACCCGAAACTGTCAAATTCTTATTAATCTTCTTAAAAAAATAAACCTAAATCCTCCTCAAAAACCTCCCCGATAAAAATGGAAATGTATTACAGAAATTTGACAAATTGTAGTATCTTGATGTGCTGACGTTACAGGTCACGCCACGTAAGATGAACGCTGGAGTTCAAACTGCGCATTAGGCGATTTATCGGTCTATTTGGTGGTAAGAGGTAGGGCCCTAGGCGGACCAATAGCGAACCGGAAAAAATGCGATTAATATTTCCTGGTACGCTATTGGTACGCCGCGCGCCGTCGTTCTTATAATACCATCGCGCACAAAAGTTTTACGAACAATTGAGAAAAATGATTCATGACCTAAATTGTTTCATGAAGAGAGAGGTTGATAATAATATTATTGATAATTTCAGTGAGATTCTTCTCACTGTAGACTTGCAACACAATTCACGCACAATTCTTTGTGTTTTTAATTGAACACATTTACAACACACACAAAACGTGTTTTAATTCTATTTAATTATAATTTATTTAATATATTTTTCGATGTCAACTTACTATTAAGCAATATACGAAGCCGCAAACGAAAAGCTAGTTCGAGCATAAAACAATAGGCCTAGTAGTTTCGTGCGCGAGTGTACCCATGCGCGAACACAGCCCTATGATTTCCCCTAATCGTTCATTTTATGTGGCGCGAACTATACTACGATGTAATCGTTGGTACGGTCAGCAACAGAAGTAGCTTAACATTTCGGAATTTTAATTATTTGATTTACAAAACTTCAGCTATAATTTTTAATGTTTCAGAAGATTATACTTTAGAATATTTCTAAGTCTTCGAAAACTTGTTATTAAAGAATAATATTTAACAAGTTTTTATTAAGAGACTTACTTTGGAACCTTGAGTAGTGTTGATCTACTTCTAATGCTGACTGACCGTAAATGTTGTATGGGCTTTTTATTACACTTTAGTTGCAATAATAAGTGAGAGGGAAAAATATGCAAGAAAATGTTGATATTGCTGCCCTAGTTTAATAGAAAGATATCTTTTTAATAATAATAATATTTTATTGACAAGTTATTACTCACAAACATCAGTGTAGCCCTGGCTCTTGTACTAGGAGTTCCTGTATCACAAGAGCCAGAATCTTGTCTGAAGTTTGTTTTGAGTTGGGTCTAAAAGTTCAGGAATGGCCGCGAAACGGAAGACATTGCGCTGGAAGGCCTCCCACTAGGTGGACCGATGACCTGCAGGGCTATTGCGTATCTTTTAAATGACAGTAGCTATCATATTGTCCATGGATTACCTGTCAAATTGGTTATGGTTTAGTACAAAATGGAACCATTTGACATTATTTGATGTACACTATATGATAGCCACTGTCATTTAAAAGATACCCAATAGCCCTGCTGCACGGCTATTGCGTATCTTTTTAAATGTCATAGTGTCCATCGATTAACTGTCAAATTGGTTATGGTTTCGTACAAAATGGAACCATTTGACATTATTTGATGTACACTATATGATAGCCACTGTCATTTAAAAGATACGCAATAGCCCTGCTGCAGGACTATTGGGTATCTTTTTAAATGTCATAGTGTCCATCGATTAACTGTCAAATTGGTTATGGTTTCGTACAAAATTGAACCATTTGACAGTTCATTGATGGACACTATGATAGCCAGTGACTCTTAAAAACAATACGCAATAACTCTGCTGGTAATGGTTTTTTTTTCTTCTTTTGGACAAGTCCGCCACACTATTCCCAAACCACTGTAACTCCTGTGCATCCGAATCAACAGTGGTGACCACAAGAAAAGCGCCGAGACAATGAAGCTCGACAAAGTCCCATAGATACGATTTAACCGTCTTGGATCCCGCAACGAAATTAATCATAAAAGAATAGCGGAGGAGTAGGAAAAACATAATTTCCACTTCCGGCCATATTAGCCGGAGACAGAACAGAACAGGGCCAATAGGCACACACGGACACGTATACAACTGGGATAAGCCCAGTTGCTTACGGCCGGCTGGTTGCCAGTTGTTTGTTGTGGGGATCCGTTAGATGCGAGACGCACGGGACCGGTCAATGTCGCGACACTTAGAGGAGGCCTATGTCCAGCAGTGGTCTACTAGACCGGTCAAATTAGACTAGAAAAGACGGGTAAGGGGGCGTGATGTTAATGACAGTATGTCTTACTATTGAGCTACGGCAGCGATATGTGCTTGTTACTGTAATTTCAACCTTAAGCCGTTAAGCTATAACACGTTTTCTTCTTTTTAGCTGCGGCACAACGATTCTTCAACTGTAAACGGATTATTATTCGACTGTCTTTAAATACCATGACTCGACATTTTTCATTCTTAAGTTAAGGTGAAAAATCGAAAAAAAAAAATTTAAAAAAATATATTTTGGATCACAATTTTGATCAAAAGTGATTTGTTTAATATTCAGTTGTGTTTTTGCATATATTTTATAGAACTCGATATTTTTTATAGAACAGCAGGGCTATTGCGTATCTCTTTAAATGTCAGTGGCTATCATAGTGTCCATCGATTAACGGTCAAATTGGTTATGGTTTAATACAAAATGGAACCATTTGACAGTTAATTGATGGGCACTATGATAGCCGCTGACATTTAAAAGATACGCAATAGCCCTGCAGCTGAATACATCATTTTTAACTTAAATAACAGTTGCTAAGAGCATTTACAAGCACTAATATTATGTATACAGACAGCAAAATTTAAACTCGATTTTCTCGTAAAACAACAGTTTCTACTTTAACATAAGACCGATTTGTGATGGTACTCGTAACATCACACATTATGTTCTTGGGGAACCTTAGATTGACCAAGATTGTGATCCAAAATAAATAATATCTCAGTTACTCTTGGTACGCAAGTTAAAACCATAGTACATGGTTATCGCATCTGTTCCACCGCAGAGAAGAGCTGTTACCCTGTGCCATCCCACAGCTGGGCAAAAGCCTCCCCACATAACTTCCAGGTCTTTTGAATCAGGCAAAAATAGAAGAAGCAAATAAATAAGATATTTATTCGCTTATTCAAAGAAGCTAATAAGCGAGTAAATATTGCTCTCACCTTATGACGCAATTTCGATGCTGCGTTCTAGTGAGCAAGTTAACTTGCCTACTCTCTACAGCTAGTGCGGTGCACGGTGGGATAGTTAAAATCGTTTGTTCTAGTAATGTTAGCAAGTGTACCAAGAGTGCTAGAGAAAAGTGCAAATTGGCACAAATTACCAGTATTATAAATTCGTCATAGTTTCTAATGTATTGGCATTTATTTTTAATAAGCCTTAGTGTTTCGTCTATAACAGTATTCTTTTTAACCGACTTAACAAGGAGGTACGTTAATTGATAAGTTTGTCTGGCGAAAATTATGTAGAAAAATTTATTTATCAAATAAGGTTTTTCCAAATCGAAGCTTATCATGTTTTTATTTAGAAAAATATATTTATTGTATTGGAAAATAATAGTGTGATTTAAAATAATTGGATGAGTTACAAAATTAAAAGTATTATGCTTTGGATTATAATATTGCCAAATTATTTTAGTAATTAAGATACTATATAGATGCTTATTCCTTTAATCCGGATACTTACGGCCACATTCAGAGTATTCATTTAAGGGGGAATCGCCAGGGTATCTCGCGTATTTTTTTGTAATTTGCTGGTCACTTTCGAGCTGTAGGTTAAACAAAATATGATTAGCAGCTCTAAAACGTATGTAGTTAAACAATTATAAGGATTAAAATAAGCAATACAACCCTATAAGTTTATTAAATTACTATTTCATGAATCCGTCATTCAATGGGATAAAATGAACTAACCGCCGCACTCATAAGCGTTTAATGATTACTTAAGCTATCACTTAGTAAAGACTTGACATACAAAACCTTTACTAAGTCACGGTGTGTTAGACGGCTATTTTAATTTAACTCGGTAAAGCCGTATTTGTCTCAGCCGCGACACACTTTCACATTTTCATCAAAATACACCCTGACCAGAATTTTACAAAAAAAAAATATAATAAAAGAATGTTACCCTGGCGCTTTCACCCATTTCTACCCGACTGCGGCGAATCCCAAAAGGAGGGTTATGTGTTTGGCGTGTATGTATGTATGTCCTTTTCTTTGTTCCCTCATAACTCCTAAACGGATGAAGGGATTTGAATAAAATATAGTCGTTAGATTCGTCTTCATGACGCGAGTGCCACTGGCTACATTAAAATAAAAAAATAAAACAAAGAAATTGCGGAAAAAAAAATCCATCACCATCGAGTAGGGTATCAAAATGAAGGGTTTTAAAAGGAGATTACAAAAATATATGACACTTATATGTTTAAAAGAAATTCAAAGTCTCCAAACCTATAAACAAACACAAAAGTTAAATCATCTGCGAAGAATTTTACGCAACCAACGAAAGAACAAACACAAAATAACTAAAGAGTTGGAAATAATAAAAGTAGTTAAAAAACTAAAAAACCCGACTGAAAAAACTGAAAAGCAAAAATCAACCACATTTTAAATTAAACAAAACTTGGAAACAGGCGGGGTTCATTTGAATACTAAATTATGAAATGAAAATAGAATGGACCCCACCTGCTTCCAAGTTTTGTTGAATTTAAAATGTGCTTGTTTTTTGCTTTTCAGTTTTTTCAGTCGTGTTTTTTAACTACTTTTTTTTTGTTAGATTTGACAATTCGCAATTTAGCCAGTTTTCAAAAAAAAAAATACAACAAGTTCTGAGTGCAGAATAAAACATTTTAAATTGATGTTCGGTATTCTTAATAAAAATAACATATCACATGTTTTCGACCAAATTAAAAAGGATTAAGACTCAGGGTTTAAAAACGAATTTACAAACAAAAAATCATCTTTACACCCGCGATTTTTGTGAAAAAAGGAACTGTGTTATATAATATAAATATACCTATCTGTTATAAATTTCTATCAAAAAATATTTTTTTCTTTTTCAATATATAAAAATATTGGACGTTAACTTTTATCGTTAAATATTCACGTTTGTCCCATTTATATTTGATTAATTCTAAGTAATATTACTATTAAAAAAATATCGAATTGGTTATTATCGCGTTATATTTGAAAACTATTTAATTATATTAAATTTTGTCCCGTGGAGTGCAATTTAAAATTGTCTGTAAAATACTTTACAACAAGAAAAAAATGTTTTGGGTACTCACATTTCCAAGAATTCAGTACATCTGTACTAATATTTTAAAGAAGTAAAGTTTGTATCTTCGAAACTACTGCTACTCCTAATGTAACAAACCTATAACATAAATTAGTAAAATTATGGCACGAACGCTTACAAAATTTTGATCGAAAACTCCAAACTTGAATACAATCATGTGTACTGAATCTTTGGTAAATGCTTGTGCCTCGATATCTTTTCCGCCGTGTTTCTAAATATAAAAAAAAACTAAACTTATAAAAAAAATTAGCAAACACATTTTTTTTTTAAATAATGTGGATAGCAGTCTCGGAAAAATACATCACTCCTAAAAATATATATTAAAACTAAAATTTTACTTCGTCTAAAAATAATTATTAAATTTATTAAAAAAAAAAACTTCAGTGTCAATGTTATACCGTCCTTCTCTATGTATTCTTTCCAAAATTCCGTTACTATATTTAAAATTTATTCTGAAAAGCGACTGATGTTAAAAGTAAAAAACTTTCCTATAAAAACTATTTCTCTTCTATTTTTGATCTTGATGATTAATCGACATTTTCTATTTTGACCAAAATTGATTTTTACCACAGATAGAAAATCGTCGATCTGTCATAGACGTTGATTTTTTTTATATGTTTTAATAAATTTATAAAAAAATCTTCTGAACTAACATAGGGTCCATTAAAATGCATTTTTAATTTTCCTCTTTTAATTAAATAAATATTTTTGTTAAGGTTTAGCGAAATATTGTTATAATCAAGTTTTTTTTTGAGAGAAGTGGTAAACTTATATTGTTATTTGTTATATTTTTACCACATCTGTCAAAATAAATAAGTTAATTCTAAGTCTCGATAATTTAACTTAATCATTCTTATTTTGATTGATTCAAAATACTGCTCATGATACAGTAGAAAAAGAAAAAAAATGTTTGTGATTATTTTATTAGTATTTTTTCTTTGTATAAATTCGGTGCTAATTTTCTTAAATTAAATACTTTATTTTATTCGTATTTTAAGTAAGTACATTTTTTAAAACATGACATGTTATTTAAGTTTTAATATAAGTCGAGGCACCGGTTTTCGAAAATCGAACCCTGTAGTATTTTTTTCTTCATCTAAGAACAGCTTGAATAATATTAGTCTTAGAATATACGGTCTATATGTCAGCATTGAGTAACCATAAGAACGCACAAGTTTCTTTACAAACGGAAACCACGTAATAATGAAAGCTTAATTATCTTTTCTGCTATTATTAATAAGAAAACCGCATTAAGCACACATAATTGTGAGCTTAATGCAGTTTCCTGAACTTTTACTAAAAAAAAATACAAAAGTGGCGCGCTTTTTAAACTGACGGCTGTCATTTAAACTTCAAGCAACCAAATAAACGAATAGGCTAGTTATATTGAATGTTGTATTTATAAGTATTAAATCGGTCAATTATTGATTAAAAAAAAACGAAAATTTTCGCTAACATGCCGAAGGAATTTTGATCTAGTGTTCTTTTTTTAAAAACTGTTGACCAAAATTTCAAAAAAAGTATTGTTTCGTTTTCTTTAGTCGGAAAGTCCTTCGGGTATTCACGTTAGTTGGTTTATTTTCTGATCGGTTGTTTAAATTAAAATAGTTAATAAAATTAACGAATTTATGTGAAATTTATCTTAAATGGATGTGACTATTATCTCTAGTTAGGTGTAATTTGATAGATAAAAAAAAAACAATTCAAAATATGTCGGCTCCACACATGGTTTCATTATAAAAAAAAACTATCGCTCAAGTCATTTCTAAATATATACTTTCGGCTTTCTAACATTTTCGTACTAATTATCTAAACTTCATTTTTATTAAATTAAGTAACACGCTTGCTATGTCAGATTTCTTTCATATTGACAGCTCAACAAAAAACATGCATTTATTTGGCCTTGGCTTAAACTTTATTTTACAGTCGTTCTTCTTTGTTTAGTTAATTATAAAAGAATGCTTTCTATTTGTGTGGGGCTAGGCATTCCAGCTTTGGTAAATCAAAACTTGAAACGAAAAATGAAAAAAAAAAGTTTTACACACTAAAATAGCTTTTGTATTAGGTGACAATATCACCAACTTTTTGTCAAGGAGGTGATTCACTCATCACCTTGTTACAAAAAATAAACTCATACTCCGTCTTTTGCGAAAATGAATCAGTATTTTTTTTAGAATGAAATGAAAAAATATTTAAAAAAATAGTTTTGATGTATCAAAGTAGTTTTTAAGTCGACATGACAGTGTTACGACTTTGGTCGCATTTATGTTTTGAATTAATGTATTTGTAACAATATTATATGTGCGAAAAATAATAAGAGATTTTTATTTATTTTATTAAGAAAAAATGCCGAAAGTTAAGGTTAGAAAAAAGTAGTTTATTTATTTTTTAAGATACAAATTAATTAAAAAAACTTATTTAGCGACATTTTTTCTTAATAGCAAACCCATCGCGAAAATGCAACACAGACGGTCGTTTTTTTTTGTTTTGATAATTTACTTTTTTTATGATAATAAAAAACATTTTATTTTGCCGTACCATAGACTACAACTGCGTCTATTTTGTCTGTGCTGCCTTTTTGGCGACGGTTGTAGGTTTCTTTTTTTAACGACCGTCTTCCTTTGAATAACGTGTTGCATTTTCTCTTTCTTTCCCGATTTTCCTGATTGGTGGACGCTGTACAACAAACAAACACATACCTGAAAAAAATACACACATTTCCACACAAATTAAAACAAATAAACACCTTGTTGCCACAAATCACCGTTGAAAAATAATCACCGCTTTACAATCACCGGCGGACAAACACCACAGCTACTTCAGCGCGGCTACGCCTGCACAAACCGACAGTTTCATGGACAGTGAACTGTTTGAGCAGATCCGGGCCTTTGAGCCGGAAAGCATGGACGAATTTGACATCTATAGCAACATGAGCATGAAATAAAGGTGAGTTTTGCGCTCATCACCTCTTGACGCTGTCCTAAAATCCTACCTTGTATATAAGAAGCGGTGGGAAGATTAGAAAAAACTAAATGTAACATTTCAATGGACTAGTTGTGAAGACCATCAAACTCAATATCTAACTGTTTGGGACCAACATCAAAATCTTAATAAAATAAACATAAATATTTATATTAATTACCAGTGCTTGTCATGTTAGTCTAGTGCTCGGAAGCGCGACTGTTGAGCATTTAGTCCTGAGTTCGATTCTCGGGCCGGGCAAAGTGTTATTGAGTTTTTCTTTCAGGATTTTTTTAGAAGCTGTCATGGGGAATGGATTTGTGGCCGCTCGAGGCTCGCCCTATTACATAAATCTTAAATACATAACTGGAAAAACAAAAAATGGGTGTACTATTAAGTAGGTACCAGTGGCGTAGCCTGCCTAGACGGAAAAAAATGTTTGCACTAAATTAAAAGAAATAATATTCATTCATCATAATTATTCTAAACTTTTTCCAAAATGTTACAAACAATTCGCATTAAATATAACTCTCCTAGGCTTTTATTCGTCAAACTGGTGTATTAAATCATTTATAGCTGATGCTAACTTTAGAACGCACGCGTTATGAGGGAAAAAAATAAATAACTTTTTTTGTCTTTTGTCATTTCTGAACTAAAGGAAAAATTGGGAAGTTTTTATTAATTTTTGCTTAGGCACGTCGGGGGCCCCCGTGAGGCTGGGGCCCCGTATAGTTGATACATATACGGCGGTAGCTACGCCCCTGGTAGGTTACAGTCACCTACAAAAATGCATGGACAAAAAAGAAATATATATAAACGTTCACAGAAAAAAAACACTAAACTATAACCATGCAATTTTGCAGGTGACCACCGCAACCTTAGTCTTCGGGGATTTCAGGTGTGATGTTATGAAATTACTCTGGCAAATATATTTGATTATTTTTATTTCTTCTTTACAGATGACGAAATTTAAAAACAAAACAAAAACGAAAATTTTACCTTTTTTTTAGTTTATAAGAATAGCTATAGACGAGTCAATTTTTAAATAGAATTTTTTGATTGGTACTCCTTACGATTTCAGTTCAATTATGTGCCATAGGATATAAACATGTTATGGGTTAATTATTATCAATATTATATTAAATAAGTTATACGACACTAGTTTTAATAAGTTGGTGAATTTTCACAGACAATAATGTTCAAAGAATACATTTCAATTAGACAATTACAGGCTATTTAGAATATCAATCAAATAAATAGTCGAAGCTATAGTTCCAGTCACAATGCATAATAACTTGTGAAAGTACTGCAGTCCAGTCAAAATATATAGGTATTTGCAATAACAATAAATTTGCATGGAACTGAAAAGGAGTGTCTTGTGTTAGGTCAAAGTCCCTACCGATTAGTAATGTCAAACTTTTTACTGCATACGGAATTCTGTATGCACAAAAAAAAGTTATTCAAGGTCAAAATTATCAGTGTAAACGCATTTTATCCAGTAACAGTGAATATGTACAAAAATGTCTCACACTTGTTTCTTACGAGTCACTATTTCCAAGATATCACTTTGATATATCTAACGAAACTTTTGGGGAAGTCATTTAGATTCAAAATGAAATTCGTAAAACGGTCACAGACGCAGTTACTTTTATGAATTGTCAGTGTATTTTACGAATTTAAACGAAATTAAGATTACTATCCTATTATGAATCTACTAAAGTGGCCATTTTAGACCCCCAGAAACTGACTCATTTATTCAATATGTTGCCGAATTATAAGAATCATGATGCCTGGTGTCTAGAAAGTTTCACCAACTTGTTAAAACTATTGTTGTGTATATTTGAGTAGATCGTACCTTTTTTATAAAAAATACATTATAGAAACTTTTAAAATGCAACATTTTAAATAAATACCAATAGCTCTTAATTTTTATTTTTTTAGTGTTGTTTTCTTTTATTGAAACATTATGTTTAATTAAAATAGATTTTGTTTTATTATAATCCATGTCTTCGATTTTTTTATTATTTTATAGAAAAAAAAAACTATTTTAACAATGGGAAGCAATTGGCGTTAGCATAGGTAGTTCCAAGCACCCTAATTGGTTGAAAAAATAACGCCATTTATTTTCTAAATCGCTTGTCCTGATTGGTCAGATTGAGACCTAGCTATGGTGGCGCCATCTGTAACGAGATTTAACCTTTCCCATTGAAATATAATGATTTTAATGCATTTTTAAATTCTGTTAGGATCATTATTTTGATTTTGTGTGATTTTTAGTTGGAGATGCATCCATACTTAATTTACTTTTTGTGGAGCAGTGTTTTAGTTTTTGTTCTGATAGCTTACTAGAAGTTACTGAACTAAATTGGGATTGGCTTCGGTCTAACTGGATGCAGCTGAATACCAGTATTTTACAGCTCGACTGCCTATCTGACCTCCACGACCCAATTGGGTATTTTACCAAAAATATCGAATTAGTCCGTCAGATAGATTTCCAAAAAATATTGGACACGTATTTTTTCTTTTTTCACGTAAACACAAGATGAAGACGATACAATGCTTCGAAAAGTCGTGTCAAGTCGTGTGACGTCATAAGGTTAGTAGTTTTTTACCCACAAAGTGACGTCAAAAGCCCGCACTTTGACACGTTTTATTTTCGTCAATTTTTATTAATTTAATATAACAAAAAACACGTATCCAATATTTTTCGATAATGTAACAGACTAATTATATTTTTTTGGTAAAATACCCTATTACCCCCAAGAAAAGACTAGTTGTCAGACTTTCGGGTCACTGACAAAGATGTACTAATGACAGCCGGCATTAACCACTTTACGGGCATAAGAAGGAACACGTATGGGCTTTAGTCAGTAAGAGTCTGACACTCTTCTACTCCGCCCAGAGCGGGAGGAATCTTGTTTGATGATTTAAAAAATTGAAAAGTCAGTGTGGATGCATCTTTATGGTTCAGTCAACCGATACGGACTAGGCTACCGGACTTTATACGGAATGCAGTAAGTTATCTAAAAACAAATAATTTAAATATTTATGAGCTATAGACGAGCCAAGACGGAGACAATCGAAATCTAACACCACTGACGCTAATAACACTGATTAGTTCTAACACTACTTAAGTCATAAATAACTAAGTTTGCAGGAGAGTGAAAAATCTGAGTTAATACTAATGGTGCTATACAGTGTGTTAGGTTAAACGAGAGACATATTGAAGGAGGTAGTACTTTTTTACTCACAAAGTGACGTCAAAAGTCCCTACTCATGATCTTTGACACGTTTTACTTTCGTCTATTCTTATTAATTTGATGAAACAAAAAACACGCTTAGTAAGTTTACAGGAGAGTGAAAAATCTGAGTTAATACTGATGGTGCTATACAGTGTGTTATACGAGGGACATATTGAATGAGAATATTCAGTATTCGATTATCGCCCCAAATAATGTAAAAAAGTATAACCTTAATTTGTGACGTAAAAGTGCCATGACCCACGCACGCACGCTTTTCAGAACTCACTTTATTACACGTTTCTTTTTCGCCCAATGGCGAACGCCAGTTTTGAAATATGAAGGGCAAAATGGATTATATCTAAAAGTCGCGCACATTTTCTGCGATAAGTTTGGCGAGGGTTGCGAGACTTTTCCGAAAGTTTTGGTATGGTTTTGTCTGTTATCTATCAGTGGTTTTTTTTTGTTGTTGATATTTTTATTAGTATCATATAAGTATGCCCTATTGCGGGTGTCAATATGTCCCTATTTTAAACTAACATACTGTATGTAATAACTGCGAAAGGTACACTTGTTACTTTTCGGTTTACACAATAGGCATGTTTACTGACTACAAAAATGTGATTCTAATTAGTCCGTCTGTTAGATTATCGAAAAATATTGGATACGTATTTTTTGTCTTAACAGATCAATAAAAATTGACGAAGACAACGCGTCAAAGATTTGAGTGGGGGTTGGTGACGTCACTGACCGGTAAAAATGCCACACTATTGTCTTTAGAATATGACGTCACACGAGTTTTCAAAGCACTGTTTCGTCTTCATTGTTTGTTTAAGTGTAAAAAGAAAAAATACGTGTCCAATATTTTTTGGAAACCTATCTGACGGATTAATTCGATTTTTTTTCGGTTTTTACACAATAGTTAAATGTTTACTGACTACAAAAAATGTGATTCTAATAAGTCCGTCTGTTAGATTATCGAAAAATATTGGATAAGTATTTTTTGTTTTATCAAATCAATAAAAATTGACGAAGACAACGCGTCAAAGATTTGAGTGGGGGTTTGTGACGTCACTGACCGGTAAAAATGCCCTACTAATGTCTTTATAATATGACGTCACACGAGTTTCCAAAGCACTGTATCGTCTTCATAGTTTGTTTAAGTGAAAAAAGAAAAAATACGTGTCCAATATTTTTTGGAAATCTATCTGACGGACTAATTCGATTTTTTTTTGTTATTTATATATTATTATTAAGTAAAGGCAGCAATAGGGGAGCCTAATTGTTGTTGGTGACCGGTATGTAACTCTTTTAAATATTTGATTGTCAAACGGTGTCCGGAGTCCTGTCCATATCGATTTGTCGGCAACTTCACACGTAGATAATGTTTATTTTATACTAGTTAATTTTTTATTAATGTAAGCCTAAAATGCAATTTAAATGTTAAATATTTGCTTTTTTAAAGCTAACAAATGTGTCATGAAAACACAGTGCCATTTACACGGTTGCAATAAAAGGTGCGTTTAAATTATCTAGCAAAACTTTTCAAACTAGGACCCTCTGAAGTTCGAAAAAACTATTTTTGTTCTTTGTATTTTTGAACATCTATAGCTATGTATAGCGACGACTCGGAGGCGGGTTGTCGGCACACTAACGAATATTTGCTCGACTCACATGGTGGGTGCTTGGCACCGAAAGTGCTAGCCTTTTTCCAACTTTGTTCGGGTCGGCTTCCAGTGTAACCAGATGCAGCTGAATACGAGTATTTTACATGTACCGACTGCCTATTTGAACTCCACAACACAGTTACTACTGGGAATACGATACCCCTTGGAAAGATTAGTTGTCATACTTTCGGGTCACTGACTGGTATGTTAAAAGAAGTCGGTTAAAAAATAAAGATTCCTTTTGTGAACTTTTGCCTAAACAATTTAAAATGATCTTTATACGAATGTGTAGTAAAATGTATATTTACAATAGTTTTCTATTGCATATTATATCACAAAAATTATAAAGAACGTCTGTTGTGTCCAATTTTGATAACGTAATTATCATCAACGGAGTAATCACAGCTTAAAATTAACTTGATAGCAATAATTACACTGTTTTGCACTACCGTCATTGTAATATATAAATATGAACATATTTTTAAAATGATAAATGTATAATCTTATAATTTATCGCTCCGATGATATTTGCTATGTTCTATTTCTCATATTAAGCGTAAAAATAATATTGCGTTTAACCTTATGAACGCCGCAGCGTTAACGCATCGTCGCCCCTTCCACACCAAGTCACAAATTCAGCAATTCACACAAACCTACAAAAAAGCGAGATTTGAAGATCATAACGATAACCACTGAATAATTGATTTTTGTCCCATCTTTTTAAAATAAAAATAAAATATCACTCTAAGCATTTAATATTTATTGAGTATACTAAATATTTACAACAAAATAAAAGAGATCTAATTTGGGTAAAATAAACAACCTTCTCCATTCTATAAAATCCACGAAACGTCAAATTTTATAATTAACTAGCTTCTGCCCGCGACTTCGTCCGCGGAAAATTTCTTGTTTTAACATTAAATAATATCCTTCCTACGACACTTGGCAATACTATAGCTTCGCATTTGTGAAATAAATTTTGGAATCGGATCAGTAGGTAATTCCAAAGATTATCGAAGTGATCTTGTCTGCTCAAAGTTAGTCCCATAGTCGTCTTTTTAGTTTTTTACATTTACAACTGAACGAAACAATTGAAAACAACTTAAACAACCAACCGACATCGAACAACCAAACAATCTCAACGAAACAACCGAAAACAACAAACAACTGACAACCAACAATATTAACAATTTATATCACGGATATCACCCAACTATCGTCAATATTGAAAAAATAAATTGAGAGGGTCATCAATCCACGGAAAATCTTAACACCGTGATTCAAAAAAGTGACGTAATTGCACAACGCCATCTATGGGTAAAACAATAAAACGTTCGCACAAAGCATGTAAAGCAGTATGAAAGAAAGATGTGCGTTTTAGTAATTTTATATTATCTCGGAAACTATATGACGAATTGGCATACTGTAAAGGGCAAATCTTATCTCCATGATGTTCGTGTGATCATAAAATAACTTATTTTGATAAGGATTAATGTTTTGTTGTTGAAATAATCATCCAAACGTGAGTATGTCGAAAAAATACTTTTTTAAAGCAATAAAAGATGTATAAAAGATAAAATATAAAAGATAGAAATATGGTGTCGCGGACTTTTTTGTAGAATTATCTAAGACGGACCAGACTGCTATACATTGTTATCAATTATAAACAACCGTTTAGGCAGCGCATGCAAAAAAGTCTGTTTAAAGAGGTATTTCTTTCCGACTTGTTAGACAAAACTTGTGATAGCTCGGCTAATATGCATGATATAAATATAATTTATAGCCTATAGCACTCAGGAATAATGTAGCTTTCTACCAGTGAAAAAATTTTTAGAATTGGATCATTAGTTCCGGAGATTACCCCCTACATACAAACTTACAAACTTACATACAAATTTTACCTCTTTATAATATTAGTATAGATTGGTGTTTTATCGGATCTTAAAATCAACCTTTTTTTATTCAACTAACTACTCTAAACACCTATCAATAAAGGCCTTCATTCTAAATTTATATTTTTTATAATTTTACTGAAGTTGTGTCTTGTTTATTGATTAACGGAGACAACTACCCTAATATCGGAGCGATAATAAAACGTATCGGGGTGATTACGATAATTATCGCTATTGTCGGCCCTTTTAGTGTCAGTTTTAGTGTAAAAATCGTCCTTGCGTCTTTATTTTGTCGTTTATTATTGTTTGAATGTTGTCTATTGTGATATGTGAGGCCTTACCGTTCAAAATTTTAGATTAAATGGATGTTATGGCATGTTGTGGCAGTGGTGGCCCAGTGGTTGCGGCCCCGATTTACTTACAAGCAGTAAAACTTGTGTTTGAACCCATGCAGGCGCATTAGTTTGTGTAATTTATTTAATTACTACTGCTCTCAAAAACGGTGAAGGAAAACATTGTGAAGAAACCGGCATGTGCTAGAACAAAAAATTCAAAGACATGTGACATCTACCCAACCGCACTGGGCCCGCGTGGTGGATTATGCCGCGTGAGCAAAAGACTAGCTACGAATAACAACGACCCGGAGGTGGGTTGTCGGCATACAAACGAATTTTTGTTCGACCCATATGCTGGGTGCTTACGCTACACTTCGTGGACAGTAGGCCTTACTATGTAATTCAGTTTAAAAATATATATATATGTACCCATTTATTACGAACGTTGTGCTATATTAGAGTTACTAAAATAATTAATTTGAATGTTTACTGTGTTCTATGTAAAGCCAAGTTTCAGCGGTTATTAATTATTTAGCTTAAACAAATTTTGACAAAATCTCGATTATTTGACACGAGTTCTTAAATCTAGATTAAATATTGTAATTCTGAACGATTCAGTAAAAGTCACAGATGTAGATATACCTAGAAAATGCAAGTTCATCTGCTTTGCGTGCCCGGCTTAAGTATTTTGGACTTAACGAGGTTACTGTCGCAGCAAGCTAATTTGTTTAAAACAACAACATTACAATAAAATTTAATTCTAAAAATTTAAAGAACAAAAACTTTAGCTTGTTAAATAACATAATGACGTCGTAGTCAAAATATGGCACGCCTGGTTCTTATACGGTTTGTGACACTTGTGATATCTAGGTATAATCTATATTTAAGAGCTAGGCAAATGACTAGAGCTTCGTTTTAAAATACGAGTCTATTGTAGCAGATTTATATTTCTTATAAAAAATAACCCCATAATTTGAAATTGACGTAGAAATACTTGGCCTAAAAATAACATAACATAACGCCTGTAATCTCCTAAGGGTTAGGCAGACGTGTACTTAATAGAACACTTTAATTAGTTATGTTATGTTTCGGCCTAAATATATAAACCTCGACTTGGCTTAGTTTAAGCATTTGATTGTAGCTATAGGTACTTTTATTGATGTGTACCTACTTTGGTGCTTAATAAAATGTATGTATGTAATACTATTATATAATTCTCCCTTATTCAGAAATTGGTCATACATATTGGAAGTTTTTAACACTTGTAGTGTCAAGCTCAAAGTAAAGTTATTTATCGCTACGTATAACAACGACTCGGAGGCGGGTTGGGGGTGTGCAAACGAATTTTTGTTTGACTCATATGCTGAGTTCTTGGCACAGAAAGTGTTAAGTACTCTCACCACAGAAATAGATACATTTAGCTAGATAACGCAAGAGCACCTACTTGGCGTGGCCAATCAAAGACATGTGACATCCAACCCGCACTGGGCCCGCATGGTAGGTTATAGCCCATCCCTTTCCTAGAGAGGAGGCCTGAGTCCCTGCAGTGGGAACATTATAGGCTGATGATGATGATGAACTTTTTAAATAGTAACGTGTTTGTATAGTAGGTAGGCTAGGTACATCTATGGTGCTTGTATGAATGTCAGGTTCATGAATAAGGGATGTAGTTTATAGTCGCCTTTCTGTTCAAATCGTCTTAGTACTTTCGAGTGTTATAATTATCTTTACACTTTTGCTGCTAAGTTCAAATTGTCCATTTTATTTGTATACCCCAACATTTGAGCACTAAAGCTACGTAAAGCGACGACTCGGAGGCGGGCACACATATGAAATATTGTTGGACTCATATGCTGAGTGCTTGGCCCAAAAGTTTCTAGTGAAGATAAATTTGTATTCGTATGCTGTCTACTGTTTTCTTTTATCAAAACTTGTAAGGATTTTCTGTATACAAAACTTGACGAAGTAGTTAAACAATATGTGTCCGAAATGTACTTTATACCTTAAGTAATAAGGTAAAAGTGTTTGACTGTTTTTAACCGACTTCTAAAAAAGGAAGGAGGTTCTCAAAAAGTTTTTTTTTGTCCAAGCTCTGACAGGTATTGTGCAGTTCAAATCACACATAGATGTGATGACCTCGATAACGCAAGAGCAACTAAACAACAATTAATTCTAGACATTTAAAGAACAATAAGGGTTCCATGTTGACAACGGAACTCTAAAAACGAAGTCTATTTTGTATTGTAACTTCTTTTTAAAGTAACTAAATAGTGCTTATGACGTCATAGTAGGTAGTCAATAAAATGGCTGTGACATACAGATGGACAGAGAGACAGACATTATAAATCTATAAGGGTTCCGTTTTTGCCACTCGTTTACTGAACCCTATAAAATTACACACTAGGTTTTCATACGGTTCGTGATATTTGCGTTGTCTAGGAATATCTTATATCTGTGGTTCAGCCAACTTATCTGTGCAGGTGGAAAATAATGGAACTAAAATAAGTGTACTCAGTTTGACATGTCAATGCATTTTTTCTTGACAAGCAGCTCCTTTTTGAACTGCAAAACTTAAAGTGGTCATAATGTGTGTATAACTTATCTGTGTGACTTCGGATTAACTTCGATAGCCAGGGGGTCTAAAATTGCCACTTCAGCAGATCATAATATGACTTACGTCAAAAATCGTAAAATAGACTTTTTATCATAGAAACTGTGTCTGTGAACAATATACGAATTAAAACGCAATTCATATTATTTTCCTATTATGATCTATTTTCCTAAATGTCACAGACGCATTACTATTATGATAGGTCTATTTTACGCTTTTTAACGCAATTCATATTAAGATCTGCTAAAGTGGCCATTTTAGTCCCCCTGATGACCTACCATGACATCGTAAGGTGAAAGCGCTAGGGTAACCCGCGAAATTCAAATTTTCTTACATTAAACCGGTCAGTGATAAGTTTTATGTTCAATAAAATAGGATTCGCGACCGTAACAATATGACTTGGACTGAATAATAATGATTAAAATCACCAATACAACACTCTCAGCTAATGTTACTTCCTTGAATGCCTTTTTATATCAAATAGTCACTCAATGGAATTACATCAACTCAATTGTATTTACGATTTTAATGATTGTATATCTAATACACAGGCGTTTCGTGCGCGAATCATATTTAAATCTACATAAAACCCGACACTGACATACAAATTGCAAAAGATGAAAGAAAATAAGACTTTCGCGGGCTACCTTGTTGGATTCACACTAACTGCCGTACTCAGAGAGCTTTAATGATTACTTAAACCATCACTTAGCATGAAAAAAATGTCAAATCTTTACTAAGTGACGGCTTAAGTAATCATTAAATATCTCTGGGTACCGCAGTAAGACGTCATGATTACTCTATTGTCCTCACAACGCACTAAGATCTAGATAGAACAAATTCAACACGTAAATTTTAACACTTACATAGCTTATGTCTACGACGATGTTCAGCAAAAAGGATCCAATCCACAACATTAAGCGACTTTATATATCGATACAATTAACAAGTAAAATAGATCCAAGCAAAAATATAAAAGGTACCTAATAATTTTTACCAACGTTGGAACCAGCGCACATTTATGCTACATGTTGTTTTTTTTTGTGAATAGCATCTCGCGGTTAAACCTAGAAAGCTGTCGACTGCTTAACCAAAATTTAATGCCTGCAGTCAGGGCAGAGGGGGATAGGTTGGATCTGACTGAGTAGTATGTACTACATGTGGCTAGTTGCCACATCAATATGATAAATTATCGTTTTGAGCACATTGTGGATTGGATCCTTTTAGCTTAACCACGGCCAATTGTGCTATATTACCGGTAAAATCATTTATTTTAAATATACCATTAAGTTACCGATATATCGAATGTAGCGAAGTTTTATCGAAATAATAATGTGTATTATTACAAAACATGTTTGATTAATAATAGTGAGTACTCAGACCAAATAAAAAGTTTAAGACCAAGGCGTAGTTTATGTTGTACGTGTGTGCGTGTATTGTGTATGTACCTACACGGCGAGGCGTAGTTTGACCGGCCTCACTTTGCTGTTCGCAGAGTTCCGTCTTTACTTTTTATTTGGTCTGAGAGTGAGTATAATAAAATGTGTTCTATCGGTAGTATAGTGTGATTAAAACTTAAACGTAGCTTTATTGTGGTTATATTTCACTGTAGAATCTATGTTTAGAAACAAATATAATGATTGTTGATTATATTAGTTGTTTTATTTACTTTTCCTATTTATTACCTACTCTCACAACGTTGAAGGAAAACATCGTGAGGAAACGTGTCTTAAAATCAAAAAATTCAAAGACATGTGACATCTACCAACCCGCACAGAGGAGACCTGAGTCCGTGCAATGGGAACATTATAGGCTGATAATGATGTATCACGAGTCACCGTACGACGACATGCGACAGTCACACGAAGGTAATCAGTAATGCTAGATCTCCACCAAACTCCCCTCCTGAGGGGAGTTGCGTAAAAGCTAAGCTGTGCGGAGATGTGCTAAGTGTCTATACTGCTATCAGTTGCACAAGGAGGCGTCTCGTCGTAAGGAGTCAACCACACTCTCGCTAGAGGTTTTAGTCAGTAGGTGTGTAAAACCCTTTTGCCCCAGTGTGGAAGACAAACATAGTCAAAGTAAAAATTATTTATTTGCATAGCAAATGTAGTACAAAATATGGTAAAATTAGATGTAGTGCAACAACGACACATTTCGCCATAAAGTTGACATGCACACATTAATATACTGTGTGTGATGCTAATTTCAATTAGATAAATAAGTGCGTTTCTAAGTTTAATATACTTACTGCTGCACTCGGAGAGCTTTAATGATTACTTAGGCCATCACTTAGTAATGCTTTTGACAGTTTTCTCATACATAAATATTGGCAAACTTTTACTTAGTGATGGCGGCAGTTAGCACAAAACACTAGACAATAAACAAAGAAATAATCACACTAATATAATCAAGGCGAGTATGTATGTTTTTTGTTACTTCTTCACGCAAAAAGTACTGAACGGATTTGCATAAAATTTGGTACACAGATAGTTTATAACCTGGATTAACACATAGGATAGTTTTTATCCCGATTTTATCTTCCCGTGGGATATAACTTTCGGGTTGAAGCCGCTGGCAACACCTAGTAATAAATCAATTTATAAAAAGGATATACCTATTAAAAAAAACAACAATAAGATTGAAATTATTTATTATTGTTTACTAACACATTTGTTCTTACATTTCAATAGACCTTATCCACTATCTTACTCTATCGCAGTGGTCATATAAAACCCTGCCCGATCCGTGAAGGTATTCTTAGGTATTAGGATTCGATACTATTTTCGTTATCCGTTTAGGAAACTTACGGCCGAATACTGAAACGCTACTCAATTTTAAGTTCCCCTTAAATCTCGTTCTGTCTCTGTTACTTCACCATAGAGCGACCGAGACAGCACTAGATTTAAGCGTTACTTATATTTGAGTGGCGTTTCATTATTCGGCCGTTAGCTGCTTCTAAACGGGCCATATTTTACTACAATAATAATAATAATAATATAATATAATATTCCAACAACTATCACACAACGCCATCTAGTCCCAAGCTAAGCAGAGCTTGTGTTATGGGTACTAGACAACTGATAAACATACTTATATATTTCTAAATACAAACATATTATAGATAAATTACACCCAGACACAGAACAAATGATCGTGCTCATCACACAAACATTTGTCCTGGGTGGGAATCGAACCCACGACCTCCGGCATAGCAGTTAGGGTCACTAACCACTAGACCAACAGGCCAGTCAAAAATAAAGTGGCAATAGCCGGCAACATTGCCAGCCATACTACGCATACACATATTTAGTATGGTCAAGCATTTTTACGCCAATATTTTCGAGATGGCCGAGCAATACTTGCCTAGTACAGCCATACTTGGGAAAGTAATAAAGGATAGCCCCAATAGAAGCTCCTTTAAGGCCGAAAAGCGACCAGAGTGTCACTGCCAGCGCTCGTATGTTGCTTAGACTATTATGGCAACACAAAAGCGCTGGCAGTGACACTCTGGTCGCTTTAACGATCGTGTAGTCACTTTGTGGAAATGTTGTAATTAGAACACAACACTCCTGCATTTTAAAAACATTTAATGAATATCATATGTTGCTTATTTTATTTGGAAAGAAAATTGTTTCGAATCGGGCTGGGTTTTTAAAAAAGTTTAACGTTTGTTTTTTTTTTGTAGGTTATGATACAACATGTAATTTAAAAAAATAACGATAAATACCTAAATTAAAACGCGGCAAAGCGCAATATACATATATTTAAAACACAGAGTGCCACACAATTACATAAAGAAAAAAGTAAAGTTAGACGCTCTACCATTCGCTAGAAATTAAAATGCACACAAATCGACATAGTACACAAATGAAATGTCATAAAATAGTTTTTAAGTTCTATTTACTAACACAAGTTTAATTTTACCGCAATGTATGTACGTTAGTTTGTAAGGTATACAGTCTGATAAGTTAAACGACGGACGTTCGATTCTCGTTCCAAATATATTTAAATAACTTTAGTTAATTAATTTTCGACGTAGTTGTGACATAGTCCTGCACGCTCTCCAGCAGGGCTATTGCGTATCTTTTAAATGACAGTGGCTATCATATAGTGTCCATTAATTAACTGTCAAATGGTTCCATTTTGTATTATACCTTAACCAATTTGACAGTTAATCCATGGACAATATGATAGCCACTGTCATTTAAAAGGTACCTACACAATAGCCCTTTTTTTTTTTTTTGGTGGGTGTAAAATCATCGAATAACCCCTCCCGCTCTTGGGCAGAGCGAAAGGGAGTGTCAGACTTCTACTGACTAAAAACCACCCATGTTCCTTCTTCGCCCTCTATGTCGAGGCCGCGATAACCAGAGGACTACCCGCAGCCCTGACAGGCGTCGGCCCTTTCGGGCCCCTCCCATGTTGCTGACATCTCTTTGAGGCGCGCGTGGAACACGAACGCGCCGTCGACACGGCCTGTTTTCGTCGTGAGACGGACGGACGGCGAGTTAGCCCATCACTCACCGTCCACAGGCCCGCGTCTACGGTGGCCGGAGGTCATCGCGGGACCCCCGACGCCCGGAGCGCCTCCCGCGGCGGCTGGGACGAGAGGTTCTCTCCCTCTCGCGTTCCGCCACCTCCTTCGCTAGCATCACTGCTTCGCAGAAGGAGGCGACGGCGTCCCATTCCTCCTCGCCCCGGACCATGGCTTGCACCAGGGCCGGGCGCGAGAGGTCGCCGCCGCCGATCGCCGCTACGAGAACACGGCGGGGCTCCGCCCAAGCGGGGCACACCTCCACGGTGTGCTCCACCGTGTCCTCCGGCCGATCCTCACAAAAGAAAAAAAGGAATACGACGCGCCGCGAACACCAACAGTGAATCCACAAAACCACGCTCCTACAAGTAAACATACACGCTCACGCACACGTACACTACGACCATACTCATTTCTCCCTAGTACGTCACGAGAAATCGTCTAGTTAACAACGTTAAAAAATATAGAATTACGTCGTCCTGTGCATTGAAAACTTGCAAAAACAACAATAAATTACATAAAAATCTCACGGAACAACATTTCACATGTAACTACTTGAATTAACATCGTTTTATCATCAATGAATTTTGTAAGTTGGAACAAAAAACATCAACAAACGAAAGCAATGACGAGCAGTGCGAGGATTGCCATGATATGCTTTCAAATTTCCCCATTCGATTTAAAATAAATCAAAGTCTTTTCTTACTTCGATATTCCTGTTCTTCTTATTATGTTTTATATATTTTAGATTTCTTGTAAATATTGAATTAATGGATAGGAGGTGTTAGAAATAGTCGGAATAATCCAGAAAGGTGAAAGCATTCAAGGAACCTTTATGAACTGAGAGGGTTGTATTAGTGATTTTAATAATTATCTACACTAATATTATAAAGAGGAAAGATTTGTTTGTAACTACTCGACCGATTTGAAAAATTCTTTCGCCGTTGGGAAGCTGCACTATCCCCGGGTGACATAAGCTACTTTTTATCCCTGTATTCTCACGGGAACGGGAACTACGCGGGCAAAACCGCGTGACGTCAGCTGGTTATTCAATAAAGTCACAATTGTTACGGTTGCGAATCTTATTTTATCATACAAACGACCTCACAATTGTTACAATATTATTCTACCCACACAATGTTATTCCCCAAATTACAGGGAAAACCTTTAACAAATGGCAACCCTTCGACACACACATAGACGAAAAGTTGGGTCTCTTCAAATGTTCGTGGCGCGTCGTCTTACTTTTTTTCTTGGTCTCTGCAATAGCCCTGCAGATCTCACTTTATTAGACTTTTCTCTTTGGCCATTGTCCTTCGTCAGTTTTATGAAGGGAAAATGAATTATATCTAAAAGTCATTGACCCGAATTTCTGTGATTTAAGCGCGGGTTGAGAGACTTTCCCTAAATGTTTTGGTATGGTTCTGTCTGTTATTTATTAGTGTTTTTTTATTTTTATTAGTATCATTGTAAGCATGCCCTATTGCGGGTTTAAGTATGTCCCTCGTTTAAACTAGCATACTCTATAAATATGATCTAACAGTGCCTGATAATGAATAAATTAATATACAGATGGTATTGTTACGTCGGTCATCTAGAATCGTCGAGAAACCTCGCTAATAACTGAGAAGTACGCGTGAATTCTAGTAGGTACCTAATTCCGACGACACGGTTGGCGCAGTGGTTGAGCGATTGACTGCTGCGCAGCATGTCGCGGGTTCGATTCCCGCACGGAACAAATATTTGTACGACCTACAAGTATTTGTTCCGAGTCTGGGTGTTTTTCTATCTATAATATGTATGTATTTACAAAAAAAAAATGTATATAAGTAGTTTATTAGCCATCTCGTTACCATAACACAAGCATTAGGTTGCTTAGCTTGGGACTAGATGGCGTTGTGTGAAATGTCCAAGGATATTTATTTATTATTTATTTATTTATTTATTCCATTCTGTAGGTAGTTAGTCCGCCGCCCGTCGTCGCGATACTTGCATTTTAATTTCGACCGTATGCCTACGGCGTAAAGTAACTTCTTCTTTGTTGGTTAATTTATCTTTAAGTTTATTTTTCAGTGGGCCCTGGAAGTTGAAAAGCTGGTTCGGAAAGCATACCAGTCCGCTCCTGCACTCATCGACGGAAACCTAGTACAGGCGTTCGTAGATGGAATTCGCGACTTGGAAGTTCGAGCTGCTGTGAGACTTGGGCACCACGAGACGCTGAAAGATGCCTTGGCCCATGCTTTAGAAGTGGAGGCAGTGAGGCAGGACCACCGTACGCACCGCGTCAGGGAGGTTGTCGCGTCACCTGTACGCGACCGCCCGCAAGGATACAGCCCTAGGTGCTTCACTTGTGGAGAAAAGGGTCATCTTCGGTCAAGCTGCCCTAAGCGCAGCTCACAAAGGGAAGATCAGCCCCAACAGGGAAGGGTGGCTGAAGTGACAGCCCAGCCACAGCAGGGAAACGAGTAAATGCCAGGACTGGGGGGCGGGTGCTGGCTGGTTTTGAAAGAGCCCCGAGGATCTCGATCTCACAAGCACATGACGGGAACAGCTTGACCATCAACGGCGAAGTCAACGGAACTCCATGCAAACTGACGTTGGATACTGGAGCTTCTCACACGGTCGTCAATTCTCACCTGGCGAATCGGGTTCTTGGGGACTACTTCAATAACCACGACCGTATACAATTGTTAACAGCTACCGGTCAGCACATAACCGTCCAAGGCAAGAAGGAGGTGGAGTTAAAATTGGGTGATAGAATTTACCGGCACAATGTCATCGTGGCCGACATAGTGGACGATTGCATCTTGGGCTTGGACTTCATGCGGAAATATCGCTGTGAGATCGACATTGACCAAGGAGTGTTGAAATGTGGTTCCGAGGAAGTCTTCATGGAAGGTGCACCATCAGGGAAAGTGTACTGCTTGAAGGAAATTGTTCTTCCTCGCAGATCAGAAACGATCGTGCCAGTTAAGTTACCACGAAATTCTGGACACAAAGATCGAAGTGTTCTGATAGAGAGGGTGAACAATGAGTTTCCATGGAAGATGGCACGAACTCTGGTAAAGGCCAACAACATCTCAGCTGTACGCATCCTGAATCCAAGTGACAAGGAGCAGGTGATTAAGAAGGGCACCTTGATCGGGACTTGTGAGGAAGTAGCTTGGATGCGTCAATTGCAAGATCTACCTACCGGAAATCAAAATCGTAGTGGAAAATTTGACGTGTCAACGCTTTTAGAACACTGTCATTTAACTAAAGGAGAAATGGACAAGGCTAAGAAGATGTTACTTCAGTACGCCGGTATTTTCTCAACGAGTGATGCTGACATAGGAAGAACTGGACTGGTTCAGCACAGGATTAATACAGGCAACGAGTTACCTATCCGTCAGCGACCAAGGAGACTGCCAGTTGCACGGGAAAAAGAAGTGGAAACCATGATTGAGGGTATGGTGAAGGATGGTGTTATAGAGCCTTCATCCAGTCCATGGTGTTCTCCTGTGGTCCTGGTAAAGAAAAAGGACGGCAGTATGCGCTTCTGTGTGGACTATCGACGACTGAACAACGTCACGAAAAAGGACAGCTATCCACTGCCTAGGATCGATGACACACTGGATACGCTGACGGGAATGAAGTGGTTTACCACACTTGACCTGAAAAGTGGTTACTGGCAGGTAGAAATAGACCCCAAGGATAAGGAGAAGACTGCATTCTCAACAGGAAAAGGGTTGTGGCAGTTTAAAGTTATGCCTTTCGGATTGTGTAATGCTCCTGCTACGTTTGAGAGGCTGATGGAGCAAGTACTTGCCGGGTTGATTGGAGACGCATGTCTTGTCTATCTAGACGACATAATCATTGTGGGCCGTACGTTTGAAGATCACCTTAAAAACCTCAACCGAGTGCTGTCGAAGATCCAAACAGCAAACCTGAAGTTGAGTCCGAAAAAGTGCTCGTTTTTCAGAAAACAAGTGAACTTTTTAGGACACATAGTTTCGGGGGAAGGTGTTCAAACAGACCCAGAGAAAGTAGTCGCCGTCAGGGATTGGCCAGTGCCAAAAGACAAAACACAGGTCAGAGCATTTTTGGGTTTGTGCTCCTACTATCGCCGGTTTGTGAAGAATTTTGCCGACATTGCGAAACCTCTACACAAACTCACTGAGGAAAAGCAACAATTCTGTTGGGACGAGAACTGCGACGCCGCATTTCAAGAATTAAAAGGACGTCTGTGCAATTCTCCTATTTTGGGATATCCTGACACTGAAAATGACTTTATAGTCGACACAGACGCAAGTAATACTGGAATTGGGGGCGTGTTATCTCAACGGAAAGGAGATCAGGAGGTTGTTATAGCTTACTTCAGCAAGTCTTTGTCCAAACCGGAAAGAAATTACTGCGTAACGAGACGAGAGCTGCTCGCCGTAGTAAAGACATTGCAGCACTTCAGTAAATATTTGTTGGGACGGAAATTCCAGTTACGAACCGACCATGCTGCATTGAAGTGGTTATTACAATTCAAGAATCCAGAGGGGCAAGTGGCGAGATGGATTGAACTACTGCAAGAGTTTGACTTCATAACCGAACATCGCAGTGGGAGAACTCACGGTAACGCAGACGCCTTGTCGAGAAGACCTTGTCCTGAAAACTGCAAGCATTGTGTCAGGCAAGAGACTAAGGAAGTAGTGCCCGTGAGGATGCTTAGAACGGATCTCAGCGATGAATGGAAGGAGACCCTACAACAGGCACAACAAAATGACTCGGACATCAAGCCAATCTTCGAGTGGATCAAAGCTGGTGCTCCGAAGCCCAAGTGGAGTGATGTGGCTGCGATGAGTTCCATCACAAAGAGTTATTGGGCACAATGGAACAGCTTGGAGATCCAGGATGGAGTCTTGTGCCGTAAATGGGAAAACGCTCGAGGGGACAGCTGTCATCTACAAATGGTTGTTCCTAAAGCTAAGGTACCGGATGTTTTACGGCTGTACCATGATGGATGCTCAGGAGGACATATGGGGGTAAAAAGGACTCTCCTAAAGATCAGAGAGCGCTTTTACTGGATCCACTGTCGAGATGATGTGGAAGACTGGTGTCGCAAATGTACCAGCTGTGCGGCTGTGAAGGGACCCCACACACGAAGCAGAGGTGCGTTAAAAGTGTACAACGTTGGAGCCCCCTGGGAGCGGATAGCACTGGACGTTGCGGGACCATTTCCAGAAAGTGACAGCGGAAACAAGTACTTCATGGTTGTCATGGACTACTTCACAAAGTGGCCAGAAGTCTTCGCCATTCCCAACCAAGAAGCTACAACAGTCGCAGATAAATTAGTTCAGGAAGTCTTCTGTCGTTTTGGAGTACCCTTAGAAATTCACAGCGATCAAGGGAGGAATTTTGAATCGCAAGTTTTTCAGGAGACTTGTCGATTGATGGGTACACACAAAACCAGAACCACTTCTTACCACCCACAATCTGATGGAATGGTGGAACGATTCAACCAAACGTTGGAGAGATATCTGGCAAAAGTTGTGGAAAGCAGGCAAAAGGATTGGGACAAGCACATACAGCCGTTTCTTATGTCCTATCGGAGTGCAGTTCACGAAAGTACGACTGTAACTCCAGCCTTCGCGAACTTTGGAAGAGAATTACGGTTGCCTGCAGATTTAATCACCGGAACTCCCCCTGATGTCCCACGCAGTGTAACGGATTACGCAAATGACCTGCGTAACAAGTTAAATGATGTGTATGAGCATATCAGACAATCCGGACAACAGATGTCTGAGAAGATGAAGACCCGTTATGATCGGAAGGCAAACAGTAGGGGTTTCGATGAAAGTTCTCTGGTGTGGTTGCATAACCCAGTGCGGAGCAAGGGAAAGTCCCCGAAATTGCAAGCAAAATGGGATGGACCATACCGAGTTGTGACCAGGATCAACGATGTCACCTACCGAATACAGAAGGGTCCGCGAGGTGCGCCTAAGGTTGTGCATGTAGACCGATTGGCGCGATATCACGGGACTAATGATGCTCGGGACGAGCATGTCTAAGGAGGGGGCAGTGTTACGTCGATCATCTAGAATCATCGAGAAACCTCGCTAATAACTGAGAAGTACGCGTGAATTCTAGTAGGTACCTAATTCCATTCTGTAGGTAGTTAGTCCGCCGCCCGTCGTCGCGGTACTTGTATTTTAATTTCGACCGTATGCCTACGGCGTAAAGTAACTTCTTCTTTGTTGGATAATTTATCTTTAAGTTTATTTTTTTTGTTAATGTTTTTTTCTGGATGCTTTATGGAATAGTAGCGAATTTTCTCGAATATCTTTTGTGTGTTTGGGGTATAAAAGGACCAGGAGAGGACGAAGCGGGACAGTCTACTTTTAAGCGAGACAACGAAAGGTTCGAAGAGATATCAAGTGCGCTAAAGTGTTCAGTTGTGATTTGCGATTGTTTACAAGTGTTTTGCGAGTAATAAAGTTATTTCGTGTGTTCAATTGGTAGTGCTTTTATTTATCCCATACCCAGCTCGTAACAATACATTACAATGCAAGTTAATAGCAGCATTGTTTGCTTTTTCTGTCTCTGCTCAGTATATTTAAATTAAATGTGAATAGGTGATGAGACTGGGTCAAAAAAACATGATTCTAATTAGTCCGTCAGTTAGATTATCGAAAAATATTGGATACGTGTTTTTTAAGCCTCACTATAGAGAATAACTAAAAAATAAAATAAAAATGTCTGTTTTTTAAATTTAAGAAATGAAGGAATAGTTTTAATTACATGTATGTGAAAAAGTGTCAATAAAAAATTAAATATGTTAATAGTAAAAAAAAGGAGCTACGTCTGCCAACAAACTGTTTTGCAGTTTGGCGGAGGTAAATATAATGTGTAAAAATTGTTTCTGTGAATAAACACTTTTTCATTTTTTTTTTTTTTTTTTTTGTTTTAACAAATGAATAAAAATTGACGAAGATAAGACGTGTCAAAGATCAGTGGGGGTTGTGACGTCATTTGTTGGTGAAAAATGTACTACCATTTTTTTGTTAATGTGAAAAAAGAAAAAATATGTGTCTAATATTTTTTTTGAATATCAATCTGGCGGACTAATTATTATTTTTTTTGTCCGATCACCTATTATAGTTAAAGTTATTTTTTTCAATTTGAAACTGCATTGTTGTTGAAGTTAGATAGGCATTTGCTTCTTATAAAATACTGATATCAGCTTCATCCGATTAGATTGAGTGCTAACCTAAAGCTAACCTATAGTTAGGGCACGCCACGATAGTGGCGGTAAGTCCCCTCTTTGAGGAGTGGCTAGAGAGGCGCCACTCACCTTCCGTCTGACGCAGGTCCTCACCGGACATGGTTGTTTCGGGAGGTACCTGCACCGAATCAGGCGGGAGGAAACGCCCGGATGCCACCATTGTGAGGATCGGCCGGAGGACGCGGTGAAACACACAGTGGAGGTGTGCCCCGCTTGGGCAGAGCCCCGCCGTGTTTTCGTAGCGGCGATCGGCGGCGGCGACTTCTCGCGCCCGGCTCTGGTGCAAGCCATGGTCCGGGGCGAGAAGGAATGGGACGCCGTCGCCTCCTTCTGCGAAGCAGTGATGCTAGCGAAGGAGGTGGCGGATCGCGAGAGGGAGAGAACCTCTCGTCCCAGCCGCCGCGGGAGGCGCTCCGGGCGTCGGGGGTCCCGCGATGACCTCCGGCCACCGTAGACGCGGGCCTGTGGACGGTGAGTGATGGGCTAACTCGCTGTCCGTCCGTCTCACGACGAAAACAGGCCGTGTCGACGGCGCGTTCGTGTTCCACGCGCGCCTCAAAGAGATGACAGCAACATGGGAGGGGCCCGAAAGGGCCGACGCCTGTCGGGGCCGCGGGTAGTCCACCGGTTATCGCGGCCTCGACATAGAGGGCGAAGAAGGAACATGGGTGGTTTTTAGTCAGTAGAAGTCTGACACTCCCTTTCGCTCTGCCCAAGAGTGGGAGGGGTTATTCGATGATTTTATACCCACCAAAAAAAAAAAAAGGCTAACCTATAGTTGAAAGGCATTTTGACTGTGTTATTGCACTTTTTACGAAACAACAGATTTAAAAAACTTGCCAATGAAACATTTCTTTGTAGGGAGTTAATGTACTGATGTCCTCCCTGTGTTTAAATATCAATCTGTTTTGGAGGGTTACCTAGTTGAAGGCCTATGTGAAAGACACAGCAACAGCCCATTTTGTCTGAGTACTGACTGTGTATTTTATATTATATTTGGTCTCATTTTAGATCAGGGCGTCTAAAATGGCCACTTTAGCAGATCATTATATGAATTGCGTTAAGAAGCGTAAAATGGACCTTTCATGATTGTACTGCGTCTGTGACCATTTTACGAATTATAACGCAATTCATATTATTTTCTTATTATGATCTTTTTTCTTAAATGGTCACAGACGCAGTTACTATCACGAAAGGTCCATTTTATGCATTTTAACGCAATTCATATTATGATCTGTTAAAGTGGCCATTAGGATAAGATTTTGTTGGTTGGTGGCAAAGTGCTACTGGGCTTACCATCAGAGTCTGTATCCGTGCCCAGTTGATGGTAATAGGCACATCCGCTATTACATGGAACTTAAACTTACCTGCTATAAAAATGGTGTAAAAGTACCCTTAACGCAAACGAAAGGCATTGGTTCTCCCCACCACTGCGATATTTTTTTTGTTCTAGATCATACCGGGGAACCCCCTAGTTACGGAGATATTGTGGGTCAAAGTTCCAAATTTTGCACAGCAGTTTTTGTAAAAACTAGTTTTTCAGGTTATTTTGTTTAATTAAATTACCTCCATGACCCGTTTACTATTCAAAGCATCCACTAGCACAATGTCTTAAGAGTGCTACATTGAGTTTTACCGTAAAATGAGATTTTTGACCCCAAAAAAAGAAGTCGTATACCAGCAAAAATGTTTGCTTATGGGTAAGAAAGAAAGAAAACATTTATTTGGCACATGCCATAAGTGCACACACAAAGTAAATAATAATAATATTAAAAAAAAAACGTAAGAATAAAAAACGAGAAAAAGAGTGTGTATCTCACGGCTGCGCCAAATAGGCCCAGTTCAGCAAAGTGCCGAGCAACTAGTGCCCGACGCTGGTTTTCAACTGGCCCTGAGATGGGGATGGCTTAGTTTGATATACAGAATGCTTGGTTAACGTATGTGTGAAGGATTAATTTACACCCTGTATGGTTGTACTATTAGCTACACCTCTACCCGGCCTTTCGGGGTTTATAGGCGTGTTGTTATGTTACGATTCACTAATATGGATGTCAGTATTATCTACATCTACACTTCTACACAAATATAAGAGGAAAGATTTGTATTTTTGTGTTTGTATGTATGTTTGTAATGAATAAACTCAAAAACAACTGCGCCGATTTCTAAAATCTCTCACCATTGGAAAGCTACATTCACCCTGAGTAACATAGGCTACTTTTTATCCCTGTATTCCCACGGGAACGGGAACTACGCGGGTGAAACGTCCGCTAGTGTTAAAAAATATAAAACTACATTAAAATCCAGTTTTGTCTTACTTTCACAAAGCTTTGTTGGCATAAGTTATAAAGAACTGGTTTTTTATTAACTAAATCTGAAATGTAGAGAAAATATGGCCGTCTACTTGTTTGATGGGTTAGGTTTAATTTTATGAATTTTAAAATGTCATTGCACTATTTTATAATATGACTAGCGGACCTGGCAGACGTCGTACTGCGCGGACAGCAGCTTCACCTACCGGGTCCAAAACAGCCAAATCCCAATTAATAAAATGATCCGCCGTTTATTGTATTCATTTGTTACAAAAAATGTGATAAGTAAATGAAGAACCGCTCGACCAATTTTGTGCAAACTTCACATAAACCATCTACTAAATAGTCCGAACAAAGCTTATACATTTGGTTTGGATAAGTGAGCCCGTTCTTAAGTTATAAAATTACAACGGAAAGTGACATTGATTTTTATACAGGGTGTAAATCAACCCTTCACACATACGTTAACCAAGCATTCTGTACATCAAACTAAGTACCCCTACGCAAATTTTTTTTGCTGTGAACCGTTTTTTTTTTGGGGTCATAAATTCCATTTTACGGTAAAAGTCAATGTAGCCTAACTCTTAAAATATTGTGCTAGTGGATGCTTTGAATAGTAAAAGGGTCATGGAGGTAATTTTAGTAAAGTTACAATCTGAAAAACTAGTATTTACAAAAACAGCTGTGTAAAATTTCTAACTTTGACCCCCAATATCTGCGTAACTAGGGGGTTACCAGGTAAGGTCTAGGACAAAAAAAATATCGCAGTGGTGGGGAGAACAAGCGCCCTTCGTTTGCATTAAGGGCACTCTAACACCCATTATAGGTAAGTATATTGGTAGTGTATTGGCGCGACACAGGTGCAGTCTTTTATCCCAATTATTCTACTTGGGGTCGGCACAACCCCTTTTGTCTTACCCCTCCACCCTGTAAGATGTCACAGCAACATTTACTCCTTTTTTTTTTTTTTGGCGGTTGGAAAATCATCGAATAACCGACAGACAGCTTCTACTGACTAAAAACCACCCATGTTCCTTCTTAGCCCTCTATGTCGAGGCCGCGATAACTAGTGTACAACCCGCAGCCTCGACGGGACTCCTTTCTCTTCAATTATCATTTCTCACACAATCCGCCCTTTCTCTGGCCTTCCTCTGGCCTTCCTCTAATCATTCCGTCAGATAGATTTCCAAAAAAAAAACCTCCTTTCGGTCTTCGCCGCAGTCGGGTAATAATGGACACGTATTTTTTCTTTTTTCACGTAAACAAAAGTTGAAGACGATACAGTGCTTCGGAAAGTCGTGTCTAGTCGTGTGACGTCACAAGCTTAGTACTTTTATACCAACAAAGTAACGTCAAAAGCACTCATGATCTTTGACACGTTTTATTTTTATGAGAATGATGAGGTATGGGATAAATAAAAACACTACCAATTAAACACACGAAATAACTTTATTACCCACAAAACACTGCCGCACTCAGAGAGCATTAATGATTACTTAGGCCGTCACTTAGCAAAGGTTTTCACAGTTTTGTCATATAAAAGTATGTCAAATCTTGACTGAGTGACGGCTTAAGTAATCATTAAATATCTCTGAGTACCGCAGTTAAACACAATTGTAAAACACTAATGAACACTTTATCGCACTAGATTTCTTTTCGAACCTTTCGTTGTCTCGCTTAACCGTAGACTGCCCCGCTCCGACCTCTGTCGGTCCTTTTCGAAGTAATGCACCTGCCTGGGTTCGAACCCACGACCCACCGCACCGTGGTTACTAAGGAGGATACATTAAATGCAACAGAATAACAATACATGAATAATAATGCCATGACAAGCCTGCATGCAAGTCTATGAATTAAATATATATTAGACACGCAGTTTTACATTGATTTATTACTGAGTGCTCAAATGGATAATCATTTATTCTGTTAATGTCAACATTGTATAAATTAATAATTGTTTGTAACTTGTAGTCAGGCTTGAACATTACTCTTAAAACATAATGTTTTCTGTTTCTTTCTTTACAAGTGTATTGTCTATTTGATCTCACTTAATAAAAAAAAATAAAAAAAAACATTTAATTCAAGTATCACTGACTCATAATTTAAATACATTCAACAGTCACATTACATTACATACACAAAATAAAATTAAATACAATAAAAATTTAATTCACCTAATCATATCATAAAGTCAGTCAATAAAATATAGCTTACATCAATTTACATACATTATTTTGTCAATTGCATCAACCTGCCACATGTCGCTTAGAACAGTGGGACATGATGGCGCAATCAAGCCTTCCAGCGGGCTCAGCCACTTAAGGTGGAACCTCCAAGGTACCCCGCGAAATTCGAATTTTTATTACGTTTTAATAAAATAGTATTCGCGTCCGTAACAAATGTGACTTTACTGAGTAATAATGAATCATCAAATAACCCCTCCCGTTCTGGGCAGAGCGAAAGGAAGTGTCAGACTTCTACTGACTAAAAACTACCCATGTTCCTTCTTAGCCCTAAATGTCGAGGCCGGGGTATCTCTTACAACATCCCGCAGCCCCGACGGGACCAATACAACCGCCTCAGTTCATTTAACCTCCTTAAATGCCTTGTTCATTAAATAGTCACTCAATGGTATTAAATCAACTCGAGAGGATTGTATCTGGGGGCACGGTAGTGCCCCCGCCAAGTCGAGCAATAAAACGGCACGGCCGTACCATCCTTTTCTCGAACCAGTTCAGGCCATTTTCGACCTCCTATAACTTCGTTGTGGATAAAAACCTTTGATGTTTTAAATAAAAGATTGACTTGGCCTCTGCATCACATTAGCCAATGCGATGGCGATTAGCTATTACAATGGCCTGTTTAACATTGGCAAATGCGATGCGATGGCCAAGTCAATCTTTTATTTAAAACATCAAAGGTTTTAAGGTAGGGATTAAATATATTAACTGACTTGGTATTACATGGATCTCACTACTTTTTACGGTAAAAGAACTGATTTGCGCGGCTTTGCTTTTTTTACAAGTTTTGTTTTATGGATTATTTGTATTCATTATTATAAATACATACGCATTACGTGCCCGAATCATATTTTGATCAACATCTAACCACTCTGACCTGCATATTGCAAAAATCGTAATAGAATTTGAATTTCGCGTACTACCTTAGCGCATCTCCATAGTAGGCCACATGATCTGCTCATGACCATTGCGCGTCCATAAATTTGGTGACGTGCTAACTGCTAACCTTAGTGAGTGAACCATGACCTTCGGATAATGTTTGTGTATTTTTTATTTCAGAAAAAGAAGTTCCGGAGGCCATTATTAAGCACTAGAACAATATAAACTGGTGAGATTTATTTAATTACTTTTTATCTTATATTAAACTATGTCCCTCTTCTTCTTCTTACCGTGTGTGCAGTAAGGTCTAACGACCCCACACATCCTAGTGTCAGAGTTTCTAATCCGCCTCAAGGGCCTCTGACATCCTGTCGGGGCCGCGGGTCCTGTCGGGGCTGCGGGTAGTCCACCGGTTATCGCGGCCTCGACATAGAGGGCGAAGAAGGAACATGGGTGGTTTTTAGTCAGTAGAAGTCTGACACTCCCTTTCGTTCTGCCCAAGAGCGGGAGGGGTTATTAGATGATTTTACACCCACCAAAAAAAAAAAAAAGTGCCTCTGACATGGCCCTGGTGCAAGCCATGGTCCGAGGGAGGAGGAATGGGACGCCATCGCCTCCTTCTGCGAAGCAGTGAAGCTAGCAAAGGAGATGGCGGAGCGTGAGAGGGACAGAACCTCACGTCCCAGCCGCCGCGGGAGACGCTCCGGGCGTCGGGGGCCACGTGACGACTTCCGGCCACCGTAGACGCGGGCCTGTGGACGATGAGTGATGGGCTAGCTCGCCGTCCGTCCGTCTTACGACGACGACAGGCCGTGTCGACTCATAGATATGTCAGAAACATGGAAGGGGCAAGCAGGCAAGGGCCGACGTCCGTCGGGGCTGCGGGATGTTTTAAAGAGATACCGCGGCCAAAAGAAAAACAAAGCTAAGAAGCAACATGGCTAAGAAGGAACATGGGTGGTTTTTAGTCGGTAGAAGTCTGACACTCCCTTTCGCTCTGCCCAAGAGCGGATAAGATAAGATAATTAAGATAATTTATTTATTTGCATAAAACATGGTATACATAGGTTTTATTAAAGAATATAAGATCATACATGTTTTGCTTAAATTTAAAGCATGCAAACTTAGAGAATTAACGATATTTAGAATTACAAGCATTATAATTTAAATTCAAAAAAGTCATTAATACTATAGAAATTATTTTCATTCAGCCATCTATACAATTTAATTTTAAATAATCTGCAATTTAATATTTTAAATTCATTATGTAACTTATTATAAACACGTACAGAGACAGCTTTTGTTATATTTTGCTAGCCTAGGGAGCTCATCTAATACAAGTCTGTACGGATCACGGCGGCTTCGAGAACTTATTTCATCTGCTGTTTTAAATAATCCTTTATATTTATTAACAAACATACATGCTTCATACAAATATAATGAAGGTAATGGTAGCAAACCAAGCCTTTTAAATACAGGTCGACATGATTCATCGGATGGAATCCCGTATATGGCCCGTAAACATTTTTTTTGAGCGACAAATGCTCTATTGTGGTCAGTACTATTTCCCCACATAATTAATCCATACCGTAACGAGGACTCAACATATGCACGGTATGACATCACACCTGAGCTTTCCAGTCTAAATGCTCATCAATTTCTACTCCTAAAAACTTTGTATGTGTCATTTGTGTAATTTGTGGTATGCCCATACTGAAATTAAATTGATTTTGATAAGATTGAATAAATTGAATGTATACAGATTTATCAAGATTGATATATAAATTATTATTATTTAACCAATAAATTAGATTGTCTATTGTATTATTTATGTCCGCTTCATGATCAATAATTGATTTATGTTTTTTATCAGTCGTCACAATTATGGAAATGTCATCAGCAAACAGAAAGCATTTATGAAGTCACATTTACTATGTCTTTATGTAGAGTAGGAACAAGATGGCCCAAGTCTACTGGGTCACACTCACAAGGCAAACGCCCAAACCAATGAACCACGAAGGCACTATGTCCGTATCTTAAGTAGGTATAGATAGCATTTTGATACCAGACCATCGCAATAAACTCGTGGTATAGTCGGAACTTTAACCTACAATATCTCCGTAACTAAAAGTTCCCAGGTATGGTTCAGAACAAAGCAAATGATCACAATGGCGGGGATAACAAGTACCGTTCGCCTTTGCTAAGGGTCCTCCCGGTTTGGTTCGGTTTGGTTTCTTACACCCTTAAGAGGTTCTACATCAAAAGAGGACAACAAAACCCAAATAAATAAGAGATAACAGAAACGCTAGAGCAGCCCACGAAATACGAATTTTCTTACGATTTATGCAATTTGTATGTACTTTCGAGCATTTTCATCCAAATGCGTTTGATAGTTTTTTCTTGAAAAATTAACAAACATACATCCATACAAATTTTCTCGTTGCACAGCGAGACTTTTTTTATTATGGCGAGTAGGAGGTCATCGCGGAGCGGAAGGGTGTGTCAGACTTCTAACTAACTAAACCCACCCATGTTCGTTAGCTCTTTAAGTTCCGAGGCCGCGGTACGTCTTTCGACCAACCAGCAGCCCCAGCTGCAAGACACATACTAAGTCAAATAGTGAGATTGCATACAACTAGAAACTTCCCGTCCGGGCTTCGCACGGGTGAACATTTACTTTTTAAACTTGTACTTAATAAATATAGCTTATGTTACTCAGGGTCGATCGATCTTGAAGTTGTTCAGTTTTTTTGTTACAAACATACAAATCTTTCCTCTTTATAACAAACTAGCCTTTATAGTTCGTGGTCCCTCGGGATCATACTACTGGGATAAAATATATCCTATGTGAGGTTATATACTATGTGTGTGTTAAAATCCAACCAAATATATTCAGTAGTTTTTGCTTGAAAGAGCAACAAAGATCCATCGATCCTCACAGTCTTTCGCATTTATAATATTAAATAGGATATAATATTAGTAGGAGTATGTTGTTAAATATCAAATAAGCACAATTTTCGTTCTATTTTTCTAACGATTGTGTCGTTGTTGTTGCAGATCCAACATGTCTCTCTGGACCAGAGCTCAACAACTCCCACCCGAGAGTCTGCAGAAGGTAAGCTATGTCTCTATTTATAATGCCAGTGCTGGAACTGTTTAACTATTCACAAACAATCGAATCAAAACCTAGTTGAATACAGAGGCGTCTCTACCTACGGTGCAGGGTGTGCATTGCACACAGGTGCAGCGATCCTAGGGGGCGCCTTAAAGATTGTTTTTTAAAAACTTTTTTTATTTATATTTATGTTCATTTTTCCGAGGCGGGGGCTAAAATTTTCGAGCTCGCTTCGCTCGCTCTTGCATTTTTGGTGCCTAGAGTCTGAAGCATGAAGCTTCAGACTTTAGTTATAAGTCGTTACAAATGTTTGCACACGGGCGCTACATGGGCTAGAGACGTCTCTGGTCGAATATGTCTATCTCGCTGGCTCTCGTAATGCCAAAAATAAGATACGACATATTCGATTCGGTTTCGATTCAATTGTTTGTGACTAGCTTTGCTGAATGCAAGTACCTGTGGACGGTAGTACTGGCCGCCTAGTGAAGGCTGTCTGGTACTACTTATCGCTAGTTACCGGCCACTAGTACTGTCCACCACTTTGAGTCCTTGACTACTGTTATGTCATGTCAAAACACTAACAGAAATAACTCGATGTGTGAAAAACGTAATAAAATCAAATCAAATCAAATCATTTATTCGCATAATAATATGGTTAAAAAGATGGTACATAGTGCATTACATAATACTACAGTAAAGATCCTCATATTAACCATTTCTGGTATGCAAAACTTAAAACTACAGAAGTAGGTAAGTACACATTTACATTTTGGACCACATAAATTAGCTTAACTAGTTATTATCGCACTGATAGGAACATACAGTGTGATTCTTTATAATGTGCACATATCGAAATGAGGGAATCTATGCTTAATTTTATCGATGGAAAAAATATTTAAAAAAATCTAAATATTTTTTATGGAATTTTCAAAAATGTTATCCGCTGTTGTGACCCCAATGTAAACAAAACGGTGTAACTTTTAAACTAAATTATCTATCGCGATGAAACAATTTTATGTAAAAAGTTATGAAAAAAAAAAGTTTTTTTGATCAAAAAACGTGTTTATTTTCAATTGAGGGTAGTTTTTTTCCACAATTTTCATTTTACGAGGACGCCTAATTGCTTCCAATCATTATGGAGTTTTTTGTTGAGTCATTGTTTCATCGCGATAGATAATTTAGTTTAAAAGTTACACCGTTTTGTTTACACTGGGGTCACAGTACCAGACTAAATTTTTAAAAATTCCATATAAAATATTAAAAAATATTTAGATTTTTTTTAATAATTTTTCCGTCGATAAAATTAAGCATAGATTCCCCCATTTCGATATGTGCACATTATAAAGAATCACACTGTATAGTAAGGCCGTACACTAATTTTCTATTCTTTAATATTCGATTATTATTTTTCTATATATTATTCTATACTATATATTATTCTTATAATATCTATCTATTCTTATAATTATAATAATAGTTACATGCTTTAGAAGTTTTTGGTGGGGCCGTGGGGGCCTTCATCCTTGTCGCTCGAAACGGCCATTTCTACGTAACCGTGACGTTACTATGGCGGTATGAAATATGACGTCACGTTTATGTAGCGCTGTCTTTGTCTAACACTTCATCATTTCTTGATCAATTATTTATTTTTTTAACACGTCTTGTTATGTCTGTTAGTTCTTTAAATTAATATAATATTTGTGTTTAATGATTAGTTAAGCCGTCACTTAGTAAAGGTTTGACATGCTTTTGTATGACAAAACTTGCAAAACGTTTACTAAGTGACGGCCTAAGTAAACATTAAAGCTCTCTGAGTGCGGCAGATACAGTCCGACGTCACATATAAGTTTAAAGAAAAAAAAAGAAAAATATTTTCGAACGCCACCGTCTCCTGTCATCTGCCTCTGAAACTAGCTTAATTAAGTTCATTAGGTAGCCCATACTTGCCCTTGCTACTATCTGCTACTTGCGTTTACTAGCACTGCAGGGCTACCGCGTATCTTTTAAATGACAGTGGCTATCTTATAGTGTCCATCAATTAACTGTCAAATGGTTCCATTTTGTACTAAACCATAACCAATTCGACAGTTAATCCATGGACAATATGATAGCCACTGACATTTAAAAGATACGCAAAAGCCCTGCTGGTCGCAGTTGGTCGATAAGTAGATGACAAGACGAACTTTCTTGTGAGTTAAATAAAGCTTTGATTTGAAGATTCATTCGATTTATTGTTTTCCTGTTATTTTAAAAGCAAGGTCAGATTTGACGTCAGAATGCGTCACCTTAGTTTATACGAATTGCAAGCTAGAACGGAAGCCCAGACTCACAGGACAAACTTAACTGTGGGTGGAAAATCATCAAATGAATACTCCCCGTATCAGACTTCTACTGACTAAAAACCCACCCATGTTCCTTCTTAGCTTGTGTCTGAGGCCGCGGTATCTCTCTCGAACAACCCGCAGGCAGCAATTTGCCCCGGCAGGCAATTTGCGTCGCCTTTTTTTTTGGATGGTGGGAAGTCATCGAATTACTCCTCCCGCCCTAGGCAAAGCCGAAGGGAGTTTTAGACTTCTACTGTCTAAAACCCGCCACCGTGGAGGTCTGCCCCGCTTGGGGGGAGCCCCGCCGTGTTCTCGTAGCGGCGACCTCTCGCGTCCGGCCCTGGTGCAAGCCATGGTCCGGGGCGAGGAGGAATGGGACGCCGTCGCCTCCTTCTGCGAAGCAGTGATGCTAGCGAAGGAGGTGGCGGAACGTGAGAGGGAGAGAACCTCTCGTCTCAGCCGCCGCGGGAGACGCTCCGGGCGTTGGGGCCACGTGACAGCTTTCGGCCACCGTAGACGCGGGCCTGTGGACTGTTAGTGATGGGCTAGCTCGCGGTCCTTCCGTCTTATGACGACGACAGGCCGTGGCGACGGCGCGTTCGTGTTCCACGCGCGCCTCAAAGAGATGTCAGCAACATGGAAGAGGCAACGTCCGTCTAGGCTGCGGGATGTTGTAAGAGATACCGCGGCCTCGACTCAAATAAGGAACATGTGTGGTTTTTAGTCAGTAGAAGTCTGACACTCCCTTTCGCTTTGCCTAAGAGCGGGAGGGGTTAAGTATTTGATTATTTCCTAAACGCCAAATAAAAAAAAATGGCTGGCAGTTGTTGGCTGCGGGATGTTGTAAGAGATACCGCGACACCCCTCCGTTCACCTCAGGGCGAAGGACGTGCATGAGGATTTTCCACCACGGAACAAATTAAGGTCAGATGATGATGTTACATAACTTTTATCTGTGTTTGTTTGTCAACAGGTACGCACCATCTATGGTGACCACTTCCCTATTGAAGTTCGCCACTGCCTCGCACCATGGATTGAGAGCCGCATATGGTAAGTGTATGACATGACCTGTATAAAGTATAATACACATATATAAACTCACGCCATTTTCACATGGGGGTAGACAGAAACCACAGTACCACGACGCTACGATCGTTACATAGTCCTTTTACCTCGTCCAGATTCATACGTCTGGTCATACACGCACGCCGGTTGCGAGTACTACGCAAATGTCCTTTTTGAAGAACGGCACCAATAAGATCAGTGTATGTCCTTCTAGGAAGACGTGCCATCCCGGCGTTGCCACTCACATCTGCCTTGTTAATGAATACCTTTCGTTAATCGACTTTCACTCATCCTCTCCACATTACCAAACCACCTAAGCATACTCTTTTCTATTGTTGTTGTTTGTAGGGTTCCGTAGCCGAATGGCAAAAAACGGTACCCTTATAGATTCGTCATGTATGTCTGTCTGTCCGTCTGTCCGTCCTGATGTCGCAGCCACGTGATTCGGAAACTATTAAGACTACACAGTTTAAACTTGGTAGGTAGATGTATTCTGTGAACCGCTTTACGATTTCTGTACAAAAATAAAAAATTAAGAGGGGTCTCCCCATACATGGAACAGAAACTAAAAAAAAACTTTATTCATCAAACCTATATACGTGTGAGGTGAAATAACATTGATGTTCCTAAAGCAATTTTTTCTCTAAGTCAATCGTTTGTAAGATATACACTTCCAAAGTGGTGAAAAATAAAATAATAAAATATGCTGTAGAACGCAATGTTAACTTTCAACCAAAATTGGTTTGAACGATTATAGTCAACAGTTTTTGAGAAAAAGGACACAAAACCGCAAATATAACTTTGTCATTCATACAAACACCATCAAAAACAAACTTATTACAAAATATGTTTTCTGTTGCCGCTTTAACAAGAAATAAAACAAATTAAAAGGGGCTTCCCGACTACAATGGTACGGAACCCTTCATGTGCAAATCCGACTTGCGCTTGGCCAGTTTTTATAAAGTAAGCACCAATATTTATTTGATTAGTCGATCGTATTTTTATTGGAAGACATTAATAGGCTGTTGATGATAATGATATCTTTCTCAAAACATATAATCAATATTTGGTATAATTAATTTATCTTTATTCTTGTAACAATCTATTCGCAAGACATCATTTAAAAGTGAAGCATCTTTCACTATTATTTTGAAAATTACCGGAAAAAACGTATAAAGAAATAATAACCCTGTTTTTTTGTTCACCTTTTGTTTTAATTAGCCCGCGAAGTTATGCAGTTTGTCAAAGTCCAGCAGGGCTATTGGGTATATTTTAAATGTCATATTGTCCATGGATTAACTGTCAAATTGGTTATGGTTTAGTACAAAATCGAACCATTTGACAGTTAATTGATGGACACTATATTTTTTTTAATTTAATATTTATTTGTTACAACATGAATTCAGATATTAATCTCTAATACAACATACCAGTAACATGTTACAGAGTTAGATCCCCTGGCTCCCAAACTAGGTTTCCAGCTGTGACTTGGGAGGTCATTACAAAAATACATAATGTATACAGTCATTCGTAGACTCATAGTTATTCAAACATATACCCCAAATGAAAACAGAAAGATAAGTTGACAAAAAGCAATGAATGAATAGTAAGTAGTACATACAAAATTAAATCAATGTAATAAATTAAATCAAGATTAAAACAATACAAGTAATTTAAATAAAACAATAAAACAACATAAAAATCAAAATCAAAATTCAAAGCATAATCAAAATTATTATTCAATCAACCAAAATCAGAATCAAAACCAAAATCAAAAATAAAATCAAGATTAAAATACAAATAATTCCTTTAGATTTCACAACGGTATAAGTGTGTGTATTCCTTGATGGAGTGTAAAGTGCTTGTAAAGGGATAAAATGTTTGTGTTGGCCTAGCGGCTATCGAGTAGGGAAGAACAGTACATTTTCTATTTCGTCGTAGCTTTTTTCCATTAAGGTGGAAGCTCACATCTGGCCCGCGAAATTCTAATTTTCTTACGTTTTTGGCAATTTGCAGGCCAGTGCTTGGTTGTATGTTTATGAAAATTTGATTTGCGACTGTAAGACGTATGAAGTTACCGAATTATAACCATCAAAATTACTAACTACTAAAGAACGACGACTAAATTACTAAAGAATGACTTTTACATGCAAAAATCAATCTTGACATGAAAATGAACTTGGAGGGTTGTATTGATAATTTTGATGGTTATAATTCGGTAACTTCATACGTCTTACAGTCGCAAATCAAATTTTCATAAACATACAACCAAGCACTGGCCTGCAAATTGCCAAAAACGTAAGAAAATTAGAATTTCGCGGGCCAGATGTGAGCTTCCACCTTAACCACTTTTTCACCACGCTTTTGCATTGGTGCGAATTAAGGTTGCGTATCGCGAGCAATTTGTTGACGGTATTGTACAGCTTTTGGCTAAGAAAAGAGAACTGGTGCTCAGCAAAGGTAGTATGGTGTCGTACAGGTGGAAAAACTATATCAGCTCGACGTTTTTTGGTGGTTTTTATAGGCACACGATGTTTTTTCAGTATACACTGTAGCACAAACAATTTTCTTATTGAAAGCACTTCGCAGTCCTTGTAAAGGTTCTCTGTATCTGTAGGGCTTGCAATGCATTACTTTAAGAACCGATAGCCACTGTCATTTCGCCTGTTGGTCTAGTGGTTAGTGACCCTAACTGCTATGCCGGAGGTCGTGGGTTCGATTCCCACCCAGGACAAATGTTTGTGTGATGAGCACGATCATTAATTTGTTCTGTGTCTCGGTGTAATTTATCTATAATATGTATGTATTTAGAAATATATAAGTATGTTTATCAGTTGTCTAGTACCCATAACACAAGCTCTGCTTAGCTTGGGACTAGATGGCGTTGTGTGATAGTTGTGGAATATTATTATATATTATTATTATTTAAAATATACGCAATAGCCCTGCTGGTCTAGGGCATAAATGGGTTAAATCAGTAACTTTTCCCAGTATATGACATAACACCCCTCCCTGCTTCCACGAACAGGGTAGGTAGGATTCAATTTTACGAACTGCCGATTCAAGTCTCGGTAATGTAGTTTCAATAGCCAGTTCGTAGTACCCCGGAGCTTTCACTGTAAGTTCACGGGAAACGCAATCGATACGCTTCAGGTTTTGATGTAACAGCACGCCTGTAATCCCTGTAGGGTTTCGCAGAGGTGTACAGTCAGTAAGTTAATAAGTATACAGCCAACTCACTTGTACTCGTATAAACATTTTAGATTATGCAGATGTATTTAGAGAATCGTTTAACACTAGTCGCTTAATGCGAAACACTTTTTTTTTTTTTTTTTGGTGGGTGTAAAATCATCGAATAACCCCTCCCGCTCTTGGGCAGAGCGAAAGGGAGTGTCAGACTTCTACTGACCAAAAACCACCCATGTTCCTTCTTCGCCCTCTATGTCGAGGCCGCGATAACCGGTGGACTACCCGCGGCCCATGCGAAACACTTTATAAAACAAAATTGCAATCAATATTTTCAAAGTTCTAGAATAGGGATGTTAACTGACTAAAAAAAAATATGATTCTAATTAGTCCGTCTGTTAGATTATCGAAAAAAAAAATCAAATCAATAAACATTGACGAAGTAAAACGCGTCAAGGATTGGAGTCCGGTTTACAACGTTGCAAAAAATGTACTGCAATGTGACGTCACACGAGTTTCCGAAGCCCACAAAATTTGATAAAACAAAAACACATAACCCTCCTTTTGGCCTTGCCGCAGTCAGGTAAAAACACGTACCTATCCAATATTTTTTAAATATAACTGACAGACTAATAGAATCATATTTTTTATAGTCAGAAAACATCCCGTTTTACCTGCTCTTATTCCAATTTATTTGAGGTCGGCACGGTGTAATAAAAGGTGGTGTAAAATTACCCTTGACAAATCCGAAAGGCACTTGCTTTCCCTTTCATTAAGATCATTATTCTTGCGCCTTCTAATTACGAAGTTTTGGAGGTCAAAGTTCCAACATTTTCACAAGTTTTTTTCTACCCGACTGCAGCGAAGCCCAAAAGGAGGGTTATTTTACCCGACTGCGGCGAAGCCTAAAAGGCTGTGTGTTTGGCGTGTATGTATGTATGTCCGTTTCTTTGTTCCCTCGTAAGTCCTAAACGAATGAAGGGATTTGAATAAAATATACGTCGTTAGATTTGTCTTGATGGCACGCGTGTCACTGGCTACATTAAAATAAAATAAAAAACATAGAAATTTGCGGATTTTGGGGGCCATATCGCGGATTAAAAAAAAAAAGTTTCCTTTACCATTGCGTAGGGTATCAAAATAAAGGGGTTTAAAAGGAGATTACAAAAATATATAACACTTACCCATGTATACCCAGTATACCCAGGTCGTGCAAATTGTTATTGGGTTTTTCGATCAAGAATTTCTCAGTAGCTGTTAGGATTTGTGCCCGGTTTTTGACAATACGCTCGAGAGCGTTGAAAAAATCCGGTAAGATTTCCGTAAAATACAACGCCAAAAATACAACGTCGAAAAATACAACTGCATTGGAAAGAATTCCAATGCAGTTGTATTTTTCAAACTTTCGAATGATTCAAGAACACAGGCCAGTATTTTAATATATTCTATACACTAGTATTATTAAGAGGAAAGATTTGTTTGTTTGTAACGAATAGGCTCCGAAACTACTGGACCGATTTGAAAAATTCTTTCACGGTTGGTAAGCTACACTATCCCCGGGTGACATAGGCTACTTTTTATCCCTGTATTCCCACGGGAACGAAAACTACGCGGGTGAAACCGCGTGACGTCTAAAAAACGGAGAGATTCTCGTTTCTTTCGAAAGTTTCAAAAACATTTGCCAGTATCAATTTCATGTATTTTTACAATAAAACGGAAAACAACGGAACGATTCCCGTTTATTCCAACTTAAAAAAAAAAAAACGAAAAATAAGTACCAAAATTTGTTTTGTTTCCGGAAAGTAACAAATTGTAGGTACCTTTCGGCATTTTCAACGCTAGGCTCGACAACAATAGGGGATCGGACTGGGTCAAAAAATATGATTCTAATTCACACTTATAATTTCACATCTTTACTGTTTAGGTGTGCATTACTCTAACTTAATTTTTAACCGTTTAAATATACTTTAGTAGCAATAAATCCATCAAAGGAATCACTTGTCTACTCATTTTTCATGACAACCCGACCTTACAAGTCTACATAACATTTTCACTGTTGTGTGTTACGCCCCACCATTTGGTCCTTCGAGCCGGATTTATAGTACTGAAGACATGACCCCCCGGAAATTGACAGAAATAGCATACTAACCTAGAACAGGGTATTTCATCAAAAAATCTAATGTCCGTCAGTTAGATTATCGAAAAATATTGGATACTTACGTGTTTTTTGTTTTATCAAATTAATAAAAATTGACGGAGATAAAACGCCTCAAAGATCACGAGGGGGGGTTGTGACACTTGTGACGTCATTTGTCGTCATTATCGAGGAGTCTTCATGTTTTGTTAATGTGAAAAAAGAAAAAATACGTGTCCAATATTTTTTGGAAATCTATCTGACGGACTTTTTTTTTTGTCCGATCCCCTGTTACATAAGGCTTAAACTAACCTAGCGAACTGTGGGCGTACTATTAAGTTTTCCTTTGCCTAACCCTTCGGAGCTTTGATGTTACAGAAATATATCATCATCGTCATTTTAGCCCGGAATCACCCACTGTTGGAAATTATCCCTTCACACATACCTCAACCAAGCATTCTGTACATCAAACTAAGTACCCCTACGCAAAAATATTTGCTGGCAAACGACTTTTTTTTTGGGGTCAAAAATCTCATTTTACGGTAAAACTCAATGTAGCACTCTTAAAACATTGTGCTAGTGGATGCTTTGAATAGTAAATGGGTCATGGAGGTAATTTAAGTAAAGTTATAACCTGAAAAACTAGCATTAAAATTTACGAAAACAGCTGTGCAAAATTTGGTACTTTGACCCTCAATCTCTGTAACTAGGGGATTCCCAGGTATGGTCTAGAACAAAAAAAAATATCGCAGTGGTGGGGAAAACAAGTGCCCTTCGTTTGCGTTAAGGGTACTTTTACACCCTTTCTGCCCTTTTTTTTCTGACACTCCTGTGTATATGTCTGTGCATGCCTCATCCATGCATTTTCCGCGCTCCTGACAATATCGTCGAGCCCACGCGCTTTTGGACGGCTCTGGTTTCTCTAGCCCAACCTTGGCCACTTCGGTCGGAATCTTACTCCATCGGCAATCTCCGCGTCTAGCCAGAAATCCTGTCGAACTCCACTTTAGGTGTATCGCTCGCCCTGTCCCCAAAATATAAATTACTATCACTACATAATAAAAAACAAAGTCCTGTGTCTGTCTGTTCGCGATAAACTCAAAAACTACTGCACCGATTTTCATGGTGTTTTCACCAATGGATCAAGTGGTTCTCGAGGAAGGGTTTAGTTCATAATTTGACGCGGGGATCAGCAAGTAAAAAATAAATATAAATGATTTATTAACCCTTACAGGACAGCAGAACCTGATGAGCAGCAGAGGTTCTTCGTGGATGAGCTGGTCCAAGAGATCCAGGCACACGCTGACCTCATGCTGTCTCCTGACATGTTCGTCACCAAGATGAAGCTGCTGGACGCAGCCAAGAACTTCCACATGCAGTACAGGTGAGTCCAACCCTGTTTCAATCCTGGATTGTCTCCACGGATCCCGGTATCAGATTGGATTAGCCACGAATCCCGGCGAGTCGTTTCCACGGATACTGTGACCCGTTTCCAACAAAAAATTAGTGCATGATTTTACCGGAGCGATAGGGAATAGGACGCCGTCACTTTCTGCGAAGCAGTTATGCTAGCGAAGGAGGTGACGAAACGTGAGAGGGAGAGAACCTCACGTCCCAACCACTTAAGTTCAGTTTTATTAAAATCAGTTCAGTTATTTTGAAATATCAGGATTTAAAAATTTGTGTGAAATGCCGTACGCTCTTAAGCAAAACGCAAAGTCACATAAATATCGTGTTTCAGCAGTAGGTACTTATTCTACAATTGTTTACTATTAATTTCAAAAAGGTTATCAGAAACCGCATTCACAGCAACCTTGAATGAACCATTCATATTATGTACAGTCACTAAAAAAATAAGTATTCAGGCACCTAACTTCGAATTACTTTTAAACAATGTTAAAAGTGTGCGTGTTTCAGCAGTAGGTACTTATTCTACAATTGTTTACTATTCATTTCAAAAAGGTTATCAGAAACCGCATTCACAGCAACCTTGAATGAACCATTCATATTATGTACAGTCACTAAAATATATAAGTATTCAGGCACCTAACTTCGAATTACTTTTAAACAATGTTAAAAGTGTGGGAGCTTTCAAGTATTACGTAACGCAGTTTTGGTGATTTTTGATCCCCATGTTACGTGCCGTAATATTTCTGCGCTCCCACCCTCCCTTTCTCTGTATTAAAACTTATGAAACAACCATTTTTACCATAAAATTGAAATGTTGAAAAAAAAAAACGTTTTCAAAAATGCGAGAGATAATCTCTACGCCACCGTTTTCAAAAGTAAAAAAAAAACAATGCTACATCGTACTCTAAAAAGACCCCCCCCCCCCCCCCCGGCCCTGTAATGCACCGTAACGTTTTACAAGACCCCCAAATTCGTTACGTACGTAATACTTGAACGCTCCCTGTTCTGTGTTTTTTTTATGGATGGGCAGTCATCAAATGACTCCTGCTCTGGGTGGAGCGGAAGGGAGTGTCAGACTTCTACTGACCCCCGTCGGGGCTGCGGGTTGTTTGTTTGTTGCTTTCGCTCTGCCCAAGAGCGGGAGGGGCTATTTGATGATTTTCCACCAGCCAAAAAAAAAAGACTTCTACTGACAAAAAAAACACCTAAATTCCTTATGAGCCCTATGTTTCCGGGGCTGCGGTATCTCTTTCGAACAACCCGCAGCCCCGCCAAGAAAAGCAAAGCTTCACAGCACACTTATAAAATTGTATGAAATTAATTTGAAGTTGTGCCTGAATACTTATCTCTTTTGGTGACTGTACAATTAGGTGAGGCTGAAAATCTATTGTGTCATTATGACTATTTTATTTAGATTTATCCTTATTTTGTTTGATTGACACACAAATTGTGTTGAACTTAAAAGGTTATTAACCTTCTTTGTATACAACCTGCTTCAAACTTCAGGGGTCATTGTATTTTTTTATTTATTTATATATTTAAACTTCATGTACAAGTGTGGTACCTACATAGGCGGACTTAATGCCACAAGGCATTCTCTACCAGTCAACCTTTGGGTTAAAAAGGACAGCACTGTGGTAGAGTACAAAAACAATAAAAAATAAGGATAAAACCATTTTGTAAACATAAAACATAAATTGGTGCATACTAATACATAACCGAAAGAATTAAATAAACTAATAGATATTTGAATACATACAAATACGAGAAACCTTATAGTAATTACCTACTAAGACTATAAGTGACTAGATTTAGAACAATTTGTGGGTTGGTCCCATAGTAAAAGTTGTTCATAATGATGTGTACGAGCTACCTTTTGCAGTTCGTACGTCACACTCATAATTGCACATCTTTACTGTTTAGGTGTGCTTCTCTAACTTAATTTTTAATCGATTAGTAAGTAGCAACAAATCCATCAAATGAATCACTTGTCTACTCATTTTACATAACAATACCTTACAAGTCTACATAACAAGTACATAACATTTTCACTGTTGGGAGTTACGCCCCAACATTTGGTCCTTCGAGCCGGATTTATAGTACTGATGACATGACCCCCTGGAAATTGACAGGGATGCATAAGTGCACCTTATAAACTTGCATACTAACCTAGAACAGGGTATTTCATCAAAAAAATTTAAAGTCCGTCTTTTAGATTATCGAAGAGTATTGGATACGTGTTTTTTGTTTTATCAAATTAATAAAAAATTACGAACATAAAACGTGTCCAAAAAGATGATTGGAGGCTTGTGACGTCACTTTCTGGGTAAAAAGTACTAACCTTGTGACGTCACACGACTTTTCGAAGCACTGTATCGTCTTCATCTTTTGTTTACGTAAAAAAAAATATGTCACAAGATTTTTTTGGTGAAATACCCTATGTTATGATCTGTTCTATATACGATTCTTTGATGTTGACAGCCACGCCCCCCACGAGTTGTACGCGTACATGCGTCGCTCGCTGGCTCTGGAGATGGACGTCATACAGAACGCGATGGGCACCCCCTACGTGGCTCAGCCGCAGACTGAGAGGAAGTACAGCGAGGTGAGTGCCGACATCGCTAGTTATACAGGGTGTAAATTAACCCTTCACACATACGTCAACCAAGCCCTACGCAAAAATTTGAATTTTATTTTTGTGTGTCATTCAATAAATACGTAATTCAATTCAATTCAATTTAATTCGTTTATTTCAGATAGATTACATTGCATGCTCCATCCATACATCAACTTTTCAAATAATAATATAAAATAAAATAAGACATAAAATAATATTAAAGACAGTGGACAAAGTAGACAGACACAAAACAAACAAATTAGGACCGCACTGCACGTACATGTAAGCCTGTCCAATGCTCCATGAAAGTGCAATCCACATTCATTCGACCGACAATGAGCTGCAGAAAGCTATTGGGGCTGCCCCGTATGCGGCGCATCAGAGAAGCTATTCTTTTGCGATGTATCGCTTGAAAGCCATCCACTTGAGCGTCTGCAAACATACCTGATGCGCTACAAAAGCGTGGCAACCCCATCAACATTCTGAACGCGTTATTGTATTGGACACGCAAGGTATTATAAGTCTTCTGCGTATGCTTGACCCACAGGCTGCACGTATAAAAAGACTGACAGTACGCCTTGAATAAGGTTACTTTTACCTGTAATAATATGTTACTTTCATAATGTAATATTCTACTTAATGTTGGTTTGTTATTTACCTACTACGAGTAAATAACACAGATTAGACCACGAGTACTGTTTGACCGCATTTTGAACGTATATCTTGACTTGAACTATAATAGAATATATTTGTAATGTACTCGCCAAGAGCTTTCATTTGGTACCAAACATGTTATGATTATCTCAATTTATTTTTTACCTTAGAATTTGACATTTAAATTCCGTCTTATAAAGAAATATTAAAATTTATATAGCCTATGTCACGCGCGTTATTCTTACGAATCCATTGACACCTCATTTATTAAAATACCATCAGTAGTCTAGGCGCTACGGTGGAACATACAAACATACATACATACATACATAGACTGCCAAAATCATTACCCTTCCTTTTGGCTTCGCCGTAGTCGGGTAAAAAGGATGATTCATTGTCCAGTTTTTTTGGGGCTTGGAAATCATCAAATAAAAACTTTCCGCACTGGGCAGAGCTGGAGGGAGTGTCAGACTTCTACTGACTAAAGACCACCCATGTTCCTTCTTAGCCCTTTTTGCCGAGGCCGCGGTATCTCTTACAAACAACCCGCAGCGCAAGCCATAGGTCTATCTTATTTCCGATACGCAATTTCGATTAAGTCTTCATTATAGATCCAACTGAAAAAGACACAAGTGACTAACAAATAATAATAATAAAAATCTTTATTTATACAAAAACCTTCAACATTGCTTAAAGACTATTAGGTCACATGAATTTCAGTGAATGAAAGGATGAAAGGTCATATAGATAAAGTAACCCTGACTCCCAAACTAGGAGATCCTGTGACTTAGGAGTCAGTGTTATGCTGTCACTATGATACAAAAACCTTTTACTAAAAAAACTTGGTGGGTACTCCGCTCACTGTAGTACAGCTCCCAGTATTTACGTATTTTAAAAATATAATAATGGCTCAAAAGGCCCTGGAAAGTGTAGTGCGCGAGCTACATAAAGTGGTTAGTGAACTCGCGACGAAAATCACTGCTCTCGAGTGCAAAATTGATGAGCAAAGCACTATTATAGTCAAGCAAGAAGAAACGTTGAAATTGTTAACGCTAGCGATTGAGGGTACACCGAAATCAGCCCCACCGAAACTAATGGATGCCGACGGTGGACAAGAGAAGCCAGCGATTCCAACTACTACCCAGCGACCCATGCGGCAAGCGAGGGTTAATTCAAGTGCTAAAGCTAAAAGTGATTACGCAGCCGCTGCAAAAAAGTTAACCATTGCAAAACCAACGACCGATGGTGACACAAATAATTTGCCAAAGACGGGTATTTCTACAAATGTGAATCTCAATCTACCCACAAAAGCTTCTTTATCATCATTGGAGTGTCCGGCCACGAATACTGCGGAAACGCGCCATGAAAACGATACTTCCGATGAAGGGTGGCAACCGGCACGCAAAACACGGAATTCTAAACGGCGAGTGATTACTGGTAGCGGACAAGAGGATGACGTGCTTAAATCGGTAGAAAAGCTAAAATATTTACAGGCATGGTCTTTCAAGCCGGAGACGACGGAGCAGAACGTGCTCACTTATTTGAATAAACTTCAAAATTGTGAGCAGTATATTGTAGAAAAACGTTTAATCAAGACTACTAGACACGCTGCCTTCGTAATTGCTTTCCCGGAGAGCTTGAATGAGAGCATAAACACGCCGGCGGCGTGGCCCGCAGGAGTGAAGTTGTCCGACTGGTTTCCGAGGCATCCCCGCAGGCAGCGGGGGGACACGAACTCCGAGCTTCTCACCGGCGACAGTGCACGCGCAGTCGTTGAATGTTCCCAGTGAACAACGTACTGTACGACGTAACAGGAATGATTCACAGTGTCGGTATGCTAATAATAGTGTAAATAGTTCCCAATTGCAAACGTTAGGACTGGTGTGCTCGAATGGTGTGAATGTGGTCCAAACTAGTGGCAAGAAACCTAAGTGCTCGTTAGATTTATTCTATCAGAACGTTAGAGGCTTACGGACGAAGTTAAAATCATTTTATAACAACATTCTAGGGTCTATGGTTGATTTGGTAGCCATAACCGAGACTGGTATTAACGACTCGATACATGATGGTGAACTGGCTCCAAGCGGGTACACCATAATAAGATGTGACCGTACGGATGGCCGTAAACACGGAGGTGTCATGCTGATCGCCACACCGCGCGGTGCTCTCGACTTACGCAGAGTACCGTTACCCGATAACACTAGCTTGAACGAACACCCGTTTGAAATCGTATGTGCGACAGTATACCGTCAAAATACTTTTTTGTTTTTGTGTTGTGTTGCGTATATTCCACCTAAGACTATTGAAAGGGAATATATGTTTATGTTCCATTTACTTGAGCAGTTATGTGTTAGTTATGATAAAGTAGTATTATTAGCGGATTTAAATATGTATTCAACAAACCAAGAGGTACAATGTTATTATGAATACTTTGTCACCTTCTGTGGGTTTCGCCAAAGTAATAATATTCTTAATTGCAATAATCGCACGCTCGATGTAGTACTAACTACTTTGCCCGTAGGTGACATTGTCGTAAATGAGGAACGTGAGGAGTGTTTGTCATGCATTGACCCGCAGCACCCGCCGCTACGAGTAAGTGTAAGTCGGAGGCGGGTGACTTCTAGCCCGGGTTACCCTGTACCGAGCGCTTCCACTTCCCTACCACGATGGAATTATAGCAAGGCGGACTTCTATTCTTTATACTTGGGACTTGCAGGGGTAGACTGGGGCTCTCTGTATGAAACGACTAATGCCGACGGAGCATTTAGAATATTTTATGAGATATTTTATAGGGTTTTGGATGATAGCACTCCAAGAAAGAGCTCCAAGGGTAAATGCTTTCGTTATAACTACCCTGATTGGTTCACTGCTGACATAATAGGTCATATTAAGAAGAAGGCTTTGTGGCACAAATCTTTTAAGAAGACTGGTTCAGTCAGCGATTATAATAAATTTTCCCACTACCGTTCTCTTGTCAAAGACTTAATCAGTACCGCATACCATGATTATCAGAGTCGCACGGAGCAACAATTTGTCAAGGAACCGAGGTCTTTTTGGGGTTTTGTTGGACGCAAGCGCTCGAAGCGAAGTACAACAAGGATTACTAGGAATAGTGAGCCGTTGCAAGAGCATGAGTGCGCTCAGGCGTTCGCTGATTATTTTCATTCGGTCTACGGGGCGGTGTCACCGCGGTTGGATGCGGCTGCCGCTGGGCAGGGGGCGCCCGAGCGCGGCGCACGCGTTCACGTGGGGCAGCTGTCTCTCGATGAGGTGAGCGCCGCGCTCGCGCGCCTCAAGCCCAAGCGGTCGGTTGGGCCAGACGGGGTGCCACCCTTCGTGGTTAGGGATTGTCGGTCAGTACTGGCCCGGCCGCTCATGCATTTATTTAATAGTTTCCTACGAGAATGCTCGTACCCGGACGGCTGGAAATTAACTAGGGTTACTCCAGTACCAAAGGGGGCCCCAAGCTCAGATGTTAACGAATATAGGCCTATAATAATAATAATAATAATAGGGAATATAGGGATTGGCCTGTTGGTCTAGTGGTTAGTGACCCTAACTGCTATGCCGGAGGTCGTGGGTTCGATTCCCACCCAGGACAAATGTTTGTGTGATGAGCACGATCATTTGTTCTGTGTCTGGGTGTAATTTATCTATAATATGTATGTATTTAGAAATATATAAGTATGTTTATCAGTTGTCTAGTACCCATAACACAAGCTCTGCTTAGCTTGGGACTAGATGGCGTTGTGTGATAGTTGTGGAATATTATTATTATTATTATTATTATTATAGGCCAGTAGCAGTACTGTCAGCTTTTGCTAAAGTCTTCGAGTCCGCGTTGTGTTCAACTATCCACTCGCAAGTAGCCTCTCAGCTCAACGATGCGCAGCATGGTTTCCGGGCGGGCCGTAGCACTAATTCTAATTTAATGTGTTTTTTAAATCAAGCCACCACAGTGCTGGACTCGGAGGCTGGTGCCCAACTGGATGTCGCTTACTTCGACTTCAGGAAGGCATTTGATAGTGTCGATAATGACATACTTTTAAGTAAATTTGCGGGGATGGGTTTTACCCCAGCTCTCTTGAAGTTCTTTGCTAGCTACTTGGGCAACCGCAAGCAAATAGTAGAATACGCAGGTTACATCTCGGACTCGTATTTAACCCTTACAGGAGTTAGCCAAGGGACAAATTTAGGGCCTTTGGAATTCATAATCATGATTAATGATCTTCCAGAAATAATTAAAGAAGCTAGCTGTTTATTATTTGCTGACGATCTCAAGCTTTTCTTGCGTATCACTGACGAGTCGAGCTGCGAAAGGCTCCAGCGGGACATTGATAGGGTGGTAGCTTGGAGTGAAGTGAATAAACTACACTTCAATGTGACGAAGTGTAATGTAATGTCATTCACGCGGGCCGTGGTACCACGACGCCACGATTATCGTATGAACGGTCACGTCATATCGCGGGTGGAGTCAGTGCGAGATCTCGGGGTTACTTTCACTGGGGATCTTTCGTTTCGGGCTCACGTAGTGCAGGTCTGCAAAAAAGCGTTTAGAAATCTTGGTTTTGTGATGCGTGAAACTCGTGACTTCACTAATATGGCAGCAGTGAAAGCACTTTACAATGCGTTGGTGCGAAGCAACTTGGAAACTAGTGCTATCATCTGGAATCCTTATGAGGTGAAGTATTCTCAGATGCTAGAAAAAATGCAAAATAAATTTACCCGATATCTGTACTTGAGGCAATTTGGGGTCTACCCTTTCTACCCGCTTATGTATCCAACTCTCTTTGTAATAGGGATGGTTGGGTACAATAAGTTGGAAGTAAGGCGCAACCTCGCTCTCGTAAAATATGTTTTTATGGTTTTTCGTGGTATGTTAAATAATCCACAAATATTAGAATCGTTGGGATTACTTGTTCCAGACAGAAGGTTACGGTTGGGACCGAGGGAGGGGCTTTTTAAAGTTCCGGCATCGCGTACTAACTTATTAAAGTTCGCACCAGTGATTCGAGCAATGCGAACACTGAATAGTGTGTCTCGGCGTTTGGACATATTTTCTTGTTCTTTGGCGGAATTCCAGAGGGTGACACTTAGTATGTTGTCCACTGTATAGCTGTATTCCTACACAGACCCGCTGCTTGGGACTGGACTTTTAACAATTTATGACTACTTTTGTTAGCTTGGGTCTTACCTGTTAAAACAAATGTATGTGTTAATGAATAAATAAATAAATAAAAATAAATAAATAAAAATGTGTGTTAACAAAATCATGGCGATAAACAGATTTGAGAGGAGGAGCTCGTGGCTTAATAAGAACTGCCACTCGGGTCGATCTTTAGGTTAAGCTGCGCTTGCCTAGGTCGATCGGTGGATGGGTGACCGCCCATTACATACCGAGTTTCCTCCGTGCCTCGGAAAGCACGTTAAGCTGTTGGTCCCGGGTGCCATATATAGATCTTTGGCAGTCGTTACGGGTAGTCAGTGACCTGAAAGTCTGACATCCAGTCTTACCAAAGGGTATCGTATTACCTAGTATTAACTGGGTTGTGGAGGTCAGATAGGCAGTCGCTCCATGTAAAATACTGGTATTCAGCTGCATCCGGTTAGACTGGAAGCCGACCCCAATATAGTTGGGAAAAGGCTAGGCAGATGATGAAACAGATTTGAGAGTAAAAACTTAACTAAAAGCTAAATTATTAACAAAGATTGTAACAAATGGGGAACAACTTCTTCCAATTTAAAATTTAGGTGTGTTTTGACGCCGACCGCATTGATAACGAAGTAACTGATAATGTCGCGATAAGGAATACGATGTACTACTGTTTGATATCACAATGATTCAGTACTAAACGTATTGACAAAGTAATCTAAACACTATCTGTTCAACTTATAAAAGCGAAAGTTTGAATGGACAGATGGACAAACCGAGATAAAATGTTCCACAGAAATAATTAAAGTCTGGAATACCATACAGGATACTATATTTTTCTACATTATGCGCACGTCAGACTTTTTGTGAGGCCGATTTAAATTTGTTCGTTATTTCTGACCAAAAAAAATCGGTCACCGATTTTGTACGAACAAATTTGAATCGGTCACCTACAAAAAGTCTGATGTGGGCATTCAGCCTGGATTAGCACATAGGATAGTTTTTATCCCGCTTTTATTTTCCCGTGGGATAATTTTCGAGTCGTAGCGGGCGAAGCCACTGGCAGCTAGTACTAACATAATAATCTTCTTTCTACAGCTAATAACGGGACTACAGACAGTCCGACAGAAGGTGAACATTGTGGGGGAAGAGATTCGCACGCTGCAGGCCAACATCGAGTCCTTCTCGCTGCAGTACCACGAGTGTCTGAAGAACAAAGGTAACTTATAACGTCACGACGGTAATCCCTGAAGGGTTCAAATTCAAATTCGAAGAAGTTAATTTATTAAGTGGAGTTGCAATTGTGCTGAAGTTAGGAATAAAACGGCGAAACCAACTACAAGTTCCAATAAATTTTCTCACTTCTTTAAGAGTAGTAGGAGTAGGAAATTCGAGTATTGCTTTAATTTTAGCCGGTAAAAATGCTCCTAAATTCTTTTGGGATAAAGATGCTACTCTGGCTTTTAATAAATTAAAAGAAGCTCTTATAACTACTCCTATACTAGCTTGTCCCGACTACGATCTTCCTTTCTCTGTACATTGCGATGCTTCTAACTTCGGCATCGGAGGTATGTTAACACAACTAAAAGACGACAAGGAAGTAGTTATAGCATATATGAGCAAATCTCTTAATAAAAACGAACGTAATTACTCAACTACAGAAAGAGAAACCCTTGCGGTAATTTCAGCTTTAGAACATTGGCGTTGTTATATCGATAATGGTAAACAATTCACTGTTTATACAGATCACACAGCACTTAAATGGTTTTTAAAATTGTCTAATCCATCTGGTAGACTCGCGCGGTGGGCTCTGAGGTTGTCATCTTTTAATTTTATTCTAAAACACAAAAGAGGTAAAGACAACTTAGTTCCTGATTTACTCTCCCGTACATCATTTCCACTTGGTGTTAATCCTGTCTCACTTGATTCCCATCCCATATCTCCAGCATTGGAACACTATAATAAACTACTTTTGGAATGTCATAACAATCCTGATCAATATCCGAATTACACTATTCGCGAAAATAAATTATTACCAGTTTGTAGAACACAGGTAAAAATAAAGTACAGATCTCAATATTAATAATGAACGCTATGACACGACCAACTGTTCGTAAGTCGGGGCCGCAACCACTGGGCCATCTCTGTTCTTAGCTTGTTCCACTGTACCATAAATTCGAAGTCATGTGACATCTACCAACCCGCACTGCCGCGTGGTGGATTATAGCCCATCCCTCTCCTAGAGAGGTGGCCTGAGTCCAGAGATGATAAAATACTTTTTGGAAGCCATACTGCCGGACTCAGAGAGCTTTAATGATTACTTAGGCCACCACTTAGTAAAGGTTTGGACAGTTTTATCATACGACAGTATGTCAAATCATTACTAAATGACGTCTTAAGTAATCATTCAATATCTCTGAGTACCGCAGATACTGAAATAGGTCTTCTATGAGAGTTGAAACCGTTATTTACCTAGGAAATTCATTTCGTAACTTTGCTAAGTGTGATCACAAGATGGTGTTCATAACTAAAGTATTTTTTTTTTTAATAAAACTTTGCCCCACACTAGTAATTTCTCCTGTATCGTGGGTACGTTCACAAACATTTAAACTCACATACACAAATACCCAGACCCGGAACAACTATCTGTATGCCATACAAATATTTGTTCCGTGCGGGAATCGAACCCGCGACACGCAGCGCAGCAGTCCATTGCTTGAGCCACTGCGCCAACCGTGCCGTCAAACAACAACATCAACAACATTTTATCTGTTTATTGTTCCAGGTCACATGAACTATCTTCAACAGTCGATGACGAACGAGCGCCGCGACCTGGTGGCGTGTCTGCGAGTTCAGATTGAGGAGACGGAGAGGAAGCTTAATGCTCTGGTAATTATACGACTTATTTACTCACTGCCGCACTCGGAGAGATTTAATGATTACTTAGGTCATCAACTTAATAATGGTTTTGACAGTTTTCTCATACAAATATTAGTCAAACTTTTACTAAGTGATGGCTTAAGTCATCATTAAATATTTCTGAGTACGGCAGTTAATCACACTAATATTATAAAGGCAAAAGTTTGTGTGTGTGTGAGTGTATGTTTGTTACTTCTTCACGCAAAATCTACTGAACGGATTTGAATAAAATTTGGTACTCAGATAGTTTATAACCTGGATTAACACATTGGATAGTTTTTGTCTCGATTTTATCTTCCCGTGGGATAATTTTCGAGTTGTAGCGGGTGAAGCCACTTGCAACAGCTAGTACCTAATAACATTGGAGAGCAGTGGTGGCGGCCCCGACTTACGAACAGTAGGTCGTGGGTTCGAAACCAGACAGGCGCATTACTTTGTGTAATTTATATCATCACCACTGCTCTCAAAACGGTGAAGGAAAACATCGTGAGGAAACCGGCATGTCTTAGAACAAAAAATTTGAAGATATGTGACATATCTACCAATCCGCACTGGGCCCGCGTGGTAGATTATAGCCCATTTCCTCTCAAAGAGAGGAGGCCTGAGTCCCAACAGTGGGAACATTAAGAGGGTGTTGATGATGATGATAAATAAAATAAATTAGTCTTATGATTTTAGGTTAATATTGAATTTTGGTATGTTCCAGGTGGCACAGATCAGTCAGTCGCAGATGGAGCTCGTGGACCATATGAAGGAGAACATCGCAAACCTGCGTCAGCTGCAAAGCCAGGTCTTGGATGAGGAGCTCATCAAGTGAGTAGTTAACACCATCACACCTTCCTGTTCACAGATATATAGAGGGTGTAAAAGTACCCTTAACGCAAACGAAGGGCACTTGCTCTCCCCACCACTGCGAACATTTTTTTGTTCTAGACCATACCTGGGAACCCCCTAGTTACGGAGATATTGGGGGTCAAAGTTCCAAATTTTGCACAGCTGTTTTTGTAAATACTAGTTTTTCAGGTCATAACTTTACTTAAATTACCTCCATGACCCTTTTACGATTCAAAGCATCCACTAGCACAATGTTTTAAGAGTTTTACCGTAAAATGAGATTTTAGACCAAAAAAAAAGTCGTTTCCCAGCAAAAATTATTGCGTAGGGGTACTTAATTTGATGTACAGAATGCTTGGTTGACGTATGTGTAAAGGGTTAATTTACACCCTGTATATTTAGGCGCCTGCTTGCGCCGTTTAGTTCACAAGCGTTATATCGCTACATTTAAATAATAAACAGTCAGCTTAGTGATAAATAATGTATTTTCAATTTGACAACCGCAATATTTCTTCTCGTCTGTTAGCTAGCGTTCACTTGTCTCACCACAAAGTATAAAATAAAAGAGTATTTACAACTAAGCAAACTCTAGTAGTGGGAATCAGTGATTTGCCACAGATATATCTCGTGTCGGGGCTGCGGGACTGTTCGAAGGGGAAACCACGAGCCCGGGACAAACATGTCATTTGATGATTTTCTATTCGCAAAAAAAAAGATATAGATTTACCTAGGTATATATATCTATATCTTTTTTTTTAGCCGGACAGATAGATTTCCAAAAAATATTGAACACATACTCTAAACAAAAAATTAAGACGATACAGTGCTTTGTAAACTCGTGAACTCCTCGAAAACGTCACATGTTAGTACATTTTTTACCTACAAATGACGTCAGAATCCCCAACTCATGATCTTTGAGGCGTTTTATCTTTGTCAATTCCCAAGAAATATTGGACACGTATTTTTTTATTTTTTCACGTAAGCAAATTATGAAGACGATACATTGCTTTGAAAACTCGTGTGACGTCATATTCTAAGACATTAGTATGACATTTTTTATCGTTCAGTGACGTCATAAACCCCCACTCAAATCTTTGACGTGTTTTATCTTCGTAAATTTTTATTAATTTGATAAAAAAAGTATCCAATATTTTTCGATAATCTAACAGACGGACTAATTAGAATCATATTTATTAAGTCGGTAAACATCCCTATTTCTACTACAGCCCTCCCTCCTCACGTCTTACACCTGTCCCACAGATGGAAACGCGAACAACAGCTGTCCGGCAACGGCGTCCCGATGCAGTCCAACCTCAACACGATCCAGGAGTGGTGCGAGCTGCTGGCGGACCTGATCTGGCTGACGCGGCAGCAAGTCAACAACGTCGCGCGCGTCAACACCAAGACCATCGTGGAACTGCGCCAGCCGCACCTTGCCGAGATGCTGGACGAGATGAGCAAGCAGGTGCGTAGCCACATAGCAAACAGATATGTAGCTCACTCGAAGACCAGGGGGTCTAAAATGGCCACTTTAGCAGGTCATAATATGAATTGCGTTAAAAATCGTAAAATAGGCCTATAACAATAGTAACTGCTTCTGTGAACATTTTACGAATCATCATCATCTGCCTAGCCTTTTCCCAACTATATTGGGGTCGGCTTTGAATACCAGTATTTTACATGGAGCGACTGCCTATCTGACCTCCACAACCCAGTTAATACTAGGTAATACGATACCCTTTGGTAAGACTGGATGTCAGACTGTCAGGTCACTGACTACCCGTAACGACTGCCAAAGATCTATATATGGCACCCGGGACCAACAGCTTAACGTGCTTTCCGAGGCACGGAGGAAACTCGGTATGTATTGGGCGGTCACTCATCCACAGATCGACCTAGGCAAGCGCAGCTTAACCTAAAGATCGACCCGAGTGGCAGTTCTTATTAAGCCACGAGCTCCTCCCCATTTTACGAATTTTAACGCAATCCCCTGATCTGGTTGTGTAAACAGGATGTAAATGAATCCTTCACACATACGTCAACCAAGTATTCTGTACATCAAACTAAGTACCTACTTAATTAAGTACCTACGCAAAAATGTTTGCTGGGAAGCGACTTTTTTTTCTTATGCTAGTAAGTGGATGCTTTGAATAGTAAACGGGTCATGGAGGTAATTTAAGTAAAGCTTGGACCTGAAAAACTAGTATTTACAAAAAAAAGCTGTGAAAAATTTGGAACTTTGACCTCCAATATCTCCGTAACTAGGGGGTTCCCGGGTTCTTCATGCTCTCATTCAAATGTTCGCAGTGGTGGGGAGAACAAGTGCCGTTCGTTTGCGTTAAAATAAAATAATATATAAAATAAAAATGAATATTTCATCACTTTAGTAAATAATTATGTTAGGTTTGGAGTCACCTTTTAAGCAAAGATTTGCTTGTATTAGGTGGATCCGCTCCTCCAGTTTACACTCATTCTTCAAATGTGTGAGAAATAAAAGCAAAACAGAAATATTCATTTAAAACTAATACTAATTTAAAACTAATACTAATTTATACTAATACTAATTTAAAACTAATTGACATTTTATAACCGTATTTTTATATCAGTATGGGAGCGCACTGGGTGTATGATATGTTTGTGAGTGTGTGTGTGGCTGTGTTTGTGTGTGAGAGTGTGTGTGTGTGTAGTTGTCGGGATGTAGTGGGTGGGCATGTGTGTAAGATGATTATGTGGTATGTGAAAAAGTACTTATACACTCTTTATATTTTAGTGAACTCTATTAAATAAAATTATATTTAAAAACACACACACAACTTACGGTGAAGGAAAACATCGTGAGGTAACCGAAATGGCTGTTGTCATTTATTGATTGTCTTGTGTTCCAGGTGACCGGGTTGCTGTCAACCCTGGTGACGTCTACCTTCGTGATTGAGAAGCAACCACCGCAGGTTATGAAAACCAACACACGGTGAGTAAATATTAATTCTTCTTTTTTTTAAGTAACGTTACCATACACTAAATCATCAAATAACCCCTCCCGCTCTTGGGCAGAGCGAGAGGGAGTGTCAGACTTCTAGTGGCGTCTACTGTGGCCGGAAGTCATTACGTGGCCCCCGACGCCCGGAGCGCCTCCCGCGGCGGCTGAGACGTGAGATTCTCTCCCTCTCGCGTTCCGCCACCTCCTTCGCTAGCATCACTGCTTCGCAGAAGGAGGCGACGGCGTCCCATTCCTCCTCGCCCCGGACCATGGCTTGCACCAGGGCCAGACGCGAGAGGTCGCTGCTGAAAGTCCCTTAAGTAGAGACTGAATAAATTAACCGACTTGGTATTATATGGATCTCACAACTTTTTACAGTACAAGAATGAGTTGCGAGACTGTTGTGACGAGGTGTTTTTTACAACTTTTCCTGCGGCAACTTTAGTCTCGGGCGTCAATGGATTTTTTTTTAAACTTTGCCCCACTAGGATTTTTTTCTCTATGCGGGGTGCGTCTACAAACACTTAACTCACATACACGAATATTAGTTAATAATATTCCTATAAGTATCGTCTAATTAATACAAGATTCGATTTTGTACGGAATCAAGTGGTTTTTACAAGTCTGTCGGGGCTGCGGGTTGTTTGTAAGAGATACCGCGGGCTGGGACACAAAGGGCTATGAAGGAACATGGGTGTTTTTTAGTCAGTAGGAGTCTGACACTTCCTTCTGCGCCGCCCGAGAGAGTCAGAGCGGGAGGAGTCATTTGATGAATTCCCACCCACCAAAAAAACAACAGGTTACATTTATATTAGGAAATGAGATTAGGGTTCCGTGCTAAAACCGTAATTCCTTAAAAATAGAAATGTTTTCTGACTAAAAAAAAACAAATTCTGTTTAGTCCGTCAGTTTGATTATCGGAAAATATTGGATACGTGTTTTTTCTTTTATCAAATTAATAAAAATTAACGAAAATAAAACGTGTCAAAGGTCATGAGTGGGGGCTTAATTCGTCACTTTCTGGTAAACAATGTACCAAACTGTGACGTCACACGACTTTTTAAAGCACTGTATCGACATTATTATTTATTTACTCAAAAATGCATGTAATGTTGTCATTATTTTGACAAACTTGTTTGAGCAAAGTCGACCTTGCCGGTCTGTTTCAAGGAGCGGCCGGCAAAGTTTTGCTGGCCGCTCTAACAGGCCGGCAATGTTTTGCCGGCCGCTATTTTGACGTTTCAACGTTTTAAAAAATCAATTCCAAAAAGATTTTATTTAAAACACAGCTGTTTGTACGTCTAAAGGTAAAAAAAAAAAGATTTAAATGAAGTAATAAATGAAGAAATAATCCAGCAGTCAAACACCGCATTAGAATTATCGCAAACTATCAGTAATATCAAACCGGGAAAGTCGGTGTTGAATTTTAGTAACTGTACTTTTCATAATTGTCATTTTAATTAAAAGTCTAGTTAATTAATATATTTTTTATTTAAATTACTTGCTGGTTTTATTTAGATTAGGTACTTGCATTTTTGAGTAAAGCACTATACAAACCTTGGCCCACAATGACTGCTTCGCTGGTCACGCTATGATTGCCTCGAGCTAGCCTAGCTACGCTCTAGGCCTTTCAGCTTGGCCATCATTGCAGCCCTTGCTGTCCTCGCTGTAAAGGCCTCGGCCTACGGTCTCGGCCTTTATCTCAGCTCGTCCATCAAGTGCTGCACGCTGACCGCGCTGTGTCGGCCTGGAGCTGCGCTACGCTGCGCTGTCGGCCATCATCAGCGCGACCAGCAAAGTAGTCATTATAGACCGCGGCAGTAATGTACTATTACTCAAAAATGCATGTAATGTTGTCATTATTTTGACAACCTTGTTTGAGCAAAGTCGACCTTGCCGTTCTGTTTCAAAGAGCGGCCGGCAAAGTTTTGCTGGCCGCTCTAACAGGCCGGCAATGTTTTGCCGACCGCTATTTAAACGTTTCAACGTTTTAAAAAATCAATTCCAAAAAGATTTTATTTAAAACACAGCTGTTTGTACGTCTAAAGGTAAAAAAAAAAAGATTTAAATGAAGTAATAAATGAAGAAATAATCCAGCAGTCAAACACCGCATTAGAATTATCGCAAACTATCAGTAATATCAAACCGGGAAAGTCGGTGTTGAATTTTAGTAACTGTACTTTTCATAATTGTCATTTTAATTAAAAGTCTAGTTAATTAATATATTTTTTATTTAAATTACTTGCTGGTTTTATTTAGATTAGGTACTTGCATTTTTGAGTAAAGCACTATACAAACCTTGGCCCACAATGACTGCTTCGCTGGTCACGCTATGATTGCCTCGAGCTAGCCTAGCTACGCTCTAGGCCTTTCAGCTTGGCCATCATTGCAGCCCTTGCTGTCCTCGCTGTAAAGGCCTCGGCCTACGGTCTCGGCCTTTATCTCAGCTCGTCCATCAAGTGCTGCACGCTGACCGCGCTGTGTCGGCCTGGAGCTGCGCTACGCTGCGCTGTCGGCCATCATCAGCGCGACCAGCAAAGTAGTCATTATAGACCGCGGCAGTAATGTACTATTATTTATTTAAACCTCATGTACAAGAGTGGTACATAGGCGGACTTAATGCCACAAGGCATTCTCTACCAGTCAACCTTTGGGTCAAACAAGACCACATTGTGGTAGGCTTTAAACTAACTAAAAAAAAAAACAATAATTATCAATTATTATTGTTTGTTTACGTGAAAAAATAACAAGTGTCCAATATGTTTTGTAAATCAATCTGGTACATTTTTTTTGTCAATTAACAACAGCTAGTGTATAACATTATAGTGTTGTGTGTTTGTCTGTCACAGCTTCACGGCTACTGTCCGGTTACTGGTTGGGGGTCAGCTAAACGTGTACATGACGCCGCCGAGAGTTAGCGTGAGTATCATTACTTTGTTTATATTGCACAGAACATGCACAGTTTTACACATTAAATTCTATTCTAACCTGCTAATATTATAAACGCGAAAGTTTGTAAGAATGAAAGAATGAAAGAAAGAAAGAAAATAAAAAGTATTTATTGTTTCACACAGGACAGAAAATGACAAAAAATAATAAAAATTAAAAGCTTAAAACATAAAGAGAAACACTTAAAATAGGGGATCGGACTGAGTCAAAAAACAATGATTCTAATTAGTCCGTCAGTTATATTATCGAAAAATATTGGATACGTGTTTTTTGTTTTATCAAATTAATCAAAATTGACGAAGATAAGATGTGGTTGTGACGTCATTTGTAGTTAAAAATGTACTATCATATTTATAACGTTTTCGAAGAGTTAACGAGATTTCGAACCACTGTATTGACTTCAATTTTTGTTTATGTGAAAAAAGAAAAAATACGTCTCCAATATTTTTTGGAGATCTATCTGACGGACTAATTTTTTTTTTTTGTCCGAATTTAAACTTTTGTATGTCCTAATTGGGATATTAGGACATACAAAAGTTTAAATTAAAATTAGTCCCGTATGAAGCCAAAAGGGCACTATCTCAGCATGGTGCTGTAACATTGACAAATGTCACAGCGCTGGTATTCTGATCTGACGGTCACGGCAAAACAAAACTTAAAATATAAAATATAATAAAAACAATACTAAAGTAGGCAATACTATGTAGTGTGCGAAGAATACTAAGAATACTATGATTACTATGAAGTATGGATGTTTGTTACTCTTTCACGCAAGAACTACTGAACGGATTTGGATTAAAATTTGGTACACAGGTAGTTTATAACCTGGATTAACGCATAGGATAGATTTTTATCCCGATTTTATCTTCCCGTGAAATAATTTTCGAGTTTTAGAGGTCGAAGCCGCTGTCAACAGCTAGTATAACATAAATATTTAATTAATTAAGTGGTGCTCGTGGCTTAATACTAACTGCCATTCGGGTCGATCTGTAGGTTACACATTACATATCTAGTTTCCTCTGTGCTTCGGGAAGCACGTTAAACTGTTGGTCCCGGCTGCCATATATAGATCTTTGGCAGTCGTTACAGGTAGTCAGTGACCTGAAAGTCTGACATCCAGTCTTACCAAAGGGTATCGTATTGCCTAGTTTGAATTTGATTTACAACAAGTAAGATCTCGTTTACGGGGACGCGGGTTTTACTGAAAGGCGGGTCCACCGCAACGAACGCTGCATTTTAAACTAACGAGCAAAAATCGCTTCTCGTAAAATCGTCGTTTGAAATCGTTAACGTTTTCATACATCGCCATGTGCTTGCATTAAAACGCACAACGCACCGCGCGACGCCCCGCGTCTCCGTAAATGAGGCCTAAGGGCCTTCTGTTTTCTTAGTCACATGCAGATTGTTCGTCATTTTGAACTGAGTGAAATAGGTTAGTGTTATGATGTTACGTCACTAGTGTAATGGCGCATCACTAGCCAACCAAGGAGAGAGCCAACATGGCGTCCGAACGACCAGAACTCTAAGATGTAAAAACGTCTTTCTCTGTTAATAAACCAAGTTTAATTAAAATACAGTATTTATTGTTTATATAATAAATAGACCAAAACATGGTGTCAGAATTGGTCTCGTAACCTACACCTTGACTCGAGCCATTATCAAAGTCACGTGTAAAGGTCGGCGTCATGTCTGAAGAAAAACAAAAGCCAAAGAAAATTTCGGGAATGTCCAGTCCGCAGCCCATGGTGATGAGTGGAAACTTGGCTCAACAGTGGAAAAAATGGGTACAGTTATTCAAATTTTATTTACGCGCGTCTGGCTTGGACGAAGAGAGTGATGGCAGAAAAGTGGCGTTATTTTTACATGCCATTGGTGAAAAGGGCGTAGATGTATTCAACACATTTGGAAAAGATGAGGATGAAATTGCATACAACGAGCTGATAAGGTTGTTTCAAAATCATTTTGCTCCAAAAACCAACCTTACGTATGAATGTCATAATTTTTTCACATATAAACAATGTGAAAATGAAACCTTAGAAGATTTTGCCTGCACATTGAAATTAAGGTCACAAAACTGTGAGCTAGGACAACTGCAAGAACGCCTAGTAAAAATAATGTTTATATGTAACATGCATCAAAAATACAACTATATTAGAGAAAAGTTATTACTTGAAGATAAGTTGGATCTTGATAAGGCCTTAGAGATGGCAAAGGCCATGCATGCTTCCAGACATCAAACGGATGAATTGACAGCAGAACAAAGTACAGTCTTGTATAATACGAGTCAGTCACACTCAAGATCAAAGTCTAACTCAAGGAATGTCAGTCATAATAGTCAGCAGTCAAGACAGGAAGTTTGTACAAGATGTGGTCAGGTGCATCGTTTTAAATGTCCAGCATTAGGTGTAAAGTGCAACAAATGTGAAAAAGTCGGTCATTTTGCAATCTGTTGTCGGTCATCTCAGTCAAAGTCAATAAGATATGTGCAATCAGATAGTAATGAGCAACAGGTACATTCAGAAAAAGATGAATTGTTTATAGGTCATATTCAGTCATCCAAGTCATTGTCAAGTGAATGGACAATTATTTTATGTATAAACAATTCACAAATAAACTGTATTATTGATACAGGCAGTGATGTCAATATTATGTCAAAAAGTGTTTATGATTCATTGAATAATAAAAATTTACTGTCTAAAACTGATGTAAAAATAAAGTCATACACTGGTAATAGTCTAGAAGTACTAGGTCAACAAAGCTTACAGTGTGTATTTCAATTTAATGACCACTACATGACAAAACAAATTAATTTTATAATTGCAAATGTGAATTCTCCAACTGTATTAGGTAAACTTACTTGCTCAGAAATTGGACTAGTTAAAAGAGTTTTCTGTGTAGACACTACTAACATGCAATCGTCAGAAAATGATATCAGTAAATTAATCTCTGAAATGAGTCTAAATGAGTCTCATTCAAGTCAAGCACAGTCATTTCAATTAAAGTCAAGTCAGTCACAAAATATAAATTTAAATGAACTGATTGAATGTAATAATTCTCTTTTTATCGGTCTTGGTTGTCTTCCTGGTGAGTGTCACATAAGTACTAATCCTGACGTCCAGCCAAAAGTTGATGCTCCGAGGAAGGTACCATTTGCATTACATCATAGACTTCAACAAGAACTAGAGAAGATGGAAAAAATGGATGTCATTACCAAGGTCACAGAGCCTACTGAGTGGGTGAGTTCTTTAATTTTAATAGAAAAGAAAAATGGACAATTAAGGGTATGCCTAGACCCCCGCAATTTAAATCAGGCAATTAAAAGGACTCATTATCCTATTCCATCAGTAGATATGGTCCGCGCCAAGGTGGCTGGTGCAAAATTTTACTCCACCTTGGATGCATGTAGTGGATTTTGGATGTGTAAATTGAGTGAGAAGAGTTCTTACCTTACAACTTTTAATACACCTTTTGGCCGATACCGCTTTAAACGTCTGCCGTTTGGAGTCAGCTGTGCTCCCGAGTATTTTCACAGAGTTATGACTGAAATGTTTGGTGACATACCAGGGGTAGCAGTATACAGCGATGATATTTTAGTAAGTGGTCGAACGCTACAAGAGCACAATGAGTGTCTTAATTTAGTATTTAAAAGAGCAAAGGAATATAATGTCAAGTTTAATAAAGAAAAATGTTTATTCACCAAGGAGAGTATTAAATATCTGGGTCATTTTTTTTCAGCAGATGGAATCACAGTCGACCCGGACAAAGTCAGAGCAATAAAAGAGATGCCCTCTCCTACCTGTCTAAAAGATTTACAAAGATTTCTAGGCCTACTTAATTATTTAAGTCCATTTATTAAAAATATGGCTGGCGAGACAGAAATTCTACGCCAATTATTAAAAAAAACTATTGATTGGCAGTGGACTGCCAATCATGAAACAACATTTTGTCGTTTGAAACAATTAATATGTCAAGTTCCAGTGTTATCACATTTTAATGTACGTGATCCTATTGTAATACAAAGTGATGCTAGTAAAAGTGCTGTTGGGGCAGTGTTGTTACAAAATCAACATCCAATATATTATGCTTCAAAAACTTTAACAGAAACACAACAAAAAATGGCTCAGATAGAGAAAGAACTCTATTCAATAGTTTTTGCCTGCATCAAGTTCCATCAATTTATATATGGACAAACTGTAACTGTAGAGACAGACCATGCTCCTTTAATAACATTGTTTAAAAAGTCCTTAGTCGAGGTTCCAATACGTCTCCAAAGAATGATGTTAAAAATACAACTCTATAGCCTAAATGTAGTTTACAAGAAAGGTAGTCACATGTACATTGCAGATACCTTGTCAAGAGCAGCACTCGCTGAAACAAGTTCAGATGAATTAGATGATGATGTCATTGTACATGTAAATTTACTGATTAAGTCATTACCTGTCTCATCAGAACGCCTACAGTGGTTAATCAGAGCCACTAATGAAGATGAAAGTTTGCAGATCTTGAAAATATACTGTAAAGAAGCATGGCCATCAAGTAAAACTGAAGTTCACAAAGATCTGCAAGAGTATTGGCAGTATAGATTTGATTTACATACAGAAAATGATTTAATTTTCAGAAGTAACAGTATAGTCATACCTAAAAAATTAAGGCCAGAGATTTTAAAAATAATACACAGTGGTCATCTTGGAATTGAAAGGTCAAAAGCGTTTGCTAGAGGACATGTATTTTGGCCATTTATGTCAACTGACATAAAAAACATTGTTCAGTCTTGTCATATTTGCTTGTCACATAGAAGCTCAAATGCTCCAGAACCACTTCTTCCACATGATGTTACATTACTTCCATGGGAAAAAGTTGGTGTTGATTTTATGGATTATAAATCAAAAAAATACATAGTAGTACAAGATTATTACTCAAATTATATTGAATTAATGACAGTGGCAAGTACTAACGCCAAAACAGTAATTGTTTGTCTTAAAAGTATCTTCAGCAGACATGGTATTCCTGTTGAGTTATTCTCTGACAATGGACCACCATTTAATTCGGCAGAGTTTAAGAACTTCATGTGGGACTGGGGAATACATCATAATACGTCAAGTCCCTACATACCAAGGTCAAATGGGTTGGTAGAGTCAGCAGTAAAAATATGTAAACGTTTTCTTACCAAGTCAGAGGAGTCAGGGACAGATCCCTACCTAGCTCTGCTTCAATTCAGGAATACACCTAGAGGAAATCTTCCGTCTCCAGCACAATTATTAATGTCACGATCGCTTAGAACACAATTACCAACAGTCACAAAAAACTTGATACCAAAAACAGTCAAATTTCAAGAATATGTCAAAGCTAAGAAAGAAAATAAAAATAAAATGAAGGAGTACTATGACGGCAAGACTAAATCATTACCAGAACTACAAGAAGGTGATAAAATCTATTTTAAGAAAATGCCAGATACTCCATGGATTACAGGCACAGTAAGGTCCAAATGTGATCAGCCTAGGTCATATACTGTTGAAGGATCTGATGGATTTATAGGAAGGAGAAACAGGCAACATATTTTGAAGCCTCCGCAGTCACCTCAAATGGTATCTCAAGATTTGTTACAAAAAAGTCCAAATATCGAGACATCTCCAACGTGCCATACAGTAGCACCGTCTATTAAAGAGTGTACAACTCCAGTTGAAATGCGCACTAGGTGTGGAAGAGTCATAAGACCACCAAGACGGTTAGATTTATAAGTTAGTATTAAAATAATTTTATTTTTTGATAACCAAGTAAACGTTGTAACAATGACTGTGAAGGACTGATTTTTTTTAGTTAATTCTAGATTATATATAGATGGATACTTAGTTCAACAAACTGTTTCTTTTTTTTTATTTATTTAAACTATAATTGTTGACGAAAGTTATTGTTAAGGGTTTTTGTTAAGTTTCGTTAAACTGTCTTTAAGTTGTAAAATTATAATAATTTCATTTTTTCGAATAAGAAGGATGTTATGATGTTACGTCACTAGTGTAATGGCGCATCACTAGCCAACCAAGGAGAGAGCCAACATGGCGTCCGAACGACCAGAACTCTAAGATGTAAAAACGTCTTTCTCTGTTAATAAACCAAGTTTAATTAAAATACAGTATTTATTGTTTATATAATAAATAGACCAAAACAGTTAGGTTTAAAATGTGACCAACCGCGCGCGAGCCGAGCGAGCGAAGCGAGCGATGAAATGTAAACATTTTTATATTGTTTGGTGATTGAGTTTTAGTGACAGATCTACTATTTTAGGAACAAATGTTATTTATTAGGTCACTCAAAATGCGGTTATTAGGTAATTGATAAAATCATACCCTTATTTCAACACCCTTTATATATGCTTATCTCGCAGGATAACTTTCGCGATTCATGATTTTAAATGGTGCTAGTTTTATGTTGCTACAATATAAAAAATCAAACTTACAGGTCGTAATAATATCAGAGCAACAGGCCCAATTGCTGCTCAAAAGCGAGACTCAAGCTGGTAAGGGCCAGCAGCCGGTGGAGTGTGGCGACATCCTCAACAACACCGGCACCATGGAGTACCAGCCCACTAGTCGCCAGCTCAGCGTTAGCTTCCGGTGACTATTTGTTTATTTATCATGTCATCATCATTATCAGCCTATAACGTTCCCACTGCAGGGACTCAGGCCTCCTCTCGAGGAGAGGGATGGGCTATAATCCACCACGCGGCAGTGCGGGTTGGTAGATGTCACATGACTTCGAATATTTTGGGTCAAAGATATGCTGGTTATCTCACGATGTTTTCCTTCACCATTTTGAGAGCAGCGGTGATGAAATAAATTACAAAAAGTAATGCGCCTGTCTGGATTTGTACCCACGACTCACTGTTCGTAAGTCGGGACAGCTACCACTGAGCTACCGCTGCTCTTCATAATTATGATATAATGTAAATGTGTTAATGCAAATGTTAATGTAATGTTAATGTAATATTAATGCAATGTAATGTAATGTTATGTTAATGTAATGTAAATATTCCTACTTTATTTGGCCACAGCAACATTTCGCTGCGTAAGATCAAACGCGCGGAGAAGAAAGGCACGGAGAGCGTCATGGACGAGAAGCTAACGTTGCTGTTCCGTTCACAGTTCAATGTTGGCGGTGGAGAGCTGGTCTTCCAAGTGAGTACACTTCTTCTTTTAAGTCGGGTGACTCACTCACACAATCACTAGTGAAGCTTTTGACAGTTTTGTCATACAGAAGACTGTCAAATCTTTACTAAGTGACGGCTTAAGTAATTATTAGTTTTGACTGGCCTGTTGGTCTAGTGGTTAGTGACCCTAACTGCTATGCCGGAGGTCGTGGGTTCGATTCCCACCCAGGACAAATGTTTGTGTGATGAGCACGATCATTTGTTCTGTGTCTGGGTGTAATTTATCTATAATATGTATGTATTTAGAAATATATAAGTATGTTTATCAGTTGTCTAGTACCCATAACACAAGCTCTGCTTAGCTTGGGACTAGATCGCGTTGTGTGATAGTTGTGGAATATTTTTATTATTATTATTATTAAATATCTCTGAGTACCGCAGTAAAAGACATCTGACAAAATAGACCAGAAAGTAAAGTAGGCTGCCTCGAAAAGACAAGACAACAAGATGATTTTTTGTCACCGTCCGAATTTTTTCTAAGCATTAGGTATCACTCACTAACACGATAAAAAAAAAACACAATACGTAAAATTTTCCTTTTTAAATCATTTTCTCTAAAGAATTATCCGCTCTCCATGAAACTTTAAAACTTTGTGATGTGATATCTCAATATTTTTATATTGAATGATACTAAAAGTAAAAACACGTATTCAATGATTTCCGCCAAAGATTAATATATCAGAATTTGGACGGTGACTAAAAAATCATCTTGTATAGATATTTGACAGGCGTCACTGGTCCACTTCATCTTCAAGGACCCACCAAGCAGACCCACCGGTGGGTCTCCGAATACTGATGTGTCTTCCAAGACCTACTGACTGGTAGGACCTATGTGATTATTTAGTTTTATATCCCCTGAGACCCACCAGGAACTTATGTACGAAAGAAAACAATTACAAATTAGCATAAATCTACTCTTTTAATAGGGGATCGGACAAAAAAAACAAAAAATATTGGACACGTATTTTTTCTATTTTTAACATAAACAAAAAATTAAGTCAATACAGGTGCTTCGAAAACTCGTGAACTCTTCGAAAACGTCATATGATAGTAATTTTTTTACCTACAAATGACGTCACAACCATCATCTTATCTTCGTCAATTTTGATTAATTTGATAAAACAAAAAACACGTATCCAATATTTTTCGATAATCTAACTGACGGACTAATTAGAATTATATTTTTTTGACTCAGTCCGATCCCCTATTTTTTTTTTTTCACTGTCAAACTATACAGCATTTGACCTCATTCGTCTCAAACTGTATCTTTAAACTAAATGCAAGTTAGCTGGCGGGCTGACTATAGTACTTACTTTTAGTAAACATTTATTTGCCAGAAAATTATTGCTATAAGTGTTACACATAATTTGATTTCCATAATATTCTGCTGTTTCCAGCATTCCATTATTTTAAAGCACAATTGTAATGAATTAATAATCTATATATATAAAAATCAATGCCACTTTTCGTTGTAATTTTATAACTCAAGAACGGGCTCACCTATCCAAACCAAATGTTTAGGCTTTGTTCGGACTATTTAGTAGATGGTTTACGTAAAGTTTGCACAAAATCGGTCGAGTGGTTCTTCATTTAAAACATTTTTGTAACAAATTAATTCAATAAATTAATGGCGGATCATTTTGTTGATGGGGATTTTGCTATCTAAGACCCGGTAGGTGGCGCTGCTGTCCGGGCAGTACAACGTCTGCCAGGGGGCCAATTCTCGATTTTAGAGATGGTGTCGAACTCGACAAAAATTTCTAATGACGTCATTTTTTCGACAAATTTTAAAAGTTGCTATTCTGGGGATGTCGAATTCGACATTTGTCGAAAGCTAACGTTAGAGTTCATGTCGAGTGCTTCTGAGCAGTAGAGATGTCATGTCGATTGTAGAGATACGTCATTTCTGAGTGAATTCGTTGAGTTTTGGATTGTACACTGTGTTTTCTTTTCTTTAATTTTTAAATAAAATACGGCTTGGCATCTCATACCTACTGGAAATTTGATTTATACTCTTTGATTTGTGCCCTTGCCTTGTTTGATTTTTCCCCTCCATGTTAAAATAAAACTTTTAAAATGTAAAACAGCACCCAATAATGATGTAAACATAACAAAAGTTTTGAAGGAACCGCAAAAAGGCGCAAATTCTGACACTGACAGACAGTCAACTGTCAATTTGTTTTCTTTATTTTACGAAGAGCATACGAAAATCTTGAAACACACTAAACGTTTCGTTTTATACTTAAATAAGTAGGTTTAGTCAGCGTTTTAAAACAAAATCATTCATTAACTCATAGCTACCTAAAACAGAACGTGCGATTCTTCATAATGGTAACATTATCTTCACTCGACTCGACATTTTCGTGACATTTATTTCTATTTTGACTGAGAATACGGAATTCTGCTCAATTCGACATTTTTTGGTAGAGATAGAGATATTTTTAATAGACATAGAGATAGACTTACGATCTCGAACTCGAGATAAATGGCGAAAATCGAGAATTGGCCCCCTGGTCCGCTATCTTGTACAGATATTTGACAGGCGTCACTGGTCACTGTCAAACTATATAGCATTTGACGTCAGTCGTCTCAAACTGTACCTTAAAACTAAATGCAAGTTAGCTGGCGGGCTGACTATCTTGCTATAAGTAGTACTTTTAGTTAATAATAATACATTTATTTGTCAGAATATTGTTGTTGTTATTATTTAGTTAATAATAATACATTTATTTGTCAGAATATAGGTGTTACACATAATTTGATTTCCATAATATTCTGCTGTTTCCAGCGTACAAATGTTTTAAAGCACAATAGGGGATCGGACAAAAAAAAAAAATTTGTCCGTCAGATAGATTTTCAAAAAATATTAGACACGTATTTTTTCTTTCACATAAACAAAAAATTAAGACGATACAATGCTTCAAAAACTCGTGAATTTCTCGAAAACGTCACATGGTAGTACATTTTTCACCAACAAATGACGTCACAACCCCCCACTCATGATCTTTGACGCGTCTTATCTTCGTCATTTTTTATTAATTTGATAAAACAAAAAACACGTATCCAATATTTTTTGATAATCTAACTGACGGACTAATTTTAATCATATTTTTTGACCGCGATCGATCCCCTATTGTAATGAATTAATAGTAGATAATAAAAAATTACATTTAAAATTTAACATTGAAATTGACATAAAATATAATTAATACAAATGAAAACGTTAACTGCTATCAAATACAATGTCAGGATTATTAATTATTATGTCAAGAATTATTATTAAATACAATGTCAGGATTATTAATTATTACGTCAAGAATTATTATTAAATACAATGTCAGGATTATTAATTATTACGTCAAGAATTATTATTAAATACAATGTCAGGATTATTAATTATTATGTCAAGAATTATTAAATACTAGCTGTTGCCAGCGGCTTCACCCGCTACAACTCGAAAATTATCCCACGGATCATAAAATTGGGATAAAAACTATCCTATATGTTAATCCAGGGTATAACCTATCTACATACCAAATTTCAACCAAATCGGTCCAGCCGTTTATGCGTGAAAGAGTTACAAACATCCACACATCCATTCTCACAAACTTTCACATTTATAATATTAGTAGGACTGGTCCTATTTGGCGCAGCCGTGAGATGAACACACTCTTTTTTTTTCAGTTAATTTTTTTAGTTTCTTTCAAAATTTTTATTGTTTGTTGTGTGCACTTGTGGCATTGTTCTAAATAAACATGTTTTGTTTTTCTTTAAAATAGAATAGAATAGAATAGAAATTTTATTTGCTTAAACATGTGTTTACATACAGAATTAAAATAATACATGCATGCAAGATAATACATAGTAGTGGTTCACGACATGTCTGCCATTTCTCATGGCGTGCAAATCTCTTGGGTACATATTACAATTATTATTATTAAATTAACGATTTTCAAACGATTTTTCGATTTTTTTTTTTCGATTTTTTAACGATTTTCTTTCATAAATACTAGCTGTTGCCAGCGGCTTCACCCGCTACAACCCACGGGAATGTAAAATCGGGATAAAAACTATCCTATTTGTTAATGCAGTTTATAAACTATCTGTGTACCTAATTTCATCCAAATCCGTGCAGTAGTTTTTGCGTGAAGAAGTAACAAACATACACACTCACAAACTTTCGCCTTTATAATATTAGTGTGATGAATACGTTAACTGCTATCAAATACAATGTCAGGATTTTAATGGAATTATTATGTCAAAAATTATTAAATATAATTATAAAAAATATTAAATACATTATCAGTTGTGCAATATTATATATTAATTTATCTATAATATGTATGTATTTAGATATATATAAGTATGTTTATCAGTTGTCTAGTACCCATAACACAAGCTCTGCTTAGCTTGGGACTAGATGGCGTTGTGTGATAGTTGTGGAATATTATTATATTATATTATTATTAATATATTCTGAAAACATCGTTTTTAAAGACATTTTCGTTTGCAGGTGTGGACCCTCTCGCTGCCGGTGGTAGTAATAGTGCACGGCAACCAGGAGCCGCACGGCTGGGCCACCGTGACGTGGGACAACGCCTTCAGCCCGCCCGGCCGAGTGCCCTTCGCCGTGCCCGACAAGGTACACCTAGCGTATGCACCACTCGCGGGCGGCGCACGGTCTCACCCGCCTACTTCCCGTTCCCGTGGGAATACAGGGATAAAAAGTAGCCTATGCCACCCGGGGATAGTGTAGCTTCCCAACGGTGAAAGAATTTTTCAAATCGGTCCAATAGTTTCGGAGCCTATTCGTTACAAACAAACAAACAAATCTTTCCTGTTTATAATATTAGTGAAGATAACGTCCCGGCCGCTACGGCGACGTTATCCTCTAGATAACGTGTAAATGGGGTCCATTTACACGTTATCTAGAGGTACAGAAGTTTCACTTCGAAAAAAGGGTTGCGAGACATGCGTGTGTTATTTATCAGTGTTTTTTTTAAATTTTTATTAGTATCATGTAAGCATGCCCTATTTTTTGGGTTTTAATATGTCCCTCGTTTAACCTAACACACTGTATATTTATGGTTAGTACAGGTCGCGCCACGTAAGATGAACGTTGGGGGCCAAGCTGCGCATTAGGCGATTTATTGGTCTGTTTGGTGGTGTGAGGTAGAGGGGGGGGGGGGGCAGACGGACCAGTAGAGTACAGAAAAAAATGTGATACATTTTTGGCGGTACGCTATTGGTCCGTCGTTCTGAAAATACTATAGCGCACAAAAGTTTTACGAAATGGTTTGTGTGTTGGTTCACAAAGACTTAAGAAAATAATAAAACTAACACAAAAAGCAAAAAATAACCATAAGATAATGTCATCTACAAATAAATCAAAAGATACTTGGAAGATCATAAATGAAAATAAATATTGCCACGAACATATAACAGAAATAAAAAATAACGGAGTTACAATAACAAACCCTAGTGACATAGCAAACGCATTTAACGATCACTTTGTGAATCAAGCAGAATTACTATCGAATGCCACAAGATCTGCGAGCTATTATATAGAACCCCGAATACATGTTCCGAATCAATGTTCATGGCCCCGACTACACCTAATGAAATCTATCGGATAATACAGGATTTAAAAAATAAAGTCAGCGTAGGGTATGATGATATATCAACAAAAGTATTAAAATTTGTCTCTGATGTAATAAGTGGCCCAATTTGCCACATCATTAATGTTAGTATCTGCTCAGGAATTTATCCCAATAAACTAAAACCAACAATAGTTAAGCCATTATTTAAAAAACATGACAAAACTGATATTAATAATTACAGACCCATTGCCCTGATACCAGTCATATCAAAAATATTTGAGAAGGCTATTTATCGCCGTATGAATTCCTTTTTCACGAAACATAACATCTTAGTAAGTGAACAGAAGGGTTTCAGAAAAAACAAATCCATAAATATGGCCATCTATGATTTTATTAACATTATAATGACAGACATTGATGAAAGAGTTCCCGTTAGCGCTATATTTATGGACATGACGAAGGCTTTTGATCTAGTGGATCATAATATACTACTACAGAAGCTGAATGCGTATGGAATAAGAGGTAACGCACTTTCTCTTATACAGTCTTACTTAGTCAATAGAAAGCAGTGTACAGAAATTAGACGAATTTCTAAAAGAGATAAAAAGGAACTCAAATATATTTCAGGAAAACGTAAAGTCACTTTTGGCGTACCACAGGGCAGTGTATTGGGCCCGCCGTTGTTTCTAGCGTACATAAATGACCTTCCAAAACACGTCGCTTTTCCTATGGTTCTTTTTGCTGATGACAGCACGATTATTGTAAGACGTAATAAAAATAGAACTTATGAATGTGACATCAAAGACGCATTACAACAATCAATTAATTGGCTTGAACATAATAATCTAAAATTAAATTTAAATAAAACTAAAATTATGCAATTTCGACAAAGAATAACCGCTCCTGACATTAATATAACTTTTGAAGATAATAAAATTGAAGAAGTAGGACATATAAAATTTCTAGGCTTGACAATTGACTATAAACTGACTTGGAAAGACCATGCAGCAATTTTTATAACAAAATTAAGTAGGTTCGCTTTTGCTCTTTATAAACTAAGCAAAATTGTTAATCAGACAGCTGTTGTAGCTGCGTATTATGGTTACGTAGACTCCATATTACGTTACGGAGTAATTTTTTGGGCAAATTCCTGCGAAAAGCATAACATTTTTAAAGCACAGAAGAGGTGCATTAGGTCAATATGCAACCTTAAACCAACGGAAAGCTGTAAACCGCATTTTAAAACACTTAAAATATTAACATTACCTTGTCTGTACATATATGAGACCGCATTATTCGTTAAGAAAAATAAAAAAGTTTCAGATCAACGCTTTAGGTCTATGAGACCAGAATATCGACACGAATTATGTCTAAGAGCCTCAAAGACCGCTCTTATGCACAAAAGCTTTCTCTGCATGGCTCCGAAAATATTCAACAAAATTCCAAATTACATTAAGGATTTTAATTTGACACAATTCAAACGTAAGCTAAATAATTTTTTAATTGAAAAATGCTACTATACCATTGACGAATTCCTTCTTGACAAAATGTCATAAACTAAACTGACAATTATGTGTGTATTTATTCTTAACAATTCAAAACTTGACTATGTAATTGTAATCTGTTTTTATTTTTTTGTGTATTTAATTAATTGTAATCCTAATCTATTTTTTTTTTAATTATTGGCTGTACACCAAACATTGACTTATGACTTTAAATTTCTTATCTGTTTAATTGTATATGCCCTAATGGGTTGTTTTTTGAGAAACGTATCATTTCTGTAAGACCACACATGTATAACCAAAAAACATACAAATAAAAACTTTGACTTTTGACTTTGACTTTGTTTGACATAACAATTGAGAAAAATTATTTATGACGTAAACTGTTTTATGGAGAGAGAGGCTGATAATCAAAATCAAAATATTTTTATTTCACATAGGCCTACATGGGCACTTATAAAACGTCGGTAAAAAGGGGCACGGTTCGGTGCATTGGTCGATTCCTAAGGAGAAGAACCGGCAAGAAACTCCAAAGGTTACTCTTTTAATCTTTTAAAATCGTTTGGGTTAACAATAAGGTATAATACACACATAAAGACCATGCAGATTAATGTCTGAGATGGTCTTTTGAAGAAAGTACCACACAGATAAGCAACAAAATGATGCGAGTCTACAGTGACACGAATTGTGTTTTTAATTGAACACATTTACAATACGACACGGTTTTTTTGACGGCACGGTTGGCGCAATGGCTCATGCATTGGACTGCTGCGCTGCGTGTCGCGGGTTCGATCCCCGCACGGAACAAATATTTGTATGGCCTACAGGTAGTTTTTTCGGGTAGTTTTTGCGTTTAAATGTTTGTGAACACACCCACGATACAGGAGAAATTCCTAGTGTGGGGCAACGTTTCTTAAAAAAAAAGACACACAAAACGTGTTTTAATTCCAATTAATGATATTATTTTATTTTATTTTTTTAATGCCAACCTACCAATGCAATATAAAACCGCTAACGAAAAACTAGTTCGAAAATAAAACAATAAGCCTAGTAGTTTTGTGCGCGAGTGTACCCATGCGCGAACACCCCCAACGCCAACCCCCGCTTTTTTTTTGGCGGGTGGAAAGTCATCAAATAACCCCTCCCGCTCTTGGGCAGAGCGAAAGGGAGTGTCACACTTCTACTGACTAAAAACCACCCATGTTCCTTCTTAGCCCTATATGTCGAGGCCGCGATAACTAGTGTATAACCCGCAGCCCCGACGGGCATCGCTTTCCCCTCATCGTTTTCCCTTCATCGTTCATTTTATGTGGCGCCAACTACAATATGTATGTATTTAACATGTGTTGTTTCACCTTGTCCCCTCACATCCCGGATGCAGTCGTCGTTGCACGTTATCCCGGTGAGTGTCCACACTTGCCTTTAGGGCGGAAACGAAAACTATGAGAAATAGACGAAAAAAAATAAAAAAGATGTTTCCAGACAATAAAATATTGGATACGTGTTTTTTTGTTTAATCAAATTAATGAGAATTGCTACTCGTCAACGTCACTTCGTGGTAAAAAAATGTACCACGTTGTGACGTCACACGACTTTTCGAAGCAATGTAATTTTTTTTTTCACGTAAACAAAAAATTCAGACATTTTTTGTTTACGTGAAAAAAAAAATTACATTACGTGAAAATAAAATACGTGTCCAATATTTTTTTGGAAATCTATCTGACGAACTATTTAGATTTTTTTTTTGTCAACTTCCCTATTAAAATATATTATACACTGAAGAAGGAACATCGAAGCAGAAACGTTTACAAAATCAAATCATTTATTTGCTAGAAATATGAGTACACACATCCAAACCTACCTTTGGGTGGTTATTTAAATACTGGAGGAACTCCCTTTTTTTTTTGGAGGTTGCGATCATAAAATTACTCCTCGGCCGCGGTATCTCTTTCGCAAGAGATACCGCGGCCTACCTCTCAACCCGCAGCCGCGACGGATAGAGCAATACCCTCAATTTAAAAATAATAGGGTATTCCCCCAATATTTTTTTACGATCAGTCGTTATAAATAGGTTAATTATCAGTGTACAAAATTGTATCCAAATATGTTTTTGCATCAAAGAGGGACAAACATCCATTCATGCATCGTCACAACCTTTCATATTTATAATATTAGTACGATAGCAGAATAGGGATGTTAACTAACATAAAAAAATGTGATTCTAATTAGTCCGTCTGTTAGATTATCGAAAAATATTGGATACGTATTTTTTGTTTTATCAAATCAATAAAAATTGACGAAGATAAAACGCGTCATAGGTTTGAGTGGGGGGTTGTGACGTCACTCACAGTTAAAGTATGTCATACTGTTGTTGTTTAGATAAATTCTTTATTTACCATAAAAAATAAACATAGCTGTAGAACTTAAATGAAGCAACAGTTTCACTGATATTAATAACAAAACACTTTTACTCAAAAATGCATGTAATGTTGTCATTATTTTGACAACCTTGTTTGAGCAAAGTCGACCTTGCCGTTCTGTTTCAAGGAGCGGCCGGCAAAGTTTTGCTGGCCGCTCTAACAGGCCGGCAATGTTTTGCCGGCCGCTATTTTGACGTTTCAACGTTTTAAAAAATCAATTCCAAAAAGATTTTATTTAAAACACAGCTGTTTGTACGTCTAAAGGTAAAAAAAAAAAAAAAAGATTTAAATGAAGTAATAAATGAAGAAATAATCCAGCAGTCAAACACCGCATTAGAATTATCGCAAACTATCAGTAATATCAAACCGGGAAAGTCGGTGTTGAATTTTAGTAACTGTACTTTTCATAATTGTCATTTTAATTAAAATTCTAGTTAATTAATATATTTTTTATTTAAATTACTTGCTGGTTTTATTTAGATTAGGGACTTGCATTTTTGAGTAAAGCACTATACAAACCTTGGCCCACAATGACTGCTTCGCTGGTCACGCTATGATTGCCTCGAGCTAGCCTAGCTACGCTCTAGGCCTTTCAGCTTGGCCATCATTGCAGCCCTTGCTGTCCTCGCTGTAAAGGCCTCGGCCTACGGTCTCGGCCTTTATCTCAGCTCGTCCATCAAGTGCTGCACGCTGACCGCGCTGTGTCGGCCTGGAGCTGCGCTACGCTGCGCTGTCGGCCATCATCAGCGCGACCAGCAAAGTAGTCATTATAGACCGCGGCAGTAATGTACTATTACAGGCTAGGAGCACCTTTATAAGTATATAATAATAGTAATGTTTATAAACTTATCACAACATGAGGCATTTACTAATTAAATCTTTAACATTAACGTATGAAATTATTGTAATAACTTCATTTATAAAATTAGGGGGGTAGCAGCAAAAACTTTACTACGCGCACAGCGTAAGTGCGACCGGTGAAAACGGCCGCTCAGGTGATCGCGCGTGGCCACCAGGGGCGCACGAGCTCCCGCGCCCCCCGCGCGCTCACCTGTATACGGTGAGAGCGGGGAAGCGCTGACGCATCGAGCGGCCCTGCTACGACGCGTTATCAGTATTGTGCGCGAACAACACGTAGTGATGGGGAAGCTTGTATGTGCCGTATCCATCGATATGTCGCAAGTCTTTCAATTTAGTTTGACCTATGCTAGCAATTAATGTATTTTGATGACATTTATTTTTGTTATAAAATTTACGAGTTAATTTTAAAATGAATTTTGTAATGCTAGGTAGCTTTATATTTGTGTGTAGTGTTTTAAGGTTAGTTTTAAACGGAGTGTTATAGGCAATTTTAACTGCTTTGTTTTGAATTGTTTGTAACAAGTTATAATTAGATTGACAAGTGCTACTCCATACCGGACACGAGTAGGTGATGCAAGGTCTAATTAGAGTCGTGTATAATCTAAGTTTGGTGTTTGCGCTGAGCTTACTTTTGCGGTTAAGTATTGGACTGAGAGAACCTAGTGCTTGAGCTCCTTTAACACGTAATTTATTAATATGTTTTGTCCAGTTAAGCTTTTTATCCAAAGTAACTCCTAGATAGCGAACTTCTGTGGACCACGGAATCAGTTGTCCAGCAATTTTTAATTTTCTTTTTGGGGTGGTACGTTGCCGTGTGAAGAGTATTGCCTCAGTCTTGGATTCGTTCAACTTCAGCTTCCACTTATTGAAATAAGATTGAAGTAGTTCAAGCGATAACTGAAGTCTACATTAAGATAATGTCGATGTCATCATCGCTTGTATACGATGCTGTATCGTCGGCAAAGCAGGCCAGATGAGTACGGACCTGCACAGGAACGTCACTCACGAATAGGATAAAGAGATAGGGACCGAGCACCGAGCCTTGAGGATAGTATGTCATACTAATTTCTTGGAAAGTGACGTCACACGAGTTTTCAAAACACTGTATCGTCTTTATTGTTTGTTTACGTGAAAAAAGAAAAAATACGTGTCCAATATTTTTTGGAAATCTAACTGACGGACTAATATGATTTTTTTTGTTACCTATTGTAACGAGCAGTTGCTAACTTCACACAAAAACATAGAAAAAAACATCTATTTCTCATACTACCGGTTCCCGCTCTCGGTCTTACCATCCTCATCAGCTCAACTCCCTCCGTTGTCCGCAGGTGACGTGGGGCCAGTTAGCGGAGACCCTGCGTATCAAATTCTGTTCAGCTACCGGCGGAGATCTGTCTGAAGACAACCTGAGGTTCCTGGCTGAGAAGATCTTTAGGTAAGACCTCTTGTTTGCAGGGTAACAGCGGTGGAAGGAAGAAGGAGCTCAATGAGCAGTTAATGACACTGGACATCGTCGTATAAACGGTTACCACATATTCAGTACATAAAACCCCTCATTGACATATACATTTTCATCATCATCTGCCTAGCCTTTTCCCAACTATATTGGGGTCGGCTTCCAGTCTAACCGGATGCAGCTGAATACCAGTATTTTACATGGAGTGACTGCCTATCTGACCTCCACAACCCAGTTAGTACTAGGTAATACGATACCCTTTGGTAAGACTGGATGTCAGACTTTCAGGTCACTGACTACCCGTAACGACTGCCAAAGATCTATATATGGCACCCGGGACCAACAGTTTAACGTGCTTTCCGAGGCACGGAGGAAACACGGTATGTAATGGGCGGTCACCCATCCACAGATCGACCTAGGCAAGCGCAGCTTAACCTAAAGATCGACCCGAGTGGCAGTTCTTATTAAGCCACGAGCTCCTATACATATATGTATATTGACATATACATTTTATTAAATGCTTTTGTTACGAGCCGGGTATGGGCTAAATAAAACACTACCAATTAAACACACTGAATAACTTTATTACATATACACAATTGCAAAATACTACCAAACACTTTATCGTACTAGATATCTCTTCGAACCTTTCCTTGTCTCAAAATATGTTCGAGAAAATTCCCTATTATTAACTAAAAATGAATTAAGTATTCACAAAGAAAAATAACTAAAAAAAAACAACAAGAAAGAAGTTACTACGCGCGTACGGTCGAAATTGCAATGGCAATTATGCCGCCGACGCCTGCCGCGCTGACCTTGAAGTAGGTACCTACAAGAATGTACTCGACTCTTGTAGGTACTACAGTTATTAGCAAGGCTTCCTGATGATTCTAGATGACCGTCGTAACACTTTTATTTAACTTGCAATGTGTGTCTGTTATATGTATGTTATTATGTACGGGCTCATTCTTGCTCCTCAATTTCGAAGCAGATATCTTCAACCGATTGAGTTGAAGTTTTGCACGCATATGAATATCACGCGACAGCTGACAAGTTATAAAGTAGTTATAGTTTGTATTTATAGAGTACCAAAGACGGGGAATTTAAATGTATTTTTTAGCAAATTAGAGCAACTTTTAAGACTATTGACTAGAAGAAGTTGTAGGAATGTTATCATAGCAGGTGACATAAACATTGACGTATTGAAAAATATGATATATATGATAAAATATATGACTTCCGAATTAAAAAATCTCCTAACAAGTTTTAACATGACATTAGCAATAGAAAAACCAACCAGAATGCAAAGCCGGACCTGCATTGATAATTTTGCTCACAATTTCGAGAAAAAGTGCAGGACGGAGGTGATAGAATTTGGCCTATCAGATCACACTGCGCAACTTCTGAAATGTCCCGTACATTTGACCTGTGCTCTGAAATACTGGTATACATCACAACGGGATCTTTGTCCGGAAAATATTATTAAATTTAGAACATGCCTGGAAAAACTAACTTTCTCTGAAATCTATAACAATGATGATCCAAATGATGCATTCAACTTATTTTTTGATCAATTTAAATTATTTTATGATCTGTGTTTCCCCTGTAGACGTAATACCAACAACCCAAAAACCAAAATGGATATCGCGAGGTCTTAAACTATGTAGCCTAAAAAATAGGCAATTATTGTGGACGTCCAGACATAAACCTACTCAACTAAATAAAGCAAAATATTCAAATTACACAAAGACATTCAAAAAAATTATTAATCTGACTAAACGATCACAAAATAACCACAATATTAAAACTTCTGACAATAAAAGCAAAATGACATGGAAAATAATAAAGAACTCTAAATTAAATTTACCTAATGACTCAATAAATACCATAAAAATTGACAAGAAAACAATTGACAAACCACAATTAATTGCTGAAAAGTTCAACGATTATTTCATAGAAAAAAATTGTGCCAGTTCCCGGAGCAGGTAAAAAAACGAGTGCGTATATCACTAATAAACAAAAATCAATGTTCATGCCTCCATGTCAACCAATTCAAATATTTAACATTATAAAATGTATTAAAAACACCAATAGTGTAGGGTATGAAGAAATATCATCAAAAATTATAAAACATGTTGCTGACTTAATCTCACAACATTTGAGTCATATTCTTAACCTATGTATCAGCCACGGTGTTTTTCCTGACCGTCTAAAGGTCACCATAGTGAAACCAATATTTAAAAAAGGTAATCAGCAACAAATGCAGAATTATAGACCTATTGCGCTTTTGCCAATTTTTTCCAAAATTTACGAGAAATATATTTACAATGAACTTTACAGGTACTTAGAGAAACAAAAAATTCTGTGCAACGAGCAAAAAGATTTCCGAAAGAACATGACAATAAACATGGCAATTTATGACTTTTTAAATAAAATTATGACTAATATTGATAATAAAATACCGGTATGTTCTATGTACTGTGATATGACGCAAGCTTTTGATTATGTTGACCATACAATCTTATTAAACAAACTTGACTCCTATGGTATAAGAGGTAACGTTCTGAACTTATTAAGCACGTACTTAACAAAAAGAAAACAGTCTACCGCGATAACAAACTTAAACTTTAAGACTAAAGAAGAAGTAACATATCTGTCTAACTAAAGAACGCACTGTATACTTTGGTGTTCCGCAAGGCAGTGTATTGGGTCCGCCATTATTTCTAATTTATATTAATGACCTGCCCAAAGCTATAGACTTTCCAATTACACTCTTTGCTGATGATAGCACAATTACAATAGCACGCGATAAACCTAATTCATATGAAGCTGATATTAATAACGCGGTAACCTCAATAATCTATTGGCTGGATAATAATAATCTAAGAATTAACCTTGACAAAACACAAATAATGCACTTTGGTCATAAAAAATCTAGTTCAAAAATGGAGGTTCAATACCAGAATAATAAAATTCACGACGTCGATAGTGCAAAATTTCTAGGTCTGATAATTGACAGACAGCAAAATTGGAAGGATCATATTGAAGCGCTATGTAAGAAAGTTAGTAGCTCATCCTATGCTTTATATAAACTTGCCCCTACAATTAACATAGATACTCTACTTACAGCGTATCATGGTATTGTAGCGTCAGTGCTAAGATATGGTATTATATTTTGGGGTAACTCCACAAATAGGGAAACCGCTTTTAAAGCACAAAAGCGATCCATCAGAGCCATGTTCAGACTACAAGTAACGGAGAGCTGTGTACCATTTTTCAAAAAATACAAAATTCTAACACTGCCGTCTATGTATATTTATGAAACTGCCTTATTTGTTAAGCTGAATTCACACCTGTTTCCCAACCTATCAGATACAGTTGAACGTAACAGGCGGAATGATATGTTTCGTGGACGTAGAGCCAAAACAGCGTTAATGTGGAAAAGCATATTTTGTATAGCTCCGCATGTTTTTAACAAAATTCCAAAGCAAATTAAACAGTTAAATTTAAATGGGTTTAAAAAGGAGCTTAAAGAATTGCTATATAAAAAGTGTTATTATAATTTAAACGACTTTTTGAATGATACTTTGACATCCTAATTTAATTGTACCTAATCTCTCATTGCTATCTGATAGTTTGACATTTATCTTGACATTGACATTTTTTATGTATTTATTTTTTGACATAATTTACTGACACTGACTAGCGTCTTAATGTAATATTAATTCTTTATTATTTCAATTGTATTAATCATAACCTAATTTTTCTATTTTGTATTGTAATAATTTATTATGTGTACCCGATATTTGCACGCCCCATGTGGCAGAATGTGATGAGACTGTTTATTAGTAATTTAAGACCATGTATTGTACCATGTTCGGACAAATAAATGAATTTGAATTTGAATTTGACAGCGCAATATTATGGAGCTGACCTGATGATGGAGTTGGAACTCCGTTATAAAACGACATTACCCCAACGAGTTTGAGCTCGTATGATTTGTCTTGGCGAATATTTTGTCTCTGGATAATATCCAGGGTATGATAATGGAGCAGAACGGTGGCCATAGGAACTCCGTTATAAAACGACATAACTCCATCGAGTTTGGGCTCGTATGATTCGTCTTTTGGTCGCAGTTTTGTGGAAACAGCTGTTTTTTGAAATTCCCGATGATAAAATTCTATTCGCCGGTGGAGTGAGGAGGGATTGAAATAATGCGCGGCCGCTATTTTGGAAATAAAATAAAATGGCCTGCCAAATAATAGGGTAATTAACAAAAAAAATCTAATTAGTCTTTCAGATAGATTTACAAAAAAATATTGAACACGTATGTTTTTCTTTTTTCACGTAAACAAACAATGAAGACGATACAGTGCTTTGAAAACTCGCGTGATGTCATATTTTAAGACATTAGTATGGCATTTTCAACCAGTCAGTGACGTCACAAACACCCACTTAAATCTTTTACGCGTTTTATCTTCGTCAGTTTTTATTGATTTGATAAAACTGAAAATACGTATCCAATATTTTTCGATAATCTAACAGACGGACTAATTAGAATCACATTTTTTTTAAGTCAGTGAACATCCCTATATATATACAGTGTGTCCGGACATGGACTAGCGATATTCTAAATACTTAAATATAAGCTATTTTAAAGTACTATTACACTATAGGCTTGGGTCCAATACACTTCCCCGCTATGTGGCAGCCATTTTGTTTTTTTTGTTGAAATATGCTCTATGCGAGTACAAAAAAAATCATATATCTCAAAGTTTTAGTCATACTGAGATAAAAATAGGCTTATTCGGAAGGCAATAATATTGTCTACCGTCTGCATTACAAAGCAATGTGTTCACAATTCCATAACTTTTGAAAAAAAATGTGAAAGTCGAAAAAAAAAACAAAAAATTATGCAATTCAACCAATAATGGTTAATTACTACAAAAACAACCCCGAGAACTTTTTTATTTTTTATACTAGATCGACAGTTTTTGAGCTAAGCTACAATGCAACATAAAATTCACAACTGTATGTCTAATACTTTAAGAGTTATTGTTGTATGAACATAGCGTATGCGCAAGCACAAAAGGCCTTTGTCGGAACCCTAAACAGGAAATCATAAAAAAAACATAACATTCATATTGAATTTTAATCTTCATTTAATATTGGAAAAAACATTAAATAAAATTCAATATGAATGTTATGTTTTTTTTATGATTTCCTGTTTAGGGTTCCGACAAAGGCCTTTTGTGCTTGCGCATACGCTATGTTCATACAACAATAACTCTTAAAGTATTAGACATACAGTTGTGAATTTTATGTTGTATTGTAGCTTAGCTCAAAAACTGTCGATCTAGTATAAAAAATAAAAAAGCTCTCGGGGTTGTTTTTGTAGTAATTAACAATTATTGGTTGAATTGCATAATTTTTTGTTTTTTTTTTCGACTTTCACATTTTTTTTCAAAAGTTATGGAATTGTGAACATATTGCTTTGTAGTGCAGACGGTAGACAATATTATTGCCTTTCGAATAAGCCTATTTTTATCTCAGTATGACTAAAACTTTGAGATATATGATTTTTTTTGTACTCGCATAGAGCATACTTCAACAAAAAAAACAAAATGGCTGCCACATAGCGGGGAAGTATATTGGACCTAAGCCTATAGTGTAATTGTACTTTAAAATAGCTTATATTTAAGTATTTAGAATATCGCTAGTCCATGTCCGGACACACTGTATAAAGGGTGTAAAAGTACCCTTAACGCAAACGAAGAGCACTTGTTCTCCCCACCACTGCGAACATTTTTTTGTTTAAGACCATACCTGGGAACCCCCTAGTTACAGAGATATTGAGGGTCAAAGTTCTAAATTTTTCACAGCTGTTTTTGTTAATACTAGTATTTCAGGTTATAACTTTACTTAAATTACCTTCATGACCCGTTTACTATTCAAAGCATCCATTAGCACAATGTTTTAAGAGTGCTACATTGAGTTTTACCGTAAAATGTGATTTTTGACCCCAAAAAAAAAGCAAAAATTTTTGCGTAGGGGTACTTAGTTTGATGTACAGAATGCTTGGTTGACGTATGTGTGAAGGGTTAATTTACACCCTGTATAAGCAACACAGACACAGCTGTGTGTGTACTGTGTGTGCTGTTGTGCTTCTTCTGTACGTTTCGATGATCTGATGACTGTCTCGTCGCTTTTTCGTGGTTAGCGAAAAAAATAAAAATAATTCTAAGGCCAAGAGACTGTCTCCAAACTCGCCACTTTCTAATATTTCATCGTGTATACAGCGCCCCCTATCGGCTTGTGAACGTATGCTATATGTAATATGAAGTATATGTGCTGTTCCCAGGACTTGCCTACCTCTGAACACCATGGAGCTGAATGCTATGCCCGTGTCCTGGACCCAGTTCTGTAAGGATGCTCTCCCGGAGAGGAACTTTACCTTTTGGGAGTGGTTCTATATGGTGGTGAAGGTGACCAGGGATTATTTGAGGACGTTGTGGTGTGATCAGTAAGTATTTTATTTAGTTATACTGTGTACAACGCCATTAGCACACGGCGTATTTTCTACGACGCGAATACACGCGCTTTAAACGAGATTTGAACGCAACCTTGTAACCTAAGCACACGGGGCGATCGTGTAACGCGCTTCGTCGGCTCGTATACGCGCAGATACAGCGATCCCAAACCGACCCTTTGTACGCGCTTCAAACGAGTTTGTATCGTGTTTTACGCGCGTTTGAATCTATAAAAACGCATAAAGCGGCATCTACGGCGTACTTTGGGTTAAATAGGACCCTTTTTTTTGTTTTTTGTCGGGTGGAAAATTATCAAATAACCCCTCCCGCTCTTAGGCAGAGCGAAAGGGAGTGTCAGACTTCTACTGACTAAAAACCACCCATGTTCCTTCTTAGCCCTCTATGTCGAGGCCGCGATAACTAGTGTACAACCCGCGGCCCCGACGGGAGCGGGTTAAATAGGACCTTGCGGTCTGTTAGGACTGATTCCTATATTGTACTGATCTCAAAATGAACAAATATCAAAATAACCTTTTCCCAAAATGACTGATTTTCTAAATATCTTTGTTTTAGAATGTCGGAAACTCTTATCGTTTGACAGAAAAGGTACATTCGTAATAATAAATCAAAAATAATGTTTAAGTAAAAAACCTACTTACCCCTGTTTTTTCATGATGTTTTGCTACACCGTTTGCGTTTGAGTGTAAAAGTACCCTTAACGCAAACGAAGGGCACTTGTTCTCCCCACCACTGCGATCATTTTTTGGTTCTAGACCATACCTGGGAACACCCTAGTTACGGAGATATTGGGGGTCAAAGTTCCCAAATTTTGCACGGCTGTTTTTGTAAATACTAGTTTTTCAGGTTATAACTTTACTTAAATTACCTCCAGGACCCGTTTACTATTCAAAGCTTTTACCAGCACAATGTTACAAGAGTGCAACATTGAGTTATAGCGTAAAATGTGATTTTTGACCCCAAAAAAAATAGTCGTTTCCTAGCAAAAATTTTTGCGTAGGGATACCTAATTTGATGTACAGAATGCTTGGTTGACGTTTGTGTGAAGGGTTAATTTACACCCTGTATGATAATATCATTATACAGTATGTTAACTAACAGAGGGCGTTCCCGTCAACCAAGCATTCTGTACATCAAACTAAGTACCCCTACTCAAAATTTTTTGCTGGGAAACAACATTTTTTTTGGTGTCAAAAATCACATTTTACGGTAAAACTCAAAGTACCACTCTTAAAACATTGTGCTAGTGGATGCTTTAAATAATTAATGGGTCATGGAGGTAATTTAAGTAACGTTACAGCCTGAAAAACTAGAATTTACGAAAACAGCTGTGAAAAATTTGGAACTTTGACCCCCAATATCTCCGTAACCAAGGGGTTTCCAGGTTGGTAATTTTTTTTTAGCATTTATGGATGCTATACTATTGCGGGTTAACGGGAACGCCCTCTGTTAGTTAACATACTGTATTGTGATTACAGCCTGATCATGGGCTTCATCCAGAAGAAGCAAGCGGAGGAGATGCTCTCCAAGTGTCCGGCTGGCACCTTCTTATTGCGGTTCTCCGACTCCGAGCTTGGAGGGATCACCATCGCCTGGGTTGGCGGTAAGTGGCCAGTTTCACACCAGCCCCCGTATTTACAAACGCTTCGATACGATTTCGATTCGGAAGTCACAAGTTTACTTTGCGCACTTTCGTAATGCCAAAGATAGATTTTTTTATTTTAAGAAAACGTTGACCCAGACTTGGAATTTCTCCTGTATTGTGGGTACGCTCACAAACATTTAAACTCACATACACAAATACCCAGAAACAACTATCTGTAGGTCATACAAATATTTGTTCCGTGCGGGGATCGAACCCGCGACACGCAGCGCAGCAGTCCATTGCTTGAGCCATTGCGCCAACCGTGCCGTCAAGATAGTTAGACATACGACTTATCAAGTCAAAATCAAATCGAACTGTTTGTGAATAAGGGGTGATTTTAGAATAAGGAATATGCATAACATTTTTTTCCCTTTTTTTTTTTGGTGGGTGTAAAATCATCGAATAACCCCTCCCGCTCTTGGGCAGAGTGAAAGGGAGTGTCAGACTTCTACTGACTAAAAACCACCCATGTTCCTTCTTCGCCCTCTATGTCGAGGCCGCGATAACCTGTGGACTACCCGCGGCCCCGACAGGAGCTTCCCCTTAAATCAATAAAATACAGTACCATCGACCCAAGAAAATAATTAAAAGTTAGGACACTATAACTGCTTGTCACTCAAAAAAATATCAAACTTCTACATTTTTTTAAGATTTAATCTGTTTAGTCTGTCAGTTAGTTTATGGAATAATATTGGACACGTGTAATTTGTTTTTTTAAATTAATATAAATTTACGATGATAAACCGCGTCAAAGTTTATCTTCTATACGTTACTCTATAATATGTTTGTATTTAGAAATATATAAGTATGTTTATCAGTTGTCTAGTACCCATAACACAAGCTCTGCTTAGCTTGGGACTAGATGGCGTTGTGTGATAGTTGTGCAATATATATATTATATTATAAAGATCATGAGATCACTTTCTACTAAAAATGTCATACAATATGACGTCACACGAGTTTTCAAAGCACTGTATCGTCTTCATTGTTTGTTTACGTGAAAAAAGAAAAACATACGTGTTCAATATTTTTTTGTAAATGAGAGACTAATTAGATTTTTTTTGTTAATTACCCTATTATTTGGCAGGCCATTTTATTTTATTTCCAAAATAGCGCATTATTTCAATCCCTCCTCACTTCACCTTTTTAGTTAATGTGAAAAAATACAAAATATGTGTTTATTTTTTTTTGGATATATATTTGTCGTTTGTAATGGCGGCACGTGGACAGAGTCGTTTTGTTAAGTGGGGATTGTCGAACGGTCACTTCGCATCGAGGCACCGACCGAGTCACTTCTCCAAAACGAAACTGTCGGTTTGTCTAGTAAAATTATTTTGACCACTTGGTATTGTTTATAAACTGCCGTACTCAGAGACATTTAATGATTACTTAAGCCGTCACTTAGTAAAGGGTTGACCGAGAAAACTGGCAAAACGTAAGTGATGTCAAATCAAATCAAATCAAAATCATTTATTTCAAGTAGGCCAATTACAGGCTCTTTTGAATAGTCGAACAAATACTAATTTTTAATAAGCTAATAAACTAAGCTACAGTCCCACTCACAAGGCATAATAACTGTCAGTGTACTGTAGTTGCCGATTCCAAAGCGTTGGTCTCATGAGAAGAATGGCAAGAAACTTCATGGACACTCTTTTAAATCATAATATTGTTACAAAACTTTGGTTACATCATTCATTTTGAGACTGGTATATTATCATGTGAGAACGATGTAGCAAGATGCAGCCAAAACGACGATTCAAAAAAAAAAAAAATCAAACAAGCCGTGGCAGCTAAGAGATGACCTAAGTAATCATTAAAGTTCTCTGTGTGCGGCATTAAGTGTGTTAGTTTTAGATTATTAGTATCTGATTAAAAGTGAGGTTATATTTACAAGTTGTGTCATAATTCCACGACACCTACAAAATGAACCCTCTACCACCGAACCAAGATGGTGACGACCCTATCGCTCCGCCATCGCTGGCGTCATCATATTAATAATAATAATAATAAAGTTTATTGGCATAATAAAAGAAACAACCTCATATACAAATCCGTCGTCAACTAATTACAAATTATAACACATAATTGTGCAGTTATAAATACCTGTGTTGTGCGGTTGTTTGAGTTCGATTCACTCTGACCTCCGTACTAGTGAAAACTGTATCACGGCAGGTCAGTTTTCCTCGTTCGCAAACACACACACTTCTTTACGATTACCGATGCTTATTTTAACAAAAATTTCGAGACATTTAATCAAACTGTTAAGTAAAACAGTGACCATAATATGGCTAAGAAAACAGAATAGTGGGTATTAATAAATTATTTGATGAATCGATGACAAAAATAACGAGGGTAATTCTAAACTAATAAAAGTATATGTAAAAATTTTAGACGAAAATGTTTGGATCTAATGAGTTACAGTAATAAACTTAACGTTAAAAACAAAAATGACTAATATTACTAAAAACAATCAAAGAATAGATAAAAAGACATTGTTTAAGTGTGTGTAATGTATGTTATTGAGTGAATACGTGCGTGTGCGTGAATTGCACGTAATGAGAATGTGATGTGTATGTCTGTCTGTAAATAGTGATTTATGATATGTTTATTAAAAGTTTTTCTGTGTTATTATAGTTCATATCGATATTAGATATGATGATGAAAGACCTGCAGGTTTTCTCTTCAGTAATTCAGTATTTTTATGTTCCGCCAGAGGGTAACGAGGTGTTCAGCCTGCAGCCGTTCACGTCACGTGACCTGATGCTGCGCTCCCTAGCCGACCGCGTGCTGGACCTGACGCAGCTCCAGTTCCTCTACCCCAACATAGCCAAGGATGATGTCTTCTCCAAGTACTACACTAAACCCGGTGAGTGCTCACACTGTTAATAGACTTGACGTGATCTAATGAAGGTTATGGGGATCCCCTCGAATCGAATAGAAAGCAAACTGAATTCAAAGATTTTCGAAAATTCTCTTCTCCCACACCCGGGAATCGAACCGGCTAAAATCTGAAAAAATTATACCCTGTACTTTTATTGCATCGATCGTTAGGGTCAATTATAAGGATGAAATCTCTCTAACGAACATGATAAATTAAATGAAAGGAAAACCAGGAAATCTGAAGTTACAAATTCAATGAGTCAAGTTAAAGCTCTATAACTAACATCCATCTTTTGTAATGCAGAGTCCTTTGCGACATACTCGTAGCTGCGTGTATGAGGTAATTTAAATATGGAATGTTAGTTTTTTTTTTTTTTTTCAGATTTTAGCTGGTTCGATTCCCGGGTGTGGGAGAAGAGAATTTTCGAAAATCTTTGAATGCAGTTTGCTTTCTATTCAAAAATAAAGGAATGTTTCCTTTGAGTTAAATTTTCTATCTGCAGTATTAAGAGTACTTTCCCTTTTTTTTTTTTTTTTGGTGGGTGTAAAATCATCGAATAACCCCTCCCGCTCTTGGGCAGAGCGAAAGGGAGTGTCAGACTTCTACTGACTAAAAACCACCCATGTTCCTTCTTCGCCCTCTATGTCGAGGCCGCGATAACCAGAGGACTACCCGCGGCCAGAGTACTTTCCCTCCAGGTGGCATTACAAAATTCCATCCTGTAGATAAATAACTAAATGATCGCTAAAACTTCCACTTTGCTCACAGAAAACGAGATGCTAAAGAACGGCTACGTGAAGCCAGTGTTGGTGACAACACTGCCACCGTACATGTCGTCCTCGCCTGCGTACGCGCACTCGCCCGACTCGCATCGCAACACCCCTAGCGTTCAGAGCAGGTGACACATCATTTTGTTCAGTAGACTTAATAATAGGGTATATCACCAAAAAAATCTAATTAGTCAGTCTGTTAGATTATCGAAAAATATTGGATACGTGTTTTTTGTTTTATCAAATTAATAAAAAATGACGAAAGAAAAACGTTTTCAATTATAAGTGGGGACTTGTAAAGTCACCTTCTGGGTAAAAAATTACTAACCTTGTGATTGACACGACTTTTCGAAACACTGTATCGTCTTCATCTTTTGTTTATGCGAAAAAAAGAAAAGTGTGTGTCCATTATTTTTTGGAAATCTATCTGACGGACTGTTTAGACTTTTTTGGTAAAATACCCTAATACGACGCAAGACTTTAGTAGGAGATATTACCACACTCGAGGCAAATATTAAATTAATATTAATATTTTGGAAATCTATCTGACGGACTGTTTAGACTTTTTTGGTAAAATACCCTAATACGACGCAAGACTTTAGTAGGAGATATTACCACACTCGAGGCAAATATTAAATTAATATTAATATTTTGGAAATCTATCTGACGGACTGTTTAGACTTTTTTGGTAAAATACCCTAATACGACGCAAGACTTTAGTAGGAGATATTACCACACTCGAGGCAAATATTAAATTAATATTAATATTTTGGAAATCTATCTGACGGACTGTTTAGACTTTTTTGGTAAAATACCCTAATACGACGCAAGACTTTAGTAGGAGATATTACCACACTCGAGGCAAATTTTTTGGTTGTGAATAGTTTTGGTCTGTCTTACAGTCGAATATTCAGTAAAGTTCAAGTAATTCATTATTTTATTTATTTATTTACATACAAAATACAAAAAAAAAAAAGGGAAGCACAAAGGTACTGCTTATTTCAAAAGAAATTTCTTCCAGCAGACCTTCGAGAGGAAAATTGGATTAGACAAATAGACACAGTGTGTAGAAAAGTGTAGAATTTTTTTTTAATTAAATTAAGTATTGCTTGTCGATCAAAATTATTCACCCGAAAATTTCGAGTGTGTGGATTATAATTATAGTCTAACTGCGGTACTCAGAGATATTTAATGATTAGTTAATCCTTCACTTAGTAATGATTTGACATACTTTTGGATGACTAAACTGTCGAAAGCTTTACTTAGTGATGGCCTAAGTAACCATTAAAGCTCTCTGAGTGCGGCAGTATGAGTAGTTGATTTCATTAATGTTTTTATTTTGTTTGTTTCTTTCTTTTTGTTGTTTTTTTTAATTTAATTATTTTCTTCCCATAGGTACATGATTGATTTTTGAAAGTATTTTTTTTTAAATATTTTTTGGATGCTGAACTGAAGTGAAACATAAATTAGTATTATTAATAATTTTAGTTTATTCGTTTTAGTTTTTTTTTTTAATAGTCACATCCTAATTTTTTTTAAATATATTTAAGTACGTATTTTTTATTATTTTTAAGTTTTTTTATTACATACTTAAATTTAAGTTTTTACGGCAATGTTTTTTTTTGTATTATATTCTCTTTAGTTAAGTTGATATTTTTGTGTAGTATAGGAAATACTTCTATGTTAAGATGCACATAAATTAACTTCTCGGGCCTGTAAGAAGCCTAGCCTTTGTTTAAAAGTTAATTAGTCATTTTCGAGACAGAGATAGAGTATGCTTAAGGGCAGGTATGAGTCCCGTTGGGGCTGCGGGTTGTTCGCAAGTGATACCGCGGCCTCGACATATAGGGCTAAGAAGGAACATGGGTGGTTTTTAGTCAGTAGAAGTCTGACACTCCCTCTCGCTCTGCCCGAGTGCGGGAGGTGTTATTTGATAATTCCACTCCCGCCAAAAAAATAGGGCAGGTATGAGTGGCAATGCCGAGAGGGAACACCCTATAAAGACATACACTGATCTTATTGGTGCCGTTCTTCAGAAAGGATAGGTGCGCAGTACTCGCAACCGGCGTGCGTGTATGACCAGATGTATGACTCGTTTACTTTTACTTGCGAATATCATTTACATACTCTATCTTGGTTCTATGTTCTGTGTCACACATAAAAAAAACAAATTAAAAAAAATGATAATTATTTGGTGCTAAGAATCTAGAAAAAAGGTTAGACTTTCTACAGGGTACTCTCAACAAAGTCAATATTGCAATTTTTTGTTCAATTTTGCCCAAAAATTGTCCTTGACGCCAGCACATGAAGCTACCCGAAACTGTCAAATTCTTATTAATCTTCTTAAAAAAATAAACCTAAATCCTCCTCAAAAACCTCCCCGATAAAAATGGAAATGTATTACAGAAATTTGACAAATTGTAGTATCTTGATGTGCTGACGTTACAGGTCGCGCCACGTAAGATGAACGCTGGAGTTCAAACTGCGCATTAGGCGATTTATCGGTCTATTTGGTGGTAAGAGGTAGGGCCCTAGGCGGACCAATAGCGAACCGAAAAAAATGCGATTAATATTTCCTGGTACGCTATTGGTACGCCGTCGTTCTTATAATACCATCGCGCACAAAAGTTTTACGAACAATTGAGAAAAATGATTCATGACCTAAATTGTTTCATGAAGAGAGAGGTTGATAATTTCAGTGAGATTCTTCTCACTGTAGACTTGCAACACAATTCACGCACAATTCTTTGTGTTTTTAATTGAACACATTAACAACACGCACAAAACGTGTTTTAATTCAATTTAATTATATTTTATTTAATATATTTTTCGATGTCAACTTACTATTAAGCAATATACGAAGCCGCAAACGAAAAGCTAGTTCGAGCATAAAACAATAGGCCTAGTAGTTTCGTGCGCGAGTGTACCCATGCGCGAACACAGCCCTATGATTTCCCCTAATCGTTCATTTTATGTGGCGCGAACTATACTACGATGTAATCGTTGGTACGGTCAGCAACAGAATTAGCTTAACATTTCGGAATTTTAATAATTTGATTAATTAAACTTCAGCTATAATTTTTAATGTTTCAGAAGATTATACTTTAGAATATTTCTAAGTCTTCGAAAACTTGTTATTAAAGAATAATATTTAACAAGTTTTTATTAAGAAACTTACTTTGGAACCTTGAGTAGTGTTGATCTACTTCTAATGCTGACTGACCGTAAATGTTGTATGGGCTTTTTATTACACTTTAGTTGCAATAATAAGTGAGAGGGAAAAATATGCAAGAAAATGTTGATATTGCTGCCCTAGTTTAATAAAAGATATCTTTTTAATAATAATAATATTTTATTGACAAGTTATTACTCACAAAAATCAGTGTAGCCCTGGCTCTTGTACTAGGAGTTCCTGTATCACAAGAGCCAGAATCTTGTCTGAAGTTTGTTTTGAGTTGGGTCTAAAAGTTCAGGAATGGCCGCGAAACGGAAGACATTGCGCTGGAAGGCCTCCCACTAGGTGGACCGATGACCTGCAGGGCTATTGCGTATCTTTTAAATGACAGTAGCTATCATATTGTCCATGGATTACCTGTCAAATTGGTTATGGTTTAGTACAAAATGGAACCATTTGACAGTTCATTGATGGACACTATGATAGCCAGTGACTCTTAAAAACAATACGCAATAACTCTGCTGGTAATGGTTTTTTTTTCTTCTTTTGGACAAGTCCGCCACACTATTCCCAAACCACTGTAACTCCTGTGCATCCGAATCAACAGTGGTGACCACAAGAAAAGCGCCGAGACAATGAAGCTCGACAAAGTCCCATAGATACGATTTAACCGTCTTGGATCCCGCAACGAAATTAATCATAAAAGAATAGCGGAGGAGTAGGAAAAACATAATTTCCACTTCCGGCCATATTAGCCGGAGACAGAACAGAACAGGGCCAATAGGCACACACGGACACGTATACAACTGGGATAAGCCCAGTTGCTTACGGCCGGCTGGTTGCCAGTTGTTTGTTGTGGGGATCCGTTAGATGCGAGACGCACGGGACCGGTCAATGTCGCGACACTTAGAGGAGGCCTATGTCCAGCAGTGGTCTACTAGACCGGTCAAATTAGACTAGAAAAGACGGGTAAGGGGGCGTGATGTTAATGACAGTAAGTCTTACTATTGAGCTACGGCAGCGATATGTGCTTGTTACTGTAATTTCAACCTTAAGCCGTTAAGCTATAACACGTTTTCTTCTTTTTAGCTGCGGCACAACGATTCTTCAACTGTAAACGGATTATTATTCGACTGTCTTTAAATACCATGACTCGACATTTTTCATTCTTAAGTTTAGGTGAAAAATCGAAAAAAAAAATGTTAAAAAAATATATTTTGGATCACAATTTTGATCAAAAGTGATTTGTTTAATATTCAGTTGTGTTTTTGCATATATTTTATAGAACTCGATATTTTTTATAGAACAGCAGGGCTATTGCGTATCTCTTTAAATGTCAGTGGCTATCATAGTGTCCATCGATTAACGGTCAAATTGGTTATGGTTTAATACAAAATGGAACCATTTGACAGTTAATTGATGGGCACTATGATAGCCGCTGACATTTAAAAGATACGCAATAGCCCTGCAGCTGAATACATCATTTTTAACTTAAATAACAGTTGCTAAGAGCATTTACAAGCACTAATATTATGTATACAGACAGCAAAATTTAAACTCGATTTTCTCGTAAAACAACAGTTTCTACTTTAACATAAGACCGATTTGTGATGGTACTCGTAACATCACACATTATGTTCTTGGGGAACCTTAGATTGACCAAGATTGTGATCCAAAATAAATAATATCTCAGTTACTCTTGGTACGCAAGTTAAAACCATAGTACATGGTTATCGCATCTGTTCCACCGCAGAGAAGAGCTGTTACCCTGTGCCATCCCACAGCTGGGCAAAAGCCTCCCCACATAACTTCCAGGTCTTTTGAATCAGGCAAAAATAGAAGAAGCAAATAAATAAGATATTTATTCGCTTATTCAAAGAAGCTAATAAGCGAGTAAATATTGCTCTCACCTTATGACGCAATTTCGATGCTGCGTTCTAGTGAGCAAGTTAACTTGCCTACTCTCTACAGCTAGTGCGGTGCACGGTGGGATAGTTAAAATCGTTTGTTCTAGTAATGTTAGCAAGTGTACCAAGAGTGCTAGAGAAAAGTGCAAATTGGCACAAATTACCAGTATTATAAATTCGTCATAGTTTCTAATGTATTGGCATTTATTTTTAATAAGCCTTAGTGTTTCGTCTATAACAGTATTCTTTTTAACCGACTTTAACAAGGAGGTACGTTAATTGATAAGTTTGTCTGGCGAAAATTATGTAGAAAAATTTATTTATCAAATAAGGTTTTTCCAAATCGAAGCTTTTATTCATGTTTTTATTTAGAAAAATATATTTATTGTATTGGAAAATAATAGTGTGATTTAAAATAATTGGATGAGTTACAAAATTAAAAGTATTATGCTTTGGATTATAATATTGCCAAATTATTAGTAATTAAGATACTATATAGATGCTTATTCCTTTAATCCGGATACTTACGGCCACATTCAGAGTATTCATTTAAGGGGGAATCGCCAGGGTATCTCGCGTATTTTTTTGTAATTTGCTGGTCACTTTCGAGCTGTAGGTTAAACAAAATATGATTAGCAGCTCTAAAACGTATGTAGTTAAACAATTATATGGATTGAAATAAGCAATACAACCCTATAAGTTTATTAAATTACTATTTCATGAATCCGTCATTCAATGGGATAAAATGAACTAACCGCCGCACTCATAAGCGTTTAATGATTACTTAAGCTATCACTTAGTAAAGACTTGACATACAAAACTTTTACTAAGTCACGGTGTGTTAGACGGCTATTTTAATTTAACTCGGTAAAGCCGTATTTGTCTCAGCCGCGACACACTTTCACATTTTCATCAAAATACACCCTGACCAGAATTTTACAAAAAAAAAATGTAAAAAATATAAAAAAAAGAATGTTACCCTGGCGCTTTCACCCATTTCTACCCGACTGCGGCGAATCCCAAAAGGAGGGTTATGTGTTTGGCGTGTATGTATGTATGTATGTCCTTTTCTTTGTTCCCTCATAACTCCTAAACGGATGAAGGGATTTGAATAAAATATAGTCGTTAGATTCGTCTTCATGGCGCGAGTGTCACTGGCTACATTAAAATTAAAAAAAAAAACAAAGAAATTGCGGATAAAAAAAAATCCATCACCATCGAGTAGGGTATCAAAATGAAGGGTTTTAAAAGGAGATTACAAAAATATATGACACTTATATGTTTAAAAGAAATTCAAAGTCTCCAAACCTATAAACAAACACAAAAGTTAAATCATCTGCGAAGAATTTTACGCAACCAACGAAAGAACAAACACATAATAACTAAAGAGTTGGAAATAATAAAAGTAGTTAAAAAACTAAAAAACCCGACTGAAAAAACTGAAAAGCAAAAATCAAGCACATTTTAAATTAAACAAAACTTGGAAACAGGCGGGGTTCATTTGAATACTAAATTATGAAATGAAAATAGAATGGACCCCACCTGCTTCCAAGTTTTGTTGAATTTAAAATGTGCTTGTTTTTTGCTTTTCAGTTTTTTCAGTCGTGTTTTTTAACTACTTTTTTTTGTTAGATTTGACAATTCGCAATTTAGCCTGTTTTCAAAAAAAAAAAATACAAAAAGTTCTGAGTACAGAATAAAACATTTTAAATTGACGTTCGGTATTCTTAATAAAAATAACATATCACATGTTTTCGACCAAATTAAAAAGGATTAAGACTCAGGGTTTAAAAACGAATTTACATACAAAAAATCATCTTTACATCCGCGATTTTTGTGAAAAAAGGAACTGTGTTATATAATATAAATATACCTATCTGTTATAAATTTCTATCAAAAATATTTTTTCTTTTTCAATAAATAAAAATATTGGGCGTTAACTTTTATCGTTAAATATTCACGTTTGTCCCATTTATATTTGATTAATTCTAAGTAATATTACTATTAAAAAAATATCGAATTGGTTATTATCGCGTTATATTTGAAAACTATTTAATTATATTAAATTTAGTCCCGTGGAGTGCAATTTAAAATTGTCTGTAAAATACTTTACAACAACGAAAAAATGTTTTGGGTACTCACATTTCCAAGAATTCAGTACATCTGTACTAATATTTTAAAGAAGTAAAGTTTGTATCTTCGAAACTACTGCTACTCCTAATGTAACAAACCTATAACATAAATTAGTAAAATTATGGCACGAACGCTTACAAAATTTTGATCGAAAACTCCAAACTTGAATACAATCATGTGTAAGTACTGAATCTTTGGTAAATTTATGCTTGTGCCTCGATATCTTTTCCGCCGTGTTTCTAAATATAAAAAAAAAACTGAACTTATAAAAAAAACTAAGCAAACACATTTTTTTTTAAAATAATGTGGATAGAAGTCTCGGAAAAATACATCACTCCTAAAAATATATATTAAAACTAAAATTTTACTTCGTCTAAAAATAATTATTAAATTTATTGAAAAAAAAAAAAACTTCAGTGTCAATGTTATACCGTCCTTCTCTATGTATTCTTTCCAAAATTCCGTTACTATATTTAAAAATATATTCTGAAAAGCGACTGATATTAAAAGTAAAAAACTTTCCTATAAAAATTATTTCTCTTCTATTTTTGATCTTGATGATTAATCGACATTTTCTATTTTGACCAAAATTGATTTTTACCACCGATAGAAAATCGTCGATCTGTCATAGACGTTGATTTTTTTTATATGTTTTAATAAATTTATAAAAAAATCTTCTGAACTAACATAGGGTCCATTAAAATGCATTTTTAATTGTCCTCTTTTAATTAAATAAATAATTTTGTTAAGGTTTAGCGAAATATTGTTATAATCAAGTTTTTTTTTGAGAGAAGTGGTAAACTTATATTGTTATTTGTTATATTTTTACCACATCTGTCCAAATAAATAAGTTATTTCTAAGTCTCGATAATTTAACTTAATCATTCTTATTTTGATTGATTCAAAATACTGCTCATGATACAGTAGAAAAAGAAAAAAAATGTTTGTGATTATTTTATTAGTATTTTTTCTTTGTATAAATTCGGTGCTAATTTTCTTAAATTAAATACTTTATTTTATTCGTATTTTAAGTAAGTACATATTTTAAAACATGACATTTTATTTAAGTTTTAATATAAGTCGAGGCACCGGTTTTCGAAAATCGAACCCTGTGGTATTTTTTTCTTCATCTAAGAACAGCTTGAATAATATTAGTCTTAGAATATACGGTCTATATGTCAGCATTGAGTAACCATAAGAACGCACAAGTTTCTTTACAAACGGAAACCACGTAATAATGAAAGCTTAATTATCTTTTCTGCTATTATTAATAGGAAAACCGCATTAAGCACACATAATTGTGAGCTTAATGCAGTTTCCTGAACTTTTACTAAAAAAAAATACAAAAGTGGCGCGCTTTTTAAACTGACGGCTGTCACATAAACTTAAAGCAACCAAATAAACGAATAGGCTAGTTATATTGAATGTTGTATTTTTAAGTATTAAATCGGTCAATTATTGATTAAAAAAAAACGAAAATTTTCGCTAACATGCCGAAGGAATTTTGATCTAGTGTTCTTTTTTTAAAAACTGTTGACCAAAATTTCAAAAAAAGTATTGTTTCGTTTTCTTTAGTCGGAAAGTCCTTCGGGTATTCACGTTAGTTGGTTTATTTTCTGATCGGTTGTTTAAATTAAAATAGTTAATAAAATTAACGAATTTATGTGAAATTTATCTTAAATGGATGTGACTATTATCTCTAGTTAGGTGTAATTTGATAGATAAAAAAAAAACAATTCAAAATATGTCGGCTCCACACATGGTTTCATTATAAAAAAAAACTATCGCTCAAGTCATTTCTAAATATATACTTTCGGCTTTCTAACATTTTCGTACTAATTATCTAAACTTCATTTTTATTAAATTAAGTAACACGCTTGCTATGTCAGATTTCTTTCATATTGACAGCTCAACAAAAAACATGCATTTATTTGGCCTTGGCTTAAACTTTATTTCACAGTCGTTCTTCTTTGTTTAGTTAATTATAAAAGAATGCTTTCTATTTGTGTGGGGCTAGGCATTCCAGCTTTGGTAAATCAAAACTTGAAACGAAAAATGAAAAAATAAGTTTTACACACTAAAATAGCTTTTGTATTAGGTGACAATATCACCAACTTTTTGTCAAGGAGGTGATTCACTCATCACCTTGTTACAAAAAATAAACTCATACTCCGTCTTTTGCGAAAATGAATCAGTATTTTTTTTTTAATTAAATGAAAAAATATTTAAAAAAATAGTTTTGATGTATCAAAGTAGTTTTTAAGTCGACATGACAGTGTTACGACTTTGGTCGCATTTATGTTTTGAATTAATGTATTTGTAACAATATTATATGTGAGAAAAATAATAAGAGATTTTTATTTATTTTATTAAGAAAAAATGCCGAAAGTTAAGGTTAGAAAAAAGTAGTTTATTTATTTTTTAAGATACAAAGTAATTAAAAAAAACTTATTTAGCGACATTTTTTCTTAATAGCAAACCCATCGCGAAAATGCAACACAGACGGTCGTTTTTTTTTGTTTTGATAATTTTTTTTTTTTATGATAATAAAAAACATTTTATTTTGCCGTACCATAGACTACAACTGCGTCTATTTTGTCTGTGCTGCCTTTTTGGCGACGGTTGTAGGTTTCTTTTTTTTAACGACCGTCTTCCTTTGAATAACGTGTTGCATTTTCTCTTTCTTTCCCGATTTTCCTGATTGGTGGACGCTGTACAACAAACAAACACATACCTGAAAAAAATACACACATTTCCACACAATTTAAAACAAATAAACACCTTGTTGCCACAAATCACCGTTGAAAAATAATCACCGCTTTACAATCACCGGCGGACAAACACCACAGCTACTTCAGCGCGGCTACGCCTGCACAAACCGACAGTTTCATGGACAGTGAACTGTTTGAGCAGATCCGGGCCTTTGAGCCGGAAAGCATGGACGAGTTTGACATCTATAGCAACATGAGCATGAAATAAAGGTGAGTTTTGCGCTCATCACCTCTTGACGCTGTCCTAAAATCCTACCTTGTATATAAGAAGCGGTGGGAAGATTAGAAAAAACTAAATGTAACATTTCAATGGACTAGTTGTGAAGACCATCAAACTCAATATCTAACTGTTTGGGACCAACATCAATATCTTAATAAAATAAACATAAATATTTATAATAATTACCAGTGCTTGTCATGTTAGTCTAGTGCTCGGAAGCGCGACTGTTGAGCATTTAGTCCTGAGTTTGATTCTCGGGCCGGGCAAAGTGTTATTGAGTTTTTCTATCAGGATTTTTTAGAAGCTGTCATGGGGAATGGATTTGTGGCCGCTCGAGGCTCGCCCTATTACATAAATCTTAAATACATATAACTGGAAAAACAAAAAATGGGTGTACTATTAAGTAGGTACCAGTGGCGTAGCCTGCCTAGACGGAAAAAAAATGTTTGCACTAAATTAAAAGAAATATTCATTCATCATAATTATTCTGAACTTTTTCCAAAATGTTACAAACAATTCGCATTAAATATAACTCTCCTAGGCTTTTATTCGTCAAACTGGTGTATTAAATCATTTATAGCTGATGCTAACTTTAGAACGCACGCGTTATGAGGGAAAAAAATAAATAACTTTTTTTGTCTTTTGTCATTTCTGAACTAAAGGAAAAATTGGGAAGTTTTTATTAATTTTTGCTTAGGCACGTCGGGGGCCCCCGTGAGGCTGGGGCCCCGTATAGTTGATACATATACGGCGGTAGCTACGCCCCTGGTAGGTTACAGTCACCTACAAAAATGCATGAACAAAAAAGAAATATATATAAACGTTCACAGAAAAAAAACACTAAACTATAACCATGCAATTTTGCAGGTGACCACCGCAACCTTAGTCTTCGGGGATTTCAGGTGTGATGTTATGAAATTACTCTGGCAAATATATTTGATTATTTTTATTTCTTCTTTACAGATGACGAATTTTAAAAACAAAACAAAAACGAAAATTTTACCTTTTTTTTAGTTTATAAGAATAGCTATAGACGAGTCAATTTTTAAATAGAATTTTTTGATTGGTACTCCTTACGATTTCAGTTCAATTATGTGCCATAGGATATAAACATGTTATGGGTTAATTATTATCAATATTATATTAAATAAGTTATACGACACTAGTTTTAATAAGTTGGTGAATTTTCACAGACAATAATGTTCAAAGAATACATTTCAATTAGACAATTACAGGCTATTTAGAATATCAATAAAATAAATGGTCGAAGCTATAGTTCCAGTCACAATGCATAATAACTTGTGAAAGTACTGCAGTCCAGTCAAAATTTGCATGGAACTGAAAAGGAGTGTCTTGTGTTAGGTCAAAGTCCCTACCGATTAGTAATGTCAAACTTTTTACTGCATACGGAATTCTGTATTTATTTATTTATTTATTTATTTATTTATTTGGGGAAAACAAACAATTGTACAATAAATGTTACAAAAAATATTACAACATATTAGGAGTTGGCTAGTGTACAATCCACGACGTTTCCACATATTACTAGGAAAAAAGAGATACAGTGTAGACAAATATTTTACATAAAATAACCTTAGAAAACAAAAAAAAGAAGGCCTTATATAAAAATTAAAGACAAAAAGATCAAATTAATGTTCATAGCTTAAATTATCTTACGGCTAATGGTACATGTTTTATTAATTATCCATAAACTAATTATAATTATAAATAAGAAATAATATTATGAAAGGGCAACACACACAGTACTAATTACATCATTGCAAACTATTGACTAACATACTTTTAAATTTTTGACGGTTTGAAGCGAATATGTCTATATCAACAAAATGTTTATTGTAGGTTTTGACTATCCTATGGAGCGGCGCCCGTTCACCCGCGTTTGTACGACAGGGTGTCGTAGCAAAGAGCGGGTAGACGCGTACCTCTCGCCGTATAACTGTTCTGGGTACAACGTAGAATAAATTATTAATTATCTCGGAGCAATCAATTTTATTGTGCAACAGATCATGCAGCATCATAGTTTGAAGCAAGAGGCGCCTAGATTCTAACGTGAGAAGATTGTGTCTATCCAAAGACTCGAAGTAAGAGCCACGTTCCATGTGGCATCTAAACTGCATTAATCTTAGAAACTTGCGTTGTACTTTTTCTAAGGCGAGATTGTATTTATCATAGTAAGGGTCCCATATCATACAGGCATACTCGATTTGTGGTCGGATTAAAGAGTTAAATAAATACAGGAAAGTGGCTGGTCGCTTAAAATCTGTCGATGATCTCATTACAAGATGATACATTTGAAATGCCTTGGCAATAATCTTTTCAATGTGCAGATTTAGGTGTAATTTACAATCCAATAAGATACCCAGGTCATTGATCTGAGTATCACTAAGTAGTGGTTCGTTGCATAGAGAATAATTAAAACGAATAATGTTTTTGTTCTTAGTGAAGTTTATGTACCTACACTTAACTACACTTAGTTGTAGTTTATTTAAATTACAATACTCAGATAACCTATTCAGATCGTCCTGTAAGAGATGGCAATCATCGATAGTTAGAATTTTCCTGAAGATTTTAAGGTCGTCAGCATACAGCAAAAAATCACTATTTTTAAAGCAATATCCGATGTCATTAATGTATAGTAAAAACAATAATGGGCCAAGAATTGATCCCTGGGGGACCCCGGAGGTAGCAAGAAGGGTGTTAGAATGATACCCATTACTCACAACGGTTTGATTCCGATTACTGATATAGGATTGAAACCAGCGCAACAAATTGCCTCTAATACCATTAAATGCAATTTTGTTCAATAATATTTCGTGATCAACTCTATCGAAGGCTTTTTTAAAGTCTGTGTATACGGCATCTGTTTGAGCTCTTACATCCATATTTTTAAACAGGTGATTCGTAAATATCATCAAATTAGTAGCAGTAGATTTATTTTTGACAAAACCGTGTTGTTGCGGAACTAATTGTTGGTGAATGAATGGATAAATTTTGAGGTGGACAAGTTTTTCGAATAGTTTCGCTAAAGTACAGAGCAGAGAAATAGGCCTATAGTTTTCGACATTCTGCCTAGAACCACTTTTGTAGACAGGAACTAAATTTGCATTTTTCCAGATGGATGGAAATATACCGTCCTGAATACATTTATTAAAAATGACCGTTAATGGCTTAGAGATGGTCTCAGAAGTCCACTTAAGGAAGCAAGGAGGTATCCCATCAGGTCCTGGGCCTTTAGTGATGTCCAACAGCTGTAATTGTCTGCGAACCAAAGAGTCGCTGAAATGTAAGCTGTGTAGGGAAGTGAGGCTATAGTTACATTGATCAGGTTTCGGGCACCAGCCGGGAGTTAGACTAGTTGGTTCATAAACTGATTGAAAGAAATCGGAAAAAAGATTACATATTTTATAAGGGTCACTAGATATTTCGCTTTTATAAAACATACTACTAGGGACACCTGACTTGCCTCGGCGATTAGCTATATACGTCCAAAAATGTTTAGAGTTAAGCGGAATACTGTCCTCAACACTTTTCATGTAAATAACATAGCATTCGTTGCATTCGACTTTAAAACGAGCTCTATATGAAGAAAACTCTTCATAATCGGATAAGTTTTGGTAGTTTTTCCACTTACACCATGCTTTCTTTTTATAGTTGAACAAACGAATGAGAGATTTAGAGAACCATACGGGGAATTTAGGGTTTTTTTGCTTCGATAGAGGAACACGAGTTTTTATTATGCCGTAAACGTAGTTGTAGAAAATATCCACACTAGCTTCAGCAGAATGTTTATCCAAAACCGAGTCCCAGTCTATTTCATTAAAATCTTGGTTAATAAGTTGATAGTCGGCTTTACGAAAATTGTATCTAATTGAATGTCTTGTAGGCAATGTGCTGATGTTAGATATAAATGGTAGTAAGATAGAAAATGGAGGATGATAATTGTCAGGTTGAAGTAGGTCCTGGATGGGTTTAAAAACACTACAAACATTATTAGAGAGCAGCAGGTCTAGTATACGCCCATTGGAATTGGTAAGGTGATTATATTGCTTCAAATCGTGAACAGTCTGGAAGTCTTTTAACCGTTGGCATGTAGAAGACGTGCCCAGGCAACTTAAGGATTCAAGACACGGATCGAATTTTGTCCATTGGGCCAAAGGAATGTTATAATCTCCCAGCAGCAGTAACCCATCAACATTTACCGAGTTTATAATACTATCCATATTTTCGAAATGTAAGTTGTAGACACCATACGGGGAATTGTTAGGTATGTAGGCGGCGCTAAAGATACTTAGTGAAGTATTGTTGCTGCTAGGAATTGCGACAACTATATGTTCATAATGTTTGTCAAATGCACTTTGCGTTGGTAGAGGAATACAGACAGGGTTGTATTCCCGTAACACGGCAACCATCACACCTCCTCCGTCTGATTTATTGGTTGCAGATCTATTGCGATCACAACGAAATACAACATAACGATCATCAATAAATTCACTATTGCTAATAGAAGGGATTAACCATGTCTCAGTTAAAATTATGATATCATAACAATTAGAAAGAATATTCATGTAAACACTATTTAGTTTTGTGCGTATACCTCTACTATTTTGGTAGTATATACTAACTGTATGCACAAAAAAAAGTTATTCAAGGTCAAGATTATCAGTGTAAACGCATTTTATCCAGTAACAGTGAATATGTACAAAAATTTCTCACACTTGTTTCTTACGAGTCACTATTTCCAAGATATCACTTTGATATATCTAACGAAACTTTTGGGGAAGTCATTTAGATTCAAAATGAAATTCGTAAAACGGTCACAGACGCAGTTTTACTTTTATGAATTGTCAGTGTATTTGTTGCAGTGTATTTTACGAATTTTAACGAAATTAAGATTACTATCTACTAAAGTGGCCATTTTAGACCCCCAGAAACTGACTCATTTATTCAATATGTTGCCGAATTATAAGAATCATGATGCCTGGTGTCTAGAAAGTTTCACCAACTTGTTAAAACTATTGTTGTGTATATTTGAGTAGATCGTACCTTTTTTATAAAAAATACATTATAGAAACTTTTAAAATGCAACATTTTAAATAAATACCAATAGCTCTTAATTTTTATTTTTTTAGTGTTGTTTTCTTTTATTGAAACATTATGTTTAATTAAAATAGATTTTGTTTTATTATAATCCATGTCTTCGATTTTTTTATTATTTTATAGAAAAAAAAACTATTTTAACAATGGGAAGCAATTGGCGTTAGCATAGGTAGTTCCAAGCACCCTAATTGGTTGAAAAAATAACGCCATTTTTATTTTCTAAATCGCTTGTCCTGATTGGTCAGATTGAGACCTAGCTATGGTGGCGCCATCTGTAACGAGATTTAACCTTTCCCATTGAAATATAATGATTTTAATGCATTTTTAAATTCTGTTAGGATCATTATTTTGATTTTGTGTGATTTTTAGTTGGAGATGCATCCATACTTAATTTACTTTTTGTGGAGCAGTGTTTTAGTTTTTGTTCTGATAGCTTACTAGAAGTTACTGAACTAAATTGGGATTGGATTCGGTCTAACTGGATGCAGCTGAATACCAGTATTTTACAGCTCGACTGCCTATCGGACCTCCACGACCCAATTGGGTATTTTACCAAAAATATCGAATTAGTCCGTCAGATAGATTTCCAAAAAATATTGGACACGTATTTTTTCTTTTTTCACGTAAACACAAGATGAAGACGATACAATGCTTCGAAAAGTCGTGTCAAGTCGTGTGACGTCATAAGGTTAGTAGTTTTTTACCCACAAAGTGACGTCAAAAGCCCGCACTTTGACACGTTTTATTTTCGTCAATTTTTATTAATTTAATATAACAAAAAACACGTATCCAATATTTTTCGATAATGTAACAGACTAATTATATTTTTTTGGTAAAATACCCTATTACCCCCAAGAAAAGACTAGTTGTCAGACTTTCGGGTCACTGACAAAGATGTACTAATGACAGCCGGCATTAACCACTTTACGGGCATAAGAAGGAACACGTATGGGCTTTAGTCAGTAAGAGTCTGACACTCTTCTACTCCGCCCAGAGCGGGAGGAATCTTGTTTGATGATTTAAAAAATTGAAAAGTCAGTGTGGATGCATCTTTATGATTCAGTCAACCGATACGGACTAGGCTACCGGACTTGATACGGAATTCAGTAAGTTATCTAAAAACAAATAATTTAAATATTTATGAGCGATAGACGAGCCAAGACGGAGACAATCGAAATCTAACACCACTGACGCTAATAACACTGATTAGTTCTAACACCACTTAAGTCATAAATAACTAAGTTTGCAGGAGAGTGAAAAATCTGAGTTAATACTAATGGTGCTATACAGTGTGTTAGGTTAAACGAGAGACATATTGAAGGAGGTAGTACTTTTTTACTCACAAAGTGACGTCAAAAGTCCCTACTCATGATCTTTGACACGTTTTACTTTCGTCTATTCTTATTAATTTGATGAAACAAAAAACACGCTTAGTAAGTTTACAGGAGAGTGAAAAATCTGGGTTAATACTGATGGTGCTATACAGTGTGTTATACGAGGGACATATTGAATGAGAATATTCAGTATTCGATTATCGCCCCAAATAATGTAAAAAAGTATAACCTTAATTTGTGACGTAAAAGTGCCATGACCCACGCACGCACGCTTTTCAGAACTCACTTTATTACACGTTTCTTTTTCGCCCAATGGCGAACGCCAGTTTTGAAATATGAAGGGCAAAATGGATTATATCTAAAAGTCGCGCACATTTTCTGCGATAAGTTTGGCGAGGGTTGCGAGACTTTTCCGAAATATTTGGTATGGTTTTGTCTGTTATCTATCAGTGGTTTTTTTTGTTGTTGATATTTTTATTAGTATCATATAAGTATTGCGGGTGTCAATATGTCCCTATTTTAAACTAACATACTGTATGTAATAACTGCGAAAGGTACACTTGTTACTTTTCGGTTTACACAATAGGCATGTTTACTGACTACAAAAATGTGATTCTAATTAGTCCGTCTGTTAGATTATCGAAAAATATTGGATACGTATTTTTTGTCTTATCAGATCAATAAAAATTGACGAAGACAACGCGTCAAAGATTTGAGTGGGGGTTGGTGACGTCACTGACCGGTAAAAATGCCACACTATTGTCTTTAGAATATGACGTCACACGAGTTTTCAAAGCACTGTTTCGTCTTCATTGTTTGTTTAAGTGTAAAAAGAAAAAATACGTGTCCAATATTTTTTGGAAACCTATCTGACGGATTAATTCGATTTTTTTCCGGTTTTTACACAATAGTTAAATGTTTACTGACTACAAAAAATGTGATTCTAATAAGTCCGTCTGTTAGATTATCGAAAAATATTGGATAAGTATTTTTTGTTTTATCAAATCAATAAAAATTGACGAAGACAACGCGTCAAAGATTTGAGTGGGGGTTTGTGACGTCACTGACCGGTAAAAATGCCCTACTAATGTCTTTATAATATGACGTCACACGAGTTTCCAAAGCACTGTATCGTCTTCATAGTTTGTTTAAGTGAAAAAAGAAAAAATACGTGTCCAATATTTTTTGTAAATCTATCTGACGGACTATTTCGATTTTGTTTGTTATTTATATATTATTATTATGTAAAGGCAGCAATAGGGGAGCCTAATTGTTGTTGGTGACCGGTATGTAACTCTTTTAAATATTTGATTGTCAAACGGTGTCCGGAGTCCTGTCCATATCGATTTGTCGGCAACTTCACACGTAGATAATGTTTATTTTATACTAATCAGTTAATTTTTTATTAATGTAAGCCTAAAATGCAATTTAAATGTTAAATATTTGCTTTTTTAAAGCTAACAAATGTGTCATGAAAACACAGTGCCATTTACACGGTTGCAATAAAAGGTGCGTTTAAATTATCTAGCAAAACTTTTCAAACTAGGACCCTCTAAAGTTCGAAAAGCTATTTTTTTCTTTGTATTTTTGAACATCTATAGCTATGTATAGCGACGACTCGGAGGCGGGTTGTCGGCACACTAACGAATATTTGCTCGACTCACATGGTGGGTGCTTGGCACCGAAAGTGCTAGCCTTTTTCCAACTTTGTTCGGGTCGGCTTCCAGTGTAACCAGATGCAGCTGAATACGAGTATTTTACATGTACCGACTGCCTATTTGAACTCCACAACACAGTTACTACTGGGAATACGATACCCCTTGGAAAGATTAGTTGTCATACTTTCGGGTCACTGACTGGTATGTTAAAAGAAGTCGGTTAAAAAATAAAGATTCCTTTTGTGAAGTTTTGCCTAAACAATTTAAAATGATCTTTATACGAATGTGTAGTAAAATGTATATTTACAATAGTTTTCTATTGCATATTATATCACAAAAATTATAAAGAACGTCTGTTGTGTCCAATTTTGATAACGTAATTATCATCAACGGAGTAATCACAGCTTAAAATTAACTTGATAGCAATAATTACACTGTTTTGCACTACCGTCATTGTAATATATAAATATGAACATATTTTTAAAATGATAAATGTATAATCTTATAATTTATCGCTCCGATGATATTTGCTATGTTCTATTTCTCATATTAAGCGTAAAAATAATATTGCGTTTAACCTTATTAACGCCGCAGCGTTAACGCATCGTCGCCCCTTCCACACCAAGTCACAAATTCAGCAATTCACACAAACCTACTAAAAAGCGAGATTTGAAGATCATAACGATAACCACTGAATAATTGATTTTTGTCCCATCTTTTTAAAATTAAAATAAAATATCACTCTAAGCATTTAATATTTATTGAGTATACTAAATATTTACAACAAAATAAAAGAGATCTAATTTGGGTAAAATAAACAACCTTCTCCATTCTATAAAATCCACGAAACGTCAAATTTTGTAATTAATTGGTGTTTTATCGGATCTTAAAATCAACCTTTTTTTATTCAACTAACTACTCTAAACACCTATCAATAAAGGCCTTCATTCTAAATTTATATTTTTTATAATTTTACTGAAGTTGTGTCTTGTTTATTGATTAACGGAGACAACTACCCTAATATCGGAGCGATAATAAAACGTATCGGGGTGATTACGATAATTATCGCTATTGTCGGCCCTTTTAGTGTCAGTTTTAGTGTAAAAATCGTCCTTGCGTCTTTATTTTGTCGTTTATTATTGTTTGAATGTTGTCAATTGTGATATGTGAGGCCTTACCGTTCAAAATTTTAGATTAAATGGATGTTATGGCATGTTGTGGCAGTGGTGGCCCAGTGGTTGCGGCCCCGATTTACTTACAAGCAGTAAAACTTGTGTTTGAACCCATGCAGGCGCATTAGTTTGTGTAATTTATTTAATTACTACTGCTCTCAAAAACGGTGAAGGAAAACATTGTGAAGAAACTGGCATGTGCTAGAACAAAAAATTCAAAGACATGTGACATCTACCAAACCGCACTGGGCCCGCGTGGTGGATTATGCCGCGTGAGCAAAAGACTAGCTACGAATAACAACGACCCGGAGGTGGGTTGTCGGCATACAAACGAATTTTTGTTCGACCCATATGCTGGGTGCTTACGCTATACTTCGTGGACAGTAGGCCTTACTATGTAATTCAGTTTAAAAAAAATATATATGTACCCATTTATTACGAACGTTGTGCTATATTAGAGTTACTAAAATAATGAATTTGAATGTTTACTGTGTTCTATGTAAAGCCAAGTTTCAGCGGTTATTAATTATTTAGCTTAAACAAATTTTGACAAAATCTCGATTATTTGACACGAGTTCTTAAATCTAGATTAAATATTGTAATTCTGAACGATTCAGTAAAAGTCACAGATGTAGATATACCTAGAAAATGCAAGTTCATCTGCTTTGCGTGCCCGGCTTAAGTATTTTGGACTTAACGAGGTTACTGTCGCAGCAAGCTAATTTGTTTAAAACAACAACATTACAATAAAATTTAATTCTAAAAATTTAAAGAACAAAAACTTTAGCTTGTTAAATAACATAATGACGTCGTAGTCAAAATATGGCACGCCTGGTTCTTATACGGTTTGTGAAACTTGTGATATCTAGGTATAATCTATATTTAAGAGCTAGGCAAATGACTAGAACTTCGTTTTAAAATACGAGCCTATTGTAGCAGATTTATATTTCTTATAAAAAAATAACCCCATAATTTGAAATTGACGTAGAAATACTTGGCCTAAAAATAACATAACATAACGCCTGTAATCTCCTAAGGTTTAGGCAGACGTGTACTTAATAGAACACTTTAATTAGTTATGTTATGTTTCGGCCTAAATATATAAACCTCGACTTGGCTTAGTTTAAGCATTTGATTGTAGCTATAGGTACTTTTATTGATGTGTACCTACTTTGGTGCTTAATAAAATGTATGTATGTAATACTATTATATAATTCTCCCTTATTCAGAAATTGGTCATACATATTGGAAGTTTTTAACACTTGTAGTGTCAAGCTCAAAGTAAAGTTATTTATCGCTACGTATAACAACGACTCGGAGGCGGGTTGGGGGTGTGCAAACGAATTTTTGTTCAACTCATATGCTGAGTTCTTGGCACAGAAAGTGTTAAGTACTCTCACCACAGAAATAGATACATTTAGCTAGATAACAAAATGATAATGATAAGATGAATGATGATGATAAGCTAGATAACGCAAGAGCACCTACTTGGCGTGGCCAATCAAAAACATGTGACATCCAACCCGCACTGGGCCTGCATGGTAGATTATAGCCCATCCCTTTCCTAGAGAGGAGGCCCGAGTCCCTGCAGTGGGAACATTATAGGCTGATGATGATGATGAACTTTTTAAATAGTAACGTGTTTGTATAGTAGGTAGGCTAGGTACATCTATGGTGCTTGTATGAATGTCAGGTTCATGAATAAGGGATGTAGTTTATAGTCGCCTTTCTGTTCAAATCGTCTTAGTACTTTCGAGTGTTATAATTATCTTTACACTTTTGCTGCTAAGTTCAAATTGTCCATTTTATTTGTATACCCCAACATTTGAGCACTAAAGCTACGTAAAGCGACGACTCGGAGGCGGGCACACATATGAAATATTGTTGGACTCATATGCTGAGTGCTTGGCCCAAAAGTTTCTAGTGAAGATAAATTTGTATTCGTATGCTGTCTACTGTTTTCTTTTATCAAAACTTGTAAGGATTTTCTGTATACAAAACTTGACGAAGTAGTTAAACAATATGTGTCCGAAATAATATCATTATGTACTTTATACCTTAAGTAATAAGGTAAAAGTGTTTGACTGTTTTTAACCGACTTCTAAAAAAGGAAGGAGGTTCTCAATTCGGATTTTTTTTTTGTCCAAGCTCTGACAGGTATTGTGCAGTTCAAATCACACATAGATGTGATGACCTCGATAACGCAAGAGCAACTAAACAACAATTAATTCTAGACATTTAAAGAACAATAAGGGTTCCATGTTGACAACGGAACTCTAAAAACGAAGTCTATTTTGTATTGTAACTTCTTTTTAAAGTACTTAAGGTGGAAGCTCACATCTGGCCCGCGAAATTCTAATTTTCTTACGTTTTTGGCAATTTGCAGGCCAGTGCTTGGTTGTATGTTTATGAAAATTTGATTTGCGACTGTAAGACGTATGAAGTTACCGAATTATAACCATCAAAATTACTAACTACTAAAGAACGACGACTAAATTACTAAAGAATGACTTTTACATGCAAAAATCAATCTTGACATGAAAATGAACTTGGAGGGTTGTATTGATAATTTTGATGGTTATCATTCGGTAACTTCATACGTCTTACAGTCGCAAATCAAATTTTCATAAACATACAACCAAGCACTGGCCTGCAAATTGCCAAAAACGTAAGAAAATTAGAATTTCGCGGGCCAGATGTGAGCTTCCACCTTAACTAAATAGTGCTTATGACGTCATAGTAGGTAGTCAATAAAATGGCTGTGACATACAGATGGACAGAGAGACAGACATTATAAATCTATAAGGGTTCTGTTTTTGCCACTCGTTTACTGAACCCTATAAAATTACACACTAGGTTGTTATACGGTACGTGATATTTGCGTTGTCTAGGAATATCTGTATCTGTGGTTCAGCCAACTTATCTGTGCAGGTGGAAAATAATGGAACTAAAATAAGTGTACTCAGTTTGACATGTCAATGCATTTTTTAGTGGTCATTATGTGTGTATAACTTATCTGTGTGACTTCGGATTAACTTCGATAGCCAGGGGGTCTAAAATTGCCACTTCAGCAGATCATAATATGACTTACGTTAAAAATCGTAAACTAGACTTTTTATCATAGAAACTGTGTCTGTGAACAATTTACGAATTAAAACGCAATTCATATTATTTTCCTATTATGATCTATTTTCCTAAATGTCACAGACGCATTACTATTATGATAGGTCTATTTTACGCTTTTTAACGCAATTCATATTAAGATCTGCTAAAGTGGCCATTTTAGTCCTGATGACCTACCATGACATCGTAAGGTGAAAGTGCTAGGGTAACCCGCGAAATTTAAATTTTCTGACATTAAACCGGTCAGTGATAAGTTTTATGTTCAATAAAATAGGATTCGCGACCGTAACAAATATGACTTGGACTGAATAATAATGATTAAAATCACCAATTCAACACTCTCAGCTAATATTACTTCCTTGAATGCCTTTTTATATCAAATGGTCACTCAATGGAATTAAATCAACTCAATTGTATTTACGATTTTAATGATTGTATATCTATAAATACACAGGCGTTACGTGCGCGAGTCATATTTAAATCAACATAAAACCCGACACTGACATACAAATTGCAATTAAAGATGAAAGAAAATAAGACTTTTGCGGGCTACCTTGTTGGATTCACACTAACTACCGTACTCAGAGAGCTTTAATGATTACTTAAACCGCTTAGCATGAAAAAAATGTCAAATCTTTACTAAGTGACGGCTTAAGTAATCATTAAATATCTCTGGGTACCGCAGTAAGACGTCATGATTACTCTATTGTCCTCACAACGCACTGAGATCTAGATAGAACAAATTCAACACGTACATTTTAACACTTACATAGCTTATGTCTTCGCAAATTATGTTGTTTATTAGCGCAAGACGATGTTCAGCAAAAAGGATCCAATCCACAACATAAGCGACGTTATATATCGATACAATTAACAAGTAAAATAGATCCAAGCAAAAATATAAAAGGTACCTAATAATTTTTACCAACGCTGGAACCAGCGCACATTTATGCTACATGTTGTTTTTTTGTGAATAGCATCTCGCGGTTAAACCTAGAAAGCTGTCGACTGCTTAACCAAAATTTAATGCCTGCAGTCAGGGCAGAGGGGGATAGGTTGGATCTGACTGAGTAGTATATGTACTACATGTGGCTAGTTGCCACATTAATATGATAAATTATCGTTTTGAGCACATTGTGGATTGAATCCTTTTAGCTTAACCACGGCCAATTGTGCTATATTACCGGTAAAATCATTTATTTTAAATATACCATTAAGTTACCGATATATCGAATGTAGCGAAGTTTTATCGAAATAATAATGTGTATTATTACAAAACATGTTTGATTAATAATAGTGAGTACTCAGACCAAATAAAAAGTTTAAGACCAAGGCGTAGTTTATGTTGTACGTGTGTGCGTGTATTGTGTATGTACCTACACGGCGAGGCGTAGTTTGACCGGCCTCACTTTGCTGTTCGCAGAGTTCCGTCTTTACTTTTTATTTGGTCTGAGAGTGAGTATAATAAAATGTGTTCTATCGGTAGTATAGTGTGATTAAAACTTAAACGTAGCTTTATTGTGGTTATATTTCACTGTAGAATCTATGTTTAGAAACAAATATAATGATTGTTGATTATATTAGTTGTTTTATTTACTTTTCCTATTTATTACCTACTCTCACAACGTTGAAGGAAAACATCGTGAGGAAACGTGTCTTAAAATCAAAAAATTCAAAGACATGTGACATCTACCAAGCCGCACAGAGGAGACCTGAGTCCGTGCAATGGGAACATTATAGGCTGATAATGATGTATCACGAGTCACCGTACGACGACATGCGACAGTCACGAAGGTAATCAAGGGGGCCAATTCTCGATTTTCGCCATTTATCTCGAGTTCGAGATCGTAAGTCTATCTCTATGTCTATTAAAAATATCTCTATCTCTACCAAAAAATGTCGAATCGAGCAGAATTCCGTATTCTCAGTCAAAATAGAAATAAATGTCACGAAAATGTCGAGTCGAGTGAAGATAATGTTACCATTATGAAGAATCGCACGTTCTGTTTTAGGTAGCTATGAGTTAATGAATGATTTTGTTTTAAAACGCTGACTAAACCTACTTAATTAAGTATAAAACGAAACGTTTAGTGTGTTTCAAGATTTTCGTATGCTCTTCGTGAAATAAAGAAAACAAATTGACAGTTGACTGTCTGTCAGTGTCAGAATTTGCGCCTTTTTGCGGTTCCTTCAAAACTTTTGTTATGTTTACATGTACTGTGTTTACATCATTATTGGGTGCTGTTTTACATTTTAAAAGTTTTATTTTAACATGGAGGGGAAAAAATAATCAAACAAGGCAAGGGCACAAATCAAAGAGTATAAATCAAATTTCCAGTAGGTATGAGATGCCAAGCCGTATTTTATTTAAAAATTAAAGAAAAGAAAACACAGTGTACAATCCAAAACTCAACGAATTCACTCAGAAATGACGTATCTCTACAATCGACATTACATCTCTACTGCTCAGAAGCACTCGACATGAACTCTAACGTTAGCTTTCGACAAATGTCGAATTCGACATCCCCAGAATAGCAACTTTTGAAATTTGTCGAAAAAATGACGTCATTAGAATTTTTTGTCGAGTTCGACACCATCTCTAAAATCGAGAATTGGCCCCCAGCAGATCTCCACCAAACTCCCCTCCTGAGGGGAGTTGCGTAGCGTGCTGTGCGGAGATGTGCTAAGTGTCTATACTGCTATCAGTTGCACAGGAGGCGTCTCGTCGTAAGGAGTCAACCACACTCTCGCTAGAGGTTTTAGTCAGTAGGTGTGTCTAAACCCTTTTGCCCCAGTGTGGAAGACAAACATAGTCAAAGTAAAAATTATTTATTTGCATAGCAAATGTAGTACAAAATATGGTAAAATTAGATGTAGTGCAACAACGACACATTTCGCCATAAAGTTGACATGCACACATTAATATACTGTGTGTGATGCTAATTTCAATTAGATAAATAAGTGCGTTTCTAAGTTTAATATACTTACTGCTGCACTCGGAGAGCTTTAATGATTACTTAGGCCATCACTTAGTAATGGTTTTGACAGTTTTCTCATACATAAATAAGCCAAACCTTTACTTAGTGATGGCGGCAGTTAGCAACACTAGAAAATAAACAAAGAAATAATCACACTAATATAATCAAGGCGAAAGTTGAGAGTCTGTATGTTTTTTGTTACTTCTTCACGCAAAAAGTATAGAACGGATTTGCATAAAATTTGGTACACAGATAGTTTATAACCTGGATTAACACATAGGATAGTTTTTATCCCGATTTTATCTTCCCGTGGGATATAACTTTCGGGTTGAAGCCGCTGGCAACACCTAGTAATAAATCAATTTATAAAAAGGTTATACCTATTAAAAAAAACAACAATAAGATTGAAATTATTTATTATTGTTTACTAACACATTTGTTCTTACATTTCAATAGACCTTATCCACTATCTTACTCTATCGCAGTGGTCATATAAAACCCTGCCCGATCCGTGAAGGTATTCTTAGGTATTAGGATTCGATACTATTTTCGTTATCCTTTTAGGAAACTTACGGCCGAATACTGAAACGCTACTCAATTTTAAGTTGCCCTTAAATCTCGTTCTGTCTCTGTTACTTCACCATAGAGCGACCGAGACGGCACTAGATTTAAGCGTTACTTATATTTGAGTGGCGTTTCATTATTCGGCCGTTAGCTGCTTCTAAACGGGCCATATTTTACTACAATAAAGTGGCAATAGCCGGCAACATTGCCAGCCATACTACGCATACACATATTTAGTATGGTCAAGCATTTTTACGCCAATATTTTCGAGATGGCCGAGCAATACTTGCCTAGTACAGCCATACTTGGGAAAGTAATAAAGGATAGCCCCATTAGAAGCTCCTTTAAGGCCGAAAAGCGACCAGTGTCACTGCCAGCGCTCGTATGTTGCTTAGACTTTATGGCAACACAAAAGCGCTGGCAGTGACACTCTGGTCGCTTTGACGATCGTGTAGTCACTTTGTGGAAATGTTGTAATTAGAACACAACACTCCTGCATTTTAAAAACATTTATGTTTTCTTTTATGAATATCATATGTTGCTTTTTTATTTGGAAAGAAAATTGTTTCGAATCGGGCTGGGTTTTTAAAAAAGTATATAGTTTGTTTTTTTTTTGTAGGTTATGATACAACATGTAATTTAAAAAAAAACGATAAATACCTAAATTAAAACGCGGCAAAGCGCAATAAACATATATTTAAAACACAGAGTGCCACACAATTACATAAAGAAAAAAGTAAAGTTAGACGCTCTACCATTCGCTAGAAATTAAAATGCACACAAATCGACATAGTAGGTACACAAATGAAATGTCGCTAAAATAGTTTTTAAGTTCTATTTACTAACACAAGTTTAATTTTATCGCAATGTATGTACGTTAGTTTGTAAGGTATACAGTCTGATAAGTTAAACGACGGACGTTCGATTCTCGTTCCAAATATATTTAAATAACTTTAGTTAATTAATTTTTGACGTAGTTGTGACATAGTCCTGCACGCTCTCCAGCAGGGCTATTGCGTATCTTTTAAATGACAGTGGCTATCATATAGTGTCCATTAATCAACTGTCAAATGGTTCCATTTTGTATTATACCTTAACCAATTTGACAGTTAATCCATGGACAATATGATAGCCACTGTCATTTAAAAGGTACCTACACAATAGCCCTTTTTTTTTTTTTTTTGGTGGGTGTAAAATCATCGAATAACCCCTCCCGCTCTTGGGCAGAGCGAAAGGGAGTGTCAGACTTCTACTGACTAAAAACCACCCATGTTCCTTCTTCGCCCTCTATGTCGAGGCCGCGATAACCAGAGGACTACCCGCGGCCCCGACAGGCGTCGGCCCTTTCGGGCCCCTCCCATGTTGCTGACATCTCTTTGAGGCGCGCGTGGAACACGAACGCGCCGTCGACACGGCCTGTTTTCGTCGTGAGACGGACGGACGGCGAGTTAGCCCATCACTCACCGTCCACAGGCCCGCGTCTACGGTGGCCGGAGGTCATCGCGGGACCCCCGACGCCCGGAGCGCCTCCCGCGGCGGCTGGGACGAGAGGTTCTCTCCCTCTCGCGTTCCGCCACCTCCTTCGCTAGCATCACTGCTTCGCAGAAGGAGGCGACGGCGTCCCATTCCTCCTCGCCCCGGACCATGGCTTGCACCAGGGCCGGGCGCGAGAGGTCGCCGCCGCCGATCGCCGCTACGAGAACACGGCGGGGCTCCGCCCAAGCGGGGCACACCTCCACTGTGTGCTCCACCGTGTCCTCCGGCCGATCCTCACAAAAGAAAAAAAGGAATACGACGCGCCGCGAACACCAACAGTGAATCCACAAAACCACGCTCCTACAAGTAAACATACACGCTCACGCACACGTACACTACGACCACACTCATTTCTCCCTAGTACGTCACGAGAAATCGTCTAGATAACAACGTTAAAAAATATAGAATTACGTCGTCCTGTGCATTGAAAACTTGCAAAAACAACAATAAATTACATAAAAATCTCACGGAACAACATTTCACATGTAACTACTTGAATTAACATCGTTTTATCATCAATGAATTTTGTAAGTTGGAACAAAAAACATCAACAAACGAAAGCAATGACGAGCAGTGCGAGGATTGCCATGATATGCTTTCAAATTTCCCCATTCGATTTAAAATAAATCAAAGTCTTTTCTTACTTCGATATTCCTGTTCTTCTTATTATGTTTTATATATTTTAGATTTCTTGTAAATATTGAATTAATGGATAGGAGGTGTTAGAAATAGTCGGAATAATCCAGAAAGGTGAAAGCATTCAAGGAACCTTTATGAACTGAGAGGGTTGTATTAGTGATTTTAATAATTATCTACACTAATATTATAAAGAGGAAAGATTTGTTTGTAACTACTCGACCGATTTGAAAAATTCTTTCGCCGTTGGGAAGCTGCACTATCCCCGGGTGACATAAGCTATATTCATAAGCCTGTATTCTCACGGGAACGGGAACTACGCGGGCAAAACCGCGTGACGTCAGCTAGTTATTCAATAAAGTCACAATTGTTACGGTTGCGAATCTTATTTTATCATACAAACGACCTCACAATTGTTACAATATTATTCTACCCACACAATGTTATTCCCCAAATTACAGGGAAAACCTTTAACAAATGGCAACCCTTCGACACACACATAGACAAAAAGTTGGGTCTCTTCAAATGTTCGTGGCGCGTCGTCTTAATTTTTTTCTTGGTCTCTGCAATAGCCCTGCAGATCTCACTTTATTAGACTTTTCTCTTTGGCCATTGTCCTTCGTCAGTTTTATGAAGGGAAAATGAATTATATCTAAAAGTCATTGACCCGAATTTCTGTGATTTAAGCGCGGGTTGAGAGACTTTCCCTAAATGTTTTGGTATGGTTCTGTCTGTTATATATTAGTGTTTTTTTATTTTTATTAGTATCATTGTAAGCATGCCCTATTGCGGGTTTAAGTATGTCCCTCGTTTAAACTAGCATACTCTATATATATGATCTAACAGTGCCTGATAATGAATAAATTAATATACCGATGGTATATTGTATTGTATAATTTTTACTATTGTATATTTTAATCAATTGAATATGGATTATATAATTCAAATATTTTGCTATGTACACACACACACTAAAATTTAATTTTAAATTAGAAAAGTGTAATGACTGATATTATTTTTATTGTTTTGTAATTTTAATTGAAAAAGCTATTACAATTAAAGGTTATTTTAATTATTATTGTATTTATGATACGTCCTATTTGAATCTAGGTTCTCAAACATATTTGTATTGATCTTAAAAAATAATAATTTGCTTTATTAAAAAAAAAAAATGAAGCACCGAACCGTTTTAGAATCTGACAAACACTTTTTTTAGGTTGTTTTTATTTTATGATCTACTTGAATTTACTACAAAATACTTTAATAATTAAGACAAACGAAGAAATCTATATTATGATATTCAGAAGTGACAAATGTCAAATAATAAAATATATTTTTATGTACACAATGTGCACATAAGCCGTCAACGAAGTATTATGTACATCAAATTAATTACAATTCGAAAGGTTTACATAAGAATTCCGTGTCGGCTCTAAAGGTGCGTACAGATCAATAACAGAACATGTTATAAAACGTTGTAATCTATACTAGTTATACACCGTCAAATCTAAATCGTTGTTTTCCTGCGGCTGAACAACTTGCCATGTGGAGTACTTTCGAAGCACGGAGTAAATGTAAAAAAATAACAATGTTTTTGTTACAAAATAATTTAAAAAATATTCATGAACTCGAAAACGTGAGAATCAATAGTAATACTAAACGTAACTTGTAATAATAGTCCTCCTGACCGTTTTCGGTCACGGCGGCCAATCTAAGTGGAGATTAGCCATCGGCGCGGGAGATATTATAGTGCACAAGTGTGTGCGCAGGCACAAGTGCACTCTCTGTTCCTTTTCCTCTCATATTCCGATGGGACGGCAATCCGACACGACCGGACAGAGATCAGGCAAGCAACTCAGAAAGCAGGCAGGGAACTTGTAGGTAGTACTCGAATCGCACATAAAAGTATGAAGTGAAAATCTGAATAACTTGTAGGGTTAAAGCTTATTATTATCATGAATAAGTTATCAGCTGATTGAAAAGCACGCGGGTCAACGGCCGCGTGGCCAGTAGGCACCCGGCTTGCGCGTAGCGTATGTATCGGGAGGTACCCACTATAGGTTACAACTTTACTTAAATTACCTCCATGACCCGTTAACTATTCAAAACATCCCCTAGCACAATATTTTAAGATTGCTACATACAAATTTACAGAAAAATGAGCTTTATCATCCCAAAAATAAACCTCGTTTCCCAGCAACGCTTTTTGCGTACGGATACTTAGTTTGATGTGCATAATGCTTGGTTGACTGCTTCGTGAAGGTTTCCTTTACACCCTTTATATTATTGGTCGTATCTGTAGATGTTTAAACGTCCGGCGGCAACCCACCATCCATGGTCATGAGCATCTTAGCCAGCATGGTCCTCAGGTTATTGTTGTTCGGAGACATACTCTGAAAATATATAATTATATAAATACCGTAAATAAATAATTTAATCAAAACATTTCATTTCAAGTAGGCCCCTTACAGGCTCTTTTGTATAGTCGAAGAAAATCACAACATAATATTATAAAACTGTGATGTCTGTCTGTTCGCGATAAACTCAAAAACTACTGCACCGATTTTCATGCTGTTTTCACCAATGGATATAGTGGTTTTCGAGAAAGGTGTAAGTATCCACGCGGTTGAAGCCGCGGGCATCAGCCAATCTACACAAATATTATAAAGAGGAAAGATTTGTTTGTTTGTTTGTAACGAATAGGCTTCGAAACTACTGGACCGATTTTAAAAATTCTTTCACCGTTGGGAAGCTACACTATCCCCGGGTGACATAGGCTAGACTTTTTATCCCTGTATTCCCACGGAATGGGAACTACGCGGGTGAAACCGCGTGACGTCCGCTAGTCCTAAATAAAAAGAAGCTACAGTTCCAGTCACAAGGTATAATAACTGTGAGTGTACTGAAGTTGCCCATCCCCTATCGTAGACCTCTATAGATAAGAACGGGCATGATGCTTAATGTGTGTACATAAAAAATAATTGTGAAATTATACAGTTTGTTAGGTTAAACGACGGACATATCGAGGGAAGGTATTTATTCGATTCTCCCAAATATATAAAAAACTACAACCTTAATTTTTGACGTAAGTAATAGGGATATTAACAAAAAAAAAATCTAATTAGTTCGTCGTATAGATTACCAAAAAATATTGGACACGTATTTTTTGTTTTTCACGTAAACAAACAATGAAGACGATACAGTGCTTTGAAAACTCGTGTGACGTCGTACTCTAAGACATTAGTATGACATTTTTCAGCGGTCACCAACCTCTACTCAAATCTTTGATGCGTTTTATCTTCGTCAATTTTTATTGATTTGATAAAACAAAAAATACGTATCCAATATTTTTCGATAATCTAACAGACGGACTAATTAGAATCTCATTAAATGTCCCAGCTCACCAGATCTTATTCTATTAGATGTTTCATTTTCGCCATTGTCCTACGCCAGTTTTAAAATATTAAGGGAAAATTGATTATACCCAAAAGCCCGCGCACATTTTCTGTGATAAGCGCAAGGGTTGTGTGACTTTTCCGAAATAATTGGTATTAATCTGTTTGTTAATTTATGAGTTTTTTTTAGGGTTCCGTAGCCAAATGGCAAAAAACGGAACCCTTATAGATTCATCATGTCCGTCTGTCTGTCTGTCCGTCTGTCCGTCTGTCCGTCCGTATGTCACAGCCATTTTATTCCGAGACTATATTATAAGGATTACACAGTTGAAATTTGGCAGGTAGATGTATTCTGTAAACCGCTTTTTGATTTTTATATAAAAATAAAAAAATATAAGATTAAGAGGGGGCTCTCCATACATGAAATTGAAACTAAAAAAACTTTTTTTCATCAAACCTACACATGAGGGGTATCTATGGATAGGTCTTCAAAAATGACATTGAGGTTCTTATTTTTTCTCAAAGTCAATCGTTTCAAAGATAGACACATCCAAAGTGGTAAAATGTGTGTCCCCCTCTAACTTTTAAAGTAAGAGAGTGACAATTCTAAAAAAAATATATAATGTAGATCTCAACAAAAACTACCAACCAAAATTGGTTTGAACGAGATCTAGTAAGTATTTTTTTTTTGATACGTCATAAATCGTAAATCGCAATTTACCGTTCATTCAATCAACTCAATTATAAAAATTATGTTAACTCTAGCTGTTGCCAGCGGCTTCACCCGCTACAACTCGAAAATTATCCCACGGATCATAAAATTGGGATAAAAACTATCCTATATGTTAATCCAGGGTATAACCTATCTACATACCAAATTTCAACCAAATCGGTCCAGCCGTTTATGCGTGAAAGAGTTACAAACATCCACACATCCATTCTCACAAACTTTCACATTTATAATATTAGTAGGAAGTAGGATTATGTTACTTGCTGCTACGGAACCCTTCATGGGCGAGTCTGACTCGCACTTGGCCGGTTTTTTGTTCATATTTTTAAAAGTAACCCAGTGTCCCTCGTTTAAACTAACATACTGTGTAGCCACAAGCTTCTCACACTTACTTTCTATAATTGGTATGTATTATCAAATGTATGTATTATCAAACCTGATTCGCTGAAGAATTATTATAAATACTTACATTTAGGTCCAAGTTAGGCTCTGGTGCCATTTGCATCTGCATTTCTTGAGAATGACTCGGTACATTCTAGAACAAAGTAAAAAAAAATGATAATTACCCGTTTTTAGACTACAACTAACTTTTGAACTATAAAATTACACTTCTATTTATGGTGACAGACATTTCTTCATGATAATTCATGATTACTTAAGCCGTCACTTATTAAAGGTTTGACATATTATTGTTTGACAAAACTGTTAAAGAATTACTAAGTGATGGCCTAAGTAATCATTAAAGCTCTCTGAGTGCGGCAGTTACATGGTTTCGTTATGTGGAGGGGCTAACGAATGTTATTCACAGGGCAGATGTGAGACAGAAAGTAGACATTTGTGTCCCACTTCAGGGTAAAGGCTTTTTAACTTATCTCTCTCTAACTGCCGCACTCAGAGAGCTTTAATGATTACTTAGGCCTTCACTAAGTAAAGGTTTTGTCATACAAAAGTATGTCAAATCTTATCTAAGTGACGGCTTAATCATTAAATATCTATGAGTACCGCAGTAAAGCTGTTAATTGCCAATCCCTGCGAAAAGAGCCTGACGCGTTGCTGCCCATAGCGTAGTCGACAAAAAAAAAACTAATTAGTCCATCAGTTATGCTACCAAAGAATATTGGACATGTATTTTTTTCTTTCTTCACGTAAACAATAAATGAAGACGATACAGTGCTTAATAGCTTAACTCCAAGTATACTACGCTCGATTGCTCGCTGGCAGACCCCGAGCGATCAGTAAGCTTAACTCCAAGTACACTACGCCCGATTGCTCGCTGACAGACCCCGAGCGATCAGTAAGCTTAACTCCAAATACACTACGCTCGATTGCTCGCTGACAGACCCCGAGCGATTAGTAAGCTTAACTCTAAGTACACTACGCTCGATTCCTCGTTACAGACCCCGAGCGATCAATAACCTTAACCCCAAGTACAATACGCTTGATTGCTCGCTGACAGACCCCGAGCGATCAGTAAGCTTAACTCCAAGTACAATACGCTCGATTGCTCGCTACAGACCCCGAGCGATTAGTAAGTTTAACTCCAAGTACACTACGCTCGATTGCTCGCTACAGACCCCGAGCGATTAGTAAGCTTAACTCTAAGTACACTACGCTCGATTCCTCGCTACAGACCCCGAGCGATCAATAACCTTAACCCCAAGTACAATACGCTTGATTGCTCGCTGACAGACCCCGAGCGATCAATAACCTTTACTCCAAGTACAATACGCTCGATTGCTCGCTACAGACCCCGAGCGATTAGTAAGTTTAACTCCAAGTACTCTACGCTCGATTGCTCGCTGACACACCCCGAGCAAATAGTAAACTTAACTCCAAGTACACTACGCTCGATTGCCCGCTGACAGACCCCGAGCGATTAGTAAGCTTAACTCCAAGTACGCTACGCTCAATTGCTCGCTGACAGACCCCGAGCGATCAATAACCTTTACTCAAAGTACACTACGCTCGATTGCTCGCTGACAGATCCCGAGCGATCAATAACCTTTACTCCAAGTACACTACGCTCGATTGCTCGCTGAAAGACCCCGAGCGATCAATAACCTTTACTCCAAGTACACTACGCTCGATTGCTCGCTGACAGACCCCGAGTGCGGACGTTTGATACTTGAATAGTGACCATTACTGCGCTACATAGGTGAGGGTAGGAAGAATAGGCTGCGGGATGTTGTAAGAGATACCGCGGCCTTGATATAATAAAGGGCCAAGAAGGAACATGGGTGGTTTTTAGTCAGTAGAAGTCTGACACTCTTTCGCTCTGCACAAGAGCGGGAGGGGTTATTTGATGATTTCCCAACACACAAAAAAAGGAAGAATACACATAAATGTTTTATTACTTACTAGGACGTTGTCTACAAAGTCGTCTGGAAAAAATGAGATAGCGCCGCTAATATGCATGATAAAATAAAATTCATTGCCTATAGCATCCACAAACAATGCAGCTTTCTGCCAGTTACAATTGGACAATCAGTTCCGGAGATTACCCCCTAAATACAAACTTACAAACAAACGTCTTTATAATATTAGTAAAGATAACGTACCGTTTTCAAAAGGTTTGTAAGAACGCTGGTGATGAGTTTGGTCTTCCTGTCGAGTTCTGCTATCATCTCCAAACGCTCCTGGTTACGACGACGAGTCTGCTCCAATTGGGCATCAAGCAGTCGCTCACTGTGAAATACAGACATGGCAGAATGTTTAGAACAGCAGCGGTGGCCAACAGTAAATCGTAGTTTCGAACACAGGCATGATCATAACATTGTGTAATATATTTCATCACCACTGCTTTCAAAACGGTGAAGGAAAACATCGTGAGGAAACCGGCATGGCCTAGAACCAAAAAAAATCGAAGACATGTGACATCTACGAACCCGCATTGGGTTAGCGTGGTGGATTATAACCTTCTCCTAGAGAGGAGGCCTGAGTCCCTGCAGTGGGAACATTATAGGCTGATGAAGATTGCATATCAACACATTAAGGGTCAGCTCACACCGAGACGCGACGCGACGCGACGCTGCGCACACTTTAAAAGAGCAACTCAAAATACAACTTTATTTTCTACACGAAAAGATACACATTTTATTGTGAGTATTCAGAATACGTTGGTCCATGCAGCGCTGCGCCTCGTTACGCCTCGCGGCGTAGAGCGATGCATCGCGACGCAGCGGTGCATCGATGGTGCGCGCGGCGTGCAAGAGCGGCGCTGCTATAGCGAAGCCGCGCGACGCCGCGAGGCGCAACCGAGGCCACCGAGGCGACTTGTCTTTACTATTTTATTTATTATTATTTTTTTTTATTAAAAATTAACTGCTCCTCGATATCCTTAATGCCAAATATACGTCGTTCTAATGCGCTTGCAAATGTTAGACTGCGGGTGGACGTGGAGCGGCGTCTCGCTGCGTAGCGAGGCCTCGTGTTGCCAACGATTTTACGATGCGCCTTGCGACGTTGCGATGCGCCTCGCGACGTTGCGATGCGTCTCGCGGCGTCGCGCGGCGCAGCCCGCAATCACTGGCCTCTACTAGTATCGTCGCAGCGCGTCGCGTCTTGGTGTGAGTTGACCCTTAAAGGTGACCTCTGTTCTGGACAGCCACAACAAAGAGACACAAGACCATACCTGAGCTCTCCAGCTGGGCAAATATTGCATTTCTTAGTCATCGGCTCACCGGGATCGTGCACCTCATGCATGGGACTGTTAACTGAAAAATAATAACCAACAAAATGATTACAATCGGAGCCAGCAGCAATGGTGACCGTTCCAGTTAGGAGATATTCGACTCAGTGTAACCCCGGTAATACGACTAATATTTCGCAGGGTGGAGTTGGACTATCGAATTTTTCGGATTATAGAGCACTGCCTTTTTTTTGAGGGGGGGTAGGAAATCATGAAATAACCCCACCCGAAAGGGAGTGTCAGACTTCTACGGACCAAAAACCACCCATGTTTCTTCTTAGCCATATATGTCAAGGCCGCGGTATCTCTTACAACATCCCACAGCCCCGACGGGCGTCGGCCCTTGCGAGCCCCTTCCATGGAAGACGAGCGCGCCGTCGACACGGCCTGTCGTCGTCGTAAGACGGACGGACGGCGAGCTAGCCCATCACTCACCGTCTACAGGCCCGCGTCTACGGTGGCCGGAACCCGTCACGTGGCCCCCGACGTCCAGCAGGGCTATTGCGAATATTTTAAATGTCAGTGGCTATCATATTGTCTATGGATTAACTGTCAAATTGGTTATGGTTTAGTACAAAATGGAACCATTTGACAGTTAATTGATGGACACTATGACAGCCACTGTCATTTAAAAGATACGCAACAGCCCTGCAGAGCGTCTACCGCGACATAGAGCAGTGTCTAAGGCCTGGTTTCCACCAAGCGGATAGATGTAGCAAATTCAACTAATCACAGGAAGGGCTAAAGACCAGATGTAAATTTAAACTAATGTGATTGGCCGATTTAAACACATGTCCTTTTGTCTCCGCTCCTCTCTGGTTTAGTTTGAAACCGGGCCTAAGTACGGTATTTTATTTTAAAAGTACCTAATAATCCGACAGATAAATAAAATAAGATCCTATCTGAACATCATCTTGCAATAAAACAACAACGTTACCTGTAGATTTTTCAAAATAATGTTTGTGTTCCTTCATTCAACATTGATTGATATGCATGTCGGATTTGAAGGGACGCCGGATTAGACAAGGCCCGGATTACCGGGGTCCACTGTATTAGGAAAGCAACAAAGAGGGGCGCTGTGTCGTCAAAAATAAGCTAAGAGCATAGCTTGGCTTATATTTCATGACATGGGGAATAGAGCAGTCTGGATGCTTACGTCAGCAATATTTATTTATCGTTTATAAATAAGCTATGGGGACGCCTTTGCCTACCAATGCCGCAAAAAAAACAGTATTGAATTATCATGGCAACCTATTCACGTGTGGAAAAATTATGGCGCTAGACACCCTGTATAGTTCTGCATAGCTATTCACAAACAATAGGGGATCGGACAAAAAAAAACTAATTAGTCCGTCAGATAGATTTTCAAAAAATATTAGACACGTATTTTTTCTTTTTTAACATAAACAAAAAAATGAAGACAATACAGTGGTTCGAAAACTCGTGAACTCTTCGAAAACGTCATATTATAGTACATTTTTTACCTACAAATGACGTCACAACCACATCTTATCTTCGTCAATTTTGATTAATTTGATAAAACAAAAAACACGTATCCACTATTTTTCGATAATCTAACTGACGGACTAATTAGAACCATATTTTTTTGACTCAGTCCGATCCCCTATTGAATCGAATATGTCTATCCCGCTCGTTCACGTAATGCCAAAAAAAGATAGTCGACATACACAATCCGCTTTCAATTCGATTGTTTGTGAATAGCTATGCTGTTGCTTTCCTGCACTGGAATAAAACAAGACTGCTTTAAGACGTGGGGTAAGGGCCACTCAATAATTTGTTTGATTAAATATTATGTATGTCAAATTCTCCTATCCTAAGCTTATTTGTAAACTTGATAATTCTTGCTCATGAATCGATATAACAACCAGAACATATTATTAAAATAATGCTGACGTAACCAAGGAAGCTAAGAAGTTTGCTTACTTTTGCTAACATTTTAAACACTGTAAAATGCTTAAGTTATTTTACAAGCAATTTGTAGAACGTTTTTTTGTCTAATCTATTAAGTATACCATTCTTAACAGATTTGACAGAGAAGGCAATTAGTAAACAAACTTGGTTTCTGCAGTGGCAAATAAAAAAAATAAGGGAAACTGAACGGCCTCTTACTGGAACGGTTACTGTACTGATTTCTGTAAATTCATTTGCAAATGCACATAAAAAAAAACAAAAATATAAAATAATAATAAAAATATCTTTCGATAGCACATTCATACCCACGAATTTATATAAAATAAAGTAATAAGTAGGTATATCTATATCGGTATTCAAAACACATTCAAGCTGAAAAACGGTTACGGTTATTCTTTCATATTCATTCTTGGTATGTTTTACTGTTGGTTTACCAATTCAATAAATATATTGACTGCAGCTTCAACTATTTGTTATTACAGTCAAAAGTATCAGTAATTGCTTGATTGAAATTAAAAAGGTACAAGTTTCAAATCATATTAATTTATGGCAAACATATTGTACAGTCACGGGCAAAAGTAAGTATGCATTCAGCAAAGTTCAAACGCAAACTCGTGAAATTACGATTTCGACTTTGAGATAATAATTTGCCCTGCTTTATGATGCAAAATATTGGTTTATTTTTTAAATGAAATCAATACAGTAGGCGCAAATTGCTACAGAACGCAAATTGCTAAGAACGTTGCGTTGCTTAGAACGTTGCTAAGTGTTTACGTATTCGTTTTCATGACTGCACAAGGTTTGGAATAACATTAAATCAAAAGTATCAAAAATGCAACCTGTAAAACATAATCATAATCAAAATCATCGATCCAAACAATTTCAATATACACTCGGCTTCACATTAAGTTAGACACTCAAATATACCGTCAAGAAGGATAAGAATATTCATTATAGATAATCGTCGGAAAGGCACTAAATGCCAATCACAGTGCAGTAGCGGTGGATGCTTTGCACTCACACACACAGACGCACTTTTTTGCATCGACGGGATTGCAATCTCGCAGCGAGCGGGATCCCGCAAATAACATAGAATTATATCAAGACTAATAATGTATAGAATTGAAACAACAAGCATGTTACATAGCTATGTTAGTGATTATTGACTAGTTTTGTCGATGACTAACGAAACGTTTATGTCAAAATTAGCATTATCAATTGAATGGAATTACTTTTTATACACATCTGTTATCCTCCTTCGGAGACTGATGCAAGATAAATGAATTAAGGGAGACCTACATGCAATTATTGATCAGGAAACGTTTTTATAAACCTTTGACAAAACTATTCATTAAACCTAACTGCGTGTTGTTTCAATCCTAGAAAATTACTTAGTAAAGATTTTGACAGTTCGCCAAGGTTTGTATGTGAAATCTTTACTAAGGGACGGTTTAAGTAATCATTAAATATCTCTGGAGTGCGGGATCCCGCAAATTGTAATCCCGCGTGTTGCATCGTAAACCGTTTCAACAGTTCCCAAATATCACTCAGCTGGAAAAAATATTTTATTCGCATAGCACAGCGTACAGAAATAATATAACAAAATGGCTACTCACCCAAAGTTGGTACACTGTCTCATTTTCAACTTACATTCAACGAATGGGCTAGCATAGATTCTCATTGTCATCACAGTGTAGGTGCCTGAAGACAGTCGTCGCCGCCGTTGCCGGCTCAAGAACAGGCCAGAGTTGGAGTCGATCCTCACTAACAAGCCAAAGAAGGCAAAAAACTCGGAGAGTTAAAAAAAAAAAAACTACATACTAACTTGACTAGCTATTGCACTAATACTAACATACACTAACAGGGTATTTCACAAAAAAAAAATATAATTAGTCCGTCAGATAGATTTCTAAATAAAAAAATATGGGACACATATTTTTTAATTTTTTCAATCAAATAAAAAATGGAGACGGTGCTTTCAAAAATCGTGTGATGTCACAGCTTGGTACATTTTTACCACAAAGTGACTCCACAAGCCTGTTTTTTTTTTGGGAGGGTAGGAAGTCTTCAAATAACCCCTCCCGCTCTTGGACAGAGCGAGTGCCAGACTTCTACTGACTAAAAATCACCCGTGTTCCTTCTTAGCCCTTGTGCCGAGGCTGCGGTATCTTTCGGACAACCCGCAGCCCCGACGGGGACTTCACAAGCCTCAACTCATGATCTTGAACACGTTTTATTTTCGTCAATTTTTATTAATTTAATAAAACAAAAAACACGCATCCGTTGATTTTTGATAATCTAAGAGACGGACTTAACAGAATTATATTTTTTGTAGTCGGGTAACATCCCTATTATCTATAACTAAAGGTGCGTACAGATTAAGTAACATGTTATGTAACTTGTGTTTTGTAACACGTCCATATTATGTTTGTTACATTGTTTTTCAACATTGCAACATATAACAATACTGTAGACATTAGAATAACAATGTTATACAATGTGGATCTGGAACTACGACATTAAATTAAAACTAGCACTGTACTAGTCCATCGAAACATTTTAAAACACGAAGATTAGTAGTTAGTGGAAAATTTAAAAATTGCAATTTTCAAACAAAATAAATAGCAGAATCAACTGCATAAAAAGTAAACACGCTTTAACTACGAAAAGTCACTGACCTAGTGCGCGGGGTGCAGCGAGCGGCGGCGATGTTGGGCGTAGGTACTTTTTATCGGAGAACAACAAATCAGCGGCATAAACTCACTAAGTTGCGAGTTGTTAATTAATAAAAGATCACTGATTGAATAATTAATCACTTAAAATCACATTACAATCAGAATTTAAATCATCAACAGTCAAATTTTTAAATTTTCAAAGTGTCCCCCGTTTTTCATTATGCACAAGCGACATCGTCTTATTAAATTTTCACGGACTCGTCTTAACAAGTCCCCATCTGCCATTCTTTTAAGTTCGTCGAAGGCATTAATTATTTTAATTTTTAACTCGTCCACAGTGTTCACTTCTCGTGCATACACCTTGTTTTTTACGGCCCCCCACAAAAAGAAATCCAGTGGCGTCAGGTCCGGTGACCGTGCTGGCCATCGAATAGGTCCAAAACGGCCAATCCACTGACTAAAAAACTTACTAACTTAACCTAAATCACAAAACTAGCTACCTAATAAATGCCTAAATAACTAATATTACACTAACACCAATAAGTCACAGTAACCTATGCACTAATCCAAATATCATAAATCGTCTTTAATCACAATAACAACAAACTTTTCATAAAATCACGACAATGCGCGCGCGGCTCGTCTTGTGATAAAAAAAGTAGGCGTGTGCTCTCCTCAAAGGGCGCCGCTATGCACTGACTGACATAGTTACCGAGTCAAGGACTTTTTGCCGAAAAAAATTCCGCTCACACACACACTCGCAATTTTCTATGCACCACTAATGCATTATTTGCGTAAGTAATATTACTTTTTCTTTATAATTGTAGTATTTTGTGGGAGTGTGCGGGGCGCGTCAGAGTGGGATCGTATGACACCTTTCTCTGTCTTTCAAGCGTATTGAGACGTTGAGAATAGAATCGTAGGTTTTTGCACAGGTTCCTGACCTTACAATGTTTACCTATTATTACGGACTCCGATCTACATCATGTTGAAAAATAAGAAAATGAAAAATAATTTCCTGTGGCTAAAGTAGTCATTGGATTTGATTGATTTTTTGTATACGGGTCAAGAGCATGCCTTTCTTTACGTGGTTTAGAGGAATGTCAATCGTCCTGCTCCACATTGTATAATATACATTGACGCAAGTAATGTTACACTAATTGTTAGTATAGCTTGTTTTATAACATTCAGTCTTAACATTACTGAAACGTGTTATATAATAACGTTTTATAACATATTATGTTATATATAATATGTACGCACCTTAAGGTATTCCTGGGTCGTCTAGAAATCTTTATTGACTAACCAGGCGTAGGCGTTTTTTGAAATAAAGTAATGGATTGGTATTTCAGTTTACTACGTAATTTGTAGAGATGTGCCGACTATGATTTGGACCGACTAACCAATTAGTCGATTGTAAAGAGGGCGACTGGTCTGGCTGACTATCCGGCCAAGCCGATTACGATTTTGGGATCATTCGGCGATTTCCGTAAACGGTTCGTTTACAGCTGATTTCTTGTGCAGTTGCAACCGCCACCAACAAGCGTGTCGGAAAATGTTTAGTTCGCATTGTTTCTTGATTTTTGCGTTTGCTCGGGTCAGAGCGGTATTTTTCATTAAAGTGAAAGAGCTCAAATAAAATTCAATCATCATCAAAAAGATGGTACCGCGTACAGATTTCTTAATTAATGTAATTCCTGCTATATACATTAAGTATAATGAGAAATAAACACAAAGTAAGAAGCCGGATAGTCGGCGCTTTTTTGCCTAATAATCGCCAACTATTTGCCGACTACGAAAGTGGCCGGATAGTCCGCTTTACTGAGTCGGAACATCTCTAGTAATTAAATTGAAATGTGGTAACAGTTTCTACGTTTGGCAAGGGAAAGTTATTGGGATAATGGTTATTATTATGAATCACAATAGTCCCCAAAGGATTTGTAGAGAAATGGTCACATTGTGACCATTTTACGAATTTTAACGTAATTCTATTATGAATCTGCTAAAGTGACCATTTTAGACCTCCTGAGATGAGATTAACGATGAAACGAGCTAACCTTTACACCCGTTCATATAAGATTATAACTATGATAAACTGAATTCACCCCATCAGTCTCTGGAGGGGTATCCCTTACCTTACACCCTGGATATTATCCCAGACTTTCAGCTAAGTCAATTCAAAATCACGACGATCCATTGCTCAGATGTAACGAAAATTAACAAACAAACACATTTTTTTTTTTTCATGATAAGTACTAGGATTTAAAGGTTGCGCAACGCAGGTGGCCTACCAAAACGTCTGTAAAGCAGCTTCCGTTTAATCTTAATCCAGTGTGCAAAAGAAATGGCGTTAGACAACCTGTATAGCTCTGTCGCTTTTCCACACTGGAATGTTAATAATACTACTTTAAGACGTTATGGTAACCAAACAGAGCATAGATAACCATCGCAAGCAAGCACAGCTATCGTTCGAGATCAGTCATAAAGAATTCTCTGGATGGTGCGTGCGTTTACTAACTTTATACCTAACATAATATTCATCATTATCATTTCAGCCGAAAGACGTCTACTGCTGGACATAGTGACCAGTCCCGTGTGTCTCGCATCCAGCGGGTCCCCGCAACCTTCACCAGGTCATCGGTCCACTTAGTGGGAGGCCTTCCAACGCAACGTCTTCCGGATCGCGGTTGCTACTCCAGAACTTGTGAACCCATCGGGCATCTGTTCTGGGAGCTATGTGCGATGCCCACTGCCACTTAAATTTGGCAATTATTCGGGCTACATAACCTTGATTCTCTTGGGGATGTCTTCATTTCTGATTTCGATCAAACTAGGAAACTCCGAACTGATAGCCTTTTCATTGTCCGTTTGGCCTACTTAGTCATTGGAGACATGAAGTGGGCTGCCGTTGTAAGACGACTAAAAAGTCGTTGTGTATAATATATTACACTACGTATAATCTTCTACAATCTTATCTTCTTCTTTTCTTGTAAAAACTTCTGTCCTAAATATAGCATACTGTTTAAGCTCCTAGAACTACAGCCTGTGACACAGAATAAGTACAGGCATCTAACATTATTATTCCTACATTTTTAGTTTTAAGATTCACGTATTTTGCCTTTTTGGGATTCTGAATAACCATTTTATTTTTTATTTTTAATCTCAATATAATAAAAAAATTTAGTTCTAAAACTTTGTAAGTCAAGGAATATAAAAAGGTTTTCAGTATTATTTTTATTAATTTTCTTACTAAATTTGTATACTTATTTTTTAATATTCCTTTTAAAAACAAAATATAAAAAATGTAGTCCCCGGTATCAGGAATAATCCAAGCAATAGCAGGGTTCAAGCAATATTATTATTATATCAATAAGTGACATAAAGGTGATGTTCTACAATTATCTTCAAACTGTATTTCGAGGCAAAATAAATATTAGTCACTTTGTTGAAAATTACAGGGTCGAATTCCTTGCCTCATAGTACCAGATAACAGCAAGTGAATGTTACGAAAGCTACCAAGTTCAAATTATCCATTTTTATTTGTATGCCGTGTGAACACAAGTCTTCTACAGCTAAGTATAGCGACGACTCAGATACGGGTTGGTTCACAAGCGTATTTATATTCGACTAATAATATTATGCTTGGCACCAAAAATGTGAATAAAACTGGGTAGTACAGTGTTTTAGATACACATCTTCATTGTTGTAGATTTTCTTGTTTTCGGTGATGATAGATATTTGATTTAATACGTGGTTGTGGTCGATCAGATCACGTTCATATTGTCCGTGGATGTGGTCGATCATATTGTCCATGGATTAACCGTCAAATTTGTTATAGTTTAGAAAGAAAGAAAGAAAAAATGTTTATGTTTATTTATTTAGTACAAAATGGAACCATTTGACAGTTAATTGATGGACACTATATGATAGCGACTGTCATTTAAAAGCCCTGCATGGCCGACAGAGTGACTGGTATCAAAAATGTGAAAATTAAAAATTAAAATTATTAGAAAATTATTGATTAATTATTGGTTTTTATTGAATAATGGATTATTAAATTATTAGTGTAAATTTAAAATTATCCTATATAACACAAAGGTTAATACGCAGAGAATCCCGTGTCGCATTAAGTCCGCCTATGTGCCACTGTTGTACTACTTAAATAGACACTTAAGTATCCATGCTATTTTGCAGCTGACTGCACATGTTTTCTGTACCGTTTAAATCATGACAATGATGTCGCGTGATGGATAAGCAGGTTATAACGTTGTAACGTTTGTTATCATCGAGAAATGTTTGGTATTCTTGTTCGATTGTTAAATAAATATATGTTTTTAACAATAGATTATTGCAATTCTCGTTCGATCGCGTAAGCTTAAATAGTTTTAAATTAGAGTAATATTAAAAGAGATATTCGCTTTAGTAGCAAATAGTCCGGGCGGTAGCGTTGCAAATGACTTACAAGTGAACCAAGCGTCAGCTGAGGTACAGTCTATGCCCAGCATTACTTGACCTCCTCCTATAAAGAAGAAGAGGGCAACTGAAGTGAGAAGAGAGGTCAAGTAATGCTGGCTACAGATTGTACCCACAGTGCATTGGGCGGTAATGGAAGTGTTCTCGTATTTTTTTTAATATTATTTTTAACTTACCACACCTACCGCTGTTTGAGCAGCTGACGGTCCATTAATTCATTTATTTAATTCATAACATAGATCCATAAAGTGTTAGTACAAACTTAACCTATTGTTAGTAAACAATAAGTGACAAAATATTTAATCCTCGTGTCTGTTAAATGGCCCATCAATATTGCCCGCAAGTGTAGCTAGAATATTGTTAGGGCTGGCCTTAAATCGCCGTAGCATTAGTAGTCATAAGATCTACTATCAATGTCAATATCAGTCAACTTGACTTGTCTTGTTGACTTTTGTATTTGCAACTCTACTGCCCGGACCAAGAGTACAATATTGTGCTGAAAGACACACAGCGAGCAAAAAAGCTATACAACAATAAAATAAAAACATCTAAACGGTTTAAAATTGACCTGGAGAAGGTTACCAAGTCAACTGATGTTTTTTTTGTGACATTTTTTTCAGAAGTCGGTTAAAAAATGTTTTATTCAAATCGGTTTGTAATTGACAGAGTTACGAGGTAATAAACATTTAAAAAAAGTCGAATCGAAAAACTCCTCCTTTTTTAGAAGTCGGTTAAAAACCAGTTTATACGGATCTCTCATTGTACGGGCAATCCATACAAAGCGAAAACATGTTATACTGGAAATATAATTATAGCGTTTTGTGTCGCTGTGTATCGATAAACTCCTCCTTTTTTAGAAGTCGGTTAAAAACCAGTTTATACGTATCTCTCTTTGTACGGGAAATCCATACAAAGCGAAAACATGTTATACTGGAAATATAATTATAGCGTTTTGTGTCGCCGTGTGTACAGTCACGATCATTAATATGTACACACGCAGGAATTTTTGAAACAGAGATTTTGGTACTGGGTTGATTGTTATATTATGTCCTTAGGGAGAGTTAAAGTATTACGTAACGTTTCCCCGTCGGGGCTGCGGGTTGTTCACAAGTTACCGCGGCCTCGACATATAGGGCTAAGAAGGAACATGGGTGGTTTTTAGTCAGTAGAAGTCTGACACTCCCTCTCGCTCTGCCCAAGCGCCAAAAAAAAGTATTACGTAACGAATTTGGGGAGGAGGGCTTGTAAAATGTTACGATGCGATACAGGGGGAAGTATTTGAACTACGCGTTACGTACAATTAGGGGGGGGGGGTTGGTACAGAATAACGTTACGACGCGTTGGGGAAGGTAGTTCAAAAATCTCCAAAAATTGCGTTACGTAATCATTGAACGCTCCCTTACGGACATAGAATTTTCAAACTCATAGGTAATATAACAAAATAAGTCTCACCGTAAGACAAAAACTGTTCTTTCACCAGAAAATCGAATTTTGTTGCGTAATATTTTACAAATTAATGCTCATGATTGTATTGCAGCGCTCACAGACACCTTAAAACTACGGATTGCAATCCCGCAATTTGCGAGATCCCGCTATTTTATAATTTTGTAGAATTGAAAATTTCGTTTTGTCGAAGGCAAATTATGGCAAGGCAATTCACACATTTCACACAACATTCACATGACATTTCGATATAAGTGGGGAAGCTTTGTTATTGCATTCGAGGCGGAATTCACAACCGGCGAGGTTATTATGGAGCCGAGAATTGCAGTAACAAATGTCCACGTGTATCGAACGACGTTTTTCAATACACTTTTATAGAAATAAAAAATAACACCGTCTTTGGTTGCGTTAAATGAAAAAAGAACGCACGCGTGTGAAATACATGACTTGTTGTACCTAATCCCAGCGAAATGAGTCAGTTGTCGAAGAAGTGTACTGAAAAAGTAAATCCATTTAGTTGATAAATGGAAATTTCGATATGAACGATTGGTTAGCCTTCGACAAAACTAGTCAATAATCACTAACATATCTCTAGAACATGCTTCTTGTTTCAATTCTATAAACTGTCGTTTGGAATTGCGTCAAATTCAAGGAGGTAATTTACTAGATCTTGCTATACTAATGATTCTCCACCCGACTCTTTCTTTGTAGTGTGAAATCGGTAAATGTGAACCACCATACCGTCTGATTCCACGCTTTCACACACAAACAAACAAACGGAAACGTTTATTTCATAAATTCTATGGTATGGGGGTTATTCTGAAACACGATCAAATGTTTAACAACTAAAAAAACAGCGTATAATTAATTATTGGTCTGGTACTGTAATTTAAATGTATATTGTCACTAAGACAATACCTCCTGAAATTTGACGCAATTGCAAAAGTGCACTTTGTATAAAATTATATTACTTTAAACATAATTCTATTGTATTTGCGGGATCCCGGAATTTACGGGATTGCAATCCCGACCTACAGATACTGCCTTCAGTAGTACATACCTTCTTCCATGTCTGTCCACTCAAGATTGGCCCCAGTAACGTTGGGATCCGGTTGCAGTTGCGGCTGCATTCCGAACATGTCCTGTTCAGTGGGCATGCTCAGTCCGGTTTCCGGATTGTATCCCACGATTTGATTAGGTCCCACGGGCGGGATACTGAAATGTGAATAAATAAAAAATAAGTCTAAAATATAATAATACTAGCGGACCTGGCAGACGTCGTCCTGCCCGGACAGCAGCGCCACCTACCGGGTCCAATTGTAAATCTAAACCATTCTCGAAACAACTTGAACACATACAAAAATTTTTAGCAAAATCGGTCCAGCCATTTATAAGGAGTTCAGTGACATAAACGCGTACAGAAGAAATTTATATGTATAAAAAAAAAGATAATGTGTACCGCGACGGTTGGTTCGAAGCGACACGGGAAAAGAGCACATGGAAGGAATTGTGGGAGGCAACGGCCCAGTAGTGGGACAGTACAGGCTAATCAAAAACTGGCCAAGTGCAAGTCGGACTTGCACTTGAAGGGTTCCGTACCATCGTTGTAGGGAAGGCAGCAACAGAAAAACATATTTTGTAATAAGTTTATTTTTCATAGTGTTTGTATGAATGACAAAGTTATATTTGCGGTTTTATAAATGTGCTACATCTCAAAAACTGTTTACTATAAAGGTTGTAAAAGTACCCTTAACGCAAACGAAGGGCACTTGTTCTCCCCACCAGTGCGATAATTTTTCGGTGCCAGACCATACCTGGGAACCCCCTAGTTACGGAGATATTGGAGGTCAAAGTTCCAAATTTTGCACAGCTGTTTTCGTAAATACCCGTTTTTCAGGTTATGACTTTACTTAAATTACTTCCATAGCCCTTTTACTATTCAAAGCACCCACTAGCACAATGTTTCAAGAGTGCAACATTGAGTTTTACCGTAAAATGTGATTTTTGACCCCAAAAAATCTAGTTGTTTCCCAGCAAAAATTTTTGCGTAGGGGAGTTTGATGTACAGAATGCTCGGTTGACGTATGTGTGAAGGGTTACTTTACACCCTGTATACTTATTGTTCAAACCAATTTTGGTTCGAACTTTTTTGTTTTGGTTTTTGGTTTTTGGAAGATTTTTCACTCTCTTGGTTTGAAAATAAGTGAGGGAGTGACACATTTTGCCCGTTTGGAAGTGTATATCTTTCAAACTATTGACTTTGAGAAAAAATGGTTTTAGGAACCTCAATGTAATTTTGTAAGACCTGTCTATAGACACGCCACACGTATAGGTTTGATGAAAAAAGTTATTTTCAGTTTCAGTTCCATGTATAGAGAATTGGAGACCCCGCATAATATTTACTTATTTCTTTATTTTTGTTTAAAAAACGTAAAACGGTGCACAGAATACATCGACGCACCAAGTTTCAACTGTGTAGTCTTAATAGTTTCTGAATAAAGTGGCTGTGACATACGGACGGACAGACAGACATGACGAATCTATAAGGGTTCTGTTTTTTGCTATTCGGCTACGGAACTTTGAAAACTAATATTCATTTCTTCACAAAATACACTGTAGAGAAAGACAGTCTGTCACCAGATGCACGCTCTACCTAGTGGGAGGCCTTCCAACGCAACCTCTTCCGGTTCGCGGTCGCCACTTCACAACTTTCCGGCCCCATCGGCCATCCATTCTGCGAGCAATGTGCCATGCCCATTGCCACTTAAGTCTGGCAATTCTTCGGGCTATACCGGTAACCTTGGTTCTCATGCGGATGTCCTCATTTCTGATTCGATCACGCAAAGAAACTCCAAGCATAGCCCTCTCCATTGCCCTTTGGGTGACTTTGAGCTTTCTGATGAGGCCTATTTTGAATTTTAATATTATATTACATAATTTTTACTGGTAGTGCTGTTAGCTTATTTTTTTGTGTAAATATTTACATTATAAGATACGTAAATGATTAGTAAAAATCTTCACATTTATTTCTTTTGCTGTGCCCCACAGGGTCCATGATTGGCACTTTTTTGAAAAAAGTGTGTTTTTTGTGGGGGGGTAGGGAAACTTTAATAGGTAATCAAATAACCCCTCCCGCTCTTGGGCAGAGCGAAAGGGAGTGCCAGACTTCTACTGACTAAAAACCACCCATGTTCCTTCTTAGCCCTATATGTCAAGGCCGCGGTATCTCTTACAACATCCCGCAGCCCCGACGGGCGTCGGCCCTTCCATGTTGCTGACATCTCTTAGAGGCGCGCGTGGAACACGAACGCGCCGTCGACACGGCCTGTCGTCGTCATAAGACGGACGGACGGCGAGCTAGCCCATCACTCACCGTGCACAGGCCCGCGTCTACGGTGGCCGGAAGCCGTCACGTGGCCCCCGACACCTGGAGCGTCTCTCGCGGCGTTTGAGACGTGAGGTTCTCTCCCTCTTACCACCTAAGCCTACATTGTGGAATGCAATAAATAATTGAGTATTAACAAGTGCTGGTATAAGAAGAATTACCCTTGGGGATGTTGCATTGGGGCTTGCATTGGTGGTGGCGGCGGGGGAGCATTGCAATACACTTGGGGCTGTTGCTGCTGCTGCTGTTGTTGTTGTTGTTGTTGCTGTTGTTGTTGCTGTTGCTCCGGAAGAACTCCTGGCACTCCCGGCACTCCTGGCACTCCTGCAACTCCTAAAAGAAATACGTCTCATCTGGTTATCAGGCTCTTAGACCATAAGTCCGTGTGTATTTTGAAAATATAATATAATATCCTATGTTACTCGGTAATGTTGCTTTATAATGGTGAAAGAACTTTTAAAATTGGCCGACTAGTTTTTGGGTTAAATTGTATCTAACAAACAAACAAAAAAACAAATCTTTCCTCTTTATGATACAGCAGCTTTAACCCACGACTTCGACCGCGCGAAATAGTTACCTGCCTGATGTTATACAGTATGTTAGTTTAAACGAGGGACATATTGAAACCCGCAATAGGGCATGCTTACATGATATTAATAAAAATACCAACAAAAAAAAACACTAATAAATAACAGACAGGACCATACCAAACATTTCGGAAAAGTCTTGCCACCCTTGCGTTTATCACAGAAAATGTGCGCGGCTCAATGACTTTTAGGTATAATCCATTTTCCCTTCATATTTTAAAACAGGCGTAGGACAATGACGAAAAACAAACGTCTAATAAAGTGAGATCTGCATGGCTATTGCTTAAATTTTAAATGTCAGTGGCTATCATATTGTCCATGGATTAACTGTCAAATTGGTTATGGTTTAGTACAAAATGGAACCTTTTGTCAGTTAATTGATGGACACTAATATGATAAATGTAGACAATAAAAAACAAAGTTTGATGTTGACACAGTTTGGTACGGGATTCCATATATCCATGAACAAGATCTTTGACAAGCTAAGAAGAAGATATTAGTAATTTAATAAATAATAATAATAATTACCTTCCTGTGGTGGTGGTGGGGGAGGTGCAGATGCGTTACTAGAAGCTGCAGCCGCCACAGCAGCAGCTCCATTAGCTGTAGCATCAGCTTTCAGATGAGCCAGTGTGTGAGGCGGCAAATATCCCGTCCTGTAGAAATGTTCCTTTTCGAACACAGTTGCGTGAACGAATTTACATTTCGGGAAAGAACATACAGAGTTCTGGAAGTTCCTACAGAACGTGTAAACTCCTGGCAACTGGGCCAGGATCAGCTCGTGTACAAATATACACGCTAGACCCTTCTTACACGTTCCTCGTGCAAAGTTTCTGCACATTGTCACAATAGGCTTATCAGCCTCAGCTGGATCAGCCTTAGGAAGCACAGGCTTTACATCAACGTCATCGTTTATTATGATAGGCTTGTAGTCCTCATCTTCGACTTCTTGCTTCAAATTAAATATCATGGGTGGTGTGTCTGGCGGGGGTGGGTTGGGTGGTAGGGGTGGCTGCACGGGTGCAGGATTGACTTTCTCTTGTTTGTGGTGTCCCAACATAAGAATTTGTGGGTCCAAGCACGAAAAATTCGCTTCAACCATCATGGCTTCTTCGAATCTCGATCTTAGGTACTTTTTATGTTTGAAATTAGGTTCATCACTTCGTCTTCCATGTATTTCTGAAAATAATTTAATATACATAATATTATTTATGTCTTACTAGTATGGGAAGGAGCAGCGGTGGCCTAGTGGTGGCGACCCCAACTTACGAACAGTAAATCGTCGTATTGGAACCCAGGCAGGCGCAATACTTTGCGTAATTTATTTCATCACCTTTTCTCTCAAAACGGTGAAGGAAAACATCGTGAGAAAATGTCTTAGAAATAAAATATTTGAAGTCATGTGATATCTACCAACCGGCACTGGGCCCGCGTAGTGTAATATAGCCCATCCCTCTCCTAGAGAGGAGGCCTGAGTCCCTGCAGTGGGAACATTATAGGCTAATGATGATGGTGACTAAGTGGTTTCATATTGCCCAGTGTTAACTGGGTATGTGGTCACCCTGGAAGCTGACCCGTGGTTGGGAAAATGCTAGGCAGACGATGACCATTTATGTCAGAGGAATAAAAAAAGCATGTAGTGGAGATCAGAATGTTGAGGTAGACGTGCGGTGTGATAAGAATGGATAAAGTAAGGAATTAATTTAAGAGAATCACATCACACTAATATTATAAAAGCGAAAGTTTGTGGAGGCAATGATACAGCGGACGAACTCGCTTTAAGGGGATTGATCAAGGCAGTAGTGGAATCCGACAAAAACTGAACTTGTCATGTTTACCCAAAAACGAACGCTAGGCCCTCATCGCCTACCTAAGCTATTCGATACTGAGCACACAACCAAACAGTACGTATTCGATAAGAAATACAAAATCCAACTCCATGAGGACCACCGCTGAGAGGGACTTAACCCTGCAGAATTAAGGATCTTCACGGACGGATCTAAAACAGGTACTGGTACTGGAGCCGGGGTCTTCTCGGAGGACCTCAACATCCACATAGCCGTACCTTTGAGGCCCACAACACTGTCTTTCAGGCAGAATGCATGGGCATCTCCCTGGCGGCATCTGCCGTCTTGGCTCGGGAGGTAAAGGATCACTCCATCCGCATACTCTCAGACAGCATGGCAGTGCTGCTGGCATTAAGGAGCCACACGGTGAATTCCGGGCTAATACACGAGTGCCACCAACGCCTGAACCAGGTTGGTAACCTCAATAATATAACCATTCAATGGATCAAAGGACATAGCGACTCCCGAGGCAACGATGCAGCGGACGAACTCGCTCGAAGGGGCTTGAGCATGGCGGCGGTGGGCCCAGAACCCATCGTGCCGCTACCTTTCGGCTATCTTCGCACGCTGGTAAGGAAACGTACCAAAGAACTTCACGCCAAGCTGTGGCTAGACCACGGCGAGTGTAGGCAGGCCAAGAAGGCGCTTCCCGCCATCGACGCTCGCCTCACCAAACAAGCGCTCCGGCTAACTAAACTGCAGCTACGCACAGTAACGGCTGCCATCACTGGACACGGTACTTTTAACAAGCACCTCTTTGTTATAGGAGTCACAGATAGTCCTCTGTGTCGAGCCTGCATGGAGGAAGAAGAAACAGCAGCCCACGTGCTCCTGCACTGTCCGGGGGTTGCCCCATACAGGGCCAAATACTTCGGTGACCCAGGTACTCTCCGCGAGATTGCCAGTAACACCAAGGGGTTGCTGGTTTTTCTCGGGGAGCTGGGGTGGATCGAGTGATATTCCCACCCGCACGTAAAATACGCGCATTGAGCGTGGAGTTGCGGACACCAGCCCGTTATACTTATACTTATAGTGGAATCCGAACCTATTGTGTCACACCCTTTCGTAACTACGCACATTATAATTCCTTTATTGAATTGTAAGTATACAAAGAACTTTAAGTAATGTTAAATGCATGCTAAATTTAAATAGGATGTTAAAGACAGGTGAATAATAGATTGCAATGCATGTAAAAGCTAAGTTATAAGTTCAAACCAGAATATAACACCACATCGTTCACTTTATTCCCAATAAGTGTTTTGACTTGGACACTGGTTACGAAACGCAACAATGAACAACATCACAAACTGTGGCTAGATCGTGGCGAGTGTAGGCAGGCCAAGAAAGCAGTGTTATACACGGCCGCTGCAAAAAACGGGCGCTTCGGCTGACCTAACTACAACTGCGCACAGTAACGATCTCCATCACTGGACATGGCTATTTTAATTTAATAAACACACAAACACAATCACATTCTAACATATAATTAGCAAAACAAATAATGGTTTAGTATATATTTACCTTCCTCTAAGCCCTGCATATCTTTTCCTTTCTAAAACATATGTGGGGCAATACTTCACTTCTTCGAAACACACACATTAAAAGACCACGCGTTGAAATAATTATATTTTTTCAATAATTCTTTTTCTTTTTAGTTTTTTACCATAGTTTTTATATTGTAAATAGTAAATTTAATTTTGAGACCGAGCTATCGCATTAGGAACATTCCTGTAATGATAGTTGTAAGGGAGATTTGAATAAATAAATAAATAAATAAATAAATAAATTTTTCGAACAATACGACGAAAGATCTGTCAACTAGCGATGGGTCGTTGAAGGCACAGACTATATAGAGAACAGGTTCGTTGAAGGTTTTTCCGTCAACGAAACGTTAACGTTGAATTGCGTTTGACAACTAGTTGATCAACTAGTTAATTTCGTCAACGAGTTAACGTGTTACGAACGTCAACTTGCATGAACGATAAACGCCTAAACGCTTTTATTAACGTATGCTGTTGTAATGTTTATTTACGAACAAATTGATGCAGTTTATCTAATGAAATTGGATAACATTTTATGGTGACTTTACCTACTACCTACTAGGGCTTAGGACTGACTGATTAATTTGCTATAAAACACTCAGGCGTATTTATTATTTAACCTGTTTATAACGGGCAGGGCGCACGAGTCGAACGAGGTGTCCACTGTCCGGCCAATCAGCCGCTTCAACCAGTCACAGGCCCGCCAGCGCCGAAACCTTTCATTCCGCGCCCGAAAATGATCATTTTATGAATTAATAATGTCATCGTTAACTTTCTTTAAAACATAATGAGATTGATCAAATTACTAAATAAATATAAAATCTTGTATTCGTTATTTAGAGTTCAAATTCTTGTCATGACTATGGCGTCGTAGCAGGAGTTTTATTCGTAAAGAAATACAATTTACCTACGTTGAAAATAACAAAACGTTGACCGTGTACAAATCAAAAAACCGGCCAAGTGCGAGTCCTACTCGCACATGAAGGGTTCCGTACCATCGTAGTAGGGAAGTCGAGTCGTGTTTTTTGTTATAGCAGCAACAGAGAGACACATTCAGTGAAAATTTCAACTGCCTATTTAAAATTATTAAAAATATTTTTATTATAATGATGTAACTAAAAATTTATGCTTTTCGCAATTTTTCCTTTATCTGTGTTATAAGACGTTGCTTCGTACCAAATTTCAAGATTCTGAGTTCACGGGAAGTACCCTGTAGGTTTTGATTCCCTTGCGAGTGTCGAAAATTTGCGGCATAAACGGGAGTATCTTTTGATCGCGTTGACTTAGAAGTTTGATTTTTTCACAGCTCCAAGAGACCATAGACTTGAGTATTTGATATGAATTTCAGCTTGATACCTCCACGCGTTCCTGAGAAAAAAGGTCTTGACAGACAGACAGACAGACAGACAGACAGACGGACAACAAAGTGATCCTATAAGGGTTCCGTTTTTACCTTTTGAGGTACGGAACCCTAAAAATTAAAAAAATTTGAACTCCGCCCCCTAACGTTAGCGCGAGCGGTCATGTTATTGCGTCCTCCGGATATTTTATTCTAAATTAATAGTAAAAAGTGCAAATATCATTATAAACGTCATCTAATTCAGTGATCAGCTACAATAGCTACAAAACAGTGCATAAACTATACCAATACTCGAACTATTAGTCGAGTTATTAACAAAAAACCTTTTAAAACTTTCCTAAAACAGTGCGCGTGTGCAAAGTGAGTGACCTTCACAAACAAAGAACTGACTCATTAACGGTCATTCGCACATCATAAAACTTTTTAAGCTTCTTAGCAATCATACACCAATTTTGATCACATACGACAGTGTCCAAGTGGCGCAACGGTGTTGGCTGCTGGTTTGAATACAGTTGAACTGAGAGGGCGCAGGTTCGAATACAGCGACGTGTGAACTTTTTGCTTTTTGTTTTTATTTTCAAATACACTTTTTAAACCGAAGAGTAATTAAACCACAAGTGAATCATCATTTTTTTTTTTTTTTCTAAAGGAAATTGTTTTTATAGTAAAAACTGAGATGTATAAAAGGCCGCCTAAGTCTACTTCACTCCAAACTACACCTTCTCGCTCCGAGTCTGATGTTCAAAAACTACGTGAAGAAGATGGGCTGTCTTCGAACTTAAGCCCCGAATACATCAGTCAGAGGGGCAATAAGCGCCTTCGGCCGATGAAAGATGGTAGCTATATGGATCGCTTTGAGGACTTTCTGGGTCTGAAGAATGACATCAAATCTGATCTCAAGGATTTGATAAATGAATTAATTAGTTCGCAGAATACCCGCATGGAAAAAATTGAGGAACATATCTTGGAAATTAAATCCCATTACACAATCATTGAGGCTACAAATCAAGAAATCGAAAAATCAATGACTGCCGTATCAGATCAATTACTATCTTTGGAGAGTAAAATTGCAAACTTAGAAATTGAAAGAAGCACTATTGCCTTGAAGCTGGTTACATTGGTAGAAAGACTTGACAACATAGATCGTAACTGTATTAAGACCTGTGTCGAGGTTCGTAATGTTCCAAAGAGTCAGAAAGAAACTAAAAGCACTCTCTACACCTTAGTTCAACATCTATCTAAACAGTTGGAAGTCAACGTACAACTCTCAGACATCCGGGACGTTTCAAGACTACCGTCTAAAAAGGAAAGCAAAACATCCAACATCACCATAGAATTTACTAACACACTACATAAAAGTAACTTTCTGCTAGCTGCCAAACAGTTTAATACGAAGCACTCTACGGATAAAATCAATTCTACTCACTTAGGCTTGGGTGGACCTAAGGCACCTATCTATATTGCTGAGCAGCTTACACCGCTTACTAAAAAACTATACTACGCAGCTAGAAACTTCGCCAAATTGAATGGATATGCGTTTTGTTGGACATCGAATGGGCGAGTCATGTTAAAGAAAGCCGTCGATGGTCAGTACATAATAATAAAAAATGAACAACAACTATTGCAAATGTCACAATCCGTTAATGCATGACTAATTATTTTATTGTTTATGATATTTTTATGTTTTCCACTATTTTTTTAAAATTAGTAGTTTTGGTCTGTTTCACTTATTTGTTGAAAATATTAACTCGTGGTGCACACAAAGTACATTCCTATACAACGCTCAATTTACACTTCAGCTTTTACACTTCACTACACACTCACATTTTATACATCATGCTTCTTACGCCCCGAATACTTGAATTTGTTTTCCAGTTTTTATAGGCAACAAATTATGACCCTTTACCTTACCTTTAAAAATGCTTGACAATGCAAATGCCCTTATGGACACTGTTGACAGTTTTTCTGTATCTGATTTACATACTTGCACCCCAGAGCAGGCTAACATGTTTATTAAACATCCAAAACATTACCTAAAAATCCTTACACAGAACATTAGATCGATCAATTGTAATTTTCTTAGTCTACAAACTCTATTACAACGCCTCTCAGTGGATTGTGATATTTTGGTCTTGACGGAGTGCTGGCTATTATGTTCGAGTAATCACCACATTCCTGACAATGTTGCTTATAGACGGCGATCGGTAAATGCACAGAATGGCAAAGTGGGTCCCCATCCTGATTGATAATCCCGTGGCAGAACTACCCAAGCAAAGTTCCTCACAGGTGACAGTAAGGTTGGACCTGACATAGACCACAACACCATCACTTTGGTTTAAGTTCTTGACAGTGCTGTACTTATTGAAGTTTTCAAACTTCAATAAGGGGACTCACTTTGCCATTCTGTGCATTTACCGATCGCCGTCTATAAGCAACATTGATAATTTTCTATCCTCTCTTAATGATATTATTCCCACTTTTTCCAATGTCACTACTATAGCTATAACTGGTGACATTAATATCGATATAAAACCGATGTCACTGGACGCTCGCTCTCATGATTACCTCAACACTCTTGCATTTCACGGATTTCTTCCTAGCCATACTCTTCCGACCAGAGGAAACAACTGCCTGGACCATTTATTATTAAAAACCACGAGGCCGTCTGTCTCACTAGTCTTCGATACGACTATCACTGATCATTGTTCTTCCTTGTTGTGCATTTCAGATAAAAAGATACATGGTAATATAGTTAGATCTATCACTAAAATTGACTTTGACGCCATGGATAATACTATGGTGGCATTAGACTTTACACCCATTTACTCTATGTCGGACTGCAATGTTGCTACTGATGCTTTGGTTAGTCTCTTAACTAACGCAATTTCGGAAAATTCTTCTACCAAAAAGATACCATCTAACAAGAAGATCCTCAAACCTTGGATCACTCCAGCTGGGCTATTGCGTATCTTTTAAATGACAGTGGCTATTATATTGTCTATGGATTAATTGTCAAATTGGTTATGGTTTAGTACAAAATGGAACCATTTGACAGTAATTGAAAGGCACTATAGGTTAGCCACTGTCATTTAAAAGATACGCAATAGCCCTGCAGGTTTGTTGCGGTGTATGAGACACAGAGATTTGCTACACAAAAGACTAAAACAATCGCCAAATAATATTATGCTTGAAATGTCCTATAAACGATACAGAAACTTCTGCAATAAAATATTAAAAAAAGTCAAAAGACAATTCGACACCCAGGAGCTTGATAAAGCTGGAAATAACTCAAAGGTCCTTTGGGAAACTATAAAAAGAATCACAAACACACAAAAACAACAATATGCATCCACACAACTACTCTCACATTCTGACACTCCTTTTCAGTCTTGCAATGATCTTAACAAGTTTTTTGCTGACATGGGTAAAAAGCTTGCTAATAATATTATCAACGATCACTCATCACCGACTTTACCTAGCTCTGATACAAACTCTTCTTCGTCATCATTTGCATTGCTTCACACGGATATTGATGAAGTTAAATCTGAAATTGAGTCGCTAAGATCGTCTGCAGCCACTGGATGGGATGGTATCTCTCCTGTAGTCCTTAAAAGATACTGTAGTATTCTGGCGCCAGTTTTAAATCACATACTTAACCTTTGTTTTGAGACTGCTATATTTCCGTCATCTTTAAAAATAGCTATTATACACCCTTTCTTTAAGTGTGGCGACGAAAACTCTTTCAATAACTATCGTCCTATAGCGGTACTACCTGCTCTCTCAAAGGTTCTTGAGCGCCTTATCAATAAGCGATTAGTAGATTTTTTCGAAAGGAATAATTTGTTTTCTTCTCAGCAATTTGGTTTCCGGAAAAAAAAGTCAACCTGTGATGCAGTTCACGAACTAACGAACTTCATAGTAAAAAAATCAACAGTCGCAATAAGGTGCTTACTGTATTTCTCGATCTCGCTAAGGCCTTCGACACCGTTCCAATCCCTACCCTTCTACTTAAACTTGAGAGAGCAGGCGTCAGAGGTCAACAACTTAGACTTTTTAAGAACTATCTGACAAACAGATTGCAAGTGGTGAAAATTGGTGACTACTTTAGTGGCGAGCTCCCGATTTGTTACGGCGTGCCGCAGGGTAGTATACTCGGTCCTACACTGTTTCTCATCTTTTTAAATGACCTTTGCAATCTCAATATCACAAATGCAAAAATTGTGTCTTTTGCTGATGATACGGCTCTTACCTTTTTCGCTAACTCATGGTCAGAACTTCAGACTATTGCACAATATGGTTGTGATTCTGCCTTTAACTGGCTTCGATCCCATGCTCTGACGCTAAACGCATCCAAGTCGAAATTGATGACGTTCTCTATCTCACCGACCACACAACCTGATATTCCAATCACTATAAAGGCTCACTCATGTAACAATGCACTTTTACACTCATGTCAATGTTCATCCATTACCAATGTCGATAGTATTAAGTATCTGGGCATAACGTTGGATCGATACCTGAATTATAAAATCCATATTGAATTGGTAACAGGCAGGGTCAGAAAACTTATATATATTTTTAAAACTCTTCGTCATGTCGCAAAGCAGTCTGTTATTCGCAATGTATATTATGCTTTATGTCAATCAATAATCACTTATTGTATTAGCTGCTGGGGTGGCGCCACAAAATCCGCCCTTAAACCTTTGGAAGTGTCCCACAGGGCTATACTGAAGGTTGCAACGTTTCGACCTATTCTGTTTCCAACCGTAGAACTTTACAAAAATTGTGGGGTCCTCAACGTAAGGCAACATTTCATTCTGCAAACTATTCTTCTCCAACATTTAAAAACCCCTCTTATTAATATTTCCAAGCGACGGAAAGATATGATTTGTACTGTTCCACAAACTCGGTTTAAATACACAAAGAGATTTTTCTATTATCTTGGCCCTTGCTTGTACAATAAAATTAACGCGTCTTTATACATCTATAATTTACCATACAGCAAATGCAAAGTTGCCCTCCGTGAATTCCTCCTGAATATATCCTACGACGAGACTGAGAAGTACTTAGTGACACTTATATGAATGTAACCTGGAGTAGGTTACCACCTTCTCCACCCCTTTTATTCAAATGTACACACACATTCACTAACACACACACACACTCACATACACAAGCATATACACACTCACTCGACTCACCACACCAGCACTACTCTTTCTAATTTGTTTTACCTATATAATTTTAGTTTTAAGATTTAGATTTTTGGTTTTGTGTTTTGCTTTATATTATAAGCGCTAAAAGTTTAGTACATGATTATTGTGATACTCAAATATGGAGTCGTAACTGTCTCTTCTAAATACAGATTGCTCAGCAATCTAGCTAGGAGAGCAGTGATTCACCCAGCTGCTGTAGCTAATGATGTAATAATAATGCATGTTTGATTATTATCATAATGTAAATTCCTCATGTACTGCAATTTTTTTATTATGAACGTAAATAAAATTATTATTATTATATTATATAAATCAACTCGTTGAATTCGTCAACGAGTTACGAGACAACGACGTTTATGAATTCAACTCGTTTCATCGTTTGACGAATTCAACGAGTTGTTTTGTACACGGTCAACGTTTTGTTATTTTCAACGTAGGTAAATTGTATTTCTTTACGAACAAAACTCCTGATACGACGCCATAGTCATGACAAGAATATGAACTCTAAATAACGAATACAAGATTTTATATTTATTTAGTAATTTGATCAATCTCATTATGTTTTAAAGAAAGTTTATTTATAAGAGAGTTAATTTCGTTGAAGAGACATCAACGTTGATTCAACTAGTTCGTTGATTCAACGCCCATCGCTACTGTCAACACAATTAGTAAATGAGCAACAAGATCACGAGAAAAAGAATGAGTTCACACTGATTTGGACATAATTAAAAATGTTTACTTGATAAAGTGATAAAGGTAATAAAAAATTAACACACGGACTGTCATGTCATGTCACTACGTTGACAGATCTTTCGTCTTATTGTTCGAAAAATATAATTATTTCAACGCGTGGTCTTTTAATGTGTGTGTTTCGAAGAAGTGAAGTATTGCCCCACATATGTTTTAGAAAGGAAAAGATATGCAGGGCTTAGAGGAAGGTAAATATATACTAAACCATTATTTGTTTTGCTAATTATATGTTAGAATGTGATTGTGTTTGTGTGTTTATTAAATTAAAATAGCCATGTCCAGTGATGGAGATCGTTACTGTGCGCAGTTGTAGTTAGGTCAGCCGAAGCGCCCGTTTTTTGCAGCGGCCGTGTATAACACTGCTTTCTTGGCCTGCCTACACTCGCCACGATCTAGCCACAGTTTGTGATGTTGTTCATTGTTGCGTTTCGTAACCAGTGTCCAAGTCAAAACACTTATTGGGAATAAAGTGAACGATGTGGTGTTATATTCTGGTTTGAACTTATAACTTAGCTTTTACATGCATTGCAATCTATTATTCACCTGTCTTTAACATCCTATTTAAATTTAGCATGCATTTAACATTATTTAAAGGTCTTTGTATACTTACAATTCAATAAAGGAATTATAGTGTGCGTAGTTACGAAAGGGTGTGACACAATAGGTTCGGATTCTACTACTGCCTTGATCAATCCCCTTAAAGCGAGTTTGTCCGCTGTATCATTGCCTCCACAAACTTTCGCTTTTATAATATTAGTGTGATGTGATTCTCTTAAATTAATTCCTTACTTTATCCATTCTTAACACACCGCACGTCTACCTCAACATTCTGATCTCCACTACATGCTTTTTTTATTCCTCTGACATAAATGGTCATCGTCTGCCTAGCATTTTCCCAACCACAGGTCAGCTTCCAGGGTGACCACATACCCAGTTAACACTGGGCAATATGAAACCACTTAGTCACCATCATCATTAGCCTATAATGTTCCCACTGCAGGGACTCAGGCCTCCTCTCTAGGAGAGGGATGGGCTATATTACACTACGCGGGCCCAGTGCCGGTTGGTAGATATCACATGATTTCGAATATTTTCTTTCTAAGACATTTTCTCACGATGTTTTCCTTCACCGTTTTGAGAGAAAAGGTGATGAAATAAATTACGCAAAGTATTGCGCCTGCCTGGGTTCCAATACGACGATTTACTGTTCGTAAGTTGGGGTCGCCACCACTAGGCCACCGCTGCTCCTTCCCATACTAGTAAGACATAAATAATATTATGTATATATTAAATTATTTTCAGAAATACATGGAAGACGAAGTGATGAACCCAATTTCAAACATAAAAAGTACCTAAGATCGAGATTCGAAGAAGCCATGATGGTTGAAGCGAATTTTTCGTGCTTGGACCCACAAATTCTTATGTTGGGACACCACAAACAAGAGAAAGTCAATCCTGCACCCGTGCAGCCACCCCTACCACCCAACCCACCCCCGCCAGACACACCACCCATGATATTTAATTTGAAGCAAGAAGTCGAAGATGAGGACTACAAGCCTATCATAATAAACGATGACGTTGATGTAAAGCCTGTGCTTCCTAAGGCTGATCCAGCTGAGGCTGATAAGCCTATTGTGACAATGTGCAGAAACTTTGCACGAGGAACGTGTAAGAAGGGTCTAGCGTGTATATTTGTACACGAGCTGATCCTGGCCCAGTTGCCAGGAGTTTACACGTTCTGTAGGAACTTCCAGAACTCTGTATGTTCTTTCCCGAAATGTAAATTCGTTCACGCAACTGTGTTCGAAAAGGAACATTTCTACAGGACGGGATATTTGCCGCCTCACACACTGGCTCATCTGAAAGCTGATGCTACAGCTAATGGAGCTGCTGCTGTGGCGGCTGCAGCTTCTAGTAACGCATCTGCACCTCCCCCACCACCACCACAGGAAGGTAATTATTATTATTATTTATTAAATTACTAATATCTTCTTCTTAGCTTGTCAAAGATCTTGTTCATGGATATATGGAATCCCGTACCAAACTGTGTCAACATCAAACTTTGTTTTTTATTGTCTACATTTATCATATTAGTGTCCATCAATTAACTGACAAAAGGTTCCATTTTGTACTAAACCATAACCAATTTGACAGTTAATCCATGGACAATATGATAGCCACTGACATTTAAAATTTAAGCAATAGCCATGCAGATCTCACTTTATTAGACGTTTGTTTTTCGTCATTGTCCTACGCCTGTTTTAAAATATGAAGGGAAAATGGATTATACCTAAAAGTCATTGAGCCGCGCACATTTTCTGTGATAAACGCAAGGGTGGCAAGACTTTTCCGAAATGTTTGGTATGGTCCTGTCTGTTATTTATTAGTGTTTTTTTTTGTTGGTATTTTTATTAATATCATGTAAGCATGCCCTATTGCGGGTTTCAATATGTCCCTCGTTTAAACTAACATACTGTATAACATCAGGCAGGTAACTATTTCGCGCGGTCGAAGTCGTGGGTTAAAGCTGCTGTATCATAAAGAGGAAAGATTTGTTTTTTTGTTTGTTTGTTAGATACAATTTAACCCAAAAACTAGTCGGCCAATTTTAAAAGTTCTTTCACCATTATAAAGCAACATTACCGAGTAACATAGGATATTATATTATATTTTCAAAATACACACGGACTTATGGTCTAAGAGCCTGATAACCAGATGAGACGTATTTCTTTTAGGAGTTGCAGGAGTGCCAGGAGTGCCGGGAGTGCCAGGAGTTCTTCCGGAGCAACAGCAACAACAACAGCAACAACAACAACAACAACAACAACAGCAGCAGCAGCAACAGCCCCAAGTGTATTGCAATGCTCCCCCGCCGCCACCACCAATGCAAGCCCCAATGCAACATCCCCAAGGGTAATTCTTCTTATACCAGCACTTGTTAATACTCAATTATTTATTGCATTCCACAATGTAGGCTTAGGTGGTAAGAGGGAGAGAACCTCACGTCTCAAACGCCGCGAGAGACGCTCCAGGTGTCGGGGGCCACGTGACGGCTTCCGGCCACCGTAGACGCGGGCCTGTGCACGGTGAGTGATGGGCTAGCTCGCCGTCCGTCCGTCTTATGACGACGACAGGCCGTGTCGACGGCGCGTTCGTGTTCCACGCGCGCCTCTAAGAGATGTCAGCAACATGGAAGGGCCGACGCCCGTCGGGGCTGCGGGATGTTGTAAGAGATACCGCGGCCTTGACATATAGGGCTAAGAAGGAACATGGGTGGTTTTTAGTCAGTAGAAGTCTGGCACTCCCTTTCGCTCTGCCCAAGAGCGGGAGGGGTTATTTGATTACCTATTAAAGTTTCCCTACCCCCCCACAAAAAACACACTTTTTTCAAAAAAGTGCCAATCATGGACCCTGTGGGGCACAGCAAAAGAAATAAATGTGAAGATTTTTACTAATCATTTACGTATCTTATAATGTAAATAATCACACAAAAAAATAAGCTAACAGCACTACCAGTAAAAATTATGTAATATAATATTAAAATTCAAAATAGGCCTCATCAGAAAGCTCAAAGTCACCCAAAGGGCAATGGAGAGGGCTATGCTTGGAGTTTCTTTGCGTGATCGAATCAGAAATGAGGACATCCGCATGAGAACCAAGGTTACCGGTATAGCCCGAAGAATTGCCAGACTTAAGTGGCAATGGGCATGGCACATTGCTCGCAGAATGGATGGCCGATGGGGCCGGAAAGTTGTGAAGTGGCGACCGCGAACCGGAAGAGGTTGCGTTGGAAGGCCTCCCACTAGGTAGAGCGTGCATCTGGTGAAGGTTGCGGGGCCCCGCTAGATGCGAGACGCACGGGACCGGTCTAGATAGATAGATAGATAGATACAACGGGCTAGTGTCCGCAACTCCACGCCTAAAGCGAGTATTTTGCGTACGGGTGGGAAATTTATTCGATCCATCCCAACTCCCCGAGAAAGGCCAGCAATCCTTTGGTGTTACCGGCAATCTCGCGGAGAGTACCTGCGTTACCGAAGTACCTGGTCCTGTATGGGGCAACCCCCGAACAGTGCAGGAGCACGTGGGCTGCTGTTTCTTCTTCCTCCATGCAGGCTCGACACAGAGGACTATCTGTGACACCTATAACAAAGAGGTGCTTATTAAAAGTACCGTGTCCAGTGATGGCGGCCGTCACTGTGCGTAGCTGCAGCTTAGTCAGCCGGAGCGCTTGTTTGGTGAGGCGGACGTCGATGGCGGGAAGCGCCTCCTTGGCCTGCCTGCACTCGCCGTGGTCTTGCCACAGCTTGGCATGAAGTTCTCTAGTACGTTTCCTTACCAACGTGCGAAGATGACCAAAAGGGAGCGGCACGATGGGTTCTGGTCCCACCGCCGCCATGCTTGAGCCCCTACGAGCGAGCTCGTCTGCTGCATCGTTGCCTCGGGAGTCGCTATGTCCTTTAATCCATTGAATGGTTATATTATTGAGGTTACCCACCTGGTTCAGGCGTTGGTGGCACTCGTATATTAGCCCGGAATTGGGGACCGGTCTATGTGGCGACACCTGGGGGTGGCCTATGTCCAGCAGTGGACGTCTTTCGGCTGAAATGATGATGATGATGAAAATTCAAAAATAGTTTTTGAGCTAATTCATTACAAACATACACACACACAAAAATACAAATCTTTCCTCTTTATAATACTAGTGTAGATGACTGTCTTTCTCTACAGTGTATTTTGTGAAGAAATGAATATTAGTTTTCAAAGTTCCGTAGCCGAATAGCAAAAAACAGAACCCTTATAGATTCGTCATGTCTGTCTGTCCGTCCGTATGTCACAGCCACTTTATTCAGAAACTATTAAGACTACACAGTTGAAACTTGGTGCGTCGATGTATTCTGTGCACCGTTTTACGTTTTTTAAACAAAAATAAAGAAATAAGTAAATATTATGCGGGGTCTCCAATTCTCTATACATGGAACTGAAACTGAAAATAACTTTTTTCATCAAACCTATACGTGTGGCGTGTCTATAGACAGGTCTTACAAAATGACACTGAGGTTCCTAAAACCATTTTTTCTCAAAGTCAATAGTTTGAAAGATATTGTAATATTAAAAAATAATATATTTAATGTAATGTATGAGTGAGTGATATTATTTATAAATGTGTGTGTACTCCAAATAAAAATATAAGTTGATGTAAGAAATTCGGGCGCCTGGAGTGCACACAAAACTATGCCAAAGATAGACTTACCTGCGGGAGCTTGAGACTTTTAATCTTCAAGCGGGAAGGTATCAATAAAAATCGAGCATGAAAATTATAGAGCGATTTTATTACCCGAAGGCTGCTGGTAGAAATATACAAGAGAATTCCTTCCTTTTATATATAACTAAAACTAAAATGGAACAATCTTTTAAGACCTGTCATTATTGCACTTTATAAAATAGGTGATCTACGTTATGTATCACAAACCATACCAAATTCCGTCGATTACGTTATCAACCTAAAGATTAACGCTCATCTTGGTGATATGCATTTCCGCTGGGATGCCAAAGGCGGTCCATGATATATATTGGTAGGGGCGAGCTTCTAAAATTTTAAGTAGTAGAAAAAAACGCCTTGTGGCTGAAAACAAACATGAATAATCGTTAGCTGATATTCAGCGTTGGTAAAAACAATGGCGACCGAGCCGGTTGCGACCAAATGCAATAAAACTCACCGTTTCTTCCAAAATATCAAAATGTGGTCATCAGTAGATGAATGAATCCAGACAAATAAGTACTTAATCAAGTTAAAAGATCCTGAAACAATTAAATATCGGAACTATTAGCGTCTGCTATCAATTTAGCCATGACAACGCGGAACGGATCGAAATCACGAAAAAATTTCACTTACCATAAAAAATATGAGCTATCCAATTAGGATGCTGACAAGGGCAATCGGCTACCACATATTTGGGATTAGATGCCGCCCATCTGAAGTAAAACTTCAAGATTTATATCGGCGCTGAAATTACGCCATTCTGTCCAAAAGCTATAGGTCGAAAAGTGACAAATGTCAAAGTCAACTTGACAGCCTCAAAAAGAAAAAGCCAGTGTAACCACTTCACGATTCTAAATCAACCAAAAAATGAATTCTTATATGGGAACACCACCGTGGTGCCTACAAATTAAATCAAACAATACGTATCATGTAACAGGCTTAAAAGACTCGTTACATTACATCCCCTCCCGAAAATAAAAGAAAGGAACTTTCTTTTATTAGAAAGAAATCTTCAACCAAATAAACCAGTCTTAACAACTTTCTAATTCCAAAAAAGAAAAGAATCATAAAAGATTCAAAGTGTAAATGAATTCTGAAAATGTCAAACGACAAAGTCTCAAGAATTTAAAAGAAAAAAATGCAAATGACAAAAAGTCAAAAACTAAATCTGTGAAAAACAAAAAAAAATATAAGTTATAAAAACTCGTTAAATGAAACGAAGAGAGAAATCTCTTAGCGCTCCCTAACTCCAAAACAGTACAGTTAGGCACTATAGCCACTGACTAAAAATTTCAAACAAATTCGAACAATTTACCAATACATATCTCAATTTTTAGTGCAGTTAGGCACCATCGCCACTGACTAAAAATTTCAAACCACTTGGAACAGTAACCTTGAGTGCAGTTAGGCACTATCGCCACTGACTACCACGTCAACCGCTTCCAACTCTACCATCTCTATGAGTGCAGTTAGGCTCTATCGCCACTGACTGAGTTAGTCATCGTATCCAACAATCAAAAAAAAATTTAAACTCCAAACAAAAGTTTTTAAATAAAGCTGAAAGACCTTATTTAAAATATTGTTACAGGCACAACCTGCAACAAGACAAAGGAAAGCGTATTGTGATCGGCTCATCACCACCGAATTCCCGAGCACAATAGCTGTAAAAGAATGTGAATGCTGTGACTGGCTCAACACTACCAATCTCCCAAACACAGACAGACACAAAAAAAACATTGAGATCTCCAATGAGAAATCTCAATACCAAAAAAAAAGGCGAAAGCCAAAGTTTCACAATGCGATCGGCACATCACCACCGAACTTCCGAACGCAAAGAAAAAAGAATGACGAAAGTCAAAAAATTTTGATTGGAACAAAAATGTCCAACACAATGGGAAAAAATATGGCCGGGGCCAAAATCCCACATTGTGATCGGCACTACACCACCGACTTTCCGAGCACAATGGAAAAAGAGTCGAAATCAAGGTCAAAAGCTACACCAAGATCCAAAAAATAATAAGGCATTTTGTAACAAAGGTTACAGAATGACCCTAAAAACAAAAGTCCAGGGCCCCAATTCTGCTATTTTACCACAAATTGCTATGTCGCAGCCACGCGATTGCTTTGCCAACGCCATTGATCTAAAAACGGTATTCTTCTAATTTTGAAAACAACGTCGTCAGCATATCGCTGGCACGTCGTCAGCATCGCATCAGCTTGGCTATATAAACCACAGATTAGATCGTAGTAGTAGCTCTGTACTATTATTATTTAATCTGTGTAAAACATTATACCGCCAAAATTTACAGAATTCCTTTGTTTTTGATGTTTGACAGCGTGGGTCTGACATCATAAAAACGTATTTTTGTTGAGATTCAAAAAACTTTTGTGTTTTAGTGGATATTTTTTCAAGTAAGTGGATACTCAAGTTTACTCATACAATTAAACCGTGTAGTGACTATGCTAGGCTCCACATTCGCACCGTGAACACCCGTGAAAGCCTCGAACCGCGACTGTGGATGGCTTTCGCACCCGTTCACGGGCTTCGCGGCTGTTCACGCCTTGTTCCCCGTTCAGCGTCGGTATTTGCGTCCGCGCCAAAAGGTTCTCCCGTGAACGCGAACGCATCCACACTCGCGTGTTAAAACAGCAGCATGAAGATAGCAGTGCATAATTATGTCGGCGTCCATTTTTGACGAGCGCGCGAACTAAACTGCGAACGATAGCGAGTGTGGAGGGGCATGCTTTTCGCGCCGACTTCGCGGCGAATATTAGGGCGAGCGCGCACTGCGGTGCGTTTTTCTAACGCATAATCTGTGAAGTATGGAATGTCTTTGAAGTGCGCGCACTGCGGTTATGCGTTTTGTTACTGTAGGCCCCGCCCAGTGCGGCAGAACTAACGGAAACGCACCGCAGTGCGCACTCGCCCTTACGGCGTGAATTCACACCGTGAATCACACAGGAGTCCACAGCCCATCACATTAAAAGAAGGAGAACAAGTTTTATATTATCTCATAGAATTATAAAAAAAGGAGGACTCCGCGCCACGCATATCGAAAGTGAAACAGTAATCCCACCGTTTGTACAAACACGCCTCACTTCCGATATGCGTGGCGCGGAGCGTTTTTACTGAGGCGGAACGTTTTTACGAACTCCGTGTCCGGCAAATCAACCATAAGATCGATATTCCGCCTCAGTAAAGCTCGTGCTCGACGGCGTTGCAGCCTCTCGTCCCGACGCCGTTCCTCCCTGCTGGCCAATTCTAAATATCGCCATCTTAAAATATGATGCGGCATTTTTGTTATCACTTTTCAGACTTTTTTAATGGAGAATGTGAGATAAAACGTATGGCTGCACAATTGCTTCTCGATGGCCAATTTTGACAGCTATCGACGATGCCAACGCTATCGGTACAAACGTCAAATAAGAGCAGAATACATATTTATGTTGCCGTGCTGACGCTATTGTGACGCCATTGGTTAATAGAATTCCGAAATGTATCAATGGCGGCTGGGTAGCCGCTATTCAACTTTCATAACAGGAACAGAATACCAAAAGTGTCATTTTATGCTATTGCCATGCTGACGACGTGCAATTGAACTATCTTACATTTAGCGGAATTGAGGCCCTGAATGAACTCGTTACTAACAAAGTCAAATCCGATCAATAAAACAGAATGAAACTCTAGTAAAAATGAGAAACAATTCTGTCAAAGAACAGCACAAAACAGATTTAAAAATCGATTACTATTTATGACGAAGAGAAAATAGATTGATTTTAAACTATGAGAATTTTTTTTTACAAAAACTTGAAATTGAATTTAAGTTTTTAATTCTCAAGGTAGAAATTACCTGAACTGTAGGGTTATATAAGATCCTAATAAAATATAAACAGGTAAAAGGTTACCCTTAAAAAGAAAAATAAGATCTTATACAATCCAACAAAAACAAACAAAACATAAAATAAGATCCTTCGATGTGAAAAACATTTGGTGTGAAAAAATTGTATTAAATTAACCAGAATGACCTAAGTTTTATTTTAGAGTGTTTTCAAATTCAATAAATTAATAAGAAGTTACCTGACATACATCTTTCAAACTGCCGATAACCTACCATCCATCCCCTCATACATCACACTGTCAAAAGCAGCCTTCAAACAAAATTATCAAAATCAAAACTAACACTTGGAAACCAAATTAAAATTTTATAATATCTTTAACATGATAACGCCCTACTGTACCCTTATTTAATTCTTTCAAAACATAAACGTTATCAGAAACTTTTTCAGTTATTCTACACTTTAAAAACTTAGGTGCAAGTTTAGCCGAAAAATAAGCAGGAGCATGAGATTGAACGAAACTTCTTCTCCACACCATATCACCCACATCAAAAGAAATGACTTTCCGACCCTTATTATAATAAACTGCATAAGCATTTCTATTTGAAATTTCTAGTTGAGATAAGTTATCAACAGAACTACTAAAGTGATGTAATGACGCATCAAGAATAAGCTCCCTACCAAACATCAGAAAGTTAGGTGTAAACTCTGTAGCGAGGTTTACACTACTATTTAAAGCTAATTGAACATTGGGCAAATAACTAGACCAAGTTCTATGATCATCTTTAACAAAACACGATATACAGGTTTCGACCGTTTTATTATATCTCTCAACAGGATTATTTTGAGGTGTAAGTATACAAAGTATTATAAAATATTTTGGTTATATTAAAACCTTTCAAAAAATCTACAAAATGTTTTGAAGTAAATTGAGTTCCATTGTCACAAACTACTATTTTTGGACAACCAAATTTTAGAAATATTTCCTTTTCAAAATGTTTACAGATTACTCTAGTGGTGGCATTAATCATGGGGAAGAACCAACAATATTTAGTGAAAACATCTACAACCGAAAGTATGAATCTATGACCAGAATAAGTTTTGGGTAATATCCCTATAATATCAACGGAGAGCATAAGCATCAACAGCAGCCTCCTTACCTGGATCCTCCAATTGTGGGCACTGAACTCCCTTGTCCATGCTTAACACGTACAAAGAACAACAAGACTGAAAAGCAACAATGCCAATAGGGCAAAGTAAAAAAACAAATTGTAAAAGTAAAAGGTTTGAAGTTAAGTATGTAAGTCAATGTGGTATTTTTGTGAAGAATTACTAAGTTGATTTTAACGTTTTAAAAGTGCAATAATCACTTACAAGCAGCTTAAATCTAGATAAATTAAATGTACATTATTGTACTTAACAATCAGATTAAATTACTTAGGTACTTATTGTATGTTAAACATAGTTATCAATTGTAAAAACTAGACATTGTTTACAAAAGATCAACCAAAGTAAATTAACTTATGAGTCAAACAATTAAGTTACAAAAAAACAAAGTCATGAAATTAACAATGCACAAACAAATCATTGTAAACAATAGACTCATCAGTTAAAAGGCTAATTAATTAATAGTGCAATAATGACAGTATATAGGTACCAGACAAACCTACTTCAAGTCCCTGTTCGGGCGCCAATTGTAATATAAAAAAATAATATATTTAATGTAATGTATGAGTGAGTGATATTATTTATAAATGTGTGTGTACTCCAAATAAAAATATAAGTTGATGTAAGAAATTCGGGCGCCTGGAGTGCACACAAAACTATGCCAAAGATAGACTTACCTGCGGGAGCTTGAGACTTTTAATCTTCAAGCGGGAAGGTATCAATAAAAATCGAGCATGAAAATTATAGAGCGATTTTATTACCCGAAGGCTGCTGGTAGAAATATACAAGAGAATTCCTTCCTTTTATATATAACTAAAACTAAAATGGAACAATCTTTTAAGACCTGTCATTATTGCACTTTATAAAATAGGTGATCTACGTTATGTATCACAAACCATACCAAATTCCGTCGATTACGTTATCAACCTAAAGATTAACGCTCATCTTGGTGATATGCATTTCCGCTGGGATGCCAAAGGCGGTCCATGATATATATTGGTAGGGGCGAGCTTCTAAAATTTTAAGTAGTAGAAAAAAACGCCTTGTGGCTGAAAACAAACATGAATAATCGTTAGCTGATATTCAGCGTTGATAAAAACAATGGCGACCGAGCCGGTTGCGACCAAATGCAATAAAACTCACCGTTTCTTCCAAAATATCAAAATGTGGTCATCAGTAGATGAATGAATCCAGACAAATAAGTACTTAATCAAGTTAAAAGATCCTGAAACAATTAAATATCGGAACTATTAGCGTCTGCTATCAATTTAGCCATGACAACGCGGAACGGATCGAAATCACGAAAAAATTTCACTTACCATAAAAAATATGAGCTATCCAATTAGGATGCTGACAAGGGCAATCGGCTACCACATATTTGGGATTAGATGCCGCCCATCTGAAGTAAAACTTCAAGATTTATATCGGCGCTGAAATTACGCCATTCTGTCCAAAAGCTATAGGTCGAAAAGTGACAAATGTCAAAGTCAACTTGACAGCCTCAAAAAGAAAAAGCCAGTGTGACCACTTCACGATTCTAAATCAACCAAAAAATGAATTCTTATATGGGAACACCACCGTGGTGCCTACAAATTAAATCAAACAATACGTATCATGTAACAGGCTTAAAAGACTCGTTACAATATACATTTCCAAACGGGCAAAATGTGTCACTCCCTCACTTATTTTCAAACCAAGAGAGTGAAAAATCTTCCAAAAACCAAAAACCAAAACAAAAAAGTTCGAACCAAAATTGGTTTGAACAATAAGTATACAGGGTGTAAAGTAACCCTTCACACATACGTCAACCAAGCATTCTGTACATCAAACTAAGTACCCCTACGCAAAATTTTTTGCTGGGAAACAACTAGATTTTTTGGGGTCAAAAATCACATTTTACGGTAAAACTCAATGTTGCACTCTTGAAACATTGTGCTAGTGGGTGCTTTGAATAGTAAAAGGGCTATGGAAGTAATTTAAGTAAAGTTATAACCTGAAAAACGGGTATTTACGAAAACAGCTGTGCAAAATTTGGAACTTTGACCTCCAATATCTCCGTAACTAGGGGGTTCCCAGGTATGGTCTGGCACCGAAAAATTATCGCACTGGTGGGGAGAACAAGTGCCCTTCGTTTGCGTTAAGGGTACTTTTACAACCTTTATAGTAAACAGTTTTTGAGATGTAGCACATTTATAAAACCGCAAATATAACTTTGTCATTCATACAAACACTATGAAAAATAAACTTATTACAAAATATGTTTTTCTGTTGCTGCCTTCCCTACAACGATGGTACGGAACCCTTTTTTTTTTTTTTTTTTTTTTTTTTTTGGTGGGTGTAAAATCATCGAATAACCCCTCCCGCTCTTGGGCAGAGCGAAAGGGAGTGTCAGACTTCTACTGACTAAAAACCACCCATGTTCCTTCTTCGCCCTCTATGTCGAGGCCGCGATAACCGTTGGACTACCCGCGGCCCGATGGTACGGAACCCTTCAAGTGCAAGTCCGACTTGCACTTGGCCAGTTTTTGATTAGCCTGTACTGTCCCACTACTGGGCCGTTGCCTCCCACAATTCCTTCCATGTGCTCTTTTCCCGTGTCGCTTCGAACCAACCGTCGCGGTACACATTATCTTTTTTTTTATACATATAAATTTCTTCTGTACGCGTGTATGTCACTGAACTCCTTATAAATGGCTGGACCGATTTTGCTAAAAATTTTTGTATGTGTTCAAGTTGTTTCGAGAATGGTTTAGATTTACAATTGGACCCGGTAGGTGGCGCTGCTGTCCGGGCAGGACGACGTCTGCCAGGTCCGCTAGTATTATTATATTTTAGACTTATTTTTTATTTATTCACATTTCAGTATCCCGCCCGTGGGACCTAATCAAATCGTGGGATACAATCCGGAAACCGGACTGAGCATGCCCACTGAACAGGACATGTTCGGAATGCAGCCGCAACTGCAACCGGATCCCAACGTTACTGGGGCCAATCTTGAGTGGACAGACATGGAAGAAGGTATGTACTACTGAAGGCAGTATCTGTAGGTCGGGATTGCAATCCCGTAAATTCCGGGATCCCGCAAATACAATAGAATTATGTTTAAAGTAATATAATTTTATACAAAGTGCACTTTTGCAATTGCGTCAAATTTCAGGAGGTATTGTCTTAGTGACAATATACATTTAAATTACAGTACCAGACCAATAATTAATTATACGCTGTTTTTTTAGTTGTTAAACATTTGATCGTGTTTCAGAATAACCCCCATACCATAGAATTTATGAAATAAACGTTTGCGTTTGTTTGTTTGTGTGTGAAAGCGTGGAATCAGACTGTATGGTGGTTCACATTTACCGATTTCACACTACAAAGAAAGAGTCGGGTGGAGAATCATTAGTATAGCAAGATCTAGTAAATTACCTCCTTGAATTTGACGCAATTCCAAACGACAGTTTATAGAATTGAAACAAGAAGCATGTTCTAGAGATATGTTAGTGATTATTGACTAGTTTTGTCGAAGGCTAACCAATCGTTCATATCGAAATTTCCATTTATCAACTAAATGGATTTACTTTTTCAGTACACTTCTTCGACAACTGACTCATTTCGCTGGGATTAGGTACAACAAGTCATGTATTTCACACGCGTGCGTTCTTTTTTCATTTAACGCAACCAAAGACGGTGTTATTTTTTATTTCTATAAAAGTGTATTGAAAAACGTCGTTCGATACACGTGGACATTTGTTACTGCAATTCTCGGCTCCATAATAACTTCGCTGGTTGTGAATTCCGCCTCGAATGCAATAACAAAGCTTCCCCACTTATATCGAAATGTACGATTTTAGCCTTCTACAAAACGAAATTTTCAATTCTATAAAATTATAATAAAATAGCGGGATCTTGCAAATTGCGGGATTGCAATCCGTAGTTTTAAGGTGTCTGTGAGCGCTGCAATACAATCATGAGCATTAATTTGTAAAATATTACGCAACAAAATTCGATTTTCTGGTGAAAGAACAGTTTTTGTCTTACGGTGAGACTTATTTTGTTATACAGGGTGATTGGAAGATGGGTGCAAAGCTTTAAGGCGAAGATAGTACAGACAATTTAGAACCATTTAAGCCATGGTTGTCTTAGACGAAGTCTTACCAAATATTTTTAACCAAATTTTTAAGTTTTTTTTCGGAAATTCTCAAAATTTAATGTAAACTGCATAATTATGGCCAAATTGAATGATAAATGAATTCATTTTTTATTTATTTAATTAAAGTAATGTGTAAGCAAAACATGTTTTAGGCTTCTGTGTCATTAGACATTTTTTTTACAGACATTTAAAGATCAGAAAAAATAAAAAAATTGTACAATACGTCTTTTAAACCTTATTCAAAAAAAAAACGGAGGGTGCTTTTTTTGTTCAAACCTTTTTGAAGACATGCTTGATAATCGCTCTTTCTTTTGAGGTATCATTTATGCGGATATCTTACAAATTATTGAAATTAGGGCCTACAAACCAATTTGAGGGAGATTTTTTTTTATTTTAGGCAGACTAATTAAAACAACATTTGAATTAAAATTATTTATTTTTCATGTTCAAAATGACGGCCGTGATTCCTAATACAAGCACGGCCCCGTCTTCTAACTTCTGTAGTCGTTATTTTCAACATCATCTCCTGCTTCATTGTCTCAAACGCTGAATTTATTCTTTGTATCAATTCTTCTCTAGTGTTAATTTCTTTGTTGTTATACACCAGTTCCTTGGCCCGGCCCCACACGAAAAAGTCCAACGGGGTCAGATCTGGGGAGCGAGCGGGCCAAGGGATGGGTCCATCCCTGCCGATCCAGCTATCAGGAAAGCAATTGTTGAGGTGTTCCCTTACATTTAAAGTCCAATGCGCTGGACAGCCGTCTTGCTGAAAGATGACTGTTCGGTCTCTTTCGAAGATCGGGACACCTGATTCCTCTACCAGCAGTGGTAAATCAATTTGCAGAAATTGCAAATAATTTTCGCCATTCAATGGATCAGGCAAAAAGTGGGGCCCAATCAATGTTCTGCCAATTATTCCAGCCCATACATTCACAGAGAATGTCATCTGAAATGACACCTGCTTCTTAAAATGTGGATTGTTGTCTACGTCGGCCCATTCATGGATGTTGTGAAAGTTTGTAATACCTTCCCTTGAAAATTTACTTTCATCCGTCCACAAGATTGATTTCAGAAACCACGCATCTTCGATGTCTCTGTTGAGGAGGAAACGGCAGAACTGAATTCTTCTTTGAGGATCTTGCTCTACTAGACCTTGCACACTCCTGCCATGGAACGGATACTTATCATTTTGGTGCATTGTATGCCACACCTTCCATTGAGAAATGTTTAAATTTCGAGCTACTGCTCTAGTACTGGTAGTAGGATCCGCTTGAAATGCTGCTAAAATGTCTTCGTCGACGGCAGTTTCGTGTCTGCCCGGGTTGACTCCAGGTTCCACGAGGTGAAACCCATCTTGGGCAAGACGACGAAACGTGTTGTAAAACACTCGGACATTCGGTATCCTGCGATTCGGATAGCGTTCTTGATACATCCGTCGCGCCAAAGATCCATTGCCGTCTGCTCTACCGTACATAAATACGATATCCGCATATTCTTGATTGGAAAAAGTAGCCATAGTCACTTAACAATTAAGAAAAACGGCGTAGGAGCGCACTAAACGTCAACTCAACACAATTAAGTCAAAAATCAACACGTGCAGGAGCGCGAGGCTACGACTGGACACGGTGAAACAAAAAAGTTCAAAACTAACGCAAACAACACGTGCAGGAACGCAAAGGGCTACAACTGAACACGGTAAATTGTGAATCAACACGACAACGTCCACTCACAAGGGCAGTAGTTTGACTAATAAGTAAAAGATGTAACGGCTTCATCACAGACCGACTGACCCTGACTAAAGAAAAACGACTTTGTTGCCTCAGTAACTAAGACCATTTTGCTGTAAAAACCAACTCTTTATCGCTTTTTGCTATTCATTGGGCGTTCTACCTGGAAATGCCGTCGCACCGCGCTCGGTGGCCATTGTTTAGAGAATCCCCTCAATGGGTTCCCCTCAATTGGTTCCTGCATGTGCCAAAAATTCTTAGAATTGAACAATGTTATCATTTCGAGCACATAAAGTATTCTTTTAAGCAAAAATTTTGTGTTTTGTTAGACTGCCTAAAATTTAAAATTTCTCCCTCGATTTGGTTTATAGGTCCTAATTTCAATAATTTGTAAGATATCCGCATAAATGATACCTCAAAAGAAAGAGCGATTATCAAGCATGTCTTCAAAAAGGTTTGAACAAAAAAAGCACCCTCCGTTTTTTTTTTAAATAAGGTTTAAAAGACGTATTGTACAAATTTTTTATTTTTTCTGAGCTTTAAATATCTGTAAAAAAAATGTCTAATGACACAGAAGCCTAAAACATGTTTTGCTTGGTTGCTTACACATTACTTTAATTAAATAAATAAAAAATGAATTCATTTATCATTCAATTTGGCCATAATTATGCAGTTTACATTAAATTTTGAGAATTTCCGAAAAAAAACTTAAAAATCTGTTTAAAAAAATTTGGTAAGACTTCGTCTAAGACAACCATGGCTTAAATGGTCCTAAATTGTCTATACTATCTTCACCTTAAAGCTTTGCACCCATCTTCCAATCACCCTGTATTACCTATGAGTTTGAAAATTCTATGTCCGTAAGGGAGCGTTCAATGATTACGTAACGCAATTTTTGGAGATTTTTGAACTACCTTCCCCAACGCGTCGTAACGTTATTCTGTACCAACCCCCCCCCCCCCCCCCTAATTGTACGGTACGTAACGCGTAGTTCAAATACTTCCCCCTGTATCGCATCGTAACATTTTACAAGCCCTCCTCCCCAAATTCGTTACGTAATACTTTTTTTTGGCGCTTGGGCAGAGCGAGAGGGAGTGTCAGACTTCTACTGACTAAAAACCACCCATGTTCCTTCTTAGCCCTATATGTCGAGGCCGCGGTAACTTGTGAACAACCCGCAGCCCCGACGGGGAAACGTTACGTAATACTTTAACTCTCCCTAAGGACATAATATAACAATCAACCCAGTACCAAAATCTGTTTGAAAAATTCCTGCGTGTGTACATATTAATGATCGTGACTGTACACACGGCGACACAAAACGCTATAATTATATTTCCAGTATAACATGTTTTCGCTTTGTATGGATTTCCCGTACAATGAGAGATCCGTATAAACTGGTTTTTAACCGACTTCTAAAAAAGGAGGAGTTTATCGATACACGGCGACACAAAACGCTATAATTATATTTCCAGTATAACATGTTTTCGCTTTGTATGGATTTCCCGTACAACGAGAGATCCGTATAAACTGGTTTTTAACCGACTTCTAAAAAAGGAGGAGTTTATCGATTCGACTTTTTTTAAATGTTTATTACCTCGTAACTCTGTCAATTACAAACCGATTTGAATAAAACATTTTTTAACCGACTTCTGAAAAAAATGTCACAAAAAAAACATCAGTTGACTTGGTAACCTTCTCCAGGTCAATTTTAAACCGTTTAGATGTTTTTATTTTATTGTTGTATAGCTTTTTTGCTCGCTGTGTGTCCTTCAGCACAATATTGTACTCTTGGTCCGGGCAGTAGAGTTGCAAATACAAAAGTCAACAAGACAAGTCAAGTTGACTGATATTGACATTGATAGTAGATCTTATGACTACTAATGCTACGGCGATTTAAGGCCAGCCCTAACAATATTCTAGCTACACTTGCGGGCAATATTGATGGGCCATTTAACAGACACGAGGATTAAATATTTTGTCATTTATTGTTTACTAACAATAGGTTAAGTTTGTACTAACACTTTATGGATCTATGTTATGAATTAAATAAATGAATTAATGGACCGTCAGCTGCTCAAACAGCGGTAGGTGTGGTAAGTTAAAAATAATATTAAAAAAAATACGAGAACACTTCCATTACCGCCCAATGCACTGTGGGTACAATCTATAGCCAGCATTACTTGACCTCTCTTCTCACTTCAGTTGCCCTCTTCTACTTTATAGGAGGAGGTCAAGTAATGCTGGGCATAGATTGTACCTCAGCTGACGCTTGGTTCACTTATAAGTCATTTGCAACGCTACCGCCCGGACTATTTGCTACTAAAGCGAATATCTCTTTTAATATTACTCTAATTTAAAACTATATAAGCTTACGCGATCGAACGAGAATTGCAATAATCTATTGTTAAAAACATTTATTTATTTAACAATCGAACAAGAATACCAAACATTTCTCGATGATAACAAACGTTACAACGTTATAACCTGCTTATCCATCACGCGACATCATTGTCATGATTTGAAACGGTACAGAAAACATGTGCAGTCAGCTGCAAAATAGCATGGATACTTAAGTGTCTATTTAAGTAGTACAACAGTGGCACATAGGCGGACTTAATGCGACACGGGATTCTCTGCGTATTAACCTTTGTGTTATAAAGGATAATTTTAAAGTTACACTAATAATTTAATAATCCATTATTCAATAAAAACCAATAATTAATCAATAATTTTCTAATAATTTTAATTTTTAATTTTCACTTTTTTGATACACATCTGTTAGATACCCAGTCACTCTGTCGGCCATGCAGGGCTATTGCGTATCTTTTAAATGACAGTCGCTATCATATAGTGTCCATCAATAAACTGTCAAATGGTTCCATTTTGTACTAAATAAATAAACATAAACATTTTTTCTTTCTTTCTTTCTTTCTAAACTATAACAAATTTGACGGTTAATCCATGGACAATATGATCGACCACATCCACGGACAATATGAACGTGATCTGATCGACCACAACCACGTATTAAATCAAATATCTATCATCACCGAAAACAAGAAAATCTACAATGAAGATGTGTATCTAAAACACTGTACTACCCAGTTTTATTCACATTTTTGGTGCCAAGCATAATATTATTAGTCGAATATAAATACGCTTGTGAACCAACCCGTATCTGAGTCGTCGCTATACTTAGCTGTAGAAGACTTGTGTTCACACGGCATACAAATAAAAATGGATAATTTGAACTTGGTAGCTCATTCACTTGCTGTTAGCTGGTACTGTGGTACTATGAGGCAAGAAATTCGACCCTGTAATTTTCAACAAAGTGTCTAATATTTATTTTGCCTCGAAATACAGTTTGAAGATAATTGTAGAACATCACCTTTATGTCACTTATTGATATAATAATAATATTGCTTGAACCCTGCTATTGCTTGGATTATTCCTGATACCGGGGACTACAATTTTTATATTTTGTTTTTAAAAGGAATATTAAAAAATATACAAATTTAGTTACAAAATTAATAAAAATAATACTGAAAACCTTTTTATATTCCTTGACTTACAAAGTTTTAGAACTAAATTTTTTTATTATATTGAGATTAATAATAAAAAATAAAATGGTTATTCAGAATCCCAAAAAGGCAAAATACGTGAATCTTAAAACTAAAAATGTAGGAATAATAATGTTAGATGCCTGTACTTATTCTGTGTCACAGGCTGTAGTTCTAGGAGCTTAAACAGTATGCTATATTTAGGACAGAAGTTTTTACAAGAAAAGAAGATTATACGTGGTGTAATATATTATACACAACGACTTTTTAGTCGTCTTACAACGGCAGCCCACTTCATGTCTCCAATGACTAAGTAGGCCAAACGGACAATGAAAAGGCTATAAGTTCGGAGTTTCCTAGTTTGATCGAAATCAGAAATGAAGACATCCCCAAGAGAATCATTATTATTATTATTATTATTATTATGTAGCCCGAATAATTGCCAAATTTAAGTGGCAGTGGGCATCGCACATAGCTCCCAGAACAGATGCCCGATGGGTTCACAAGTTCTGGAGTAGCAACCGCGATCCGGAAGACGTTGCGTTGGAAGGCCTCCCACTAAGTGGACCGATGACCTGGTGAAGGTTGCGGGGACCCGCTGGATGCGAGACACACGGGACTGGTCACATGTCCAGCAGTAGACGTCTTTCGGCTGAAATGATAATGATGAATATTATGTTAGGTATAAAGTTAGTAAACGCACGCATCATCCAGAGAATTCTTTATGACTGATCTCGAACGATAGCTGTGCTTGCTTGCGATGGTTATCTATGCTCTGTTTGGTTACCATAACGTCTTAAAGTAGTATTATTAACATTCCAGTGTGGAAAAGCGACAGAGCTATACAGGTTGTCTAACGCCATTTCTTTTGCACACTGGATTAAGATTAAACGGAAGCTGCTTTACAGACGTTTTGGTAGGCCACCTGCGTTGCGCAACCTTTAAATCCTAGTACTTATCATGAAAAAAAAAAAAAATGTGTTTGTTTGTTAATTTTCGTTACATCTGAGCAATGGATCGTCGTGATTTTGAATTCACTTAGCTGAAAGTCTGGGATAATATCCAGGGTGTAAGGTAAGGGATACCCCTCCAGAGACTGATGGGGTGAATTCAGTTTATCATAGTTATAATCTTATATGAACGGGTGTAAAGGTTAGCTCGTTTCATCGTTAATCTCATCTCAGGAGGTCTAAAATGGTCACTTTAGCAGATTCATAATAGAATTACGTTAAAATTCGTAAAATGGTCACAATGTGACCATTTCTCTACAAATCCTTTGGGGACTATTGTGATTCATAATAATAACCATTATCCCAATAACTTTCCCTTGCCAAACGTAGAAACTGTTACCACATTTCAATTTAATTACTAGAGATGTTCCGACTCAGTAAAGCGGACTATCCGGCCACTTTCGTAGTCGGCAAATAGTTGGCGATTATTCGGCAAAAAAGCGCCGACTATCCGGCTTCTTACTTTGTGTTTATTTCTCATTATACTTAATGTATATAGCAGGAATTACATTAATTAAGAAATCTGTACGCGGTACCATCTTTTTGATGATGATTGAATTTTATTTGAGCTCTTTCACTTTAATGAAAAATACCGCTCTGACCCGAGCAAACGCAAAAATCAAGAAACAATGCGAACTAAACATTTTCCGATACGCTTGTTGGTGGCGGTTGCAACTGCACAAGAAATCAGCTGTAAACGAACCGTTTACGGAAATCGCCGAATGATCCCAAAATCGTAATCGGCTTGGCCGGATAGTCAGCCAGACCAGTCGCCCTCTTTACAATCGACTAATTGGTTAGTCGGTCCAAATCATAGTCGGCACATCTCTACAAATTACGTAGTAAACTGAAATACCAATCCATTACTTTATTTCAAAAAACGCCTACGCCTGGTTAGTCAATAAAGATTTCTAGACGACCCAGGAATACCTTAAGGTGGAAGCTCACATCTTGCCCGCGAAATTCTAATTTTCTTACGTTTTTGGCAATTTGCAGGCCAGTGCTTGGTTGTATGTTTATGAAAATTTGATTTGCGACTGTAAGACGTATGAAGTTACCGAATTATAACCATCAAAATTACTAACTACTAAAGAACGACGACTAAATTACTAAAGAATGACTTTTACATGCAAAAATCAATCACATGAAAATGAACTTGGAGGGTTGTATTGATAATTTTGATGGTTATAATTCGGTAACTTCATACGTCTTACAGTCGCAAATCAAATTTTCATAAACATACAACCAAGCACTGGCCTGCAAATTGCCAAAAACGTAAGAAAATTAGAATTTCGCGGGCCAGATGTGAGCTTCCACCTTAAGGTGCGTACATATTATATATAACATAATATGTTATAAAACGTTATTATATAACACGTTTCAGTAATGTTAAGACTGAATGTTATAAAACAAGCTATACTAACAATTAGTGTAACATTACTTGCGTCAATGTATATTATATAACATTGTTATTCTAATGTCTACAGTATTGTTATATGTTGCAATGTTGAAAAACAATGTAACAAACATAATATGGACGTGTTACAAAACACAAGTTACATAACATGTTACTTAATCTGTACGCACCTTTAGTTATAGATAATAGGGATGTTACCTGACTACAAAAAATATAATTCTGTTAAGTCCGTCTCTTAGATTATCAAAAATCAACGGATGCGTGTTTTTTGTTTTATTAAATTAATAAAAATTGACGAAAATAAAACGTGTTCAAGATCATGAGTTGAGGCTTGTGAAGTCCCCGTCGGGGCTGCGGGTTGTTCGAAAGATACCGCAGCCTCGGCACAAGGGCTAAGAAGGAACACGGGTGATTTTTAGTCAGTAGAAGTCTGGCACTCGCTCTGTCCAAGAGCGGGAGGGGTTATTTGAAGACTTCCTACCCTCCCAAAAAAAAAAACAGGCTTGTGGAGTCACTTTGTGGTAAAAATGTACCAAGCTGTGACATCACACGATTTTTGAAAGCACCGTCTCCATTTTTTATTTGATTGAAAAAATTAAAAAATATGTGTCCCATATTTTTTTATTTAGAAATCTATCTGACGGACTAATTATATTTTTTTTTGTGAAATACCCTGTTAGTGTATGTTAGTATTAGTGCAATAGCTAGTCAAGTTAGTATGTAGTTTTTTTTTTGTAACTCCGAGTTTTTTGCCTTCTTTGGCTTGTTAGTGAGGATCGACTCCAACTCTGGCCTGTTCTTGAGCCGGCAACGGCGGCGACGACTGTCTTCAGGCATCTACACTGTGATGACAATGAGAATCTATGCTAGCCCATTCGTTGAATGTAAGTTGAAAATGAGACAGGGTACCAACTTTGGGTGAGTAGCCATTTTGTTATATTATTTCTGTACGCTGTGCTATGCGAATAAAATATTTTTTCCAGCTGAGTGATATTTGGGAACTGTTGAAACGGTTTACGATGCAACACGCGGGATTACAATTTGCGGGATCCCGCACTCCAGAGATATTTAATGATTACTTAAACCGTCCCTTAGTAAAGATTTCACATACAAACCTTGGCGAACTGTCAAAATCTTTACTAAGTAATTTTCTAGGATTGAAACAACACGCAGTTAGGTTTAATGAATAGTTTTGTCAAAGGTTTATAAAAACGTTTCCTGATCAATAATTGCATGTAGGTCTCCCTTAATTCATTTATCTTGCATCAGTCTCCGAAGGAGGATAACAGATGTGTATAAAAAGTAATTCCATTCAATTGATAATGCTAATTTTGACATAAACGTTTCGTTAGTCATCGACAAAACTAGTCAATAATCACTAACATAGCTATGTAACATGCTTGTTGTTTCAATTCTATACATTATTAGTCTTGATATAATTCTATGTTATTTGCGGGATCCCGCTCGCTGCGAGATTGCAATCCCGTCGATGCAAAAAAGTGCGTCTGTGTGTGTGAGTGCAAAGCATCCACCGCTACTGCACTGTGATTGGCATTTAGTGCCTTTCCGACGATTATCTATAATGAATATTCTTATCCTTCTTGACGGTATATTTGAGTGTCTAACTTAATGTGAAGCCGATTGTATATTGAAATTGTTTGGATCGATGATTTTGATTATGTTTTACAGGTTGCATTTTTGATACTTTTGATTTAATGTTATTCCAAACCTTGTGCAGTCATGAAAACGAATACGTAAACACTTAGCAACGTTCTAAGCAACGCAACGTTCTTAGCAATTTGCGTTCTGTAGCAATTTGCACCTACTGTTTTGATTTAATTTAAAAAATAAACTAATATTTTGCATCATAAAGCAGGGCAAATTATTATCTCAAAGTCGAAATCGTAATTTCACGAGTTTGCGTTTGAACTTTGCTGAATGCATACTTACTTTTGCCCGTGACTGTACAATATGTTTGCCATAAATTAATATGATTTGAAACTTGTACCTTTTTAATTTCAATCAAGCAATTACTGATACTTTTGACTGTAATAACAAATAGTTGAAGCTGCAGTCAATATATTTATTGAATTGGTAAACCAACAGTAAAACATACTAAGAATGAATATGAAAGAATTACCGTAACCGTTTTTCAGCTTGAATGTGTTTTGAATACCGATATAGATATACCTACTTATTACTTTATTTTATATAAATTCGTGGGTATGAATGTGCTATCGAAAGATATTTTTATTATTATTTTATATTTTTGTTTTTTTTTTATGTGCATTTGCAAATGAATTTACAGAAATCAGTACAGTAACCGTTCCAGTAAGAGGCCGTTCAGTTTCCCTTATTTTTTTTATTTGCCACTGCAGAAACCAAGTTTGTTTACTAATTGCCTTCTCTGTCAAATCTGTTAAGAATGGTATACTTAATAGATTAGACAAAAAAACGTTCTACAAATTGCTTGTAAAATAACTTAAGCATTTTACAGTGTTTAAAATGTTAGCAAAAGTAAGCAAACTTCTTGGCTTCCTTGGTTACGTGAGCATTATTTTAATAATATGTTCTGGTTGTTATATCGATTCATGAGCAAGAATTATCAAGTTTACAAATAAGCTTAGGATAGGAGAATTTGACATACATAATATTTAATCAAACAAATTATTGAGTGGCCCTTACCCCACGTCTTAAAGCAGTCTTGTTTTATTCCAGTACAGGAAAGCAACAGCATAGCTATTCACAAACAATCGAATTGAAAGCGGATTGTGTATGTCGACTATCTTTTTTTTGGCATTACGTGAACGAGCGGGATAAACATATTCGATTCAATAGGGGATCGGACTGAGTCAAAAAAATATGGTTCTAATTAGTCCGTCAGTTAGATTATCGAAAAATAGTGGATACGTGTTTTTTGTTTTATCAAATTAATCAAAATTGACGAAGATAAGATGTGGTTGTGACGTCATTTGTAGGTAAAAAATGTACTATAATATGACGTTTTCGAAGAGTTCACGAGTTTTCGAAGCACTGTATTGTCTTCATTTTTTTGTTTATGTTAAAAAAGAAAAAATACGTGTCTAATATTTTTTGAAAATCTATCTGACGGACTAATTAGTTTTTTTTGTCCGATCCCCTATTGTTTGTGAATAGCTATGCAGAACTATACAGGGTGTCTAGCGCCATAATTTTTCCACACGTGAATAGGTTGCCATGATAATTCAATACTGTTTTTTTTTGTGGCATTGGTAGGCAAAGGCCTCCCCATAGCTTATTTATAAACGATAAATAAATATTGCTGACGTAAGCATCCAGACAGCTCTATTCCCCATGTCATGAAATATAAGCCAAGCTATGCTCTTAGCTTATTTTTGATGACACTGCGCCCCTCTTTATTGCTTTCCTAATACAGTGGACCCCGGTAATCCGGGCCTTGTCTAATCCGGCGTCCCTTCAAATCCGACATGCCTATCAATCAATGTTGAATGAAGGAACACAAACATTATTTTGAAAAATCTACAGGTAACGTTGTTGTTTTATTGCAAGATGATGTTCAGATAGGATCTTATTTTATTTATCTGTCGGATTATTAGGTACTTTAAAAAAAAAAAATACCGTACTTAGGCCCGGTTTCAAACTAAACCAGAGAGGAGCGGAGACAAAAGGACATGTGTTTAAATCGGCCAATCACATTAGTTTAAATTTACATCTGGTCTTTAGCCCTTCCTGTGATTAGTTGAATTTGCTACATCTCTCCGCTTGGTGGAAACCAGGCCTTAGACAGTGCTCTATGCCGCGGTAGACGCTCTGCAGGGCTGTTGCGTATCTTTTAAATGACAGTGGCTGTCATAGTGTCCATCAATTAACTGTCAAATGGTTCCATTTTGTACTAAACCATAACCAATTTGACACTTAATCCATAGACAATATGATAGCCACTAACATTTAAAATATTCGCAATAGCCCTGCTGGACGTCGGGGGCCACGTGACGGCTTCCGGCCACCGTAGACGCGGGCCTGTAGACGGTGAGTGATGGGCTAGCTCGCCGTCCATCCGTCCGTCTTACGACGACGACAGGCCGTGTCGACGGCGCGCTCGTCTTCCATGGAAGGGGCTCGCAAGGGCCGACGCCCGTCGGGGCTGCGGGATGTTGTAAGAGATACCGCGGCCTTGACATATATGGCTAAGAAGGAACATGGGTGGTTTTTGGTCCGTAGAAGTCTGACACTCCCTTTCGGGTGGGGTTATTTCATGATTTCCTACCCCCCCCCCCCCCCCCCCCAAAAAAAGGCAGTGCTCTATAATCCGACAAATTCGATAGTCCAACTCCACCCTGCGAAATGTTAGTCGTATTACCGGGGTTACACTGAGACGAATATCTCCTAACTGGAACGGTCACTATTGCTGCTGGCTCCGATTGTAATCATTTGTTGGTTATTATTTTTCAGTTAACAGTCCCATGCATGAGGTGCACGATCCCGGTGAGCCGATGACTAAGAAATGCAATAATTGCCCTGCTGGAGAGCTCAGGTATGGTCTTGTGTCTCTTTGTTGTGGCTGTCCAGAACAGAGGTCACCTTTAAGTGTCAACTCACACCGAGACGCGACGCGCTGCGACGATACTAGTAGAGGCCAGTGATTGCGGGCTGCGCCGCGCGACGCCGCGAGACGCATCGCAACGTCGCGAGGCGCATCGCAACGTCGCGAGGCGCATCGTAAAATCGTTGGCAACACGAGGCCTCGCTATGCAGCGAGACGCCGCTCCACGTCCACCCGCAGTCTAACATTTGCAAGCGCATTAGAACGACGTATATTTGGCATTAAGGATATCAAGGAGCAGTTAATTTTTAATAAAAAATAATAATTTTTAATAAATAATAATATAATATAATAATATTCCACAACTATCACACAACGCCATCTAGTCCCAAGCTAAGCAGAGCTTGTGTTATGGGTACTAGACAACTGATAAACATACTTATATATTTCTAAATACATACATATTATAGATAAATTACACCCAGACACAGAACAAATGATCGTGCTCATCACACAAACATTTGTCCTGGGTGGGAATCGAACCCACGACCTCCGGCATAGCAGTTAGGGTCACTAACCACTAGACCAACAGTAAAGACAAGTCGCCTCGGTGGCCTCGGTTGCGCCTCGCGGCGTCGCGCGGCTTCGCTATAGCAGCGCCGCTCTTGCACGGCGCGCGCACCATCGATGCACCGCTGCGTCGCGATGCATCGCTCTACGCCGCGAGGCGTAACGAGGCGCAGCGCTGCATGGACCAACGTATTCTGAAATGTACGTCAGGCTGGCCCGGCCCCATGGAATTTAATAATGAGATTGTTATCAATCCAATGTACCCGGGTATACTAATATATGTAACACCTTCATTTTCAATGTAACTCTTTTTAAAAGAAATTACGTGCACTTCTTAGTGGCCGGGCCAGCCTGACGTTTTCAGCCCGGCCACCTTGTTTCCCACTAATCTACAAAAAATACTGGCAATATTGTGCTACAGATGAAATGTACCCTATAATTTATGCATATGTAACACAAAATCGAATCCTAAAATGCAATAGCATACGAAATATTAGCGGTTGCAGGTGGCCGGGCTGAAATTATTTCGTTAATATAAAACAGTAAAACTGCAACACCTACCAAAAACTAATACCAGTACATAATGAGATATAGAGATATAGAATACATGTAACGCTTTCATTTTAAATTATAATACATATTTAGAAAGAATAATCACTTGAAATTATATTTCAGCCCGGCCACCTAAAAGCGGTAATATTCCCTAAAATCTTATGCCAATTTGTACAGTAAAACCTGATACAGCTATGAAATGAAAGTTACATTCGTTTCGTTTTAGTCGTATACCTTTAAGCCTTCTGTTTGACTAGATTATCAAAATCTGAGAAACTTGCCGAAGAGTGACTATCATTTATTAACTAATTTCAGGACATTTGGTTTGTTGAGTGAAACAAAATGCGTTACTATGATATTTTTATTAATAAACTAAGTAGTATAAATCACACATAATAATTGTTGGATACATAATACCTAAACCTATATATATTTTCTCCGTTTTTGGCTTCACAACATAACCATACAAAGATAATAGTTCACAGACGCTACCACCGATTTTTAGACGGCGCCTGTGTCGCGTCCCAACCTAAGTCGTAAGATATTTTCCCCGAGTAGACAGAATAGATGCGCAAGAGCCGTGTAGTTATCAACACTTCTGACATAATATTTTACGTTTTAATATTACTGTGAGTGTAAAATTTGATCAGTTGTTGCAGTGTAGTTGTTTGTGATGTGATGTTTTTAAGGTAAGTCATAGTTTTGATAAATTAAAATATATCGACAAACAATGTTAATGGGTAGCTAAGTAATTATTTAAAAAAATATACAGGTAAAGTAAAGTAAATCTAAACACTCATTTACTTAATAATAAAACTCCATACAATGCCATCAACTAAATATATTTTATCCTTTCGTTTATAGTCAATAGGTAATAATTTTGGTGATTTACTAACAGTAAGTGTTTAGTTTTTGTGAATCTTATTGTTGTGTACCTACCCTATGTATTTACTTATTATTATTGTGTACTTATTTATTTCGTGAAATCAATAATTAATCAGTTTCTTATTAATTACTGTAAGATTTATATATTGGATTTTAGTGAATTATTCATTGTAATCAGGCAACCGTCGACGGTGAATCATTATGAAAATCTGTGATTTTTTACCAAGGTATAATAAGTATTTAACCAAAAATTATCTTCTAATATTCTGAATGAATGAATGTTCGATGTTAAGGTAATATTGATATTACTATAATTTTTTGATAACTGTGTTATTATCAATGTGTAACCTTTTTTTACATTATTTATAATTAACAATTGTTATAGTACCTAATTAATATAAGTACAAATGTTGTCTAACTAATTTCAAAAATGATTATTAAAAAAATATGACAATTACCAATTTTGTTTCACTCAACAAACCAAATGTCCTGAAATTAGTTAATAAATGATAGTCACTCTTCGGAAAGTTTCTCAGATTTTGATAATCTAGTCAAACAGAAGGCTTAAAGGTATACGACTAAAACAAAACGAATGTAACTTTCATTTCATAGCTGTATCAGGTTTTACTGTACAAATTAGCATAAGATTTTAGGGAATATTACCGCTTTTAGGTGGCCGGGCTGAAATATAATTTCAAGTGATTATTCTTTCTAAATATGTATTATAATTTAAAATGAAAGCGTTACATGTATTCTATATCTCTATATCTCATTATGTACTGGTATTATTTTTTGGTAGGTGTTGCAGTTTTACTGTTTTATAGTAACTAAATAATTTCAGCCCGGCCACCTGCAACCGCTAATATTTCGTATGCTATTGCATTTTAGGATTCGATTTTGTGTTACATATGCATAAATTATAGGGTACATTTCATCTGTAGCACAATATTGCCAGTATTTTTTGTAGATTAGTGGGAAACAAGGTGGCCGGGCTGAAAACGTCAGGCTGGCCCGGCCACTAAGAAGTGCACGTAATTTCTTTTAAAAAGAGTTACATTGAAAATGAAGGTGTTACATATATTAGTATACCCGGGTACATTGGATTGATAACAATCTCATTATTAAATTCCATGGGGCCGGGCCAGCCTGACGTACATATTCTGAATACTCACAATAAAATGTGTATCTTTTCGTGTAGAAAATAAAGTTGTATTTTGAGTCGCTCTTTTAAAGTGTGCGCAGCGTCGCGTCGCGTCGCGTCTCGTCTCGGTGTGAGCTGACCCTTAATGTGTTGATATGCAATCTTCATCAGCCTATATTGTTCCCACTGGGACTCAGGCCTCCTCTCTAGGAGAAGGTTATAATCCACCACGCTAACCCAATGCGGGTTCGTAGATGTCACATGTCTTCGAATTTTTTTGGTTCTAGGCCATGCCGGTTTCCTCACGATGTTTTCCTTCACCGTTTTGAAAGCTGTGGTGATGTGATATATTACACAATGTTATGGTCATGCCTGTGTTCGAAACTACGATTTACTGTTGGCCACCGCTGCTAAACATTCTGCCATGTCTGTATTTCACAGTGAGCGACTGCTTGATGCCCAATTGGAGCAGACTCGTCGTCGTAACCAGGAGCGTTTGGAGATGATAGCAGAACTCGACAGGAAGACCAAACTCATCACCAGCGTTCTTACAAACCTTTTGAAAACGGTACGTTATCTTTACTAATATTATAAAGACGTTTGTTTGTAAGTTTGTATTTAGGGGGTAATCTCCGGAACTGATTGTCCAATTGTAACTGGCAGAAAGCTGCATTGTTTGTGGATGCTATAGGCTATGAATTTTATTTATATCATGCATACTAGCGGCGCTATCTCATTTTTTCCAGACGACTTTGTAGACAACGTCCTAGTAAGTAATAAAACATTTATGTGTATTCTTCCTTTTATTTGTGTGTTGGGAAATCATCAAATAACCCCTCCCGCTTTTGTTTAGAGCGAAAGAGTGTCAGACTTCTACTGACTAAAAACCACCCATGTTCCTTCTTGGCCCTTTATTATATCAAGGCCGCGGTATCTCTTACAACATCCCGCAGCCTATTCTTCCTACCCTCACCTATGTAGCGCAGTAATGGTCACTATTCAAGTATCAAACGTCCGCACTCGGGGTCTGTCAGCGAGCAATCGAGCGTAGTGTACTTGGAGTAAAGGTTATTGATCGCTCGGGGTCTTTCAGCGAGCAATCGAGCGTAGTGTACTTGGAGTAAAGGTTATTGATCGCTCGGGGTCTGTCAGCGAGCAATCGAGCGTAGTGTACTTTGAGTAAAGGTTATTGATCGCTCGGGGTCTGTCAGCGAGCAATTGAGCGTAGCGTACTTGGAGTTAAGCTTACTAATCGCTCGGGGTCTGTCAGCGAGCAATCGAGCGTAGTGTATTTGGAGTTAAGCTTACTAATCGCTCGGGGTCTGTCAATGAGCAATCGAGCGTAGTGTACTTGGAGTTAAACTAACTAATCGCTCAGGGTCTGTCAGCGAGCAATCGAGCGTAGTGTACTTGGAGTTAAGCTTACTAATTGCTCGGGGTGTGTCAGCGAGCAATCGAGCGTAGTGTACTTGGAGTTAAACTTACTAATCGCTCGGGGTCTGTAGCGAGCAATCGAGCGTAGTGTACTTGAAGTTAAGCTTACTGATCGCTCGGGGTCTGTCAGCGAGCAATCAAGCGTATTGTACTTGGGTTTAAGGTTATTGATCGCTCGGGGTCTGTAGCGAGGAATCGAGCGTAGTGTACTTAGAGTTAAGCTTACTAATCGCTCGGGGTCTGTCAGCGAGCAATCGAGCGTAGTGTATTTGGAGTTAAGCTTACTAATCGCTCGGGGTCTGTCAATGAGCAATCGAGCGTAGTGTACTTGGAGTTAAGCTTACTAATTGCTCGGGGTGTGTCAGCGAGCAATCGAGCGTAGTGTACTTGGAGTTAAACTTACAAATCGCTCGGGGTCTGTAGCGAGCAATCGAGCGTAGTGTACTTGGAGTTAAGCTTACTGATCGCTCGGGGTCTGTCAGCGAGCAATCAAGCGTATTGTACTTGGGGTTAAGGTTATTGATCGCTCGGGGTCTGTAGCGAGGAATCGAGCGTAGTGTACTTAAGAGTTAAGCTTACTAATCGCTCGGGGTCTGTCAGCGAGCAATCGAGCGTAGTGTAGTTGGAGTTAAGCTTACTAATCGCTCGGGGTCTGTAGCGAGCAATCGAGCGTAGTGTACTTGGAGTTAAGCTTACTGATCGCTAGGGGTCTGTCAGCGAGCAATCGAGCGTAGTGTACTTGGAGTTAAGCTTACTGATCGCTCGGGGTCTGTCAGCGAGCAATCGAGCGTAGTATACTTGGAGTTAAGCTATTAAGCACTGTATCGTCTTCATTTATTACGTGAAGAAAGAAAAAATTACATGTCCAATATTCTTTGGTAGCATAACTGATGGACTAATTAGTTTTTTTTTGTCGACTACGCTATGGGCAGCAACGCGTCAGGCTCTTTTCGCAGGGATTGGCAATTAACAGCTTTACTGCGGTACTCATAGATATTTAATGATTAAGCCGTCACTTAGTTAAGATTTGACATACTTTTGTATGACAAAACCTTTACTTAGTGAAGGCCTAAGTAATCATTAAAGCTCTCTGAGTGCGGCAGTTAAAATCAAAATCAAAATCAAAACTCATTTATTCAAACTAGGCTGATAGTCAGCACTTTTCGAACGTCAAAATTTACTTTACTTTACTTATTTACAAGAGACAGTCCCCCAAAACGCCCCCCCTTCGACACTTCCTAGTGTTTTTGCTGGAAAGAAGAAGTGGCGGAACAAACTCCCCAGCACACATCTGTCTGTTAGGTTGGTTAGAAGAACCAGACTCGATACAATAGTAAGGCAAGTATAAAAAAGTATATTATAATAATAAAAAAAAAAGACATAACATATCAGTAAACTAATCTTGGAGAAAGAACATAAATAAATAACAAACATTGTCTTGTGTTCAACTCAGCGACCAACTGTTCTTATCATTTAAGTAGTCGTTAATGGAATAGTACGCTTTTAAACAAAGATTAGATTTTACTTTGGCTTTAAACGCATTAAATGGCAAGTCTAGAAAAGAAGATGGCAGTTTGTTATAAAATGTTATACCAAGCCCGACGAATGAATTATGAATGTTATACCAAGCCCGACGAATGAATTATGAAAATTATGAAGTTAGAGAGAGATAAGTTAAAAAGCCTTTACCCTGAAGTGGGACACAAATGTCTACTTTCTGTCTCACATCTGCCCTGTGAATAACATTCGTTAGCCCCTCCACATAACGAAACCATGTAACTGCCGCACTCAGAGAGCTTTAATGATTACTTAGGCCATCACTTAGTAATTCTTTAACAGTTTTGTCATACAAAAATATGTCAAACCTTTAATAAGTGACGGCTTAAGTAATCATGAAATATCATGAAGAAATGTCTGTCACCTTAAATAGAAGTGTAATTTTATAATTCAAAAGTTAGTTGTAGTCTAAAAACGGGTAATTATCATTTGTTTTTACTTTGTTCTAGAATGTACCGAGTCATTCTCAAGAAATGCAGATGCAAATGGCACCAGAGCCTAACTTGGACCTAAATGTAAGTATTTATAATAATTCTTCAGCGAATCAGGTTTGATAATACATACATTTGATAATACATACCTATTATAGAAAGTAAGTGTGAGAAGCTTGTGGGTATACACTATACAGTATGTTAGTTTAAACGAGGGACACTGGGTTACTTTTAAAAATATGAACAAAAAACCGGCCAAGTGCGAGTCAGACTCGCCCATGAAGGGTTCCGTAGCAGCAAGTAACATAATTTTTATAATTGAGTTGATTGAATGAACGGTAAATTGCGATTTACGATTTATGACGTACTAGCTGTTGCCAGCGGCTTCACCCGCTATATCTCGAAAATTATCCCACGGTAAGATAAAATCGGGATAAAATCCTATATGTTAATCCAGGGTATAACCTATCTACATACCAAATTTCATCCAAATCGGTCCAGCCGTTTATGCGTGAAAGAGTACCAAACATCCACACATCCATTCTCACAAACTTTCACATTTATAATTTTAGTTGGATAGTAGGATTAAAAAAAAAATACTTACTAGATCTCGTTCAAACCAATTTTGGTTGGTAGTTTTTGTTGAGATCTACATTGTATATTTTTTTTAGAATTGTCACTCTCTTACTTTAAAAGTTAGAGGGGGGACGACACACATTTTACCACTTTGGATGTGTCTATCTTTGAAACGATTGACTTTGAGAAAAAATAATTATAAGAACCTCAATGTCATTTTTGAAGACCTATCCATAGATACCCCTCATGTGTAGGTTTGATGAAAAAAAGTTTTTGTAGTTTCAATTCCATGTATGGAGAGCCCCCTCTTAATCTTATATTTTTTTATTTTTATATAAAAATCAAAAAGCGGTTTACAGAATACATCTACCTGCCAAATTTCAACTGTGTAATCCTTATAGTCTCGGAATAAAATGGCTGTGACATACGGACGGACAGACGGACAGACGGACAGACAGACAGACAGACAGACGGACAGACAGACAGACAGACGGACATGATGAATCTATAAGGGTTCCGTTTTTTGCCATTTGGCTACGGAACCCTAAAAAAAACTCATAAATTAACAAACAGATTAATACCAATTATTTCGGAAAAGTCACACAACCCTTGCGCTTATCACAGAAAATGTGCGCGGGCTTTTGGGTATAATCAATTTTCCCTTAATATTTTAAAACTGGCGTAGGACAATGGCGAAAATGAAACATCTAATAAAATAAGATCTGGTGAGCTGGGACATTTAATGAGATTCTAATTAGTCCGTCTGTTAGATTATCGAAAAATATTGGATACGTATTTTTTGTTTTATCAAATCAATAAAAATTGACGAAGATAAAACGCATCAAAGATTTGAGTAGAGGTTGGTGACCGCTGAAAAATGTCATACTAATGTCTTAGAGTACGACGTCACACGAGTTTTCAAAGCACTGTATCGTCTACATTGTTTGTTTACGTAAAAAACAAAAAATACGTGTCCAATATTTTTTGGTAATCTATACGACGAACTAATTAGATTTTTTTTTTTGTTAATATCCCTATTACTTACGTCAAAAATTAAGGTTGTAGTTTTTTATATATTTGGGAGAATCGAATAAATACCTTCCCTCGATATGTCCGTCGTTTAACCTAACAAACTGTATAATTTCACAATTCTTTTTTATGTACACACATTAAGCATCATGCCCGTTCTTATCTATAGAGGTCTACGATAGGGGATGGGCAACTTCAGTACACTCACAGTTATTATACCTTGTGACTGGAACTGTAGCTTCTTTTTATTTAGGACTAGCGGACGTCACGCGGTTTCACCCGCGTAGTACCCATTCCGTGGGAATACAGGGATAAAAAGTCTAGCCTATGTCACCCGGGGATAGTGTAGCTTCCCAACGGTGAAAGAATTTTTAAAATCGGTCCAGTAGTTTCGAAGCCTATTCGTTACAAACAAACAAACAAATCTTTCCTCTATAAAATATTTGTGTAGATTGGCTGATGCCCGCGGCTTCAACCGCGTGGATACTTAAACCTTCCTTGTAAACCACTATATCCATTGGTGAAAACAGCATGAAAATCGGTGCAGTAGTTTTTGAGTTTATCGCGAACAGACAGACATCACAGTTTTATAATATTATGTTGTGATTTTCTTCGACTATACAAAAGAGCCTGTAAGGGGCCTACTTGAAATGAAATGTTTTGATTAAATTATTTATTTACGGTATTTATATAATTATATATTTTCAGAGTATGTCTCCGAACAACAATAACCTGAGGACCATGCTGGCTAAGATGCTCATGACTATGGATGGAGGGTTGCCGCCGGACGTTTAAACATCTACAGATACGACCAATAATATAAAGGGTGTAAAGGAAACCTTCACGAAGCAGTCAACCAAGCATTATGCACATCAAACTAAGTATCCGTACGCAAAAAGCGTTGCTGGGAAACGAGGTTTATTTTTGGGATGATAAAGCTCATTTTTCTGTAAATTTGTATGTAGCAATCTTAAAATATTGTGCTAGGGGATGTTTTGAATAGTTAACGGGTCATGGAGGTAATTTAAGTAAAGTTGTAACCTATAGTGGGTACCTCCCGATACATACGCTAGGCGCAAGCCGGGTGCCTACTGGCCACGCGGCCGTTGACCCGCGTGCTTTTCAATCAGCTGATAACTTATTCATGATAATAATAAGCTTTAACCCTACAAGTTATTCAGATTTTCACTTCATACTTTTATGTGCGATTCGAGTACTACCTACAAGTTCCCTGCCTGCTTTCTGAGTTGCTTGCCTGATCTCTGTCCGGTCGTGTCGGATTGCCGTCCCATCGGAATATGAGAGGAAAAGGAACAGAGAGTGCACTTGTGCCTGCGCACACACTTGTGCACTATAATATCTCCCGCGCCGATGGCTAATCTCCACTTAGATTGGCCGCCGTGACCGAAAACGGTCAGGAGGACTATTATTACAAGTTACGTTTAGTATTACTATTGATTCTCACGTTTTCGAGTTCATGAATATTTTTTAAATTATTTTGTAACAAAAACATTGTTATTTTTTACATTTACTCCGTGCTTCGAAAGTACTCCACATGACAAGTTGTTCAGCCGCAGGAAAACAACGATTTAGATTTGACGGTGTATAACTAGTATAGATTACAACGTTTTATAACATGTTCTGTTATTGATCTGTACGCACCTTTAGAGCCGACACGGAATTCTTATGTAAACCTTTCGAATTGTAATTAATTTGATGTACATAATACTTCGTTGACGGCTTATGTGCACATTGTGTACATAAAAATATATTTTATTATTTGACATTTGTCACTTCTGAATATCATAATATAGATTTCTTCGTTTGTCTTAATTATTAAAGTATTTTGTAGTAAATTCAAGTAGATCATAAAATAAAAACAACCTAAAAAAAGTGTTTGTCAGATTCTAAAACGGTTCGGTGCTTCAATTTTTTTTTTTAATAAAGCAAATTATTATTTTTTAAGATCAATACAAATATGTTTGAGAACCTAGATTCAAATAGGACGTATCATAAATACAATAATAATTAAAATAACCTTTAATTGTAATAGCTTTTTCAATTAAAATTACAAAACAATAAAAATAATATCAGTCATTATCATTACACTTTTCTAATTTAAAATTAAATTTTAGTGTGTGTGTGTGTACATAGCAAAATATTTGAATTATATAATCCATATTCAATTGATTAAAATATACAATAGTAAAAATTATACAATACAATATACCATCTGTATATTAATTTATTCATTATCAGGCACTGTTAGATCAAATATATAGAGTATGCTAGTTTAAACGAGGGACATACTTAAACCCGCAATAGGGCATGCTTACAATGATACTAATAAAAATAAAAAAACACTAATAAATAACAGACAGAACCATACCAAAACATTTAGGGAAAGTCTCTCAACCCGCGCTTAAATCACAGAAATTCGGGTCAATGACTTTTAGATATAATTCATTTTCCCTTCATAAAACTGACGAAGGACAATGGCCAAAGAGAAAAGTCTAATAAAGTGAGATCTGCAGGGCTATTGCAGAGACCAAGAAAAAAAGTAAGACGACGCGCCACGAACATTTGAAGAGACCCAACTTTTTGTCTATGTGTGTGTCGAAGGGTTGCCATTTCTTAATGGTTTTCCCTATAATTTGGGGAATAACATTGTGTGGGTAGAATAATATTGTAACAATTGTGAGGTCGTTTGTATGATAAAATAAGATTCGCAACCGTAACAATTGTGACTTTATTGAATAACTAGCTGACGTCACGCGGTTTTGCCCGCGTAGTTCCCGTTCCCGTGAGAATACAGGGATAAAAAGTAGCATATGTCACCCGGGGATAGTGCAGCTTCCCAACGGCGAAAGAATTTTTCAAATCGGTCGAGTAGTTACAAACAAATCTTTCCTCTTTATAATATTAGTGTAGATAATTATTAAAATCACTAATACAACCCTCTCAGTTCATAAAGGTTCCTTGAATGCTTTCACCTTTCTGGATTATTCCGACTATTTCTAACACCTCCTATCCATTAATTCAATATTTACAAGAAATCTAAAATATATAAAACAATAAGAAGAACAGGAATATCGAAGTAAGAAAAGACTTTGATTTATTTTAAATCGAATGGGGAAATTTGAAAGCATATCATGGCAATCCTCGCACTGCTCGTCATTGCTTTCGTTTGTTGATGTTTTTTGTTCCAACTTACAAAATTCATTGATGATAAAACGATGTTAATTCAAGTAGTTACATGTGAAATGTTGTTCCGTGAGATTTTTATGTAATTTATTGTTGTTTTTGCAAGTTTTCAATGCACAGGACGACGTAATTCTATATTTTTTAACGTTGTTATCTAGACGATTTCTCGTGACGTACTAGGGAGAAATGAGTGTGGTCGTAGTGTACGTGTGCGTGAGCGTGTATTTACTTGTAGGAGCGTGGTTTTGTGGATTCACTGTTGGTGTTCGCGGCGCGTCGTATTCCTTTTTTTCTTTTGTGAGGATCGGCCGGAGGACACGGTGGAGCACACAGTGGAGGTGTGCCCCGCTTGGGCGGAGCCCCGCCGTGTTCTCGTAGCGGCGTGAGGCGGCGGCGACCTCTCGCGCCCGGCCCTGGTGCAAGCCATGGTCCGGGGCGAGGAGGAATGGGATGCCGTCGCCTCCTTCTGCGAAGCAGTGATGCTAGCGAAGGAGGTGGCGGAACGCGAGAGGGAGAGAACCTCTCGTCCCAGCCGCCGCGGGAGGCGCTCCGGGCGTCGGGGGTCCCGCGATGACCTCCGGCCACCGTAGACGCGGGCCTGTGGACGGTGAGTGATGGGCTAACTCGCCGTCCGTCCGTCTCACGACGAAAACAGGCCGTGTCGACGGCGCGTTCGTGTTCCACGCGCGCCTCAAAGAGATGTCAGCAACATGGGAGGGGCCCGAAAGGGCCGACGCCTGTCGGGGCTGCGGGTAGTCCTCTGGATATCGCGGCCTCGACATAGAGGGCGAAGAAGGAACATGGGTGGTTTTTAGACAGTAGAAGTCTGACACTCCCTTTCGCTCTGCCCAAGAGCGGGAGGGGTTATTCGATGATTTTACCCCCACCAAAAAAAAAAAAAATGTGTAGGTACCTTTTAAATGACAGTGGCTATCATATTGTCCATGGATTAACTGTCAAATTGGTTAAGGTATAATACAAAATGGAACCATTTGACAGTTAATTCATGGACACTATATGATAGCCACTGTCATTTAAAAGATACGCAATAGCCCTGCTGGAGAGCGTGCAGGACTATGTCACAACTACGTCAAAAATTAATTAACTAAAGTTATTTAAATATATTTGGAACGAGAATCGAACGTCCGTCGTTTAACTTATCAGACTGTATACCTTACAAACTAACGTACATACATTGCGATAAAATTAAACTTGTGTTAGTAAATAGCTTAAAAACTATTTTAGTGACATTTCATTTGTGTACTATGTCTATTTGTGTGTATTTTAATTTCTAGCGAACGGTAGAGCGTCTAACTTTACTTTTTTCTTTATGTAATTGTGTGGCACTCTGTGTTTTAAATATATGTTTAGGTGTATATTGAAGCGAACTACGTTCTAGTGCGCTTTGCCGCGTTTTAATTTAGGTATTTATCGTTATTTTTTTAAATTACATGTTGTATCATAACCTACAAAAAAAAAACAAACGTTAAACTTTTTTAAAAACCCAGCCCGATTCGAAACAATTTTCTTTCCAAATAAAATAAGCAACATATGATATTCATAAAAGAAAACATAAATGTTTTTAAAATGCAGGAGTGTTGTGTTCTAATTACAACATTTCCACAAAGTGACTACACGATCGTCAAAGCGACCAGAGTGTCACTGCCAGCGCTTTTGTGTTGCCATAAAGTCTAAGCAACATACGAGCGCTGGCAGTGACACTCTGGTCGCTTTTCGGCCTTAAGGTGAAAGCGTCAGGATAGCCGCGAAATTCAAATTTTCTTACGTTTTTTGCAATTTGCAGGCCAGTGCTAGGTTGTATGTTGATTGAAATGTTGGACGCGAGTGTAAGACGTATGTAGTTACAGAATTATAATCATCAAAATCATCAATACAACCCTCCAAGTTCATATAATTCGAGGAATGACTTTGACCTCGAAAAAGTCGTTCCTCGAATTATATGAACTTGGAGGGTTGTATTGATGAATTTCGCGGCTATCCTGACGCTTTCACCTTAAAGGAGCTTCTATTGGGGCTATCCTTTATTACTTTCCCAGGTATGGCTGTACTAGACAAGTATTGCTCGGCCATCTCGAAAATATTGGCGTAAAAATGCTTGACCATACTAAATATGTGTATGCGTAGTATGGCTGGCAATGTTGCCGGCTATTGCCACTTTATTGTAGTAAAATATGGCCCGTTTAGAAGCAGCTAACGGCCGAATAATGAAACGCCACTCAAATATAAGTAACGCTTATATCTAGTGCCGTCTCGGTCGCTCTATGGTGAAGTAACAGAGACAGAACGAGATTTAAGGGCAACTTAAAATTGAGTAGCGTTTCAGTATTCGGCCGTAAGTTTCCTAAAAGGATAACGAAAATAGTATCGAATCCTAATACCTAAGAATACCTTCACGGATCGGGCAGGGTTTTATATGACCACTGCGATAGAGTAAGATAGTGGATAAGGTGTATTGAAATGTAAGAACAAATGTGTTAGTAAACAATAATAAATAATTTCAATCTTAATGTTGTTTTTTTAATAGGTATATCCTTTTTATAAATTAATTTATTACTAGGTGTTGCCAGCGGCTTCTTATATCCCACGGAAAGATAAAATCGGGATGATAAAAACTATCCTCTGTTAATCCAGGTTATAAACTATCTGTGTACCAAATTTTATGCAAATCCGGTCAGTACTTTTTGCGTGAAGAAGTAACAAAAAACATACAGACTCGCAACTTTCGCCTTGATTATATTAGTGTGATTATTTCTTTGTTTATTTTCTAGTGTTTTGTGCTAACTGCCGCCATCACTAAGTAAAGGTTTGGCCTATTTATGTATGAGAAAACTGTCAAAACCATTACTAAGTGATGGCCTAAGTAATCATTAAAGCTCTCCGAGTGCAGCAGTAAGTATATTAAACTTAGAAACGCACTTATTTATCTAATTGAAATTAGCATCACACACAGTATATTAATGTGTGCATGTCAACTTTATGGCGAAATGTGTCGTTGTTGCACTACATTTAATTTTACCATTGTACTACATTTGCTATGCAAATAAATATTTTTTACTTTGACTATGTTTGTCTTCCACACTGGGGCAAAAGGGTTTTTACACACGTACTGACTAAAACCTCTAGCGAGTGTGGTTGACTCCTTACGACGCGACGCGTGTGCAACTGATAGCAGTATAGACACTTAGCACATCTCCGCACAGCTTAGCTTTTACGCAACTCCCCTCAGGAGGGGAGTTTGGTGGAGATCTAGCATTACTGATTACCTTCGTGTGACTGTCGCATGTCGTCGTACGGTGACTCGTGACACATCATTATCAGCCTATAATGTCCCCATTGCACGGACTCAGGTCTCCTCTGTGCGCGTTGGTAGATGTCACATGTCTTTGAATTTTTTGATTTTAAGACACGTTTCCTCACGATGTTTTCCTTCAACGTTGTGAGAGTAGGTAATAAATAGGAAAAGTAAATAAAACAACTAATATAATCAACAATCATTATATTTGTTTCTAAACATAGATTCTACAGTGAAATATAACCACAATAAAGCTACGTTTAAGTTTTAATCACACTATACTACCGATAGAACACATTTTATTATACTCACTCTCAGACCAAATAAAAAGTAAAGACGGAACTCTGCGAACAGCAAAGTGAGGCCGGTCAAACTACGCCTCGCCGTGTAGGTACATACACAATACACGCACACACGTACAACATAAACTACGCCTCGGTCTTAAACTTTTTATTTGGTCTGAGTACTCACTATTATTAATAAAACACATGTTTTGTAATAATACACATTATTATTTCGATAAAACTTCGCTACATTCGATAAATCGGTAACATAATGGTATATTTAAAATAAATGATTTTACCGGTAATATAGCACAATTGGCCGTGGTTAAGCTAAAAGGATCCAATCCACAATGTGCTCAAAACGATAATTTATCATATTGATGTGGCAACTAGCCACATGTAGTACATACTACTCAGTCAGATCCAACCTATCCCCCTCTGCCCTGACTGCAGGCATTAAATTTTGGTTAAGCAGTCGACAGCTTTCTAGGTTTAACCGCGAGATGCTATTCACAAAAAAACAACATGTAGCATAAATGTGCGCTGGTTCCAACGTTGATAAAAATTATTAGGTACCTTTTATATTTTTGCTTGGATCTATTTTACTTGTTAATTGTATCGATATATAACGTCGCTTAATGTTGTGGATTGGATCCTTTTTGCTGAACATCGTCTTGCGCTAATAAACAACATAATTTGCGAAGACATAAGCTATGTAAGTGTTAAAATTTACGTGTTGAATTTGTTCTATCTAGATCTTAGTGCGTTGTGAGGACAATAGAGTAATCATGACGTCTTACTGCGGTACCCAGAGATATTTAATGATTACTTAAGCCGTCACTTAGTAAAGATTTGACATTTTTTTCATGCTAAGCGGTTTAAGTAATCATTAAAGCTCTCTGAGTACGGTAGTTAGTGTGAATCCAACAAGGTAGCCCGCGAAAGTCTTATTTTCTTTCATCTTTAATTGCAATTTGTATGTCAGTGTCGGGTTTTCTGTTGATTTAAATATGACTCGCGCACGTAACGCCTGTGTATTTATAGATATACAATCATTAAAATCGTAAATACAATTGAGTTGATTTAATTCCATTGAGTGACCATTTGATATAAAAAGGCATTCAAGGAAGTAATATTAGCTGAGAGTGTTGAATTGGTGATTTTAATCATTATTATTCAGTCCAAGTCATATTTGTTACGGTCGCGAATCCTATTTTATTGAACATAAAACTTATCACTGACCGGTTTAATGTAAGAAAATTTGAATTTCGCGGGTTACCCTAGCACTTTCACCTTACGATGTCATGGTAGGTCATCAGGACTAAAATGGCCACTTTAGCAGATCTTAATATGAATTGCGTTAAAAAGCGTAAAATAGACCTATCAAAATAGTAATGCGTCTGTGACATTTAGGAAAATAGATCATAATAGGAAAATAATATGAATTGCGTTTTAATTCGTAAATTGTTCACAGACACAGTTTCTATGATAAAAAGTCTATTTTACGATTTTTAACGTAAGTCATATTATGATCTGCTGAAGTGGCAATTTTAGACCCCCTGGCTATCGAAGTTAATCCGAAGTCACACAGATAAGTTATACACACATTATGACCACTTTAAGTTTTGCAGTTCAAAAAGGAGCTGCTCGTCAAGAAAAAATGCATTGACATGTCAAACTGAGTACACTTATTTTAGTTCCATTATTTTCCACCTGCACAGATAAGTTGGCTGAACCACAGATATAAGATATTCCTAGACAACGCAAATATCACGAACCGTATGAAAACCTAGTGTGTAATTTTATAGGGTTCAGTAAACGAGTGGCAAAAACGGAACCCTTATAGATTTATAATGTCTGTCTCTCTGTCCATCTGTATGTCACAGCCATTTTATTGACTACCTACTATGACGTCATAAGCACTATTTAGTTACTTTAAAAAGAAGTTACAATACAAAATAGACTTCGTTTTTAGAGTTCCGTTGTCAACATGGAACCCTTATTGTTCTTTAAATGTCTAGAATTAATTGTTGTTTAGTTGCTCTTGCGTTATCGAGGTCATTACATCTATGTGTGATTTGAACTGCACAATACCTGTCAGAGCTTGGACAAAAAAAAACCGTTTTGAGAACCTCCTTCCTTTTTTAGAAGTCGGTTAAAAAGAGTCAAACACTTTTACCTTATTACTTAAGTTATAAAGTACATAATGATATTATTTCGGACACATATTGTTTAACTATTTCGTCAAGTTTTGTATACAGAAAATCCTTACAAGTTTTGATAAAAGAAAACAGTAGACAGCATACGAATACAAATTTATCTTCACTAGAAACTTTCGGGCCAAGCACTCAGCATATGAGTCCAACAATATTTCGTATGTGTGCCAAAACCCGCCTCCGAGTCGTCGCTTTACGTAGCTTTAGTGCTCAAATGTTGGGGTATACAAATAAAATGGACAATTTGAACTTAGCAGCAAAAGTGTAAAGATAATTATAACACAGTACTAAGACGATTTGAACAGAAAGGCGACTATAAACTACATCCCTTATTCATGAACCTGACATTCATACAAGCACCATAGATGTACCTAGCCTACCTACTATACAAACACGTTACTATTTAAAAAGTTCATCATCATTATCAGCCTATAATGTTCCCACTGCAGGGACTCAGGCCTCCTCTCTAGGAAAGGGATGGGCTATAACCTACCATGCGGGCCCAGTGCGGGTTGGATGTCACATGTCTTTGATTGGCCACGCCAAGTAGGTGCTCTTGCGTTATCTAGCTAAATGTATCTATTTCTGTGGTGAGAGTACTTAACACTTTCTGTGCCAAGAACTCAGCATATGAGTCAAACAAAAATTCGTTTGCACACCCCCAACCCGCCTCCGAGTCGTTGTTATACGTAGCGATAAATAACTTTACTTTGAGCTTGACACTACAAGTGTTAAAAACTTCCAATATGTATGACCAATTTCTGAATAAGGGAGAATTATATAATAGTATTACATACATACATTTTATTAAGCACCAAAGTAGGTACACATCAATAAAAGTACCTATAGCTACAATCAAATGCTTAAACTAAGCCAAGTCGAGGTTTATATATTTAGGCCGAAACATAACATAACTAATTAAAGTGTTCTATTAAGTACACGTCTGCCTAACCCTTAGGACATTACAGGCGTTATGTTATGTTATTTTTAGGCCAAGTATTTCTACGTCAATTTCTAATTATGGGGTTATTTTTTATAAGAAATATAAATCTGCTACAATAGGCTCGTATTTTAAAACGAAGCTCTAGTCATTTGCCTAGCTCTTAAATATAGATTATACCTAGATATCACAAGTGTCACAAACCGTATAAGAACCAGGCGTGCCATATTTTGACTACGACGTCATTATGTTATTTAACAAGCTAAAGTTTTTGTTCTTTAAATTTTTAGATTTAAATTTTATTGTAATGTTGTTGTTTTAAACAAATTAGCTTGCTGCGACAGTAACCTCGTTAAGTCCAAAATACTTAAGCCGGGCACGCAAAGCAGATGAACTTGCGTTTTCTAGGTATATCTACATCTGTGACTTTTACTGAATCGTTCAGAATTACAATATTTAATCTAGATTTAAGAACTCGTGTCAAATAATCGAGATTTTGTCAAAATTTGTTTAAGCTAAATAATTAATAACCGCTGAAACTTGGCTTTACATAGAACACAGTAAACATTCAAATTCATTATTTTAGTAACTCTATATAGCACAACGTTCGTAATAAATGGGTACATATATATTTTTTTTAAACTGAATTACCTACATAGTAAGGCCTACTGTCCACGAAGTATAGCGTAAGCACCCAGCATATGGGTCGAACAAAAATTCGTTTGTATGCCGACAACCCACCTCCGGGTCGTTGTTATTCGTAGCTAGTCTTTTGCTCACGCGGCATAATCCACCACGCGGGCCCAGTGCGGTTGGGTAGATGTCACATGTCTTTGAATTTTTTGTTCTAGCACATGCCGGTTTCTTCACCATGTTTTCCTTCACCGTTTTTGAGAGCAGTAGTAATTAAATAAATTACACAAACTAATGCGCCTGCATGGGTTCAAACACAAGATTTACTGCTTGTTAGTAAATCGGGGCCGCAACCACTGGGCCACCACTGCCACAACATGCCATAACATCCATTTAATCTAAAATTTTTAACGGTAAGGCCTCACATATCACAATTGACAACATTCAAACAATAATAAACGACAAAATAAAGACGCAAGGACGATTTTTACACTAAAACTGACACTAAAAGGGCCGACAATAGCGATAATTAACGTAATCACCCCGATACGTTTTATTATCGCTCCGATATTAGGGTAGTTGTCTCCGTTAACCAATAAACAAGACACAACTTCAGTAAAATTATAAATAATATTAATTTAGAATGAAGGCCTTTATTGATAGGTGTTTAGAGTAGTTAGTTGAATAAAAAAAGGTTGATTTTAAGATCCGATAAAACACCAATTAATTATAAAATTTGATGTTTCGTTGATTTTATAGAATGGAGAAGTTCGTTTATTTTACCCAAATTAGATCTTTTTATTTTGTTGTAAATATTTAGTATACTCAATAAATATTAAATGCTTAGAGTGATATTTTATTTTTATTTAAAAAAGATAGGACAAAAATCAATTATTCAGTGGTTATCGATAAGATCTTCAAATCTCGCTTTTTTGTAGGTTGGTGTGAATTGCTGAATTTGTGACTTGGTGTGGAAGGGGCGCCGATGCGTTAACGCTGCGGCGTTAATAAGGTTAAACGCAATATTATTTTTACGCTTAATATGAGAAATAGAACATAGCAAATATCATCGGAGCGATAAATTATAAGATTATACATTTATCATTTTAAAAATATCTTCATATTTATATATTACAATGACGGTAGTGCAAAACAGTGTAATTATTGCTATCAAGTTAATTTTAAGCTGTGATTACTCCGTTGATGATAATTACGTTATCAAAATTGGACACAACACACGTTCTTTATAATTTTTGTGATATAATATGCAATAGAAAACTATTGTAAATATACATTTTACTACAAATTCGTATAAAGATCATTTTAAATTGTTTAGGCAAAACTTCACAAAGGAATCTTTATTTTTTAACCGACTTATTTTAACATACCAGTCAGTGACCCGAAAGTATGACAACTAATCTTTCAAAGGGGTATCGTATTCCCAGTAGTAACTGTGTTGTATAGTTCAAATAGGCAGTCGGTACATGTAAAATACTCGTATTCAGCTGCATCTGGTTACACTGGAAGCCGACCCGAACAAAGTTGGAAAAAGGCTAGCACTTTCGGTGCCAAGCACCCACCATGTGAGTCGAGCAAATATTCGTTAGTGTGCCGACAACCCGCCTTCGAATCGTCGCTATACATAGGTATAGATGTTCAAAAATACAAAGAAAAAAATAAGTTTTTTCGAACTTTAGAGGGTCCTAGTTTGAAAAGTTTTGCTAGATAATTTAAACACACCTTTTATTGCAACCGTGTAAATGGCACTGTGTTTTCATGACACATTTGTTAGCTTTAAAAAAGCAAATTATTTAACATTTAAATTGCATTTTAGGCTTACATTAATAAAAAATTAACTGATTAGTATAAAATAAACATTATCTACGTGTGAAGTTGCCGACAAATCGATATGGACAGGACTCCGGACACTGTTTGACAATCAAATATTTAAAAGAGTTACATACCGGTCACCAACAACAATTAGGCTCCCCTATTGCTGCCTTTACAGTAGTAATAATATATAAATAACAAAAAAAATCGAATCAGTCCGTCAGATAGATTTCCAAAAAATATTGGACACGTATTTTTTCTTTTTTCACTTAAACAAACTATGAAGACGATACAGTGCTTTGGAAACTCGTGTGACGTCATATTATAAAGACATTAGTAGGGCATTTTTACCGGACGTCACAAACCCCCACTCAAATCTTTGACGCGTTGTCTTCGTCAATTTTTATTGATTTGATAAAACAAAAAATACTTATCCAATATTTTTCAATAATCTAACAGACGGACTAATTTGAATCACATTTTTGTAGTCAGTAAACATGCCTATTGTGTGAAAACCGAAAAGTAACAAGTGTACCTTTCGCAGTTATTACATACAGTATGTTAGTTTAAAATAGGGACATTGACACCCGCAATAGGGCATACTTATATGATACTAATAAAAATATCAACAACAAAAAAAACCACTAATAGATAACAGACAAAACCATACCAAATATTTCGGAAAAGTCTCGCAACCCTCGCCAAACTTATCGCAGAAAATATGCGCGACTTTTAGATATAATCCATTTTGCCCTTCATATTTCAAAACTGGCGTTCGCCATTGGGCGAAAAAGAAACGTGTAATAAAGTGAGTTCTGGAGAGCGTGCGTGCGTGGGTCATGGCACTTTTACGTCACAAATTAAGGTTATACTTTTTTACATTATTTGGGGCGATAATCGAATACTGAATATTCTCATTCAATATGTCCCTCGTATAACACACTGTATAGCACCATCAGTATTAACTCAGATTTTTCACTCTCCTGTAAACTTACTATGCGTGTTTTTTGTTTCATCAAATTAATAAGAATAGACGAAAGTAAAACGTGTCAAAGATCATGAGTAGGGACTTTTGACGTCACTTTGTGAGTAAAAAAGTACTACCTCCTTCAATATGGCCCTCGTTTAACCTAACACACTGAATAGCACCATTAGTATTAACTCAGATTTTTCACTCTCCTGCAAACTTAGTTATTTATGACTTAAGTGGTGTTAGAACTTATCAGTGTTATTAGCGTCAGTGGTGTTAGATTTCGATTGTCTCCGTCTTGGCTCGTCTATCGCTCATAAATATTTAAATTATTTGTTTTTAGATAACTTACTGAATTCCGTATCAAGTCCGGTAGCCTAGTCCGTATCGGTTGACTGAACCATAAAGATGCATCCACACTGACTTTTCAATTTTTTAAATCATCAAACAAGATTCCTCCCGCTCTGGGCGGAGTAGAAGAGTGTCAGACTCTTACTGACTAAAGCCCATACGTGTTCCTTCATATGCCCGTAAAGTGGTTAATGCCGGCTGTCATTAGTACATCTTTGTCAGTGACCCGAAAGTCTGACAACTAGTCTTTTCTTGGGGGTAATAGGGTATTTTACCAAAAAAATATAATTAGTCTGTTACATTATCGAAAAATATTGGATACGTGTTTTTTGTTATATTAAATTAATAAAAATTGACGAAAATAAAACGTGTCAAAGTGCGGGCTTTTGACGTCACTTTGTGGGTAAAAAACCACTATCCTTATGACGTCACACGACTTGACACGACTTTTCGAAGCATTGTATCGTCTTCATCTTGTGTTTACGTGAAAAAAAAAAAATACGTGTCCAATATTTTTAGGAAATCTATCTGACGGACTAATTCGATCTTTTTGGTAAAATACCCTATTGGGTCGTGGAGGTCAGATAGGCAGTCGCTCCATGTAAAATACTGGTATTCAGCTGCATCCAGTTAGACCGAAGCCAATCCCAATTTAGTTCAGTAAGTTCTAGTAAGCTATCAGAACAAAAACTAAAACACTGCTCCACAAAAAGTAAATTTAGTATGGATGCATCTCCAACTAAAAATCACACAAAATAAAAATAATGATCTTAACAGAATTTAAAAATGCATTAAAATCATTATATTTCAATGGGAAAGGTTAAATCTCGTTACAGACGGCGCCACCATAGCTAGGTCTCAATCTGACCAATCAGGACAAGCGATTTAGAAAATAAAAATGGCGTTATTTTTTCAACCAATTAGGGTGCTTGGAACTACCTATGCTAACGCCAATTGCTTCCCATTGATAAAATAGTTTTTTTTTCTATAAAATAATAAAAAAATCGAAGACATGGATTATAATAAAACAAAATCTATTTTAATTAAAAATAATGTTTCAATAAAAGAAAACAACACTAAAAAATAAAAATTAAGAGCTATTGGTATTTATTTAAAATGTTGCATTTTAAAAGTTTCTATAGTGTATTTTTTATAAAGAAGGTACGATCTACTCAAATATACACAACAATAGTTTTAACAAGTTGGTGAAACTTTCTAGACACCAGGCATCATGATTCTTATAATTCGGCAACATATTGAATAAATGAGTCAGTTTCTGGGGGTCTAAAATGGCCACTTTAGTAGATTCATAATAGGATAGTAATCTTAATTGCGTTAAAATTCGTAAAATAGTCACAAAGTGACAATTCATGAAAGTAACTGCGTCTGTGACTATTTTACGAATTTTATTTTGAATCTATTTGACTACTCCAAAAAGTTCCGAGCTCCAAATAGTGACTCGTAAGAAACAAGTGTGAGACATTTTTGTACATATTCACTGTTACTGGATAAAATGCGTTTACACTGATAATTTTGACCTTGAATAACTTTTTTTTGTGCATACAGAATTCCGTATGCAGTAAAAAGTTTGACATTACTAATCGGTAGGGACTTTGACCTAACACAAGACATTCCTTTTCAGTTCATGATAATTTATTGTTATTGCAAATACCTATATATTTTGACTGGACTACAGCTGTACTTTCACAAGTTATGCATTGTGACTGGAACTATAGCTTCGACTATATATTTTATTGATATTCTAAATATCCTGTAATTGTCTAATTGAAATGTATTCTTTGAACATTATTGTCTGCGAAAATTCACCAACTTATTAAAACTAGTGTCGTATATCTTATTTAATATAATATATTGATAATAATTAACCCATAACATGTTTATATCTTAACGGCACATAATTGAACTGAAATCGTAAGGAGTACCTACCAATCAAAAAATTCTATTTAAAAATTGACTCGTTTAATCAAACTAGACTGATAGTCAGCACTTTTCGAACGTCAAAAAAGCACTACAACTTATTGTCTGTGGTTATATTTTGGAGTCTGCGGGTCTATGACAGTTGAATGCCTGTTAAACATTGACTTAGAATTCTATAGACTCATGGAATCCGTGCCGTCGAAAGGGACAGAAAAAAAGTACATCTTTTGTTTAGGGTTACCAGGTTATGTACATTTTACCCAATATTCTTCAAAAAATAAGATTTTTTTAATGAGGTTTGTATTTCAGGAAAAATAAAAAAATATGAGTAATGATGCGACTGCAATGTTTTATTCAAACTCAAACTCAAAGCAAAATAAAAAAAAAAAATTATTTCAAAATAAACTAATCATACGTACGTTTGAATTGTCAAGGGATCGGTCAGTCAGAAAGATGAAGCTAGTTGCCCATTCCAAACCGTTGTCCCCTATGGAGAAGAATGGGCAAGAAACTCCACGGACACTCTTTTAAATAAAAAAAAAATACAAAATATTGGTTACATCGTTCATGTTGAAAATATACCTACATATGAGAACAATGTATTAAAAGCGTCCGTAATAAAAATATAAAACCTAAAAACAACTAAATTAAAAATAAACCGTGACAGCTAAGAGACGACCAGTCTCAACTGACGGCGCCCGTTCACGAACGTGGTGACGCATGGATCAGCACTAATTAGCTCAACTATTTTGAAGGTTATGATCTAACACACACGCCACCACCAGCGAGACATTTCGAGTGAAAAAAAAAATAAATATAAAAAAAAAATACTTCAGTAATATTAAAAAAAATATATAATTTTTTTAAATATATTTTTTTTAAATATTTTATTGTCCTTGAAAAAGGAGGTGAGGAGGATCAGGTGAGTGCAGATATATGAATTAAACTCTTTTATTACGTTTGTTACTAAAATATCTTATGAGAAGTGTGTATTACTAATATTAATGGATCAAGGTCTGAAATAAAATATTTTTTTATAGACTTTGCTTTAAAAAATCAGTTTTACCCTTATTAAAGGGTAAATTCCCCGTCAAAAAGTGGCAACACTGAATGTTCAGGTAAGAAAATAAAAATATTGCGCAAATCACTATTTTTTGAGATTTAACACAAATACAAATTAGTTTGTACATTACTGCGACTATTTGATTAGAAATAGCAGCACACACAGCGATAAAATACATAAAAAGGTGGAATACTTACGTGTGAAAGGACAATCCGGCAATCTTCATCAAACTATCACTTTTACAATGTAATACACTGCACCTAACCATTTTGCACAGTTGCACAGATGGTATTAAAGAATTGAGCACGAAACGGCACGTATTTTGTGTAAAATCTCGATGTAATTATTAATAAATAATTGGATTTCAATCTGCAATCGCCAAAAACGTCAAACTTGTTGCGCACGTCGACGGTCTTGGCCGGCACGCGATAAAGGACAGAAATATTTTTATTTCCTTCGCCCTTCATTTTACTCTGTCTCTTTTGTATGCTAGTGACGTTAATATATTCTTCTTTTTCTAGTGTGAATGCAAGGGAAGATAACCAGCAGTCTATAGAATTCTAAGTCAATGCTGTTGAACCTGAAACCTGTTCTCTATATAGTCTGTGTCTGTGGTTGAATGTAGTAAACATTGGAATGTTGCAGTGTTTATAAAATTAAATTAGTTATTATGTTTTGATTTGTGCAAAATGTAACGACTACGTTACAGCCTCTTTGCAGATAACATCTCATTGTATCTGTGTGCACATCAGAACCATTGCTCATGGCATATCTATTGCAATGTACCTTGGTGTACACCCAACTAGCGCCATTGGTAGAGACTTCGTATTGCAGCACCGAAGTTCTCCTACCAGACTGATCACGGCCTTTCGCCTAGTCTCATTTTCATGAGGTTCTCGCCTTCCACGAAACCTCACAGAACTATTGCTCATGGCATGTCTCTATTGCAATGTACCTTCGTGTACACCTAACTAGCGCCATTGGTGGAGACTTCGTATTGCAGCACCGAAGTTCTCCAACCAGACTGATCACGGCCTTTCGCGCAGTCTCATTTTCATGAGGTTCTCGCCTTCCACGAAAACCTCTTAATTTAACAGATGCCAAGCTCCTCGACTTCATCGAAGATCGCATAAGTTAAGTTAACGACACAAGAGACCTCCTACGAAGTTAGGGAATCTAGAGTTTAGGTATTTAGGTGGGGAACCTCTAAACCACTACTTTAGTGATACCACTTAGCTTATATTTCTCCTAGATGAGTCGCCACCAGGTTGGACGCCTCCATCAGGACACTAATCACTTTTACTTTACACATTGAAATAACTAGGTACTTTCATAGCTTGCGTCTTGCGCGCCTAAATGACTAAAATGAAGCGGCAAAGCAAGCCCCACAGACTATAAATGTTCTGTAACTATGGTGATTACTCTATGGGTTTGGTGTTGCCAGCATATCACTTAATGCTGGTGTGTATCACTAGTTTGTCACACATTTCGCTCTGATATTATTAGTATGATTATAATTATTATCAGCTACTTCGTGACCCACTCGTCACGACAACACCGTTGAGGTGTGCCCCGCTTGGGCTGAGCCCCGCCGTGTTGTCGTAGCAGCGATTGGCGGCGGCGACCTGTCGCGTCCGGCCCTGGTGCAAGCCATGGTCCGGGGCGAGGAGGAATGGGACGCCGTCGCCTCCTTCTGCGAAGCAGTGATGCTAGCGAAAGAGGTGGTGGAACGCGAGAGGGAGAGAACCTCTTGTCCCAGCCGCCGCGTGAGGCACTCCGGGCGTCGGGGGCCACGTGATGGCTTCCGGCCACCGTAGACGCGGGCCTGTGGACGGTGATCTTATGACAACGACAGGCCGTTTCGAGCGTCGACGGCGCGTTCGTGTTCCACGCGCGCCTCAAAGAGATGTCAGCAACAGGAGGGGCCCGCAAGGGCCGACGGCTATCGGGGCTCCTGAATGTTGTAAGAGATCCCGCAGCCTTAATAAATAGGGCTAAGAAGGAACATGGGTGGTTTTTAGTCGGTAGATGTCTGACACTCCCTTTCGCTCTGCCCAAGAGCGGGACGGGTTATTTGATGATTCCCACCCCCCCCAAAAAAAAAAGGTCGTGTTGCTCCGGCCCTGCCATAGTATAAATTATACTCTTCGCACAGGCCCCGCTCTACATCCCCAGGCTCGTCGTGGCTTGAACTCACGGCGCCGTAAAAATAGTTTTGTGTCTATGGTTGTTATTATTGATTTTTCTGCCGACTCCGAGTCTCCGGTACTCCGACTGTCAAGTGTCACCACCGGTGTAGGTAGTAACTGTCAACAATTTTTGTTTTGTAGATGTACAAATTTTTGAAAATATCTCATGTTTGTGTCTCGAAGTGAAATAATTGTCTTACACATTTTTAAAAAGAAAAGAGATGCAGGGTTCAGAGAAAGGTAATTACTTGCTAAATCCTTATTTGTTTTGCTAATTATATGAAATAATATTATTATTAATAATTAACCACCACCAGTGATGGCGCCTGTTACTACGCACAGTTGTAGTTTGGTCAGCCGAAGCGCCGGTTTAGTGCAGCGGCCGTGGATGATAGTGCTTCCTTGGCCTGCCTAAACTCACCATCGTCTATCCACAGTTTGCGGTGCACTGTTGAATTCCCTAATTTTCTATCCAGTGTGGGTACTTACAAAAGGGTGTGGCACGATAAGTTTGGGTCCCACTGCTGCCTTGCTCAATCTCTTACTAGAGAGTTCGTCCGCTGCATGGTTGCCTCAGGAATCGTTGCGTCCTTTAACATGGGCATGGATTAACCCATTTAAAACAACTGATTGTTGTAAAGTAAAAAAAAAAATACTGGGCAAATACTACTATTTATAATTTGAGGGTATTCCCCCAGTATTTTTTTGATCTTTATGATAATCTTGACCCGGGGTTTTCTGTGTGGTTGTTCAGTGCCAGCAACCTGCCATGCTGTCTGAGAGTTTGCAAATTAAGTGGTCCTTTACCTCTCTTGTTAGGACGGTTGTAGCTGACAGGGAAATGCCCAAACATACTGCCTGAAATACTGTGTTGTGAACTTGCCAGACGTGTGCCTGTAAGGATGTTGAGTTTCCTAACCAGTGCGTGTAGGTACTAAAGGGTGTGGCACGATGGGTTAGGGTGCCACTGTTGCCTTGCTCCATTCCCTATTAGCGAGTTCATCTGCTGCATCGTTGCCTCGGGAGTTGCTGCGTCCTATGACATGAGCATTTAATGGATTAACCCATGTGAGACTGGTTGTGTGACAGATATTTTTTCAGTTTGAAATGTATGTACTGTTGGTGTACCTGTTTTCAATAAATTAAAGAGCCCCTCAATTTTGAACCCGCCAGAGGTGTGCCTACATGGATGTTGAGTTTCCTAGCCAGTGCGTGTAGGTGTGAAAGGGTGTGGCACATTAGGTTCGGGTCCCACTGCTGCCTTGCTCAATGCCTCGGGAATCGCTGCATCCTGTAACATGAGCATTTAATGTATTAACCTATGTGAAAATGGGCGTGTGACAGATATTCTAAGTATGTAATGTATTAACTTAATAATGTTTGCTTGTTAATATTGGGTTCATCCATTAAATGTTGATGTTATTGAGATTACTAACCTGTGATAGCTTTGATGGTATTGGATTGGGAAATTAAGTGGGCCTTTACTTCTCTGGCTAGGATGGCTGTAGCTGACAGGGAAATGCCCATACATACTGCCTGAAATACTGTGTTGTGAACCTGCCAGACGTGTGCCTATATGGATGTTGAGTTTCCTAACCAATGCGTGTAGGTACGAAAGGGTGTGGCACGATGGGTTCCCTACTAGCGAGTTCATCCGCTGCATCATCTTGCTGCGTCCTATAACATGAGCATTTAATGGATTAACCCATGTGAGACTGGTTGTGTGACAGATATTTTGTCAGTTTGAAATGTATCCCTTTAATTTATTATTTATTTATTGAAAACAGGTACACCAACAGTACATACATTTCATACTGAAAAATATCTGTTGTGTTTGGTTGTTATAAATGAGTTAATCCTTTAATATTGAGATTACTAACCTGTGATAGCTTTGATGGTAACCCAGAGTTGCCTGTTTGGTTGTTTAGCACCACCAGCACTGCCATGCTGTCTGAGAGTTTGCAAATTAAGTAGTTTACCTCTCTGGCTAGGATGGCTGTAGCTGACAGGGAAATACCCATGCATACTGCCTAAAATATTGTGTTGTGAACCTGCCAGACGTGTGCCTATATGGATGTTGAGCTTCCTAACCAGTGCGTGTAGGTACGAAAGGGTTTTTTTTTTTTTTTGTTTATTTTTATTATATTACAATCTAGCCTAAAAAGGCTAATAAGCAATTTTAATCTAACTTAATTTGCTAAAAGTAAAATTATTTCTAAGAACACGTCCATTGCGTTTACTTAGCGTCTGTTAAGGGGAAGTCACTTTGTTCCTGTGACCATCTAAATAGCTAGGTACTAATATTACACTCGCGGTAAAGCCACTAATAAGTTACACTGTTACACTACACTAACTCAAAAGGCTTAGTCCTTTTGAGCCTTCTTACTATGTCCGTGTTATCGAGGAGCTGGATGGCCTCGACATTAACATGATGATGAAGCCGATGTTCATGAGCTTCTGCATATTTTTGGATTATGTTGTTAACAAACTCTATATTCAGGTCCCGATGGATGTCGTCAATTCTTATGTACCAAGGTGCGTTCACGATGTTCTTGAGTACTTTGTTCTGGAATTTTTGTATAATTTCTACATTGCTTTCTTTGGCGCAACCCCATAGTTGTATACCATAGGTCCATACTGGCATAAGGACAGATTTGTAGAGCAGGATTTTGTTAGGAACTGACAACGCGGAATGCCTTCCCAGTAACCAGTTCATGCTTCTGTATCGAATTTCTAATTCTTCTCGTTTCTTTTTGACATGAGCTTTCCAGCGAAGCTTTGCGTCTAAGGTTATACCAAGATATTTGGCAGTATTTTCGTACGGTACACTTTCTTTGTTTATGTACACTGGGTTGTATTCTGATTTCTTATTAGTGAAATCAATGTGAATAGATTTTGTTTCATTCAACTTGATCCTCCACTTTTTGGTCCAATCATAGAATTGATTTATTGCTTTTTGTACTTTTACCACAGCTTCTTTGTGAGTGGATCCCGTGGTCATTATTGCGGTATCGTCAGCAAAAGTAGCAATAGTTGCAGTTTCTAGCTCTGGTATATCACATGTGTACAATAGGTACAGGACCGGGCCTAGAACACTTCCTTGTGGTACACCAGCTTTTATTTCTTTTAATTCTGAATAGGCATTTTCTTGCCTTACTCTAAATACTCTGCCAGATAAATATGATTCTAATATATCTGCGAACTGTTTTGGCAACATAGTTCTTAGTTTGTAAATCAATCCCTTATGCCATATTTTGTCAAAAGCCTGGGCTACATCTAAAAATACAGTGGTACATACTTTCTTATCTTCAAGAGCTTTTTCAATAACTGTTGTAATTCTATGCACTTGATCTATCGTAGAATGTTTTTCTCTGAAACCAAATTGATAGTCTGGTATAATGTTGCTATTTTCTATAATAGGTTTTAGTCGTTTTAGAAGTAATTTCTCGAATAGCTTTGACATCACTGGCAGCAAAGAGATAGGCCTGTATGATGATGCATCTTGAGGTGGTTTCCCTGATTTGGGGATCATGATCACTTCTGCAACCTTCCATAGGTCTGGAACATGCTTTAGTTTAAAAGAAGCATTGATTATCTTAGTAAGTTTTACCAAGGCTTTCCTCGGTAGATTCTTTAGGATTTCCCCTGTGATAAGGTCATAACCAGGGCATTTTTTTGAACTGATGTGATCTCTGATTTCTTTAGATACTTCTTTTGGTGTTACAAGTTTTATCTCTTGGTCTACTTGTTGTATTTGTTCCCAATGGAGATCTTGGTCAGCGCTCTCGGTTTGTGTAAAGGCTTCCTCTAAGTGTTGGGCAAACCTTGATGCTTTTTGCTCGTTACTTATTGCCCATTGTCCGTTTAGTTCTTTTATTGGCGGTATGTGATCAATAGGTTGTTTTTGATTTCTTGTGGCTCTCCATAGTGAATAATCAGTCGATCGATCATTAGTCAGTTGAAGAAGATGCCTAGTCAGTTTTTCGTCCCGAACTTTCTGGATTGCCTTCGTAATTCGTTTACTTATTCCATTTAATAGTGTCTTATCTTGGGGAAACCTGTTTCGCTGCCACTTTTTTCGCAAGTTTCTTTTTTCTCTGATTAGATCTGTTATTTCTTTTGGATAACTATTAACTTTCAGTGTTCTTTTTTTCTTGGGTGTATTAGCCCATGCAGTTTGTTGAACATCTACAATAAATTTGCTTAATTCGAAATTAAGTTGGTGCTTATCATTGATGAAAATATTTAGGTCTATTTTATTTTCTAAGTCTATTTTAAAGGATTCCCAGTCTGTGAACTTGTTCACGAGAAAGGGATTGTCTTCTCTCTGTTTGACATGTTCACTAATACAGTGTGATTCTTTATAATGTGCACATATCGAAATGGGGGAATCTATGCTTAATTTTATCGACGGAAAAATTATTAAAAAAAATCTAAATATTTTTTAATATTTTATATGGAATTTTTAAAAATTTTGTCTGCTACTGTGACCCCAGTGTAAACAAAACGGTGTAACTTTTAAACTAAATTATCTATCGCGATGAAACAAACTCCATAATGATTGGAAGCAATTAGGCGTCCTCGTAAAATGAAAATTGTGGAAAAAAACTACCCTCAATTGAAAATAAACACGTTTTTTGATCAAAAAAACTTTTTTTTTTCATAACTTTTTACATAAAATTGTTTCATCGCGATAGATAATTTAGTTTAAAAGTTACACCGTTTTGTTTACATTGGGGTCACAACAGCGGACAACATTTTTGAAAATTCCATAAAAAATATTAAAAAATATTTAGATTTTTTTAAATATTTTTTCCATCGATAAAATTAAGCATAGATTCCCTCATTTCGATATGTGCACATTATAAAGAATCACACTGTATATAAAATTATTGGTGAGTGATCAGAGTTCATATTAAATCCTCCTTCGGCACTTATTATTACTTCGCTCGGGTGTGAGTCAGGGTTCGGTGGTCGGCCCTCTTCTTTTCATTTTGATGATCAATGACCTTCCTGCTGTGGTTATGAATGCTAGATCTCTCTTATATGCTGATGACTTAAAACTGTTTTATGAAATAAAATCTGAATTCGATTGCCAAGCTCTGCAATCAGACATTGATTCAGTATATAAGTGGAGTTTAGATAATAAAATGGAATTTAATAAATCAAAATGCTACGTGATGTCTTTCGGTCGAATGCGGCGCCCAGTCAACTTTCTGTACAAACTGAATGGAGATCCAATTACAAGAACTGATTCCATGAAAGACCTGGGAGTCATATTCGAACGTAAGCTCACGTTTCACGACCACGTCACATCCACTGTGAAGGAGTCTTTCAGGCGCCTTGGCTTTGTGTTGAGGAACTGTCGCGACTTTCACAACCCCCAGGTTATCAAGCTTGTTTTTGGGGCATTAGTTCGTAGCAAGCTAGAGTCTAGTGCGTGCGTTTGGAATCCCTTTGAGAAGCAGTATGCGTTAGCTTTAGAAAAAGTTCAAAAAGCATTCCTAAGATATTTTTACAAGCACTTGTACGGGTTTTATCCTTTTTTATACCCAACTAAATTCCTGTTGGGTTGCTTAGGTTTCAATTCGCTAGAAGTGAGACGGTCGCGCGACCAGATGACTATAGTCCTTAAAGTTCTTAGGGGGATTATAGATGTTCCTGATCTGCACAATGAAATCAGCAAACTATTTGTCCCTGATAATTACTGTCGTGGCAGAAAACACCGCTTACTGGCTGTTCCAACTTGCCGTACTGTTGCGCGCTCCAAGTCACCCATTCCTCGGACATTATCCGCTATTAACGCTCTCCTGGACTCAAACAAAGAACTTGATATATTTGCGGATGAATGGAAGATGATACTGTCAGAATGTTTGAATTTTTGTGAGAAGATTGCATGACTTAGTTGAATAAATTATAGTTTAAATAGTGTAATTGGCTTTGGCCGTTCTATTTTTTTTTTTAATAAATAAATAAATAAATTATAAAGTCAGAGGGTATACCTTTATATATAAAAAAGACAATTACGGTACGAAAGGGTGTGGCACAAGAAGTTTGGGTCCCACAGCTGCCTTGCTCCATTCCCTACTAGTGAGTTCATCCGCTGCATTGTTTTCACGGGAGTTGCTGCGTCCTATAACATGATCATTTAATGGATTAACCCATGTGAGACTGGTTGTGTGACATATTTTTTCAGTTTGAAATGTTTGTACTGTTGGTGTATCTGTTTTCAATAAATAAATAATAAATGAAAGGGGGAATACTCTCAATTTTGAACCCGCCAGAGGTGTGCCTACATGGATGTTGAGTTTCCTAGCCAGTGCTAGGTGTAGGTGTGAAAGGGTGTGGCACAATAGGTTCGGGTCCCACAGCCCACTGCTGCCTTGCTCAATGCCTCAGGAATAGCTGTGTCCTGTAAGCTGAGCATTTAATGGATTAATTAACCCATGTGTAGTGGGCGTGTGACAGATATAAAAAGAACTCTCCCTTTTTATTTATTATTTATTTACCCTCAATTTAAAAATAATAGGGTATTCCCCAGTATTTTTTTGATCTTAATAACGTTTGTTTGTTTTGAACGGGTTAATCCATTAAATGTTCATGTTATTCAGATAATCAGATTACTAATCTGTTGTTGATGATTGTTTGGTTGTTTAGCTCTGCCAATAGCTCTGCCATGCTGTCTGAGAGTGTGCAAATTAAGTGGGCCTTTTATCTCTCTGGCTTGGATGGCTGAAGCCGACAGGGAAACGCCGATGCATTCTGCCTGAAATACTGTGTTGTGAACCCTCCAGAGGTGTGTCTATATGGATGTTGAGATCCTCTGAGAAGACTCCAGCCCCAGTGCCAATTCCTGTTTTGGATCTGTTTTGTTTTGTGTTTGGTCCTTGGATTCGGATCTTGATGGATGGATAGCCGTTGATGTACTTGTTGATGAAAGAAAGAAAGAAAGAAAGAAAGAAAATTGTGTTTATTTGGCAATAAAAACTTAAAAAATAAACAGAACCAAATTCAAAATGATTGAGACTAATAATGCCAAAAGGGCCTCAGCTCAGCATAATGCCAGGTGGCAACACAAAGTGCACCACCTGACGCTGATTTTCAGCTGCTGCCCACGAGTGCATACGCTCGAAAATATAAACACATTTAAAAATTCTAAAATATTTTGCAAAAGATAAAAATAAAATAAAAAATCTACGAAAATCAAATGTTACGACTCTTATACAGTGTGATTCTTTATAATGTGCACATATCGAAATGGGGGAATCTATGCTTAATTTTATCGACGGAAAAATTATTAAAAAAAATCAAAATATTTTTTAATATTTTATATGGAATTTTTAAAAATTTTGTCTGCTACTGTGACCCCAGTGTAAACAAAACGGTGTAACTTTTAAACTAAATTATCTATCGCGATGAAACAAACTCCATAATGATTGGAAGCAATTAGGCGTCCTCGTAAAATGAAAATTGTGGAAAAAAACTACCCTCAATTGAAAATAAACACGTTTTTTGATCAAAAAAACTTTTTTTTTTCATAACTTTTTACATAAAATTGTTTCATCGCGATAGATAATTTAGTTTAAAAGTTACACCGTTTTGTTTACATTGGGGTCACAACAGCGGACAACATTTTTGAAAATTCCATAAAAAATATTTAGATTTTTAAAAATATTTTTTCCATCGATAAAATTAAGCATAGATTCCCTCATTTCGATATGTGCACATTATAAAGAATCACACTGTATAAACAGCAAGAGCATGAGAACATTAATAAAAAATAACAAAATGCCAATAATAATTGATAACAACAACAATAATAAAAATAAAAATAAATGACAAAAACCTTCAAAAGTTGATACATTAGAAATAATTATATAAAGTTTAAATAAAATTAGTAACATTGGTAATATTGTATATAATTTGATGATTGATGACGTTGTAGAAAGTCTCTCTAGTACATGATTGTAATGTGTAATTTTCTGCTAGGTATCACGCTATTCACTACTATCTCACTATTAGTGTGGATCAATTCTTTGTTTTAAATTCTTGATTTGGAATAGTGATAAAAAGTTGCCAATTGCCATCACTCACTAGTTATATTTTTTATGGAGGTATTCATAAAAAAATATAAATATAATTAGATACAGATAAGCCCATTGGTTATCGTAGAATGGACATGCGATCTGAAGAAAGAGGGAAAATAATAGGTAAATAAATAACAATATACCGGGTTCACCACAGATCCCTGAGGTACTCCAGCTTTTATGGGATAGAAAAAACATAGGCTATCTCCGGATTTAGTCTGGAACTTTCGATTCTGCAAGTAGGATTTGAGCAGCATATATGCGGTGTGTGGTTAGCAGATTTTAAGTTTACACAGGAGCGGCCTCCTGTGTAAACTTTGTTCATCAGTTGTTGCAGAAATATCTTCTCAAACTATTTAGGCAATAAGGGATGAAGGCTTGTAAGTCAATTCAGTCAGGTTTTCCAGTTTTAGATATCATATTTATTATTGTCATCTTTCCAGATAACCAGCCCGGCATAGTGGAGAATCAACACTGCGTTAATAATAATGGTAAGTAAGACAATTCCCTTAGTCGAGGCCGCGGGTTGTCCACAGGTAGGCACGATATTCGATGATTTTACACCCGCCAAAAAAAAAAAAGACAGTTCCCTTTCTTCACAAATGCCTTTTTTTTTCATTTTGGCGGGTAGAAAATCATCAAATAACCCCTCCCGCTCTTGGGCAGAGCGAAAGGGAGTGTCAGACTTCTACTGACTAAAAACCACCCATGTTCCTTCTTCGCCCTCTATGTCGAGGCCGCGGTAACTTGTGAACAACCCGCAGCCACTTCATTCATTCATTTATTGCATAGCACATGTGTTTTACAAGATCATTTAAAAATAAAAATAGGTCACATGTACCCTGCCGGGCATAACAATTTTATACAATATTGATAGTAGCATTTTAAGATTTTAAACAGTATTTAGAAATTATTGAGTTCATTCTAATGTCATAGGAAAGAAAAATATGGAGAAAAAATGTCAAAATAAAATTATAGTCGAATACATCATGTCATTAGGAAAATAATCAAGATACGGTCATGTTAAAGATGTTGTTCTAATACAATACAATAATACAAAATTTTAATAAATAAAAGCCAGAATTCAAAAATCTATGAATTGCTGTTTGTTAGTCTCGCTAAAACTCGAGAATGGCTAGACTGATTTGGATAATTTTGGTTTTTAATTATTTGTGGTAGTCCAGGGAAGGTTTTAACGGCGAGAAAGTAGTAGGAAGGTAGGAGGGGTAATAGGTAGGTACAGCTAGTAAGTAATATTAATCCATTATGACTGCTGTGTTCAGGTCAAATCCTGGGGCCTATTTCTTCTTCAGATTTTTAATAGCTTTCCATACTTCTGGTGTACACAGTCGCAACAGTAAAGATCTATGACCTGGAATGTTGTACCTGTGCACGAAAATTTGATAAAAATCCATGAAAAGGTTCGTCAACACTTAACAATAAAAAAATAACAACTGGTTAATCTACTTTCTTTTAATAGTCACGAAGAAAAATTAAGAGCAATGGGTTTCTGGCGGGGGTTAAAGATTTCAAGCTCTAACTTCCAAATTAAGCAGTCAAATCAAAAATCAAATCAAATCATTTACCTATTGCTTTGCAAACATGGGTAATGGTACATAGATGTTCGTTTGATAATAAAGATCTCCATATTTTACCGTCACATGGGCATGCAAATAATTGGTATACAGTTACAGTGGCATGTCAAATAAAATAAAATAAGAACGTCTTTAAATTACTAACACTAAAAATATAAATCAGAAAATGTCAAGCTGGTCAAAATAATAAAATAAAATTATGATAACGAAACCAACAATAATTATGTCAATTATAGAAAAGGTATTATAAATCAGTCAATAACAAAATCTGTATAGCGTAACAGTAATAATCATTAATTAATCAGTCAGTAAATCATCATTAAGAAAGTCCTCAATTAAATAATAGCTTTATACAAGTAAAATTTCGTTTAACGCCTTTTTGAATTTTGATAGTCATTTTTTTTATAACATTAGGAACTTTATTATATATACGAGGGGCAGTACCAAAAACACTTTTTTGTATTAATGCGGTTTTACATTTCACTTGACATATTTTATTGACGTATTGTGTACGTACTGGAATTTTTTCTGACCTCTGACAATTTTTGAAATAGATGCAGTGTTATTCGTTTTTGTATAAGGCAACTTTTTCCTGAATGGATTGCCTATATCGAAAAAAAAACATACAATTCCACCCTCCTCACTATATACAATGGGGATGTTTACTAACTTAAAAAATATATGATTCTAATTAGGCCGTCAGTTAGATTATCGAAAAATCCCCCTTCGTTTTTTTTGTTGGGGTCGGGATGTCATCAAATAACCCCTCCCGCTCTTGGGCAGAGCGAAAGGGAGTGTCAGACTTCTACTGACTAAAAACCACCCATGTTGACATGTTCCTTCTTAGCCCTATATGTCAAGGCCGCGGTATCTCTTACAACATCCCGCAGCCCAGGATACGACCCCTTTTTTTTTTTTTTGGTGGGTGTAAAATCATCGAATAACCCCTCCCGCTCTTGGGCAGAGCGAAAGGGAGTGTCAGACTTCTACTGACTAAAAACCACCCATGTTCCTTCTTCGCCCTCTATGTCGAGGCCGCGATAACCGTTGGACTACCCGCGGCCCCGACAGGCGTCGGCCCTTTCGGGCCCCTCCCATGTTGCTGACATCTCTTTGAGGCGCGCGTGGAACACGAACGCGCCGTCGACACGGCCTGTTTTCGTCGTGAGACGGACGGACGGCGAGTTAGCCCATCACTCACCGTCCACAGGCCCGCGTCTACGGTGGCCGGAGGTCATCGCGGGACCCCCGACGCCCGGAGCGCCTCCCGCGGCGGCTGGGACGAGAGGTTCTCTCCCTCTCGCGTTCCGCCACCTCCTTCGCCAGCATCACTGCTTCGCAGAAGGAGGCGACGGCGTCCCATTCCTCCTAGGATACGACCCCTTGGTACAACATCAATAATCGTATTATTAGGTACACTCAATCTTTTTCAGAAATTCTTGGAAGAAGAAGTAGTGATGAACCAAACTTCAAGCATAAGAAGTATTTACGATCGAAATTCGAAGAAGCCATGAAGGTCGACGATTATTCGAGCTTGGACGCACAAATCCTTTTGCTGGGACACCAAATAAAGGAGCAAGGCACCCCTGCACCCGTGCAGCCACCCCTACCACCCAACTCACCCCCACCAGAGGCACCACCCATGATTAAGCAGGAAGTCGAACATGAGGACGACCAACCTAAAAGTGAAGACGTCGACATGAAGGCTGTATCACCTACACCTGACCTGGCTCAGGCTGCTATGCCTCCTGTGTCGATGTGCAGAAACTTTATGCGAGGACAGTGTAAGAAGGGTCCGGAGTGTATATTCAAACACGAGTTGATTCTGTCCCAGTTGCCTGGTGTTTACACGTTCTGTAGAAACTTCCAGAACTCCGTATGTAGGTATGAGCAGTGTAAATTCGTTCACGCCACAGTGTTCGAAAAGGAACATTTTTACCGGACGGGACAATTGCCGCCTCATACACTGGCTCATATGAAAGCTTTTGGTATTGCGAATGGTGCTGCTGCTGACGCGGCTGAAGCTCCTGGCAACGCAGTGGCACCTCCTCCACCACTACCTATGCACCCACCACCGCCACCTCCCCCTCCACCACCAGAGGAACCACCACAGGAAGGTAATTATTATTATTATTTACTGGCTGACTGATGCCCGCGGAGCCCCCGCGTGTATGTCGGTTATCGCGACCAAAGTAATATTTTCATTCCCCACTTTCAACCTCTTACAATCCTTTTTCACTTTAAAAAATAGTCCAGTAAACAAAGTATGTCCTTTCTCAGGCTCTAGACTATCTGTGTACCAAATTTCATATAAATCGGTTCAATAGTTTTGGCGTGAAAGCGCTACGGACAGACGAGTTTCTTTCGCATTTATAATATTAAAGTAAGGATCCATAATTCCTCCCCCTCCTGTGTGTAGAAGGGGAAGGTATGGTTCAGAACAAATCAAAAATTGCAATGACGGGGCGAAATAGAACCTTTCGGCTTAATTATTTTTACTTCATACACCTATTATTAATTATTTTGGTGGGTAGGAATAACAGTATTCCATAAAAGGGATGTATACTGACTTAAAAAATATGTTTCTAATTAGTCCATCTGTTAGATTAACAAAAAATATTGGATACGTATTTTTTGTTTTATCAAATCAATAAAAAATTACGAAGATAAAACGCATCAAAGATTTGAGTGGGGGTTGGTGTCGTCACTAACCGCTAAAAAATGTCATACTAATGTCTTAGAATCTGACGTCATCGTCACAGGAATTTTCGGTTATGGACACGTGGTCCGACCGCATTGTCCGATCAATCGGACTACGTGAACTTTTTTTTCCAGTTGGTTCGATTTTAGACACTTGCCAGTCGAACTACTAAACTACTACTAAATCTTAGGACCGCGTGTGCCGATTCATCGAAATATAAGGGAACCAGACGGCAGTAATCAGATATTTTACATAATTATTTAGATTTGGTTATCCTATTAACAATATACAATACCTCCTTCATGTTTCTGGCCTCTTGGTAGCTTGTGAGAGTTAGGTACATACACTGGGACCTTTTTGTTCCGATAAGTAAGTCTGTGTGTAACTCAACGGGAACAAACCAAAAAAGTTCACGTAGTTCGATTGATCGAACTATCAGGAATCTCAAAAACACGTGGTCCGATTAATCGAACCAACTGGAAAAAATTGTTCATTCATATCACGTAGTCCGATTGTTCGTACTATGCGGTGAGCGGTCGGACCACGTGTCTACAACCGAATTTTCAAAGAACGGTATCGTGTTCATTGTTTGCTTACGTGTAAAAAGAAAAAATACGTGTTTAATATTTTTTGGAAATCTATCTGACGGACTAATTAGATTTTTTTAGTTAACTACCCTATTGTGTGTGATCCTGAATGTACATGATGTTATAATTATTAATGTTTGTACACCTTTGGGTATGACATAGCGCGCTTGAAATTTTTTATCACAACTCCGTGGTCGAATGGTTTAGGCGTTTGCCTTATCACCCGGTGGTTCGATTCCTACGGGAGGCATACTTTGTAAAGTTGCTTCCAGTTTGGCTAGGACATTGCAGGCTTGAATCAGGCCTCCGTCACTCCATGTACTTTCGCGCTATAAGTGCCTACCGCCCAGCCGAGCGGTCTCGGTCCGCCGGCGGATCAAATTCAGTGCGGTTTTCGCAAGCGAAGCGCGCGCACGCCGTTCACTTTTAATAGTCCCTGTAATTCTCCCGGCCCTTGTTTTCCAAAACAATATCTCATAAAACTTTTTATTAGATTCAGGATTTTTTCTACACTAAAATTTAATAATCGAGAATTTAGAAAAGGTAAGACATTTATAAAAAATTAACTTTAAAGATTTTTTTATTTTACCTACACACTGATGTCTATAATTATGTTTTATCTAGGTTTCTTCCACAGTCAGCACCAATATATAAAACAAAACAAACTTACAAATATAATAAAACAAACTTTAAAAAAGAGAACCGACTTCAAAACACTAAACCGTAAGAAATAATTTCTTCTTTGATGTCGGTGCTTTTTCGATTCGTAATTACCAGTTGTTAGCACTAACATAAAAAAAAAAAACAAATTATTTCTTACGGCTTAGTGCTTTATTTGAAGTCGGTTCTCTTTTTTTAAGGCTTTTTTTTTCATTTCTAGTGAACATCTCCGAAGATCGTCATCAAACTAAGAAGTATTATACTTATTTTAAAACGTTCTCCTAAATGTAACAAATCCTTTTCTGAAAACCGCATCGATATCGGTTTAGCCAAACGCGAGATTATCGCGCACAAACATACATACCTACAAACCATACAAGTCAAACATCTCAGTTTGGCCTGTATGTCTGATCACCTCCTTTTTTTTAAGTTGGTTAAATATTTTATAAATGATAAAATTTTTAACTGCCACATAAAAGTCAGAACATATTCACAGTTCTCAATAACATAGATAAAAAGTTATGTTAATTTAATTTTATCGAAGAGGCAGCCCTGCGATTACTGTGGAATCGCGCGGTGCGAAGCAATCACTGCTGTACGCTTGAGCATTTAGGCGCATTTTAGCATACAGTGGTTGTTGACGCGAGGGAGTAGGCAATTATCGTAATATGTATTGGATCTACTGAGTGAAGTATCTGTTACGTAGTAACTATTCAGTAATCTGTGCTTGAATCACCTGATTGTCTCATAAAAAGATGATTCCGTGCTTCGGAAGGCATGTTTAAATCGGTGGTCCCGCCCGCCAAATAGCGGTCCTCAAACCATGTCAGAGGCCCTTAAGGCGGTTAATAAACTCTGACATTAGGGTGTGTGGAGTCGTTAGACCTTATTACCCACACGATAAGAATATGCTAAAAACTATTCATTGTACCTGTTTTAACAAATCATTAAATGACGTTTAGCACTGTAGGTACTAACTAGAAGAAGGGACCACGGTATCTATTTCGAATGCGCAGAACCTGTGATTATAATTATTTGTTTTATTCTTTGTCTGCAGCCATCACCTTTACTTATGACCCCGCTGTATTGCCGCCAAACTATTTGATGAGGTAATTTTTATTAAAGTGATCTTATTGCATTTTTTAGCTGCTAACAATTTTTTTTTTTGTCAAATGCTGTAGGAATTATGACGGCACGGTTGGTGCAGTGGCTGAGCGATTGGACTGCTGCGCTGCGTGTCGTGGGTTCGATCCCCGCACGGAACAAATATTTGTATGGCCTACAGATAGTTGTTTCGGGTCTGGGTGTATTTGTGTATGCGATTTCAAATTTTTGTAAACACATCCACGATACAGGAGAAATTCCTAATGTGGGGCAACATTTTTTTTAAAAGAAATAAAATCCTGTACTGTGGTTGCGTTTAAAAACATTACAATGTTATGTACAAACGTTAGTACGTTAAGTATCTGATTATACAGTGTGACATATTGAACCTGCAATACGGCATTTTTACATGATTCTCGTATAAATAAAAATATGAACAAAAAACCGATCAATAACAGACAGAACCGTACCAAATATTTTGGAAAAGTCTCGCAACCGTTGCGCTTATCACAGAAAATGTACGTGTGGATAAAACTTATTTTCCCTTCATATTTTAAAACTGGCGCAGGACAATGGCGAAAAAGAGACGTCTAATAAATTGAGATATGGAGAGCGTGCATATTTCGGACGAGAATCAAACACTGAATTCTCCTTCAGTATAATATGTCCCTCGTTTAACCTAACACACTGTTTTCAAGCATGCGTATGACGTAGAGAGGGGACCAGGGTACGTCCTTGAACTGCGAACAGCCATCGAGGGACGACCAGCAGCGTCCTTTAAACTTTCCCAGCCTTATCACAAAAGTGGTTAAACCTGGGTTAAACTTAGACTTTTGTCTTAGACCGTCACTTTCTTTTGAATATTATCGAAGTGAGACGGCATGCCAGATAAATCAAGTCTAGGTTAAACCCAGGTTTAACCAATGATATATTAAAACTATAGATACGTTGTCCGCCCTCAAAAATGACAACATGAAATGAAGCCAATTGGCCACATCGCGCTTAGTTACGCACCAACCTCTCGCGCGATGCTACGTTTGTTCTTAATTTAAATCGTGTGTGTAAACCTGCGCGAAACATAAAGACAACAGGCATCCTGCTATACGGTGTCATATTTTTTTCCCTTTCTTTACGCGTAAAAGTAGTTATATAATATTTTCGCCGTTTTGAAGCGCCGCCATGTTAGTTCATGACGTGTCTATATATAATACGTCATTGGGTTTAACCACTTTTGTAATAAGGCCGTCGGTGACCTCACTGCGATCCCCAAGCCGCTTGCCAAGCTTGGGGATTATGGCCGGGGGGAGGCCTTTGTTCAGCAGTGATCGTGTTTCGGCTGATAATGATGATGATGCCGTAGAGAATTTTACGTATCTTAAATATTAATGTGCCTGTAATTATGTGGTTTTTGTGTTTAATCTTTTGGACGGCAGAGCGTAAACGCATCGCTAAGCCACAAATACCTACAAAAATATTTCATTATCTTGTCAAAAACCAATCTATCATTGCTTTTATTATCATATAAATATCTTTTTATATTTTTTTAGAATCTCTCGGCGTTTAGATATATTTTCTTGCTCTTTGGCGGAGTTCCAGAAGGTGACATTTAGTGTGTTGTTGACTGCGTAACTTGTGCTTCTACCCAGACTCGTTACTGGGGACCGGGGATGATTCTTGACAAAAAAATAATAAAAATCTGTTTACTCAAATTCAAATTCATTTATTTGTCCGAACATGGTACAATACATGGTCTTAAATTACATAATCACAGTCTCATCACATTCTGCCACATGGGGCGTGCAAATATCGGGGTACACATAATAAATGATTACAATACAAAATAGAAAAATTGGGTTATGATTAATACAATGGAAATAATAAAGAATTAATGTTACAGTATGAGGCAAATCAGTGTCAGTAAAATATGTATGTATGTATTAATACTAAAAATAAAAGGTCAATGTCAAGCTATCAGATATTAATGAGAGATTACAATTAAATTAGGATGTCAAAGTATCATTCAAAAAGTCATTTAAATTATAATAACACTTTTGACATAGCAATTCTTTAAGCTCCTTTTAAACCCATTTAAAGGACCATGCGACATTTTGGGCCCACTTTTTCAATATTGTTCAACAGTGATGAATTATACGTCATATGAAAGCTCATATAGTATACTTTATTTCATTCTATGGCAGCTAAGTTCAAATCCGGCGCGAAAATGTTTTTTTTTTTTGCATTAAAAAAAAAACTGTTTTGTTTTGACATTATATTTTATTTAGCTGTCTGTCAATATCTAGGATTATAAATAGCTCATGTTTGACTAAAATACGTTAAAAGTTCAACACATAGGCCGTCTATTGCCCTGGAACATGTTATTTTGATTTGCAATGATTAGTTAGTTTTACATTTCTACGATCATTAATTAACCAACTATGCTACATATTGGAGAGGTTTTTTTACCTGCTGAACAAAAACCTGTTTTGTACCTGCGCGCGCGCAGTACATACCCCTTTCTTCCCCCACCCTCTTACACTCATGCGCGGACGGGATGATCATGTCATGTCTATTCAGTCGTTGCTCGTACGTTGTTTACGCTCGGTGTATTTATGTGTTCTCGGCTTGTATTACGACTTACTGATCCCGGCTTGTTAATGGACTTTGTTATCAGTTTATGTAACGGATATTGTTGTTTAGTTTTATCTATCATCGTGACTCTGGCTAGCATATGGACCTTGATTTAATTGAATTGTGACTGTTTGCAATGGCAGATAATTGCTGTATTATGTGTATGCGCTCGCGTGTTTTGCGGACAAGAAGTCATGTTTTAAGAGATGATCTACCTGCGATTCGTCCACAATTTGCTGAATATTTTCAGCAGAATGCGCTGATCGAGGTACGTACCTACTTATTAGTGTATTATATTTTAACATTTCTATGTCTTGTACTCAATATAATCGATTTAATTATGTTAATAAATATAAAAAGTTGGTGTATAATAATGGTTTTATAACCTACTACCTACTTTGAATTATTCATCTGTAAAAGAAGCAATAATACAAGAGTTATCAAAGTCAGTTCACTGTTAACTAACAGATATACCAACGATTATATACATTTAACACGGTCAAAATATCCTCTATGCCTCTCGAGGATTCCTCTTCTCGACGCTGCGCTCGCCACGTCGTCATACAAGCGCTGCTATGACGTCATCGATGCCAGTTGCACAGATATTACCTATGACCGGGTTGTAAAGATAAGAATTATATGGAAATATTATTAACTACAAATAAAATCTTTATGACAAGAGTTCCGTATGATTTTTTGTGCTGTCAGAAAAGTTATATCTTTATACCTATAAAATATATTATAATCTTTGCAGGTAGTATTCAATAATACTCAACAAGTTTGTCACCGTTGCTGGCAAAGAACTAATGCTGTTCTTATACAACGACCTGCGGAGATCATCGATAATGATGCCATTGATGAACAAGGACCTGCGGAAAACATTCAAGATGAACAAGGACCCGCGGAAAACATCCAAGATGACGTGATTGATGAACAAGGACCCGCGGAAAACTTCCAAGATGATTCCGTTCGTATACAAGATCCCGCGGTGCAAAACTTTCAACAATTTTTTTATGCTCCCGAACATGTTAGAGCACCGAACTCTGCAAGACGTTGTATATTTAATTACTGTCACAATATTGAACGTCACAGAATTCCTAACGCGATTATTGTAAACGTACTTTGTTCACAACGTTTGTACATCCCAGAAAATGCTAGAGTATGTACCGATCACCTGGAAAGTAACGAATGGCATTCATTACGTGAGAATTGTAATGTTTCGCATGAGTTCAATGTTGCTCATTTCACAGACATGTCTAATATATTAATATCTGCTGTTAACCGAAGATCGAGATTCGATTTCGAATTATTGGAATCATTAGGTGACAACGATATCTTTTTTTGGACTGGACTCACCATCGCCCAATTCAATACAGTATTGGAAGAAACTCCTTCGCTGACACAAACTGTTTATCGATCGCGCACCGTGATCGGGGTATACTTATCCAAACTTAGAACAGGAGAGTCTAACGAAAGGTTAGCTACTCTGTTTAATATGTCACGCAGGACCTTGGAGAGAAAATTGGCATTAGCTAGAATCCATTTAGTGAGCGATTTTGTAAGCATTCATTTAGGTATGGATAATATTTCCAGGCAAAACATGCTTCAAAAGAACTTGTTTTTACCAAAAATGATATATGGTAATGAAGAAAACACAAAAGCTATAGTAATATGTGATGGAACATATGTTTATATAGAGAAAAGTAGTAACTTTCTCTTTCAGCGTTTGACCTATAGTCATCACAAGTTTCAAAATCTATTGAAACCATTCTTAATGGTATGTAGTGACGGTTATATAATAGATGTTCTTGGTCCATACGCTGCAACAACAAGTGATGCGTCGATTATGACAAGCTTATGTGCTAATGAAGATAATCCTTTTCATTGGATGTTTCATCAAAACGATGTATTCATTTTAGATAGGGGTTTCAGAGATAGTGTAGTAGATCTCCAATCATTAGGATATGAACCACATATTCCTCCAACAAAAGATAGAAACGAAAGTCAATTGACGACCGAACAAGCTAACAAAGCAAGATTAGTAACAATATGTCGTTGGGTGGTGGAAGCGGTGAATGGCAAGTTTAAAAATAGGTTTAAACTATTACGCCAAGATTATTTTAACAGAGCATTGCCACATATGTTCGTTGATTTTAAAATTGCGGCTTCTCTTATAAATGCTTTTTATAAAGTAGCCACAGACCACCGGCTCAATCATAATATTTGGAATATTATAAATGAGAAAATCAACTCGCCAAATCTTTTGTTTAACTATGTTACACTGAAAAACTTAAACAGACAAAGGGTAGCTTTCATAAGGATGGAAGCTAATCTGCCTCATTTAGAAGATTTTCCCCAGCTAACGGAAGATGATATATTAATGATTTCCTTGGGCTCTTATCAAATGAAACTTGCCAGGTCATACGCTAGTGAAAACTTACGGGATGGTGGTGTGTACACGATAGAAATATATCGTGAAAACAATTTAAATGACTTACAGCAATGCAATATTCAGCAAAATAATGTATGGCTGCTTAGGGGACGTGTGCAGTCACGACACGTTAGATCGAGGATATATTATACTTACCTCTTAATTGACCGTGACCAAGTAGGCAAAGACGCCATTATACAATACTATTGTACATGTCTCACGGGTAGACGCACTATCGGAAGTTGTGCCCATGTCATATCCATAATATGGTATTTGGGACTAGGTAGACATGGGGATGGTTTTCATCGACCAGCATTACATTTAGACGATATAATTGTAGATTGTTACGACAGTGGTAAAGAATAGACAGGAACTGATTCATTATTTTATTCGGACAGAGTCTCGACTTACAGGTTTCACAATCGAGCGCGACAAGACCTCGAAACTGAGCTTACAGGGCATTATATAGACTGATATCCCCACCGGAGGCATCCGGTAGTTATGGCGGTGTCTTCGCTTGACTGTGATTGGCTCGCGAGTCGTTGCCCGTCATTGGCTGGCTAGAGTGGCATGGCTATGGTATGCTAGAGTGGCATGGCTATGGTATGCTAGAGTGGCAAGGCTATGGTTTGCTAGAGTGGCATGGTTATGGTTAGCTGTCATTGGCTGGCTAGGGTGGCACGCTGTGAGCAGGCTGTTGTAACATTCGGCCGTCCTGGAACAATTGCTCCCGCAATGGAAACAAGAAAACAGTGATTACAAGTCAGCTCAGAAAAACCAAGTTAAAATGGGGCAATAGACCTCTCAGGAGATTTATGAAATCTTCGGTTTTCAATTGTTCTTTCACACTACTGGTGCTATCAGACAAAAGCACTGCTACGATATGTTACAGCGGATACTCAACCTGTAAACCCGTTGTATCATATAATATGACCTTTCACACTTCTTAGTTTATGTCAATCATTACCTAACTCCTCAATATCAGTTAATGTGGGCCAGAAAACCAATCTTCTAACGAACAAGAGTTAACCTGGGTCGCCCCCTATAGCATGGGACTTTAAGCTGAAGTAAAAGGAATAAATGCATAAGAAGATTTGTAGTAGGTACCCACTTGTACTAATTATTATGGACAAAGATGTAGGAAATGCTTAGTACCAACAATTTTTAACGACATACCTTACGATTAAGAAAATAGCTGTACCACGAAAATGTCTTTTAAAATAAATTAGGGAAGTTTGTTTTTAACACCTATGTAAAAACCTCATTACAAGAGATGTGTAGATTCCATTTATGATTATTTATTGTTGTATAAGTATATATTTATGCCATACTAGCTTATGTTTTCGGCTTCACCGCTATTAATTAAAGTGTTTTAACGCAACTTAAATGTTATAGCATTACGTTATAGTCAACTTTTGTGTTCAATAAATGTGTTTAGTTGCAGGTAAAAGTGACGTTGTTATTGATGGAAACGTACCAACAATTTGTTACATTTAAATTAAATATCACTGTTTTACAGTATGACAGAAGTAATATACCATGTAGCACGGATGTAACCATGAATAAACACTTTTTAATTCATTTCAATTTACTGGCGAAATGTGTGTGTACTCATGAGTATAAGTACCTCTGCCTAACCCATTGGGTATTACATGCGTGATGTTAAAAGCATTAAACCTTGTTGCCGCCAGTAGTCATCGCCTGGCGCCAAAGTTACATAATCATAGTTTTTTTTTTGTAAATCACACTATTAACATATTTCCTTTCCTTTTTTTTTTTTTTTTGCCATAATACTAAGTTTACTAACCCTAGTCGTTAAGTTATTTTGTTGTTACTAACACTATGGACACTTGTCTGAATTAAAGAGTTTGAATTTGAATTATCATTTTTCACCTTGTATCTAAGTTACGTCCCATTTCTGAGATAACCCTACCGCACCTAGATTGCCCTGGTTGCCTGGAGCAACCCGATCTGGGATAAATCGTAAGGCTTATAGGTACCCGGTTGTAATATTAACAGTATTATAAGAACTCCATATTATCTGCGACATTAAAAACATGAAACATTTTTCATGTAAGAAAATATAAATAAACTGTTTTGCCAAACTATCGTTTGAAGAAACGGAAGAAACAATTTAAGTTAATTACATCATACCATTAAGACGCACGCATACATACATGTACATACTCACACACATAATTCTTAGCGTGTCGATGGCAAAACTTCATTACTTATACACACCAATACACAAGAATACGTTTTTCTATTTTTCCAATATATTAATTTTATGTGTTTAAAGCTTTTAAGTACTAATGTTAAGTTAATGCAACTCTGGCCCCCAAGATACCCACCCACAGGCGCAGCCTCGTTTCAGGACATCAGTTTTATCACCATTTTAAAATTAAAATTTAGCTTGCTACTGTCATGTATTATCAGAGCTAAGTTAGATTTAGAATTGGATGTCGTTAACCCTCTTTCCTACATTATCCCCTTTACAGTACGCACAATGTAAACATGACGTCACATAATAATATTTACTTATAAATCGGGTTATTTTTGGAAATCAGAAATTTTGTTGATATTTATAAAATTCAGAACTTCGTTTTACTCCTTGTTATTGTCATGATGCATTTTGTAATATCTTCCATCGCGCGAAGTTTGACACAACTCACACAACTAATCTGGTACCGTAAAGGTTTGTTTACGTTATAGCCTACCATCAACGATTACACAATTACTCACTATAGGTATCTGTACATCCACTTCGCAGTAAAACAATACTACTTTTCGGCTTTTCATCTTGTCATTGCACAGTACTGAACAAATCGTTCACGTCTAAATGGTACACAATAAACGGCATCTATCGAACGATCTACTTACCTAAGATAGGCATAGACTTTGACTTTGGCTTTTCGTTTTAGCTTGCTTGGGCTTTGGCTCATCGGTCACCATAGTGAAAAGTAATATCGGGCAATACATGGCATAAAACCATGATTAATCATTGTATCGCGTACTGCAGTACAGTCCGAATTACATGGACATTTTTACATAACACGTCATAATACGAAATCTTAGCAACAATTTTATCACTGCAAGGGATTCAAGCCCAAAATCATGATAAACACTCTATCTGACTTGTAACGCGACTAAACTAAAAGACAGGGCGCAAACTACCGTCAATCTACTTTATAAAAGATACGTGCAATACCTGCAATACGTGTGAATTTCTGTTGGAAAACTAGGATCGTACCTACATAATCACTAATACCGACCTATAACATTTTTTTTTTTTATAACAAGATTTATGTGACTTGCCTCATACCCACATCGTACTTTTTTTTTTAAGTTTGATAAACGGGCGAGCTATTATTGCTAAGTTATGAATGGACTTTCTTTAGTAACTAGATAGAACTAGATAGAATAAACTGACGCACTTCGTTTACATTACTCGGTATGAGAAATTAAGACGATCAACTTAAATTCACCTGGTTGAATGCCATCGCGTCATGATGTTTTATACCCTAATTAAGAAATATGTAAAAATTAGCAGTTCCTCATATTTAATTTTAAGTTCCTCGTTTTCAATCTGTCAAGAACTTTATCCAATAAGTCTAAAACTGTTTGAATATCGGCTGGCGGTAGCAAGAGATCGCCCAGGAATATCTATATCTCTGATAATAGTTTAATAAAATTATTGTAGCTATTTATAAGTATCTGATCTACATGATTTACTTTGGAATTGTTATTGTTGGATAATCTAATGCGCACTTTAACTAAATATGTACATTTTAAGTTCTCAACTCTTTAGTACACAACTAGTACCTACTCGTAAAACATATTTTTTTCGTACCGGGATAATATTATACAGATTAACTGACTATGATTAGATTTACTTATCGGGCTTACCAAATTATTTTGTCTACGATTCGCATAATTATCAACTCATGGGGCACTCCATGGTAAAACACATTTGGCTTATATATTTGGCTAATGGCATTTGGCTAATTTGGCAAATATTGGCATGTTTACTGACCTTGTTATTTATGCATGGTTCCTGGCAGCTCTCAGCGTGAAGTAGGTCGGTTCCTTCCTTCCATGTCCTTGGTTGCTGTTGACAACCTTTAGGTAGTCTTAATTTACCGTAGAACCGTTGCTGGCAGAGAGATGGATACTTCTTGTAACTCAAAGTGTCTCACAGGTGGTTACTGGCCGCAGTCTTCTTTTTCAAGGTCAAATTATGGAATGAACGATGCGATACTGAGGGTAGTCGCTTCGTGTTCCATCCAGATTGTCACCCGCTTTTTCAATTTGTGCCTTGTGATACTGGGATGGGAGACAATATTTTCCTTGCAGGCGGTGTGCATCGACGTACGTTCTTCGTTTGAATTTTTGACCTCGTCCTCCACAGTAGGTGACCGTTGACTTTTAAGTAGCAGAGAGTCGTTTTATCGTAGGTTTTTTTTTTTTATTCGATCCCACTTCTGACTGTTACGACAGTGGTAAAGAATAGACAGGAACTGATTCATTATTTTATTCGGACAGAGTCTCGACTTACAGGTTTCACAATCGAGCGCGACAAGACCTCGAAACTGAGCTTACAGGGCATTATATAGACTGATATCCCCACCGGAGGCATCCGGTAGTTATGGCGGTGTCTTCGCTTGACTGTGATTGGCTCGCGAGTCGTTGCCCGTCATTGGCTGGCTAGAGTGGCATGGCTATGGTATGCTAGAGTGGCATGGCTATGGTATGCTAGAGTGGCAAGGCTATGGTTTGCTAGAGTGGCATGGTTATGGTTAGCTGTCATTGGCTGGCTAGGGTGGCACGCTGTGAGCAGGCTGTTGTAACAAGATGCATTTTAAAATCTGCCTATTACATTAAGATTAATGTCGAAATATACTGTAATAAATCGAACAAAAATAACTCGTTTTTTATTTTTAGAGAACACCAAAATAACTCGTTTTTTATTTTTAGAGAACACCCACTTCACAATCACACGTTAAAAGATTGCACACGACCAAGCCGATATTTATCATTCTTTAATTAATGAGTTACCTATTATTTTTAATGCAATAAAAAAATGTGCATAAGAAAACATGTCATGCGTATTTTTAATTTACAAAACGTACTAAAACGCCAATTTCGCGCTAGATTTGAACTTAGCTGCCATAGAATGCAATAAAGTACACGCCAAGAGCTTTCATATGACAGAGGTTTCATCACTGTTGCACAACTTTTAAAAGTGGGCCCAGTGTTCATACAAAAGTGCCCATGGTCCTTTAACTATTTAATTTGCTTTGGAATTTTGTTAAAAACATGCGGAGCTATACAAAATATGCTTTTCCACATTAACGCTGTTTTCGGTCTACGTCCACGCAGCATATCATTCCGCCTGTTACGTTCAACTGTATCTGATAGGTTGGGAAACAGGTGTGAATTCAGCTGAACAAATGGGTAAGGCAGTTTCATAAATATACATAGACGGCTCTCCGCTACTCCGTCATTATAAATATTATCGAAAAATATTGGGCAGGTGTTTTTTGTTTTATCAAATTAATAAAAAAATACGAAGATAAAACGCGTCAAAGATCATGAGTTGGGGCTTTTGACGTCACTGGCACGTAAAAATGTACTGCAATGTCACACGAGTTTTCGAAAGACTATCGTCTTCACTTTTTGTTGACGTGAAAAATGTTTGGACTTTGTATTAAATTCGATTTTGTTTGTGAGCTACCTTATACTACCTTATAAAAAAATATACTGCTAATAGGATATTTGACAAACCAAATATATGGTTTGTCAAATATCCTATTAGCAGTATATTTTTTTTTACTTGGGTCGTGTCTGTTAAAACAATTGTATGTGTTTCTGAATAAATAAAATAAATAAATCAAATATTTTTGTAATAAATTATCACATTTGACACTATTTTGTTCTTCGCCACGATCGGGTGTAGCTGACAAATAAATACGTGCACAACACGACACCGTCGCGCGTCGGCTACAGCCGACAAAAAAAGTATTTATTTTTTAACTTTGTAACTTTTGTTTAATACCAAATAGTGTCAAATAAAATAATGATTTTGTAAATATTTGTGCCTTAGCGTGGGAGGGGCGCGTTCACGGTCTGGAGTTCAAAAGGTTCACATCTAACATCATGTCACAGCCCTAAACAGGTGTAACTAATACTTTTGTAATGTAACAATTGTGTCTAGTGAGACACAATTGTGTCTAGCGAGACACAATTGTTACATTACGAAAGTAATAGTTACCACTGTTTAGTTACCTCGATGGCTGGTTAATAAAACCAGTGTGTTTTATTGTTTACATTTAAGCACCACGCCCGCGCCTGCGCCCGTATCTCTGCAATCAAATACAGATTGGGAACACATGAAAGCGCTATTGTTGAAGGAACTCCAAGAACGGGACATCTCAAATGATGGTATGTACTATAATCATAATATTGTTAACTACAATAATTATGATATTTTTAAATCTCGTCACTGACCTACAGTGGCGAGATTTAAAAATATATATAAAATGGAATGTACTGAAACCCAATATTGTTTTCTGCCACTGAAGCGTATGTCTTTGTGACTGGCACTTACTAGTGGTGTTTAGGTACCACCCCGGTGGTAAATGGCACTTATTTAGTGTCATAATAGGGGATCGGGCTGACTCAAAAAAATATGATTCTGTTTAGTCCGTTAGTTAGATTATCCAAAAATATTGGACACGTGTTTTTGTTTTATCAAATCAATAAAAAATTACGAAGATAAAGCGCGTCAAAGATCATGGAGTGGGGCTTGAAATGTCACTTGTAGGTAAAAAATGTACTAGCATATGACGTCACACGAGTTTTCGAAGCACTGTATCGTTTTAATTTTTTGTTTACGAGAAAAAAGAAAAAATATGTGGTCAATATTTTTTGGAAATATCTATCTGACGGACTAATTAGTTTTTTTTGTCCGATTCCGTATTATTGTAAGGTGATCGATTCTCATTATTTACCAGACAGAGGCATTTCTGTGGTGGCAAAATTGACAAAAACAAAACGTGTCAAAGATGAAAGTGACGTCTTGTTATGTCACTGTATGATAAAAAAATTACGAAACTATGATGTGACACGACTTTTCGAAGCACTGTATTCATTTTTTGTTTACGTTAAAAAAGAAAAAATCTGGGTCTTATTTTTTGGAAATCTATCTGGCGGACTAATTAGATATTTTTTGTCAGCTACTCTATTGTTTAATTTTGTCTCCAGCCAGCAGTCGCGTACCCCGCGACTCCAAGGTATTGATGCTAACGCGACCCATGAATAGGTAATATTCCAGCAAAGGTAACATTTTTAACATATTGTAAGCCACGGTATAGCCGACAAAGGAAAACGTAATACGTTACTTTTTTGTCTCATATTTTTTAATTATAGTAAACATCACTATTTTAAATTATTTGACACTATTTCGTACCAAAACAGTGATTACAATTTTTTTACGTTTTTTTGTAGTCAGACGACGCTGGTGCGTTGGGTACGTTTTTTAGTCGGCTATACCCGACCGTGACATTCAACAGGTTAAGGGCATTCCCCAACGAGATTTATCAATTACACAGTTACAATCATTTTAATTAGATACACAAACATACCACACAAAACATCGTGGGTTTATCTGTAGTCATTATTAATTACCCAAAGAATAAAAACAAGAAATTTTTTGCATGTCGACAGATTTTCATTGAATGACGTTTTTTAAAGTTTCTAGCTGGCAGGCCCTTTATGATTTATTTTTATTTTTATGAATTTTTCAGCAGGGCTATTGCGTATCTTTTAAATGACAGTGGCTAACCTATAGTGCCTTTCAATTACTGTCAAATGGTTCCATTTTGTACTAAACCATAACCAATTTGACAGTTAATCCATAGACAATATGATAGCCACTGTCATTTAAAAGGTACGCAATAGCCCTACAGATCGCCCAATAGTGCTTGAAGTTAGAAACTATTATGTACCTTACAAATACTTCTATAACTTGAATGTCTTTCACAGAAAATATGCTGTGAACCCAGCAATATTGGACCTTTTACGGGAGATTACCTCAGGGTAAGTTTTTCTTCTTCTAACAAAAAAGTATCTTATATCTATCTATGTTAATAATAAGAGAAGTCCTGACTGACTCATTAACGCCCTGAAATTTTGCGCAGAGGTTCCCTTTATAATCTACACTAATATTATAAAAAGGAAAGATCTCTTTGTTTGTAACGAATAGGCTCCGAAACTACTGGACCGATTTGAAAAATTATTTCCCCGTTGGGAAGCTACACTATCCCCGGGTGACATAGGCTACTTTTTATCCCTGTATTCCCACGGCAACGGGAACAACGCGGGTGAAACCGCGTGACGTCCGCTAGTAATGAATAAAAACGCAAGGATTATGGAAGGATTTTCGAAATTCAACCCCTAAGTGAGTCAAATAAGAAATGAAAGTTTGTATGGAAAATACAATGAAAATTGGTGTTCATCATTCTGGTTAAAAATTAAAACGGTTGTCCCGCGGGATGTTTTGCGACATCCACGCGGTTGAAACCGCGGGAAAAGGTAGTCGTGAATGAAATGGAGGAAAAAGGTGTAACTGATAGCGTGAAGATGGACAGCGGAAATGTATTGTTTTGTAAATTGTTTTAGGTAAAGTGCTACGATTAACACCCAACATGATGTCATAACCCTAAACAGTAGTAACTAATACTCAATTATTAGGGGATCGGACTGAGTCAAACATATATGATTCTAATTAGTCCGTCAGTTAGATTATCGAATAATATTGGATACGTGTTTTTTGTTTTGTGAAATTAATCAAATTTGACGAAGATAAGACGCGTCAAAGATCATGAGTGGGCGGTTGTGACGTCATTTGTAGGTAAAGGTTTACTATCATGTGACGTTTTCGAAGAGTTCACGAGTTTCCAAAGCACTGTATCGTCTTTATTTTTTGTTTATGTGAAAAAAGAAAAAATACGTGTCCAATATTTTTTGGATATCTATCAGACGGACTAATTAGTTTTTTTTGTCCGATCACTATTGTATCTAATCGCTGTTTTAATATTTATGTTTAAGATCCGCTACCGCGCTCGTGCCCGCACTCGCGCTTGCACCCGCACTCGCGCCCGCGTCCTTAGCACTACAAGCAAATGCGGAAATAGAGTACTTGATAGCGATATTTCTGAAGGCAGTCCAAGAACAGAGCACCTTGAATGCAGGTATGTACTTCAACACAATATTGTCCTCTGTCACTGAAGCGTATGTGGTCACTGTCTAACTAAAGACCGCATCGAGTATGCCACCGGGGTGGAGGCTGGCACTAACTAGTGGCGTTTACCAGCCCGGTGGTAAATGGCACTTATTTAGTGTTATCGGCCTGTTCATAATTATAGTAAAATGGTCGATTCTCATTGAGAACTGGTTATTATAATTGTTGATACTTAATAGTGTGACAGTCACCGCCCCAGTGGCAAGCTCGAAGGGGACAAATAGGAATAAACGAGACCACATACATCTGTCCACTTCTGAAACTATCTTTTCAAAGCATTTATTTATTTCAAAATCGAACAAGTATATCATGATGATATCCGATGTTCTTGTCGCTCATTAGTGGTCAGTGGCAGAGTTTAAATAATATTCGCCATCCATAAATTACGTCATACGAATTTAGTCTGTTGACATTTGTGAGACCTCGATCCCTAGTGTGACGTCACATATTTTTAGTGTTAGTTAAATTACATTTTGAAATGTGACGTTTATATTCAAGCTTGTAAGGGGTTACCAGCTTGAATATGAACCAGAGCCATTGTGAATTAATATATGTATTAATGTAAATATAAGGATAAGTTACTATATGCGAATTTTGCTGGGCGTTGAATCACCCACTGTTGGGTAAATTGCCGTCTTACAAAAAGTGCAATAACTAGGAAAACCTGATTTCAAGAAAAACGCATTTTAGACGTATTTTTGTTTTCCGTAAGCCTAGATATTGCATCTGCATTACTAAACCTAGGTTTTGTATTAAAACCGGCTACACGGTAAAAACTAGCTAAAAAAATATGTATATGCATAATAATATACACCGTGTTCTTCACGTTATCCATAAACTTTAGCAAACGCTTCTATAGCTTTAACAAATCAAATCTAACAAAGGAAGTAGTACTTAAAAAGGCTTCGTTACAAAGATATTTGTAATTTCATTTAATGAAGTTTAATCGAGCTATGCAGTATGAAAGGGTCTTAATTTGGCCTATGTTGCCGCTCAGTGCAATTAAAATGACAAATCTATCAAATACTACTTGCATTTCATTTGCACGTACGAGAGGAACCCGAGAGATAGCGAAGAAGTACGATCATTTTTGATAACAAATCTATCAAAGAGATTAAACTGGTCTCTATGGATACACAAGTTGTTATTTGTCATGCATGATTTTAACTGTCAGATTAGTTGTTTATTGTAATTTGCTTTTGGGTTTACGAATAATTTAATCAATCATTATAATTTCAACATTCACTATGCCGTATGAGTATTCGGCTCAACACCAAGCTGATATTCACTTCGTCTACGGTTTCTGTGACGGAAATGCTACAGCGGCTGTACGAGAGTACCAACGGCAATTCCCTGGTCGGCGCGTTCCTGATATACGAACATTTATCAGCATACACAGGAGATTTTGTGAGATCGGAATTAGACCACGCCGCCCTGAACGATCAATCAATTTGAGCGTCGCTCAAGAAAACAGAATAATGAACCATATTATTCATGATCCTACACTCTCGACTAGACGCGTTGGGAGAATCGTGGGTGTATCCCATAAGCTAGTGTGGAAACTGTGGAAGAGATATGGTTTACATGCCTACTACTACAGAAAATCCCAAGGCATTATACCACCTGATCACTTCTCAAGAATTGTTTTTTGCCAGAGAATGAACCAAGAACTAATAAATAATCCTATACTGCTTCAAAAAATTCTTTGGATGGATGAAGCTCAATTTACAAGGGCGGGAGTATTCAATTCCAAAAATCAAGTTCAGTGGCATGAGAGCAACCCGCATTTACATTGGCAGGCGTCACATCAAACTGAATTCTCTGTAAACATGTGGGCTGGTGTTTTTAACAATCAGCTGATCGGCCCTATTGAGATTCCCCACCGCCTAAATGCTGAAAATTACTTAGAGTTTCTAAGAAACGTCACTAGCTTGGAATTTTTCGAAGAAGTGGATCTTCAAACTCTGCGAACCATGTGGTTCCAACATGATGGGGCTCCTGCACATTATGGCACACAAGTACGTGAATATTTAAATGCAACCTTTCCTGGCCGCTGGATTGTTCGAGGTAGCCCAAATATCGCATGGCCAGCTAGGTCCCCAGACCTGACTCCTTTAGATTTTTATGTCTGGGGAACCTTAAAGGAGAAGGTGTACTCCGTACAAATTCAGAACCGTGAACAGCTGTTAGAAAGAATATCTCAGGCTGCTGAACAAATGAGACAAATGTCTGTGAATTTAAATGGCCAAATTAGGACTCGTTTGAATATTTGTGTCGAAAAAGAAGGTGGTCATTTCGAAAACTTTTTACATTAAATTTATTTATTTTTGCTTTATAGAGTTTTTTTTTTAACGTAACCATACATACGTAGGTATCATATACTCCTTGATTAATCTTATTCCCTTCGCAACATGTTTTTGTTACTAAATAATCATACTATTAAATAAATATGTGACTGCTGTTATTAAAAACGTAAAGGACGTATGGAACGTTTTTTGGAGAATTTAATTTAAATGGCAATATTCAAAACTAAGTCATGTATCAAACAAAACAGAAGATGTCATAATTGTTATAAATATTGTGTTTCACTTCCCTGCCTAATCAATATTGATTTATAAATCTTGATGTGGGGTTTTGTTGTGAATATTTTATTTGTTTACCAGTCTTATTTATATTGCTAGCATGTGTCAGGAGCATCGTTTGGTGAAAATTCACCATACGATTATAGTAATGCCGATGATGATGGCATGCCCACGGTCAGTTATTTAAACAAGTTCTCATGAGATTATAATGTTGTGCTGCTTAAAATAAATGTTTTATTCAACTTCGTAATTAATGTTTCATTTTTGCCTATTCCATGGCGCAATTACACATGGTCGTTCGCCCGAATCCGATTGCCTATGGAATTCCTCAAACGACCGAGTGTAAATGAACGCGGTCGAGTAAGCCCGTCTTCAAACTCGTCCAGCTTTAAAGTTTGTTTTTTTCGCAATATTGTAAGCTTATACAGTGTGATTCTTTATAATGTGCACATATCGAAATGGGGGAATCTATGCTTAATTTTATCGACGGAAAAATTATTTAAAAAAATCTAAATATTTTTTAATATTTTATATGGAGTTTTTAAAAATTTTGTCTGCTACTGTGACCCCAGTGTAAACAAAACGGTGTAACTTTTAAACTAAATTATCTATCGCGATGAAACAAACTCCATAATGATTGGAAGCAATTAGGCGTCCTCGTAAAATAAAAATTGTGGAAAAAAACTACCCTCAATTGAAAATAAACACGTTTTTTGATCAAAAAAACTTTTTTTTTTCATAACTTTTTACATAAAATTGTTTCATCGCGATAGATAATTTAGTTTAAAAGTTACACCGTTTTGTTTACATTGGGGTCACAACAGCGGACAACATTTTTGAAAATTCCATAAAAAATATTAAAAAATATTTAGATTTTTTTAAATATTTTTTCCATCGATAAAATTAAGCATAGATTCCCTCATTTCGATATGTGCACATTATAAAGAATCACACTGTATGTATTCCATTGCGATGACTAGTGTAATTATGTCATTAATAAGCCGACCAAAATCATAAGACAATGTGATGGGTTGTGCAAGTGCGGGTTCCGTAGGCTACGTAGACAGTTTTTAAATACATGTAATAAAACATAAGGTTTATTGGATTGTATACAATGTAAATAGTGAAAATATTTTTGAATGACATTACGGCTGACGTCCATTGAGGTTGACAGAAGAGCGCTGTTGGTAAACATTACATTTGTGAAATGTATTGAAAAATAGGATGGCGGCGATAGTTCTGATGTTGCCCGAGCGACAAGTGTGGTCATAAATTATGTTATTCTAGCCAAATGCAATATAAAAAAATATGCTGTGATTACCTTTTATCTTAATTTGATCGAAGCCTATCTTTTGAGAGTATTTTTAAGAATGTACGCGACCTCAAGTGTGGTCGCCAGATTGCGAGGTGAACTGCCTTTCTTTTATTCAATAGTTTTGAGATAATTGTACAATCAACAATACAACCTGACACTGACCTACAAATTGCAAATAAACGTAAGAAAATTTGAATTTCGCGAGCTACCACGACGCTTCCACCTTACGCCGAAACGGTAGAGTGGGTTAGGGTAATTGTGGTAGCCTACTCCCCTTTCCGTCGTCGGAGGTCCTGCGTTGCTCTAAACCTACAATAAAAAATAAGGACTACAGAAACGTTTTGCGAAGGCTGCATATCGTGGGCAGAGGTTATCATGATCTGGATAGGTTTTTTTTTTTAATTAAACCTTCACAATTCGAAATACGTACCTACCTGCTTGGTAGCCTTATACGTTCTCTTTAGATAGGTAGGGCATTTGATTGACATTACTACTAATCTGAAGTCTGAGCCGAATAAAAAAAAAACAAAAAACTTAGTTTTGATAAGTTTCAGCCCGCCAAATGTTATGAAGGAAAATACGACGTTGCCAATTCGGATTATGAGGCATGCATATCGGGTGATTTACGTCACGGTATTTAGTTTGTATGAAAATTAACAAAAAATAAGAATTCATTAATGTGTCCATAATGATAAATGCTTATTTCCGTGGTCTGAATATGAGGTCGAAGTTTATGTATATCGTCCGGAACACGGTGTATAATTTCTGCAAATTCCGAATATGACTTAACTCAATTCGTCGCGAACTTCGAGTTATCGCACTTTTCTAAGGACGGCAGTATAGTCCTCCTCTTGTTAACCCCGTTTTACTTATGGTCCACATATTAGAGACTAACTCTAAATTAAATACAAGACAAAAAAATAAGCTGTCAGTAAAAACTTAGGACTATTTAAAAAATCTGAGCAGCGGTGGTCCAGTGGTGGCGGCCCCGACTTACGAACAGTAAGTCGTGGGTTCCAACCCAGGCAGGTGCACTACTTTGTGTGATTTATTTATGCCATTTGTACAATGGAGAGAATTATATTAACGATATTTTTTTCGCATTCGGTCAAGAAAACGCAACTTTTCATTTAGTCATGAGTTTTACTGAAGGCATATTTTTTATTTGGTTTTAATGACTCAGTGTTTAAAAGACTATTTTATTACGTAGGTCTCTTCTGTGGTGGACATTTGGACCAATATACATACAGTAGGGCCAATTTAATCGGTCAAATTGACACCGTTTGTCATTATCACAAAAATATGTAATCGTAATTGAGAAAAGTTAGCAATTGTACAGTTGTGACTTCGAAAAAATTAATTTAATTTTATGGTTGCCGTTACAAGGTTACAATGTTGAATTTTGATGAAGTGTCAAATGGGACTTTATTAGATTAGCCCTAGTTTACTGATCTTTTTTTGTCGCACAAAACACCATTAACCTTTGGAACGCCACGGTCGAATGTTGCCGACATACGAAAACGTGTCCAACACGCCACAGTCGGATATAGCCGACAAATGAAAACGTGTCCAACACGCCTTGGTCGGATGTAGCCACAAATGAAAACGTGCTAAAACGCCACAGTCGGCTTCGGGTTCATATTGAACGCCACGGTAGGGTATACGTTATTGCAACCGCTGTTTTGATACGAAATAGTGTCAAACTAAGTAAAATAGAGATGTTAAGAGTGATTCTTTAATTAAAAATATGAAACGAAAAGTAACGTATTACGTTTTCATTTGTCGGCTTTACCCGACCGTGGTAAAAGTTACTTTGTAACCATAGTATGAATAATTTCAAATTTAATAAATAATCATCAATAAAAATTAAAAAAACCTAGAAATTTGATCAAACTGTACCATTTTTCGGTTATTGTGGTTATTCTTTTTTATTTTTGTTCATTTGAACTTTGGAAACGTAATCCTAAATAACATTTCTAGAATCCCAATAAAAAATAATGACACAATTGCCTCAAGTTTCCGAGAATTGAGACTATTTGTTAAACTACGAATTTAAAATTTTGAAGATTCGTCGACTTTGACAGGCCCTCCTTTATAAAAAATGTACTAGAGTGCCTTGGCAAGTGGCATTAAAAGTTGGCGCATTTAATCAGAATTCTAAAATGGTACAATACTTGTTAGTTCCATACAATAAAAAAGAGTAAAAAAATTAAAACCTCAAGTAACCCGATTTTTGCTATCTCAGTTAAAATATTTTTGATTCGCACAAGCTCTAGGTAGGTTCTTAATTTTAAGGCAAATTGATGAGAGAGAGGGATAGTGGGTATGTTTGCCATGAGTGAGCGAGACGTCGCTTCGTTATATAAAGCCCGACCCAACTATGAAAGTGCGTACAGATTATATAACATACTAGCTGAACCCGGCATGCCTTGCAATGCCCTTTTTCCTACCAACTACCTGCCTACTACGTACCTACTAACTACCTACTACGTACCTACTACCTACTACCTACTACCTACCTACCTACTACCTACCTACCTACTACCTACCTACCTACTACCTACCTACCTACTACCTACCTACTACCTACCTACCTACTACCTACCTACCTACTACCTACCTACCTACTACCTACCTACCTACTACCTACCTACCTACTACCTACCTACCTACTACCTACCTACCTACTACCTATCTACCTACCTACAACCTATCTACTTACCCAATAAAAAAAGAACAAAAACTATCCTATGTCCGTCTCCTGGTTTTAAGCTACCTCCCCACCAATTTCCAGCCAAATCGGTTCAGCCGTTCTTGACTTATAAATAGTGTAACTAACACGACTTTCTTTTATATAACTTGTGTTTTATAACAAGTTATGTAATATTTGCAACATGAAATTCAGTCTCCACATTACTGAAACATTATATATGTCTGCGTTTGTAAGTTTAAATGTTTGTAAACGCACCCACGATACAGGAGAAATTCCTAGTGTGGGGCAACGTTTTTTTTTTTTTTAAAATAACAGCGTTTTAAAACATGTTCGTTTTGAAACATGATGTGTGTGATCTGTACTCACCTTAAGAGACTTTTACCTAGCCGTGGTACGCACGAGGACCTATAAACCTATGCAAAACCAGTTTATGCGGATATCTCATTTCACGGGAAATATATACGAAGCGAGGTCATGTTGTACTGGAAATGTATAGTTAGATCTGTCGTCGTGTGCACTAAATAGGTTAAGCAATAAGCAAGCCCTTGTAATATTTTCAGAGAAATGTCTTATTGCACATCCTCGATTCTCTTATTAACATGCAGTGTGTTAGGTTAAACGAGGGACATATTGAAACCTGCAATATGGCATACTTACATGATACTAATAAAAGTATGATAAAAAAAAAACACTGATAAATTACTGACAGAACCATAATAAACATTTAGCAAAAGTCTGGCAACCCTTGCGCTTATCACAGAAAATGTGCTCGGGTCAATGTGACTTATAAGTATAATTAATTTTTCCCTTCATATTTTAAAACCGGCGTAGCACAACGGCGAAAAAGAAATGTGTAATGAAGTAAAATCTGGAGAGCGTGCAGGGCATGGCCACAATTACGTCACAAATTAAGGTTATAGATTTTTATACACTCGCGAGCAACCAAATCGACTCAAGCCTAGACGGCGCACATATACATTGATTTTCCTAAAACGATAAATGGTAATTACAAAAGTGATATGTCATTCGAAAGCTGAAGAATTAGGCTTTCAATTAACATCAATACCTTAAAAAAAACTAAGCGCTGATTTATTGACACATTTTAATTGGCCGTCAGCGTAAATTACCTCTTTAGGAATCCACGACTTGCGCTACCTGCTCCCGCTATAAAACCCCCCCACTTCCGGTTTATCTTATCAGTTGCTTGTTACAAGTTGACCGGTACACATCTCCGTAAATTGCATTCCTTGTTTTCGCTAACCCATGGATACCACACCAGAAGAAGCCGCTCAAGTTGTTGCCTTGTTGCAACAAGGGTTAAGTCAGCGAGCAATCGCTGCCCAGCTCCACTTGAGCCAGTCTTCTGTATCCCGAGTATACAGACGGTTCCAAGAGACTGGTGCCTTCAATCGGAGACCAAGAACGAGCCGCCACCGGTGCACTTCAGAGAGAGACGACCGCTTCATTGTCTCAACCTCGCTGCGCAATCGACACCTTACGGGCGTTGATGTGCAGCAAGAACTGAGACGTGTACGACAAGTGGCTGTCAGCGAGTGGACAGTGAGAAGACGCTTGAAGGAAGCCAACTTGACGCCAAAAAGACCTGCGACGGGCCCTAAGTTGACTGCAGGCCACCGACAAGCGCGCCTTCAATTTGCTCGAGAGCATCTCAATTGGAGCGTTGCGCAATGGCGATCGGTCCTGTTTACTGATGAGTGCAGAATGTGTCTGCATGGCAGTGACAGGAGAGGCCGAGTCTACAGGCGTCCGGGAGAACGATTTGCCCAATGTTGTTTCGCTGAAACAGTGGCATATGGCGGCGGTTCCTGCATGATGTGGGCTGGTATCTCTTTAGAGGGAAAAACCGAACTTGTTTTCGTGCCTGGGGGCGGCCGAGGAGGCGGGCTAACAGCTGATCGGTACATCACCGACATTCTACTGGATCATGTTGTGCCCTACGCAGGGTTTGTCGGTGAAGACTTCGTGTTAATGCACGACAATGCCCGCTGCCACACGGCACGAGTCACTCGACAGTTTCTGCAAGAGGTCGAATTACGCACGATGGACTGGCCTGCGCTCAGTCCTGACATGAATCCCATCGAGCACTTATGGGACGAGCTTAAAAGAAGAGTTCGGGCCAGAAATCCAGTCCCTTCAAGCGTAGACGAGCTAAAGACAGCATTATTAGAGGAGTGGGACGGCATTCCTCAAGAAAATGTCAAAAAATTGATAAGGTCCATGAAAAACAGACTGCGGGATGTAATTAGGGCTAGAGGGGGCAATACGAAATACTGATTTAAATAAAATAATTTTATTTTTAATTTTGTTTGTTTAATTTGTCAAATACGAGACACATACCCTTTTTCCTAAATTCCCGTTTTTCCTACTCTTGCTTGCGTTTTTCCTATTCAGACATCATTTATTTCAAAAATGATGGATGGATTTCAATGATAATGATATCAAATTAAAGCTGACATCTTAAGCTTTCGAATGACATATCATTTCATTAATTTCCATTCATGATTTTAGTTGTATCTATGTATGTGTGCGCCGACAAGGCTTGAGTCGATTTGGTTGCTCGCGAGTGTATATTTGCAACGAGAATCGAATACTGAATACCTTCCTTCAATATGGCCCTCGTTTAACCTAAAACACTGTATATAATTATATATTATAATAAATATAAAAATAAAACTCTCAAAATGGTTAAAAATTATTTTTTAGGGTTCCGTACCCAAAAGGTAAAAATGAAACTATAACTAAGACTTCACTGTCCGTCCGTCTGTATGTCTGTCACCAGGCTTATCTCATGAACCGCGGTAGCTAAACAGCTAAAATATTTAAACGTTCGTTTTTTGCCGTTTTGGTACGGAACACTTTATGTGCCAGTCCGACCGCCCGACCGCACTTGGACAGTTTTTACTTTTTATTTCAAGATAAAAGTATGACATAATTATAAGGTGTTAAAGGACCAATCACGAAGTCGACAAAGCATTCTGTATATCAAACTAAGTGACCCTGAGCAAAAAATATTTCTGGGAAACGATAAAGTCGTTCCCCAGAAATAATTTTTGCTCAGGGTATGCATAATTGAGTGTAAAATCATGATTTACTGTATAGCTCAATTTGTCGAACTAAAAACATCTTGATGAGGGATGCGTTGAATAGTAAACGGATCATGGAAATACTTAAAGGATCTTGTTCATGGATATATGGAATCCCGTACCAAACTGCATCAACATCAAACTGTGTTTTTATTGTCTACATTTATCATATTAACTCCTAAAAAGTTCTTTTGGTAAACTAAATCCGAGTTTCGGAGTAATTTTATAAAATCCAAAATAACCACAAAACCAGGCAAGTAGGTATTGTAGGGAAACCTCTACGATGTGAAGTCAGCCGTACTTTCAAAATCAACTGACAGATCTATCAGAACGACTTTTGAACTGGTTGTGTGAACGCCAGTAAAACAATATTCATACTTCTATACTTTAAATTAAATTCCGCATTCAAAAATCAAATCCCAGCCGCATAATATCGTAAAAAATTATGAAAATAATCACTGTACCATTTTGATCTTGAAACATGAGAATTCTTGGTACGAGTTATGGTCATTGTCTTTTCCATAGTTATAACTACAGATCCGATATTAGGGGTTTTAGTTAGTAGAAGTCTGACACTGCCCAAGAGCGGGAGGGGTTATTTGATGATTTCACCCCCCCCCCCCTCACCCCCAAAAGGGTGCATAATTGCATATTTGCCTAAAGTTTTAGTGTTAACTAGTATGGAGTAATTAATTAATTTTATTGTGTAATTCTAATGAATAAAAACGGCAACAATTAGTTGTAGTACTTTCATCCCTTTAATAAATTTCTTACAAAAAAATTAAATTAAATTCAAAACAAAACACAACAAAAACAAAACAACAACAAAATTTTTGGATCATTGTTGTCTGAGTTTTAAATAAATTATTATTATTATTATTTTAAATATGCTTGTGATGCTTCTTGAGATTTGCTTAAGGCTTACCAGAAAATAACCTATTTTACTACCAAAAAATGTAAATACCTGCCAGAATGGACAAATGCTCCCCAAACTGTGTTCAGTAAATAAAAAAATATTTTTTTTAACCTGTTTTCCTTTTTATTCTATTCCATAAAGATTTATTTTAAAGTTAACTTCAAACCAAATATTTTATATTTTCGCTAAATAAATGTTACCAATATTTAATTTAACGACTTTCAGTTTAGTTAGTTTTACTGAGGCAAAAAACCTCAAAATCAAAATATTTTATTTCACATACACCTACATGGGCACTTATAAAACGTCGACAAAAAGGTGCACGGCAATGTTCGATGGTACAATTTTTTGAACATCAAATATAATATAGTGCCCTGGCACTACCAAGTAAAGGCGACTCACCGTTCTTGAGAAAAACGAAAAGTCGGGTTGCCCTAAGTACCAAGCTCACTTCGCTCGCTCTTGCATCCAAGTTTTCCTAGTACCAGGTTCGCATACCCTACGATAATACGATTACACTAAAGCTATTTAGAACTGTCATTTTGGGTATTAATGTTACTATTTCAGAGAAACAAGTTTTGGTGAGCATTTATCCATTTTTGTAGGCAAAAAGAATATAAATACCACACGTACAATTTTCTGATAAGTTTATAATTATTTTGGAACCTATAACGTTGTTCTTTAGGCACTTTGGTATAGAGTGGATTTAATTTAACGTATTTTATTTGGTATTTTAGTCTAGGGTCTAATAAGCATTTTAATTGTAGCCTTTGTTAAATTAAACACAGTGGAGAATTACTCGTACATAATGTCATTTATGGATGAACTGGATCGGTTCCGTCAAAACTGGAAGGAGGACGCGCGGGTTCGAGAGAAGTGGAAAGAGTGGAGGGAGGCCTTTGCCCTGGAGTGGGACAGAGCAGGCTAATAAAAAAAAAAAAAAAAAAAAAAAAAAATGACATTTAAAGAAGCCGCTGCAAGACAACCGTGATGTACCGGTGTCAAATGAATGTAAACTTGTTGTTATATATGAAATGAAACTAAATAGAGTAAGATTGTTAAATCAAGGCTTTAAATAAAATATAACTTTAAAAACAATCATTTTTTTAACTCCAATATCTCCGTAACAAGATGGTTTAGAACAAAAAAAAAATGAGCGCAATAACGAGGAAAATAAGAGCTGTACGGCTTCGTTACGGGTACTTCAACACTCATTCTTACATCTTTTGCAGGATCGGAATAACAGTATTCCATAATCGTGAATCTAAATGTAGACACTGCAAGCGCAGCGACCGCCTAATATTTATATTTTTTTCAACAGCAAGCTCAACGTGCGTCGCACGGCAAAAGGGATGCATTAAATGCCTCACTGGAAAGATGAGGTAATTTGTTGCATCTCTAATGGCCGATTCACACCTATCCGTCACAGTTCCGAAAGTACCGGCACAGTGCCAAATATTCTTTCATGCATTCTCTATGCACGTATCCACACTTGCCAGTGTCAGTGACGACACAGTGCTCTCAGTGCCGGCGTTGGCACGTATTCGTTGATAACGATATTTTATATCGGATCTGTCAGATAACGGACGCCGCGGGGTTAAAAACAAAATACCTCTATTTTGTTTGATACGAGCGATTGATATAATTGTCGTGGAAATACAGTTTTGTATGATTTGTCACATGCAAAGTACATGGATGCAAAATAAAAATCCTTGAAGCTGCTCTTCTTTTTCGTCTAAAGCAATAGCTATCATTGATTGAACAGAGCCATGTTTCATTGAAGCTCCGTGAATTGAGTACTGACCATGTGTGAATTGAATCACTGACGCATCACTGTAGCACTGATACTGGACTGAGCGGACACGTTGCCGGAACTGTGACTTCACGGATATGTGTGAATCGAACACGACTGTAATGTCTGAAGGGGCAGGCGCAGTTCTTCAGTTATGATTTTAAGTCCCATATAACAGACTGAGAGGAGTCCGGAGTTATGATGCTCCGTGTCTGCTGCTGGAAGAACTCAATAACACCTTGCCCTACCTAAGAATGGGACACAGGACCGCAAGCACAGAAGTCGTGTCTCGTCGGTCTACTGGTCGCACTTGCCACCAGTAGACCAACAGGCATTTACGTCATATTTTCATGCATGCGTTTGCGTAGATGATGAGTTGAATTTTGTGCAATTGTCGCTTTTGTGTGTTATGTCTAAATGTGCAACGCGACCTTCGCCCGTGTGAAATCATAATGAAAATGATTAAAAGCCGATTTGAATCGGATTTTGTTAAGAATTAAAGGTTATATTTAGCGCAATGATGGGGCTGCCTCGATACTGCAGCGCCTCGGGTATGTCCGCAGAACCGCACATCGACTATATTTTTGCTCAGAATACGAGTCAGCTCCAACACCGTGCTAGTGATGATTGGGAGTTGGCTTGACTGTCCTTGCATTCGGCATTATTCCAACAAATATGTTGTTGTACAGGCAGTGCCCAGGATAATCTGACCCCTCTTCTGCTTACACGAAGGGTCAGTTAATGTCGGGCACTGACTGTACCAATGCCGGTGAAAGGATGGCTTTTTATTGTAACTTCGTTGAATTGATTTGTTTTTTTTTTTTTTAATTTTAGTTGAATCGATTTTTTATTTCATACCATAATTGTTACATTTATGTTATTTTATTGTTATTCTGTTTGTAGTGCATTTTATTTTGACGAGATTTTAATGTTTTATGTGTTTTTTTTTAAATTGTATTATGACAATGAGTGTGACAGGGCCTGCGATTCTCCATACGTACTTTTAGGTTAGTTTAGTTAGTTGATTTGGTAAAATTTTAATGAGTAAATTATTGCGCTAAATACACCGTTTGATTGCAATAAAATGTTGCTATTCCACCAAAAATAGTACATTAGTTGTTTAGGGCCGGATTACTATTTTTGGTGAATCATTTGGGTTAGATGTTAGGTTAGAATAGTCCGAACTCTGCAGGGTTATTGCGTATCTTTAAGATGACAGTGGCTATCAGATAGTGTCCATCAATTACTGTCAAATGGTTCCATTTTGTACTAAACCATAACCAATTTGACAGTTAATCCATGGACAATATGATAGCCACTGACATTTAAAAAATTCGCAATAGCCCTGCTCTGATTAGATTTTAGGTTAGCATAACCTAAAATCTAAGGTCAACATTAAGAACAGTGACCATTAACGCAGATCCCCTATATTGTTGTAAATGATTTATCTCAAAATAATTTAAATTCTGTTAAATTTTTAGTCGTCATAACTATTTTTGGAAAAAACAATCATAATTTGGAGTTGGTTGCTTCACAAATTGTAAAACGACGATAAAACGTGGATTCAATTTCGTGGATCAATTTTGACTGTCAAAATAGTAAATGATCACCAGATCATTTACTATTTCCGAAAGTACAAAGTTAATTTTTGCCGCTATATTTTACTAGATTTGGTTTAGTCAAACATATGCCTAATAAAAAAACCAGAACAACCGCAATACACGGATAAACCGACCAAGTTTGAATGATTAAAAAGCGGTCACTAAATAAAGGAATGTACAGGCTGTAAATAAACCCTTCACGCAAACGTCAACCAAGTATTCTGTATATCAAACTAAGTATTCCTACGCAATAATTTTTGCTGGGAAACGACGGTTTTTTTTGGTCAAAAATCACATTTTACGGTAAAACTCTTAAAACATTGTGCTTGTAGATGATTTGAATAGTAAAAGGGTACGGAGGTAATTTAAGTAAAGTTATAACCTGAAAAACTAGTTTTTACAAAAACAGCTGTGAAAATTTTGACATCCAATTTCTCCGTAACTAGGGGGTTCCCAAGTATGGTCTAGAACAAAAAAAATATCGCAGTGGTGGGGAGAACAAATGCCCTTCGTTTGCGTTAAGGGTACTTTTACATCCTTTAGGTACATTTGCCTCTTGTTACACATTGATTTTATGATATTTTTGTACGTCCAACTTCAACAGTTTTTATTAAAAACTTTCCCAATGGACAGTGAAAAATTACCGACTCCGTACGCTAAATATCTGCTTAACTGAAATCAAGAAATTCGAAATTTTCCCGCTGCGACTACGCACAAATTTTTCTTTATGGAATTCCTCGCAGGCCCTGTTCCCTCTTAAAGCTACTTACACATTTCCACGTCAGAGCTATCTCAGTTATGAGTTGTTCCTTTCAGTGTTACTGTCACGGACGCGCCATCTGTTTTAACCTAACACACAGATGTGTTGCTGGGAAGTTTGTTCCGTTAATTCTTATTCCCAGCTAAAACACTAGGAAGTGTCGAAGGGTGGGCGTTTTAGGGGACTGTCTCTAGCAAATTGAAGATCGAAGTACTGATTGTCAGCCTAAATAAATGACTTTTTTTTTTGTTTCTGTGTTTATCCATATCAGGGAAATTGTACCAGTGTAGTCTTCAGTTTCAGTGGTTGATGCGCACACAATACCATGCCCTTGTTTAAAGTGAGCTTCAAGATTACGGGATCAAGTCACCAAACTAAATTGTTTCACATTTAAGTGTTTTATAATATTAATACTTTTTTACTTATACAGTAAAATATACACGTGGCCGGGCTGCAACCAATACGGTACTGCCCGGCCACAAACAAGCGCTTTTTTTCAAGATAAATTTGTGCTACATTTAATCTATAATAATATAATAATAATAATATTCCACAACTATCACACAACGCCATCTAGTCCCAAGCTAAGCAGAGCTTGTGTTATGGGTACTAGACAACTGATAAACATACTTATATATTTCTAAATACATACATATTATAGATAAATTACACCCAGACACAGAACAAATGATCGTGCTCATCACACAAACATTTGTCCTGGGTGGGAATCGAACCCACGACCTCCGGCATAGCAGTTAGGGTCACTAACCACTAGACCAACAGGTCAGTCAATATTCATTGGCACTGCAAGAACAAAAAGAACATTTAATTGATACGTCTATAAATTTCGAAATCGACTGTGGCCGGGCTGCGTCGCAACACACGTGTGCTCCGGGAAACTGACGCGGAATGTGTGAAAAAGTTCGTACAAATCATATGTGACCAAATTCGTACAAATCGAATGTGACCAAGTTCGTACAAATCCTATGTGACCGATTTTGTTCCCCGTCCCTGATGAAACACGGCAGGAACTATACGGAAATGTGTGAACAGCGCTTTAGTTGACATCTCATTTTGGTGTTTCGCAATGTTTCAGTTAGTAGGTAGCTGCTAATTTCAATGTGTTAAAATACATGGATAACATTAACTTATTATAAATCAAAAATGCGAAATCAAATATCATAAGAATGGCAGTTAAATTACAGCATTCACTTTCATAAGCTATTTTATGATGTTTGATTATGGCCATATGAATAATGTTATGCATTACGCACAAATTTTCTGACATAAACAAAGTATTTAAATGTTATGCAAAAATTGTACTTAGTTTTTAATTCCGCGAAAAGAAAGTACGCAGGTAAAACAATTTATTTTTTCGCGGGTTCGATCCCCGCACGGAACAAATATTTGTATGTATAGTTGTTCCGGGTCTGGGCCCCAATTCTGCTATTTTACCACAAATTGCTATGTCGCAGCCACGCGATTGCTTTGCCAACGCCATTGATCTAAAAACGGTATTCTTCTAATTTTGAAAACAACGTCGTCAGCATATCGCTGGCACGTCGTCAGCATCGCATCAGCTTGGCTATATAAACCACAGATTAGATCGTACTAGTAGCTCTGTACTATTATTATTTAATCTGTGTAAAACATTATACCGCCAAAATTTACAGAATTCCTTCGTTTTTGATGTTTGACAGCGTGGTCTGACATCATAAAAACGTATTTTTGTTGAGATTCAAAAAACTTTTGTGTTTTAGTGGATAGTTTTTCAAGTAAGTGGATACTCAAGTTTACTCATACAATTAAACCGTGTAGTGATTATGCTAGGCTCCACATTCGCACCGTGAACACCCGTGAAAGCCTCGAACCGCGACTGTGGATGGCTTTCGCACCCGTTCACGGGCTTCGCGGCTGTTCACGCCTTGTTCCCCGTTCAGCGTCGGTATTTGCGTCCGCGCCAAAAGGTTCGCGGGACGCGAACCTCCCGTGAACGCGAACGCATCCACACTCGCGTGTTAAAACAGCAGCATGAAGATAGCAGTGCATAATTATGTCGGCGTCCATTCTTGACGAGCGCGCGAACTAAACTGTGAACGATAGCGAGTGTGGAGGGGCATGCTTTTCGCGCCGACTTCGCAGCGAAAATTAGGGCGAGCGCGCACTGCGGTGCGTTTTTCTAACGTTTTTCTAATCTGTGAAGTATGGAATGTCTTTGAAGTGCGCTCACTGCGGTTATGCGTTTTGTTACTGTAGGCCCCGCCCAGTGCGGCAGAACTAACGGAAACGCACCGCAGTGCGCACTCGCCCTTACGGCGTGAATTCACACCGTGAATCACACAGGAGTCCACAGCCCATCACATTAAAAGAAGGAGAACAAGTTTTATATTATCTCATAGAATTATAAAAAAGGAGGACTCCGCGCCACGCATATCGAAAGTGAAACAGTAATCCCACCGTTTGTACAAACACGCCTCACTTTCGATATGCGTGGCGCGGAGTCTTCCTTTTTTTATACGTCTATGTTGTTATATCTGAATGTTTTTATCACTTGAAGTACCAAAGGATAAAAAATGACAATAAGATATTGTAAATAATTAGAGCTTAGTATTACTATTGTCATTCTTCTAATAACAATAAATAGCCTTCATTAGTACTTACATTTTAAAATCAAGAAAGGTCTAAACAAATTTTGTAGGACACGTATCTAAAAAAGTAAGGCCTCTGCCTCGAATATTGCAAAATTCGAGGCAGAGGCCTAAGGAACTTGCCTTCATCAAAACCGGAATGCCATCACATCTCCGCTCGTCGGGTATGAACGGAGATATGATTTCCTCGATATTTTTTAAAACGTTTTTTCTGAGGCGGAACGTTTTTACGAACTCCGTGTCCGGCAAAACAACCATAGGATCGATATTCCGCCTCAGTAAAGCTCGTGCTCGACGGCGTTGCAGCCTCTCGTCCCGACGCCGTTCCTCCCTGCTGGCCAATTCTAAATATCGCCATCTTAAAATATGATGCGGCATTTTTGTTATCACTTTTCAGACTTTTTTAATGGAGAATGTGAGATAAAACGTATGGCTGCACAATTGCTTCTCGATGGCCAATTTTGACAGCTATCGACGATGCCAACGCTATCGGTACAAACGTCAAATAAGAGCAGAATACATATTTATGTTGCCGTGCTGACGCTATTGTGACGCCATTGGTTAATAGAATTCCGAAATGTATCAATGGCGGCTGGGTAGCCGCTATTCAACTTTCATAACAGGAACAGAATACCAAAAGTGTCATTTTATGCTATTGCCATGCTGACGACGTGCAATTGAACTACCTTACATTTAGCAGAATTGGGGCCCTGGGTGTTTGTGGATATGTGAGCTTAAATGTTTGTAAACGCACCTACGATACCAGTGAAATTTTTAGTGTGGGCCAACGGTTTTTTTTTAAATAAAAAATAGCATTCCGTCAACCAAACCCACGCTCGATACGTGATATCGTCTACGACGCTTCCTCATTTGAACTCTACGACCGCTCCATCTAAATCTTGATCGAGCGGTTGGTGCTGCATCGTACATCCAATCCTGGATCTTTATTCGCTGAATTAAAACTAAATACTTTGCAAAACATTGAATGCTATTGATACAGAGTAATGTCTGATTTTATAACGTTAAATATATTTCATAGGGAGCAGGAGCTCAATGCAAGGTTGGCAGCCGCAATTCGTGACTTAGATCAATATCTCCATTGCTGGCTAGCTTTACGTAAGGCGGTAAGTATCTATACTCATATGTCTATACTTTAATAATAATAATAAATAATAATAACTCTATTTCCAAAAAAATGCAATTTACATAGAATTGTTTTGGTTATTACAAATCAGATTAGACAGTAAGATTATTTAAATTGCTTAGGTCTCCAATTGTACCACTGACACCCAAACTAAGATTAAACTTGTATAATATTATAAAGAGGGAAGATTTGTATTTTCGTATATAACGAATAATGTTAAAAACCGGCCAAGTGCCACAATGTAGGGTTCCGCGGTTGCTCATCAAAACATCTGAACTTACTTAACTGATTAACCACCCTGCCTACCTGATGATTTTTATTGTAAAAATAAAAAACAAACTTACATTTGCAGTTTTGAGACCTGCGCTCCCATACATTATGTATAGGAAAACATTTCATACAAGTACATTTTATAAGTTGGTCGACTATTACTTGTAAAGCCTGCTTAGCTGTAATAGTTTTCCTTTTATTTTCGTTATATATGTTACTACCATGAATATTTTCACACGCCCAAAAACAACTCGGGTAAAACTTTAGAATCCTTTGGCAGGCGGAGGGGGGGGGGGGGGGGAATCCACGCTACTACAAGTAAACATACACATTTTGTGGTGTTCGCGGCGCGCCTTCTATCTTTTTTTCTTGGTCTGAGGCGTAGGCATTCATGAGGTAAAATACCTGTGGCATAGCAATTTTTATACTTTCAAACCAAGTGCCTTTGCCTCGGCTTACTTTTGAAATGGCTCTGCACGGTCCTCGGTTGCATACAAAAGAGCCCACCGATTTGTTCGTCGAGTATTCAACTGCCTTTACTTTTTGTGATAGTGTCACATTTTTTCTCGTGGTAACATACCTCGTTCCTCTGCAAATGCACACTCACACATCTTTTAAGTGTTACATTAATTTCTACGTAAATTCATATTGTATTTATTAGGTTCTAGGGCGTACCTCAACAGAACCAAGTAAAATATCCAATGGATTTTGTTCTATAACAACTTACAACCTATTTATTTTCCACTGTAGCACAGGACTCTAATGAATGCCATTTAAATACATCTGTAAAAACAAATACCTAATTTTTGCTCCAGAAAAAGCCTCGATAATCTCAAATTATTACGATCGCATCGATCGATTTTAATTTTAAATCGCGCTGTAGATCGCGCGCGCTGTATTCGCGCCGGCTAGCTAATTTAACTGGCAATCACATTCACTCACTTGAAGTTAGCCGAATGATGCGACAATTCAGGTACACCTATAGAGTTTCGGCGGGGCCGAAACCGAAACTACGGCCGAAACTAGCCGAAACCGAACCTTCGGTCGGTCCTTAGTTTAAAGGTAAATTTGCACTTAAAAACGGAAAAAACCCCTCTTTTGCAAAAGCTGCTTCTGAAGTTTATTTTTCACTTTTTGTAATTTTGTTTTTTGAAGTCGGTTTTTTTAACCTAACCTTTAAACTAGAGACCGACCTTTTTTTTATCAAAATACGTTTTTTTATTGTGCGTGGTCCGATATGCTTATGTTTTTATATGCCTTCAATAAAAAGCTGTTGTTTTTAAATCACAAACAGACACTTCTATTTTATTAATTTAAATAGATGATCTGATGTACGTTTTATAATTTCAGACATCAAACGTCGTAGCCAACCAAGACCGAACCCAACAACTTCACCGGGTGCTGGAGTGGCTCAACAACCAAGTGCCGGGAGTCAGCAACCAAGCGCCGGGGCTCAGCAACCAATTGCTGGGGCTCATCAATCAAGCGCCGGGGCTCGGCAACCATGCACCGGGGCTCAACAACCAATTGCTGGAACTCCAAGCGCCGGGGCTCGGCAACCATGTACCGGGGCTCAACAACCAATTGCTGGAACTTCAAGCGCCGGGGCTCGGCAACCATGCACCGGGGCTCAACAACCAATTGCTGGAACTCCAAGCGCCGGGGCTCGGCAACCATGCACCGGGGCTCAACAACCAATTGCTGGAACTCATCAACCAAGCGCCGGGGATCGGCAACCATGCACCGGGGCTCAACAACCAATTGCTGGAACAGATCAACCAAGCACCGGGGCTCAGCATCCAAGGACCGGGGCTCAACAACCAAGCACCGGTGCTAAATAACCAAGCACCGGGGCTCAACAACCATGCGCCAGGGCTCATCAACCAAGTGCCGAGGCTCAGCAACCAAACGCCGGGGCTCATCAACCAAGCGCCGGGGCCCAGCAACCATGTGCTGGGGCTCAGCAATCATGCACCGCGGCTCAGCAACCAAGCACCGGGGCTCGGCAACCAAGCAACGCGGCTCAGCAACCAAGCGCCGAGGCTCGGGTACCAAGCGCTGCGGCTCAGGAACCAAGCGCCGTGGTCGATTCCCGGCTACCAAGGGCACTGGTTACCACCTAGCAACCATGGATCGGGGTGGCCTCCCCACCGCCAATAGTCGGGGTTGCCGCTATATGCTGATGCACACGAGACCACCAACCAACACTAAATAATTGTAATTATTTATTCATCAGCTGAAAAGTGTCGATATGTAAATCAATAAACAGTGAAGCGTCGATTATCCGAACGACCGCTTACGCTTATTCGAACTAGTGCGAGTACGTCCGCCCGACCCGCGCGTGTTTCTCTCTCGGCTCCCGCGACACAGTGCTCGTGCACTTGTTAATTGTACTCGTATAACTAAATTTTGCAGCGTGAAAGTTAAACTCTCGATTTAAAATATTTGAAAAGTATTGACATACATACATAATAGGTATTTCTATTATCCGAAGATAACGGTTTCCGAACACCCCAATTAATTCGGATAATCGACGCTCCACTGTAATACTAATTTTTAACACATAACAAATATGATATGCTGATCTTACTGCGGCACTCAGAGATATTTAATGATGTCGGGGCCGCGGGTTGTACACTAGTTATCGCGGCCTCGACATAGATGGCTAAGAAGGAACATGGGAGTTTTTTAGTCAGTAGAAGTCTGACACTCCCTTTCGCTCTGCCCAAAAGCGGGAGGGGTTATTTGATTATTTGCCACCCGCCAAAAAAAAAAAAATTTTTTATTACATAAACCGTCACTTAGTAAAGATTTGACATAATTTTGTATGACAAAACTGTCAAAACCTTTAAGTAAGTGATGGCCTAAGTAATCATTAAAGCTCTCTGAGTGCGGCAGTGTGACCATGAACCAGAAAAATTTAAAGTAAAAGCACAAGAATACATAAAAAAAAATGCCGGTCAGTGTCAGGTTGTATTTTAAACACGTATGTAATTACAGAATTGTATAACTGTATTGAAAAGTTTTCATAAAAAATTGATGATTCAAATGATTATACATTTTAATCATCAATTTTCTATGAAAACTGAATTCAATTGGATTGGACAAAACGTATCGTATTACCTAGTATTAACTGGGTTGTGGAGGTCAGATAGGCAGTCGCTCCATGTAAAATACTGGTATTCAGCTGCATCCGGTTAGACTGGGAGCTGACCCCAACATAGCTTGGAAAAGCTTAGGCGGATGATGAATGGACAAGACGAAAGTTATGTACCGGTAATTGTTGGGAGCGATACTCTCGAAGTTGTCGATACTTATTTCTACCTTGGACAAACTGTTAGATCTGCAAATTAGATAGATCTAGAATCCAACTCGGATGGGCAGCGTTCGGGAAACTACGCGACATATTTTCGTCCAAAATTCCGCAGTGTCTGAAGACGAGGGTGTATAACCAGTGTGTGTTGCCAGTGATGACTGATGGCTCAGAGACATGGTCCTTAACTGTTGGCCACTTAGAGAAGCTCAGAGTCGCACAACGAGCCATAGAGAGACATAATCCGAAATGAGGAAATTTTCCGTAGACCAAGGCTGCTGAAGTGGCAATGGGCACGCCATATCGCTCGAAGAACCGACAACCAATGAGTAAGAAAGGTTCTCCAGTGGCGACCGGCGACGAACCGGAAGACGCAGGATTGGTAGGCTTCCCACCAGGTGGACCGACGACATCGTGAGAGTCGCGGGCAACCGGTGAATGCAAACGGCAGGTTGCCGTTCGTTATGGCGTTCTATGGGGGAGGCCTTTGTCCAGCTGTGGACGTCTTATGGCTGATAATGATGAAATGGACTTATTGCCGCACTCGGAGACCTTTAATGATTACTTAGGCCTCCACCTACTGCCGCACTCAGAGAGCTTTAATGATTACTTAGGCCATCACTTAGTAATGGTTTTGACAGTTTTGTCATACAAAAATATGTCAACCCTTTACTAAGTGACTGCTTAAGTAATCTTTAAATATCTCTGAGTACAGCAGTCAGTGAAGTTTTTGACAGTTTTGTCATACAAAAATATGTCATAACTTTACTAAGTAACGACTTAAGTAATCATTAAATATCTCTGAGTACCGCAGTTAGTGTTGTATTTCATCATTTCAGTCACTGAACAACTTAAGAAAGTTTTAATTTCGCGGGCTACATTCGCGGTTTCATCTTAAATACTTATTTAGAGCTTTAGACATGCTAAAAAACCGTCTGTAGTCGATTGAAAAGTTACATTTCGGGTTGCATTTGTTAGAGGACGCAATTTTATTTTTGCCCGCTTGTTAGGTAGCACTCGTGTGTCAAAATCGAAAATGTTTCGAGATGTAAAATTTGGTATGACAATATTCCTGTTGTCCACTTTTGAAATATGAGATAATCTTTAAACTAAGTGTAAGAATATATACTCAAACACTATAATATTTATTAAGTAAACGTAAGTACATACAGTATTAATTAAAAGCTATTAAACTGTAAAAGAGTTTAAAAATATCTTCTTTAACGCTGTCAACTGGTAATGTCCCCAAGAATCTGGCGGCGTTGCCACATTGTATAACAACACTTAGACTCTTGCCAATGTTAAAACAAGCCCTGGGTCATGCCTTGTTTGGCGAAGCGTTAATGGTTTTTATCCATCAGGAATTTCTCAATATTACACTATTGGGTTTGAGCCCTGTTGATATATGCGCCATATTTGATTTTGTACGGTTTATGATATTTATTTATCAAAATGAATATGATTCTCTTAATATAAGAAGTATGAGATAATCTTAAAACTAAGTATAAGAATATATACTCAAACACTATAATATGTATGTATTTAGAAATATATAAGTATGTTTATCAGTTGTGTAGTACCCATAACACAAGCTCTGCTTAGCTTGGGACTAGATGGCGTTGTGTGATAGTTGTGGAATATTATTATTATTATTATTATTTATTAAGTAAATTTACTAAACAGTATTTATTGGTAACTACAGCCTTTGGCGGAGGTAAAAATCAGCCCTTAGGCCTCATTTACGGGGATGCGGGGCGTCGCGCGGCGCGTTGTGCGTTTTTAATTCAAGCCCATGGTGATGTATGAAAACGTTAACGATTTTACGAGAAGCGATTTTTCGCTCGTTAGTTTAAAATGCAGCGTTTGTTGTGGTGGACCCGCCTCTCAGTAAATGAATAAAAAGCACGCGACGAGCTGTCCGCACGCGCCGCGCGATGCCTCGCGTCTACATCAATGAGCCCTTAGGGTCACGGGAAGCGTCGACCGTCGGTGCTTACGTCGGTCGCGCTTGTCATTATGAGTATGAAAATTCACATGTCGTGACATTGCTCGGCCGACCGTACTCACGCGTATATTGCTACGCACACGCACTGCGTACGACGACCATCAGTCAAGCGCGCCCTCAAGCGTGCCGTCGGCCGCCCGTACGGATGCGCGTATCGTCGTACAAAAATTCGAACCTACTAGTTCAAAACTTCAACAATATTGAACAATTGTACCCAACGACGGTCGATCAGTCGACACTGAAACCAGCCTGAAACTTAGAAATAAATAAGTCTGTCTATTGTCACACTCTCGCCTGTTAGGTAGCATTCGTGTGTCAAAATAAAAAAATGTTTCGAGATGTAAATTTTTGTATAACAATATTCCCATTGTCCACTTTTGAAATATCTTTAGCTTGACGCGAGATACTTGCGTTGGGTCCGGTTTAGGTCATTTATTTATCAAAAAGAATGTAATTCTATTAATAAAGAAATATGAGATAATCTTTAAACTCAGTGTAAGACTATATACTCAAGCACTATAATATTTATGAAGTATATGTAAGTATTCATTAAAAAACTAAAAAAATATCTAAATTAAATAAATTAACTGTAAAAGGGCCTATTAAAAATATGCTCTTTAACACTGTCAACTGGTCATGTCCCCAAGAGTCTGACGGCGTTGCTACATTGTATAGCAACACTTACTGCCGCACTCAGAGAGCTTTAATGGTTACTTACCATCACTTAGTAATGGTTTTGACAGTTTTCTCGTACAAAGATATGTCAAACCTTTACTAAGTGAAGGCTTAAGTAAACTCTCTCTCTCAAGTACGGCAGTTAGACTCTGGCCAATGCAAAAGCAAGCCCTGGTACCGGTGGCGGCACCAATGGTGACCGCATGGCCGTGTTTGCGGAGATCGTTGGGGCCGCAATACGCGACGTCTCTCTTAAGAGGACGTTCGCGTCAAAAACCAAGGCGATCAGCGCGGCCTCGACCTCTATTCTGGCGGCAGCGGAGGCCATCTGCCGTGGGCCTCTTTCTCAGTCGGACGAAGTGTCCAAACTGCGGGCGGAGGTCTCACGCTTGGCAGCCGCCGTGGAGCGTCTCCAGAAGGAGAACGAGAGGCTTCGCGCTGACCTGGCCAAGCCCCGAGGAACCAGCCCCAAGGAGGTTCGCGAGCGCGGGCAAGGTCAGCCCCCAGCGGCGAATGACCAGGCCCTGGACCTGTTCCGGCAGGAGCTGGCTGCCTTGCGCGCAGAGTGGTCAGCGATGCGGGGCATTGTCTTTCGCCCCTCTCTGGGGGCGAAGACATATGCGGTCGCCACAGCCGGTGACCCCAAGGCGAGGCCGTCCAGCCAGCCAGACGGCGAGGCTGCAAAGTCGGCTGGAAAGCCGGCTGCGGCCAACTCACCGGCCCCTCAAAAGGGCAAGGCGGGACCCCCTCCGAAGGCCAAGGCGCCTGCTCAGGAGAAGGGCAAGGCGAAACCCCCTCCGAAGGCCAAGGCGCCTACCCAGGAGAAGGGCAAGGTGCCAGCCCAGGATAAGGGCAAGGCGCCTGCCAAGAAAAAAGGCAAGGCGGCAGCGGCGAATGTGCCGGCGCCAGAGGCGGCCCTTTCGAACCCACCCCCCCCTCCGCCCTTAAAGCCTTCCGAGGCCGAGAACGGCTGGCTGGTGGCCGGGGATAAGCGGAAGAGGCAAAAGGCGGCCCAAAAGGCGAAGCGGGCCGAGCGCAAGCGCGGGCAGAAAAGGCGGAGCGCCGCGGCGAAGCTGCGTGCCCCAAAAACCGCGGCTGTAGTCATCACGCTACAGCCGGACGCGGCTAGTAAGGGCATGCTGTACCGCGACGTTCTTGCCAAACTCAAGGCGACGGTAAAGCTCGAGGAGCTCGGGATCGCCGGGGGCCTCCGGGTTCGAGTCACCGCGACAGGGGCTCGAATGATGGAGATTCCCGGCGAGTCGAGCGCCTCGTCCGCGGACGCCCTGGCAGAGAAGCTCAGGGCGTCCCTAAATCCGGACGAGGTCCGAGGGTCGAGGCCCATCAGGTGCGCAACTCTGCGCATCCTGGGCCTTGACGACTCGGTCTCCGAGGAGGAGGTGTTAGCCGCCGTCACCGCGGCCGGGGGGTGCTCCGCCGAGCAGGTCAAGGCGGGCACCCTACGACCGGACCGCGAGGGTATGCTGACTGTAACGGTTAGCTGCCCTGTGACGGCGGCGAAGAAAATTGCGGAGGGCCACACCCTGAAGGTTGGCTGGTCGAGGGTGCAGGTCAAGCTGCTTGAACCCAGACCTCTGAGGTGCTACAGATGCCATGTGGGGCACCATGTAGGGTGCCGTTGCACCTCGGAGGTGGACCGCAGCGAATTATGCTTCCGCTGCGGTCAGCCCGGTCACAAGGCCGCGGCTTGCCTGGCCACGCCGCACTGCGATGCATGTGCGGCGGCTGGGAAGCCGGCCGAGCACCGGGCAGGGAGCAAGGCCTGCGCTCCACCCGCCAAGGCCAAGGGGAAGGGGCCCTCCGCAACCGCCAACCCCACCGTCGTCAAAGCCGCAGCCGCCGCCGCCGCCGCCGCTGCTGCCAAAGACTCCACCGCAACTCCCGCTGCGGTGGTGCCACAGGAGGTCCCGGAGGGGGCTGAAATGGACTGTCATTAATGGCCCCATTAAGCCTCCTCCAGGCGAATATCAACCACTGCGCCTGCGCTCAGGATCTGTTGCTCCAGAGTATGGCGCAGTGGTCGATAAACATCGCCGTGGTCGCTGAGCCCTACTTTGTCCCGCCCAGGCCAGACTGGGTGGAGGACCTTAGTGGCTCAGTGGCCATTATTGCGTCGGCCGCCGCCGGCACCCCGACCCTTGAGACGGTCAGAAAGGGTCAGGGGTGCGTAGCAGCACGGTTCGGGGAGATCGTAGTCGCGGGAGTCTACTTCTCTCCGAGCCGAACTCTCGCCGAGTTCCAAAACTCCCTCAGGGAGTTAAGTGTCGTCATCGGAGGCTATTCCCTTCCCGTACTAGTGCTCGGGGACTTCAACGCCAAGAGCTTGGCTTGGGGTTCCCGTTACACGGATGTGCGGGGTGGGATGGTCGAGTGCTGGGCTCTGGAAACAGGCCTGGACATCCTGAACCGGGGTTCTGTACCCACGTGCGTGCGGATGCGGGGCGAGTCGGTGGTGGACATCTCGTTCGCCAGCTCCGCTCTGTCACGGCGTGTCGTCGACTGGCGCGTCATGGAGAGGGTGGAGACCCATTCCGACCACCGGTATATCCGGTTTGAGGTCTCTGCCCAGTCCCCGAGTGCGCCGGTCCCACAGACCCCGAGTGGTCCGCGTTGGGCGCTGAGGCAGCTGGACAGGGAGCTCCTCCTGGAAGCCTCGATCGTGCGGGCCTGGGTGCAATCACCGGTCAGGCCCGCCGACGTAAACACCGAGGCGGGTTGGTTCCAGGAGGCCATGTCCGAGATATGCGACATGGCAATGCCCCGAGTCCGGCCAGGAAGCGCCCGGCGTCAGGTGTACTGGTGGTCGCAAGAGCTGTCGTACCTGCGTAAACAGTGTATGGCGGCGCGGCACCTGTACACCAGGCATCGCAGGCGCCGCATTCGGCCTCCGAATGCGGAAGCCATTGAGGCGGAGCTGTATGAGGGGTACAGGGCGGCGAAGGCCACCCTCCGCGAGGCTTGTAAGCGGGCCAAGAACGAGGCCCGCGAGGAGATGCTGGAGACTCTGAACAGAGATCCGTGGGGGCGCCCTTACAAGACGGTGCGGAATCAACTCCGCACCCGGGCCCCCCCGCTGACGCAGAGTCTCCGGCCTGAGCTCGTGGAGGACGTGGTGAGCGCTCTGTTCCCTTCGCGAGGGGAGCATCCTCCCCCGCCAATGGCTCCGCCATCCGCGATGCCGGAAGCGGACCATTCAGGAACCGATGACGACATTCCGGAGGTGACTGGGGTAGACCTGAGAGCGGCGGTACGTAGGTTGAGTGCCAAAAATACCGCCCCGGGACCCGATGGCTTGCCTGGCAAAGCCTGGGTCCTGGCCTCAGAGGCTCTTGGGCCCCGACTGGAGGGGTTCTTTAGCGCATGCATGGAGAGAGGTCAGTTCCCGCTTCGTTGGAAGACGGGGAAGCTGGTCCTCATCCAGAAGCCGGGGCGCCCGGCGGACTCGCCGTCCGCATACCGGCCCATTGTGCTGCTCGACGAGGTGGGCAAGCTCTTTGAAAGAGTAATTGCAAACCGCCTCGCCGAGCACCTGGAGGGAATGGGTCCGGATCTTGCGGAACACCAGTTTGGTTTCCGCAAGAGGCGCTCGACGGTGGACGCCATCATGCGCGTGAGAGCCCTCACGACGGGGGCTGCGGTCTCTCGGGGCGGTGTGGTCTTGGCGGTGTCTCTCGACATCGCCAACGCCTTTAACACTATGCCCTGGAGCTGCATTAGGGAGGCACTCCGGTATCACCGGGTGCCGACCTACCTTCGTCGTGTGGTCGGGGACTATTTGACAGACAGGGCTGTCATCTACCCTGGTCAAGACGGACAGTGGAACCGGCGAGAGATGTCGTGCGGTGTTCCACAGGGATCGGTTCTGGGGCCGCCCTTGTGGAACATCGGTTACGACTGGGTGCTGCGCGCCGACCTCCCTAGCGGTGTCAGCGTGGTCTGCTACGCGGACGATACGCTGGTGCTAGCTCAGGGTGGGTTGTACGAGGCGGCGGCCGACAATTTGACACGCGGGGTTGCGATAGTCGTAGAGAGGATCCGGCAGCTGGGTCTCGAGGTGGCGCTTCACAAGTCGGAGGCCATGGGTTTCCATGGACGTGGGAATGCGCTGCCGTCGGGATCCCAGTTAATGGTGGGAGGGGTTCCCATCGGCGTCGAGTGTACCTTGAAGTACCTAGGACTCGTCCTCGACAGCCGGTGGAACTTCGTGGAGCACTTCCGACGTTTGGCTCCCAGACTGGAGCGGGCTGGGGCTGCCTTTAGGTGGCTCTTGCCCAATCTGGGGGGGCCAAACGCCTCCTGCCGGAGGCTCTACGCGGGGATCGTGCGGTCCATGGCCCTTTACGGGGCACCGGTGTGGGCGCCTGCTTTGAGGAAGCGGGCCGCCCACTACCTGAACGTGCCCCAAAAGGTCATGGCCGTGAGGACGGTACGGGGGTACCGCACGATCTCCCGCGAAGCGGCGAACCTCCTTGCCGGATTGCCGCCGTGGGATCTGGAGGCGATAGTCCTCGCGCGCCTGCATCAATGGCGCGCGGAGGCGCTGCGCCGGGGGGTCACTCCGCTGCCGCGGCAAATTGCTGCGCGGCGGACAGACCTCCGGTGCGATCTCATGGCGGCATGGAGACAGCGACTGTCGCAACCCCGTGCAGGGCACGCCACGATAGTGGCGGTAAGTCCCCTCTTTGAGGAGTGGCTTGAGAGGCGCCACGGCGCCCTCACACTGAAAGAAATATTTAGCCAAACTACTTCGGCTACTTCAGGAATAATCAAAGTTTGACAAGACTTTATAAAAGTTAACTTGATTTAATAAAAGTGATTTGTCTATATAAGACAAAAGAGCCTATGTTATTTCAAGTTAGGTCATTAGTAAAAATAAATATGACTAGCTCTAAACATACTGAAGTAAACAAACGTAAGTGGTTACAGGCTAATAAACAGTTATGTCCGATTTAGGCATTAACATTCTCATCCTAAAACAAAAGTATTTTTATTGCTTCCAGCAAACGATTTTGTAAGCCCTAGCTAGAAATGTTCCAGGTGCATCTCAGCAATAATTTCCTTATTCTTATGGACCGATTTAAGCCAAAATGTTCCAAACCACACAAACCTAATTTCGAGTTATACGACTCGACACTCGACTCGTCGACTCGTCGACTTCGACTTTAAAGTTTATTGCTGTATTTCTCTGGCTTTGTAATGCTTATCATTGTGTTTTTAATTTTATTTTTTTATCAAAATTTTTGAGGTTGTGGAAATCGGTCCAAATGAACATTGTGTAACAATTAACCTAATTTGTTTTGTGGAGAATGACATAACTGCAGGTTAGCAACATCTAGCCAAAATTTTATACACACGGTGTCTAATTTCGTTTATTACTAAAAGAACATTTCGTTTATCTGTAATGTAACTAATGTAACATGTAACAGAAGAATCGGGGACGCTGCACCTGCGACCCGCGTCCGTTTTTTTTTCCATTTTATACCAGTTATAACCTGTTGGCTCGTGTCTTTGCCTTTGCCGCTCTCCAGCAGTGTTGCCGTTTTAGCGACTATATCGCTAGAACTAGGGAGTTTTATGAATGTTTTGGTTTTAGCGAGTTTTTTTTAGGGACTTCTAGCGACATTATAGCACTTCAAAGTGACGTTAAACAATCTTAATTTATATCTAGAAATAAAGTTTCTTTTTTTTTTGCTCGTTTTTATAGATAATGGTACGGAACCCTTCATGCGCGAGTCCGACTCGCACTTGGCCGGTTTTTCTTGATCATGTTTGTTCCTAAACCGAATGTTAGAGACTTCTAGCGGATTTTAGGTGAACGTTTTTTTCATAATCTAAAAGAGTTTTTAAAATGGGCTAAGGACTTTTAATTTAGTTGAACGGCAACACTGCTCCAGTCTCCACCGGGCTTTTCGTCCCCCGATGCGCATGGCATAATTAATTGGCTGGCATAGCATTGGCGCGCATTTAGGGATACTACCGCGATCGGCACGTTGTTATTTCGCTGAAAAAAACTTAATTATAGTGAATTATTGTGTTCAACTCTTCTGCATGTACGTTAAGTACTTAATTCATTCAAAAACTTCAATGGCTAATAATCACTTAATTATTTAGAGGAGAAATACTGTTCTTGAGAGAGAAAACCATTTCGGCTGTGTTGTGATATAATATACATTAATATTTCCTAACGCCGATAGTGGCTGGGCCAGAAGAACGTCCAGACCCGTTGGGCGATTACTTTCGCCAATGGGGTCTTGAAATGTACATCGCTCCATTCAAAGGTAAGTTTATCACATTATTTTATCAATTAACCAGCATCTAAATATAGGTAAATAAAAAGAAAACAGACTGACTGACTCATCAACGTCCAGCCGTTGTAATTTTGCACAGAGGTTACCTTTATATTGTAGACAAGGACTATGGTCCTTCATAGAGGGACGGATTACTCGGTAGTACGTTCCTGTGGGACATTATCCGACATACACGCGGTCGAAGCCAAGCGGGTTATAATCATAACCTACTTAAAACTTGCCAATTTTTTACAGAACACGCTATAGATTTGGAAACGTTACAAATGTTGTCTGAAACGGACATCAAAGAATTGGTACCAGTAATTGGCCACAGGGCCAAGTTAAATACACAGATAAAAATGTTAAGATCTATTACGTCAGGGGAAGCTACAAGTACCAATATGGAAGTGAGTCAATAATATTTTTTTTTTGTATACATAATTGAGAGCATACCAAAGTACAAGTTCGGGTCACTTGATGATTTCCCACCATCAAAAAAAATCAAAAGGTTTAGACCATGTTAGTAAGTAGTAGGATTCTAGGTAGATTGTACACTCTGTAGCTATGCTCCCATTGTAAAAAATTGACATAAGTTATTATCTCTGTACTGTGCACTTTGTAAGAATACATTATTATTGTATAACTCATTAAGTTATTGTTAATTTTCAGATTGTTGAGGATCCTTTATGCGCAGAACAGTGCAGCAGTGTGACTACGTACATTTTACAGCCGCCGACAGAACTACTCATTGAAGATTTACCTGACAAAGAAGACAATATTACCCCTGACACTTCTTGTGTAAGTTATTGTTTTATTTACTTTTATAAAGGTAAAGGATTTTTTTAGGGTTCTATACTCATAAAGAAACAGTGAACCCCTTCCGCGTCCCACATTCCTTCTACACAACGATGTCATTGTAATCAAGTATATTGTAAGCCCCTAGGATCACTTAGTTTTCTGTCTGTCTGTCTGTCCGTCTGTCAAGATCCTTTGTCTCAGAAACGGGTAGACATACCAAGTTGAAATTAATATCAAATACTAAGGTCTACAGCCCCTTGGAGGTGTTGATATGTCAAGCTTCTAAGTCGTCCGATGCAATAAAAAGATTTGGTCCTTTGTAACATCATTTTCATACAAATATTGATTTAAACAAAACCTATAAGGTACTTCCTGTTGACCTAGATACATAAAATTGGGCAAACAGCAAGGTCTCACAGCACAAGAAAAGGTAGAAATCCAAAAATAGTTAATATGTAGTTATCTTATCACATAATAATATAACAAATAATAACTGACTATATGACAATGTTTTATTTTTAAGAATGTAAAAAATTAATTCTCAATTTCTTTATTTCAGGAGTTGTACAGAATTTTAAATTCAACAAATGATGGTAAATCTCTCTTACTAAGACACAAAGACACAGGGTTGTTAAAAAATGCTGATAGGAGAAGGCTTTGCAATGTCATCATTGCTAATGAATTAAAGGATGACCCAGAAAAAAAAATTACCAGTTCAAGACTTTACCAACTGGCTTATGATATACCAAGAATATTTAACAAAGAAAATTCATCAGTATATTTCATTCCATACACAACTATCACCACAAAGCAAAAAATTTCTGCTAAAGGAAAATTATTAGACTGCTATAGGCAACGCAGGCGTGAATTCATTAAATCAGGAGTGATCGCAGAATATTCAAAACGGCGGCCATCAACATCAACCAGTACTTCATGTTCACCTCACCCTGACACCAGCTCTAACATTCAAGATGCTATTGAACAATTGAAAACACTTACCGAGGATGTGGAGGACAAAATCGTATGGCTCCAAAATTGCTGCGATCCTTGGGAAACAGTGGAAACATATTGGAATATCACTGCTAAACAAAGGCTGATAGAATTAACATCAAATGAAACAACAGTTGAAGAGTACCTTCGCAAGTATAAAGCACTCAACCAGCCGGGTGGTGTGTTTTTGGTATGTTATTTTATTACTTATTTAATCTTCCATACTGATTCGGAGAAAAAGTAAATAATATATTGGGCTGTGTGTTGTAGTGTAAGTATAATAATTTGAGTTTGGTTAATTTATTTACTGTTTTCTTTTCAGCTTTTGAAGGATTTTAAAAATCTGTTCCGTACCGTTAAAGGATCACTTAGTTTTCCGTCAGTACTCAACGTATATACAAAAGAGCTGATCACAGTAATTCACTATAATTTAGGTGTTTTCAAAAACGAAACGACAACGTGCCGATCATGAACTTGTTCGTCGACTCCACTTACGAACTTGACTGTACTTAATGAATGCTTGATCGAAAGTTAAATAAATATTTTCAGCATAATATGTTTTAGTATATGTTGAGTTGCACGAAACCAACATTAGTTTAACGGAGACTTTAAATTCATGTCATCCACACACACACACACACACTGTGTGTCACATTTTGTATCAAAAAGTGACAGCATCAATTTAAAGTCTCTGTTAGGTTTCGTGCAACTCATCATTAGTTATAAGTTAGTTAAGGTTGATTAATGGTTTATAATTCCGTTGTAGGACAGGTTGGGCTGCACTTTTAGGTTTATTCTACCTCTGTATTTGTCATACAGGGTGTATCAGTGTGGTAAAATTGAAGGGTGTGGTACAGAAAGACCATCAAACTGAACTACTTTCTCCATTGGACCAACATAGTTATTGAGAAAAAACAGCTGTCCCGTACAAAACTTCAATACTAAACAACAACAGCCCAAACAATATACAATAACCCAAACGTATGGGATGGCTGATATTTTTTTTCTCCATTAGAATGTTGGCCCCATGCAGAAAATTGTTCAGTTTAGTGGTCTTTACCACACCTTCTGATACACCAAGTATACTTATTGAGTTCATAAGTGAAGTTTACCTACCACATGCACTTATCCTTGGAAATACCTTATTTCATAAATTATCTTGGTTTTAATGGTTACGGATAAAGTGTATTGGACTTTATTTATAATTATAAAAATACACAATAAAGGTTGTATTAATAAAAAGATACTTTTTTTTTTTTTTTTTGGTGGGTGTAAAATCATCGAATAACCCCTCCCGCTCTTGGGCAGAGCGAAAGGGAGTGTCAGACTTCTACTGACTAAAAACCACCCATGTTCCTTCTTCGCCCTCTATGTCGAGGCCGCGATAACCGTTGGACTACCCGCGGCCCATAAAAAGATACTTGAAAGTAGTATAAGTTCACTTGGTATGACTTCATTTACGAACGTGGCTAATGAACGTCAGTTCGAAAGTTTTTTAGATCTTCATAGTTATAACTAGATCTAACTTTCGGATAAGTTAATTAAAGTTAAAGATAAATGAGGCTGTCTATTTGATTTTTCTATTGAAATTAGTCTTAGTAAGTACCTAATTTTATTTCTGCATATTTTAACCCTTTTCCTGTAACTTTATAATCTATGGGCCACATACCTACGGGATCCATTGGGTGATGGATTTCACGCTGTGGATTCCGCGGGTAATGAGCCCCATTTACTAAAAAACGTGTAATGTGAAATATAATTCCTTAAGGTAGATCCTCTGCGGGTAGCCCGCGAAATTCAATTTGCGTTTTTTTGCAGTTTGCGGGTTAGTGTACGGTTGTATCTTGATCAAAATATGATGCGCGACAATGAGAAATTTAGGTAATTACATAATTTTAACCATGAAAATCTTCATTACACTTGACCTAAGTTAGAATCGGTCCAGATTCGTCTAATTACCAAAATCAGACAATCCGGATCGATTCTAACTCATAGAGATGACTGTATTGATGAATTTTATGAATAAAATTATGTAGTTACTTATTTCTTATTGTCGCATCGCATCATATTGATAAAGAGAAAACCTTACACTGACCTGCAAAGTGCAAAAAACGCAAGAAAATTAGAATTTCGCGGGCTACCACAGCGCATCAAGTTTTAAGTGTTACTACAGGATGACCTGAAATTAGTGGCGGACCCGTTAAGGGGTGATAGTAGGGAGGGATCAATTCCAGTCGATATCATTCTTAGACCTACTGTCCTAAAGTTAACCCATTTCAGGATATTCCTACTTAAAGAGTTTTACAAAAAATACCCTACTTTAAATCTTAAAATAGCTGTAAATCCTAAAAATTGGTCTTTCTGGTACTTTTTTTTTTTGTTTTGCATCAAAGATATTCTAAGTAAGGAATTATTAATAGCGATATCTTCGTAAATGTCGGTATCTTACGCGAAAATCGTTTAAAGTAGGATTTTTTTTGTAAAATTCTTTAAGTAGGAATATCTTGAAATGGGTTAACTTTAGGACAGTAGGTCTAAGAGTGATATCGACTGGAATTGATGCCTACTGTCACCCCTTAACGGGTCCGCCACTAATTTCAGGTCACCCTGTATAAGTTAATTATCAGTTATAATAATGTCAAATGTTAATTAAGTAGGTAAGTCTAATAAACCTTTTAAAAAGTATTTTTTTCCGTTTTATTCATAAATTATGTACATCTTTTTCAGAAATAATTGCAAATATAAAATCATTACTTATCCTTAATAGGACTCACATACCTGCGGGTTTCACTGGGTCTCATCGTTACTCGTTTTTAAACTAATGTACCTTTAAATCACATTAGTTTAAAAACAGAGTAACGATGAGATCCAGTGGAACCCATAAGTATGTGTTTAGGTATTAACACAATACTTTTGCTATACGTAAGCAAAGTATTAACACAATACTTTTGCTATACGTAAACAAAGTATTAACACAAAAGTTTTGCTATACGTAAACAAAGTTTTAACACAAATGTATTGCTATACGTAAACAAAGTTTTAACACAAGTTTTGTTATACTTATACAACGTATCAACAAAAAGTTTTGATATACGTAAACAAAGTTTTAACACAAATGTTTTGATATACGTAAACAAAGTATTAACACAAAAGTTTTGTTACACGTAAACAACGTATTAACACAAAAGTTTTGCTGATTACAAATGCAAAACTTGAAATATAAGTAACACATTTTTTGACTACTTCTAGTCTAAGTCTTTTACAAATGGAAAACAAACAAATTACCTAAAGCAACATAAATAATTAGTTCTATATAACAAGAAAATCATGTTACATATTATCAAATGGATTGGTTTACATGTAACAAATAATTTATTTAAAGTAACTTATAATTATAGTAAGATGTAGGGAATCATTATGTTTACTTATAACAAATGTAAGGCCAAAAGTAACGTAGACGTTTTCTTATCACGTAGCTAAAACTGCTTTACAATATACAACACAAATAGTTTGCTAGAAAAATAAGCCAACTGGTTTTGGTTACATGTTGCATAAAGTTATGTGGTCACTTTTTTGTGTTACATGTTGACGAAAGTTTGGTTATGTATAAGTAAAAATTTTTTTCAGTGCACCTTCCGTCTGACGCAGGTCCTCACCGGACACGGTTGTTTCGGGAGGTACCTGCACCGAATCAGGCGGGAGGAAACGCCCGGATGCCACCATTGCGAGGATCGGCCGGAGGACACGGTGGAGCACACAGTGGAGGTGTGCCCCGCTTGGGCGGAGCCCCGCCGTGTTCTCGTAGCGGCGATCGGCGGCGGCGACCTCTCGCGCCCGGCCCTGGTGCAAGCCATGGTCCGGGGCGAGGAGGAATGGGACGCCGTCGCCTCCTTCTGCGAAGCAGTGATGCTGGCGAAGGAGGTGGCGGAACGCGAGAGGGAGAGAACCTCTCGTCCCAGCCGCCGCGGGAGGCGCTCCGGGCGTCGGGGGTCCCGCGATGACCTCCGGCCACCGTAGACGCGGGCCTGTGGACGGTGAGTGATGGGCTAACTCGCCGTCCGTCCGTCTCACGACGAAAACAGGCCGTGTCGACGGCGCGTTCGTGTTCCACGCGCGCCTCAAAGAGATGTCAGCAACATGGGAGGGGCCCGAAAGGGCCGACGCCTGTCGGGGCCGCGGGTAGTCCAACGGTTATCGCGGCCTCGACATAGAGGGCGAAGAAGGAACATGGGTGGTTTTTAGTCAGTAGTCTGACACTCCCTTTCGCTCTGCCCAAGAGCGGAAGGGGTTATTCGATGATTTTACACCCACCAAAAAAAAAAAAAAAAAAAAGGCCTCATTTACGGGGATGCGGGGCGTCGCGCGGCGCGTTGTGCGTTTTTAATTCAAGCCCATGGTGATGTATGAAAACGTTAACGATTTTACGAGAAGCGATTTTTCGCTCGTTAGTTTAAAATGCAGCGTTTGTTGTGGTGGACCCGCCTCTCAGTAAATGAATAAAAAGCACGCGACGAGCTGTCCGCACGCGCCGCGCGATGCCTCGCGTCTACATCAATGAGCCCTTAGGGTCACGGGAAGCGTCGACCGTCGGTGCTTACGTCGGTCGCGCTTGTCATTATGAGTATGAAAATTCACATGTCGTGACATTGCTCGGCCGACCGTACTCACGCGTATATTGCTACGCACACGCACTGCGTACGACGACCATCAGTCAAGCGCGCCCTCAAGCGTGCCGTCGGCCGCCCGTACGGATGCGCGTATCGTCGTACAAAAATTCGAACCTACTAGTTCAAAACTTCAACAATATTGAACAATTGTACCCAACGACGGTCGATCAGTCGACACTGAAACCAGCCTGAAACTTAGAAATAAATAAGTCTGTCTATTGTCACACTCTCGCCTGTTAGGTAGCATTCGTGTGTCAAAATAAAAAAATGTTTCGAGATGTAAATTTTTGTATAACAATATTCCCATTGTCCACTTTTGAAATATCTTTAGCTTGACGCGAGATACTTGCGTTGGGTCCGGTTTAGGTCATTTATTTATCAAAAAGAATGTAATTCTATTAATAAAGAAATATGAGATAATCTTTAAACTCAGTGTAAGACTATATACTCAAGCACTATAATATTTATGAAGTATATGTAAGTATTCATTAAAAAACTAAAAAAATATCTAAATTAAATAAATTAACTGTAAAAGGGCCTATTAAAAATATGCTCTTTAACACTGTCAACTGGTCATGTCCCCAAGAGTCTGACGGCGTTGCTACATTGTATAGCAACACTTACTGCCGCACTCAGAGAGCTTTAATGGTTACTTACCATCACTTAGTAATGGTTTTGACAGTTTTCTCGTACAAAGATATGTCAAACCTTTACTAAGTGAAGGCTTAAGTAAACTCTCTCTCTCAAGTACGGCAGTTAGACTCTGGCCAATGCAAAAGCAAGCCCTGGGTCATGCCTTGTTGAGTAAAGTGTTATTGGGTATTTTCATCATGAATTTCTCAGTGGAAGCCACGAAGTTAGTTTCGTGCCCAATTGCACTATTGGGTTCGAGCTCTATTGTATACGGTAAACCGTATACAATAGGACATTTATTTATCAAAAAAGATTATCTTATTGCCGCACTCAGAGAGCTTTAACGATTATTTAGGCCATCACTTAGGTTTGTCAGTTTTGTCATACAAAAGTATGTCAAATCTACTAAGTGGCGGCTTAAGTAATCATTAAATATCTCGGAGTAGGTACTACAGTTACTGCCGCACTCGGAGAGCTTTAATAATTACTTAGGCCATCACTTAGTGAAGGTTTTGACAGTTTTGTCATACAAAAGTATGTCAAATCTTTACTAAGTGGCGCCTTATGTAATCATTAAATATCTCTGAGTACTACAGTTACTGCCGCACTCGGAGAACTTTAATAATTACTTAGGCCATCACTTAGTTAAGGTTTTGACAGTTTTGTCATACAAAACAAACAAGTTCAAAACATAACAAAAAAGTTTGTCAAATCTTTACTAAGTGATCGACGTCTTAAGTAATCATTAAATATCTCTGAGTACCGCAGTTAGTATAAGAAAATTAATTTAATCTTAAAACTAAGTATAAGAATAAGTACTCAAATACTATAATATTTATTAAGTAAATTAACTATACATACACAGTATTTATTGGCAAAAGTCGGTCCTTAGGGCCATTTTATGGTAACTATAAGAATTACTTAGGGAGACTTTATTTACTCGTAAATAAATGATATAATTTGTAAGCACACTCTTAAGAGTATTATCGATAAATAGAAAGAATGATACAACTGTAAGTTTCGTATCGTATTTATTTATTCCTCTAAGAGCAATCTCTACATTCCAGAAATTATTATGTTAGCATTAGTCTTTTGTGTTAGTTTGAGTTGTAAGACATGAATTGTAAACACGGATGTAGATATATCTAGATAGGGCAAGTGCATTTACTTCGTGTGCCCGGCTTAAGTACCTATTTTATAAACTTAGGTTACTGTCGCTGCAAGCTAATTTGTTTAAAGAGAGTCCGACAAGGTTTGTTTTGCAATATGCAGGTCAGTGCACATCTTGCTACATCGTTCTCACATGATAATATACCAATCTCAATATGAATGATGTTACCAAAGTTTTGTAACAATATTATGATTTAAAAGAGTGTCTATGAAGTTTCTTGCCATTCTTCTCATGAGACCAACGCTTTGGAATCGGCAACTACAGTACACTGACAGTTATTATGCCTTGCGAGTGGGACTGTAGCTTAGTTTATTAGCTTATTAAAATTTAGTATTTGTTCGACTATTCAAAAGAGCCTGTAACTGGCCAACTTGAAATAAATGATTTTGATTGTCATGTTTTATGTTGATTAAAATATGATTCGCGCACGTAATGCGTATGTTTTTATAGAGATATAATCATTAAAATTATTAATATAATCCTCTTGAGTTCATTTAATTCCATTGAGTTTCTATTTGATGAAAAAGGTACGAGTATTCAAGGAAGTAATATGAACTGAGAGGATTGTATTGGTGATTTTAATCATTATTACTCTGTGAAGTCACGTTTGTTACGGTCGCGAATCCTATTTTATTTAACATACGGCCTGATACTGACTGGCAAATTTAAAAAAAACGTAAGAAATATATCGAATACTAGCGGGCGTCACGCGGTTTCACACGCGTAGTTCCCGTACCCGTGGGAATACAGGGATAAAAAGTCGCCTATGTCACCCAGGGATAGTGTAGCTTCCCAACGGTGCAAGAATTTTTCAAATCGGTCCAGTAGTTTCGGAGCCTATTCGTTACAAAGAAACAAACAAATCTTTCCTCTTTATAATATTATTTATCGAATATGTATCGAATTTAGGCTATTATTGCTATTTAAGCTATCTTGTCGCATTTACTTTAAAACAACAACGTTACAACTCAAGAACTTAGTTAATTTTGTATAGTAACCAAATAGTGTTTATAACGTCATAATAAGTAGTCAAAAACTGGCACGCTTGGATTTCATACAGATCTACATGCTTGCGTTATCTAGATGATATCTAAATCTGTGTTGGAATTGTAAGAAATGAGTTGTAAGTGGTGATGTTCTAGATATCCGTATCCGCGTATATCCGCGGGAGAAAATAACGTCCATGTCATGTTCATGTGTCATTTTCAAATTCAATTGACAGTATAAAATGCTGCATAATAACTTAGATTATGTAATTAAATAGTATAAAAAAATCTAAAACAAAATATTCGGCACCTTTAATCGCAAACATATTATATTCTACAAGCGGACCTGGCAGACGGCGTCCCACCCGGACAACAGCGCCAACTACCGGGTCCCATTTATTGAATACATTTGTCACAAAAAATGTGATAAATGAAGAACCGCTCGACCGATTTTGTGCTAAAACTTCACATAAACCATCTACTAAATAGTCCGAACAAAGCCTAAATACTTGGTTTGGATAGGTGAGCCCGTTCTTGAGTTTTAAAATTACAAATGAAAAGTGGCATTGATTTTTATATATATTGATAAGTTACCATACCAGTAGTAGGTACACCGATTGAGTCTCAACGTTATCTGAGTCCGCGGATATACTTTTTGACGATCCGGAAAATTACTAGTTGTAAGTAACAGAAATCACGGCTAGAGCTACTTCAAGCTTTATAAAGATCACGACTGATAGTTGCTGTAATGCCAAAACGCAAGGAAGGTAAAACGCAGTGGTCCTTAGGTACGCAACAACGCGGTCACCTCAAAGAGGTACAGTTTACTATAAGGCTGCTTAACGTAGTTTGCAAGTGTGCCTAAATTTTGTCATCTAGTAAAACTTTGATGAGCTTTTTCGACAACAATTTATATAACCTATAATATAAAATCGATTATGTACCTATATTTTTTTTTTGCAAATAAAAAATCGATTACTTATTTAAATTAGACTGATAATCTAGTATTTTTTTTATATATTAATAACTTATGTCCGATCGTCGTTTGTTATTACGTCATGTAAATGAATTTTATTGTTTTCTTTAGAATTACCTATTTAAAAATGTATAATATTTATTAAATATAATAAAAAAGATGTACGGTTCGGACAGGGTTTTATAAGACCACTGCGATAGGGTAAAATAGCGTTATTGTAAGAACTATTAACGGGACTGTAAGAACGAATTTATTACCTAACAAAATAAAATGTTATTAAAAAAATAAAGTAATCTATTTTTGAAAATTAACACTTTCGGTGCCAAATTCAAATTATACATTTTTATTCGAATGCCACGTAAGCACAAGTTTTCTATAACTTCGTATAGCGACGACTCGGGAGGCGGGTTTGAAGCACACAAACAAATATTTATTCGACCCATATGATGGGTGCACGGCACCGATAGTGTTAAAAGGACGCGTGTAGTAATGTACTTCTAGTACATTCGAAAAATCTGTTACCATTTTATTTTAGTATTACTGTGTATATTATCATTTTGACTTACTTAGGGTGTATAAATACCCTTAACGAAGCCGATAGCCACTAGCTCTTGCAGTCGTTAAGATATTTTTTTTGTTTTAGACCACACTTGGGAACCTTCTTTACCGAGATATTGAAGGTTCCAAAATATTCACAAGTTTATTTTTTAATACTAGTTTTAAAATGAAACGTAAACTAACTAAAGCTTATGACAGCACAATTTTTTGAGTGTGCTGCATTGAGTTTTACTGAAAAACGGGATTTTTCGCCCTCAAAAAAAAATCGTTTCCCCGCAATAATATTTCCATAGAGTCACTTAGTTTGATGTGTACTGGCTTGGATGACGACTTCGTAAAGGCTCCGTTTATACCCTTTATATATGTATTTTTATATATATTTATTGTATTTTGAAATCTTTGTAATATTAATAAAAAAAAATATATTCAATTAGACACCTACTACTGTATTTCTATGCTCACAACAAAGCTGAAAATGACTTGTAGAAAATGCAAATGGCATAACTCTGTAATTTGTAGTAGTAAAAAATAAAGAAAAATCACTTCAAACTTGATGTCTTTTTATTTTATTACTGATATGAAAACAAGGATTTTTTTTTAATTTGGAAATCGTCAGGTGCCATTTTTATAGCTTTAGGCAGAGCGGTAGGGCAGACTTCTACTGACTAAAAACCAACGCATGTTCCTTCTTAGCTCTTTGTGCCGAGGCCGCGGTATCTCTTTTGAACAACCCACGGCCATTGAAAACAACCTCAAACAGACTGGTTAGTGTCCTGTATTCACCAGGGTGATATTGATAATAACAGACAGGTGAACATAGAACTAAAGTTGTATCTTCATTTCACGAGGGTTGATATGAGGACACTAATCCGGTCGGTCTAAACATTAGACAAAAACATTTTCTTTGAAATCGTATTAGCGACTAGCGGATCTGGCAGACGTCGTCCTGCCCGGACAGCAGCGGGTAAAGAACCGCTCGACCGATTTTGTGCAAACTTCACGTAAACCATCTACTAAATAGTCCGAACAAAGCCTAAATATTAGGTTTGGATAGGTGAGCCCGTTCTTGAGTTATAAAATTACAACGAAAAGTGGCATTGATTTTTATATATATAGACTAGTGACCCGCCCCGGCTTCGCACGGGTTCAAAAAAGCCTTCCTCTTTGAACCACTATCTATTAAAAAAAACCGCATCAAAATCCGTTGCGTAGTTTTAAAGATTAAAGCATACATAGGGATATAGGGACAGAGAAAGTGACTTTGTTTTAAACTATACAGGGTGGAATTTTTTAATGCCACCTGGAGGGAAAGTACTTTTAATACTTTGAATAGAAAGATTCTAAGTTTTTCGAAAATTCTCTTCTCCCACACCCGGGAATCGAACCGAAAACCGAAAATTATACCCTGTACTTTTATTGCATCGATCGTTAGGGTCAATTATAAGGATGAAATCTCTCTAACAAACATGATAAATTAAATGAAAGGAAAACTAAGTACCAAAAATCACTTTACTGTAAATAATTAAATTCATTTATGATTTCCTGGTTTCCTTTCATTTAATTTTATCCAAATCAGTTCAGTAGTATTTCGGTCTCATCATTATTTTATTTTTTTTTAAACCGAACCGAGTAGTATTTACGTGAAGAAGTGACAAACATACACACTCACAAACTTTCGGCTTTAAAATAGTGAGAAGTGTGAATAGCATACAACCTGACAGTGATCGGCAAATTGCAAAAAACGTAAAAACAACGAATTTCGCGGGCTACATTGTCGCATTCATATTAAAAAAATACTTTTGCAAACAAAAATTACATTATGAGCAAACGCACCATCACTAAGGCTGCCTGTCCACTAAAGCGAAGCGAAGCTGCTGAACGGAGAAATGGAGAAATATTAACCAATACGATTGCACACTGGAACGGACGGCAGATTTTATGCCTAACTCTTATGGGGCAGAATCACAGAATTATACCTATACAACGCAAGAGCAACACTTTTTTTTTAAGCTATTGTATAGCTTCTATCAAATCCAGAAATTCCGTAACGAAAATAACCTAACAGTGGGGGGCCACTCCCACCAGCACTTGCGGTGATACTTTTTAGTTTTGCCATCTATCGATGAATAGCAGCACTTTTAATGACTTTTTGTTATATTTATTATGCAAAATAATAATAATAATAATATAAATAATTATAATTACATAAGTTGATAAAAAATGCTATGCAATAGCTTTACCGCGGCAGTCTCGCCACACGTCTTTTTTTTTTTGGCGGGTGGAAAATCATCAAATACCCCTCCCGCTTTTGGGCAGAGCGAAAGGGAGTGTCAGACTTCTACTGACTAAAATCCACCCATGTTCCTTCTTAGCCCTTTAAGTCGAGGCCGCGGTAACTAGTGTACAAATATTTTTTTCCACAACTATCACACAACGCCATCTAGTCCCAAGCTAAGCAGAGCTTGTGTTATGGGTACTAGACAACTGATAAACATACTTATATATTTCTAAATATATACATATTATAGATAAATTACACCCAGACACAGAACAAATGATCGTGCTCATCACACAAACATTTGTCCTGGGTGGGAATCGAACCCACGACCTCCGGCATAGCAGTTAGGGTCACTAACCACTAGACCAACAGGCCAGTCATAACCCGCGGCCCAAGAGCAATACTTCACGTGCCATTTCGCGTGCCTAGCTTACGTACAAAAATCGTAAGTGGCCACTTTCGCGCTCAGCCTGTCATAATAGGTAGTCAAAAATGACACGCTTGGTTTTTTCATCTTTTTATACAGATCGTGATATTTTCTTGGTCTGAGTCTGACGGTATAAGATTTTTTCAAACTTTCCTCTCTATAATAATTATAAGTGTAGATTTGTAGATATAGTTAGTGTTTACCCTCGAAATTTAATGACTCCATTATAAAAAAATATATAATGGGTTTAAACCTTAAAGGGTAAACACTAAGTACATCTACCTACAATAATATTTTAGAGAGGAAAGATTTTTCGTTTAAACTTTAAACGGACTTGCAGGGTCCCTTAGACGACCCTCTGACCAAATGTTTTGATGTTTTGTGTCTTTAATGCTTTTTATTGTTGATTCCTAGTATTATTGAAATGTCTTTGATTATAGATAATTCTGCAATTAATACGTGTTATGGCCACGAATCATAATTTCAACATGCAAACTGATACTGTCCTGCAAACTGCAAACAAAATCCTCCACCGCGTCTGTCTGTCTATTCGCGATAAACTCAAAAACTGCTGTCCCGATTTTCATGCTATTTTCAAAAGTTCTCGATGAAGTCATATAATTTGTCAACTTCCGACATTCCCGCGTACGAAGCAGCGGGCATCAGCTAGTTTACCATAAAGCCGCATCCCCACAAAGAGTCGCGCGGCTCTCAGGGCCGCGCAGCACACGATCCTGTTAGGACGCGCAGCTCAGCAGGGCTATTGCGTATATTTTAAACGACAGTGGGTATCATATTGTCCATGGATTAACTGTCAAATTTGTTATGGTTTAGTACAAAATGAAACCATTTGACAGTTGATCAAAGCACACAGAGCCAAAGTGATAATCAATAAAGATTTATTGATTTGAGTGATAATCAATAAAGATTTATTGATTATCACTTTGGCACTGTTGACAGATGTCAACAGAGATTCGCCCTGCAGGCATCGCTCATTTCCACACTCACGAGACAGCCGCGCTGCTCAGCATCAGGAAGCCATGCTGCCCTAGTGGCGATGCGGCTTTAGCTGTTCGTTTTTGTGATGATAAAAAAAGTAAAATAAAGGAGTAACTTTAAAACTTTTATTTTGGTCCCTCTGTTCCGGCTCATCTCCGAAGCGGTAAGATCTTTCCTTAACAATAGCTAGTCTAAAAGTTAAAAAAAAAACAACAATCCCATGCGACTCCGACTCGCACTTGGCCGGTTTTGTCACAAGTTTGAAGTTATTGTTAGGCTGAATGGCCCAGGGCACGCCACGATAGTGGCGGTAAGTCCCCTCTTACCGCCACTCGCGCCCGGCCCTGGTGCAAGCCATGGTCCGGGGCGAGGAGGAATGGGACGCCGTCGCCTCCTTCTGCGAAGCAGTGATGCTGGCGAAGGAGGTGGCGGAACGCGAGAGGGAGAGAACCTCTCGTCCCAGCCGCCGCGGAAGGCGCTCCGGGCGTCGGGGGTCCCGCGATGACCTCCGGCCACCGTAGACGCGGGCCTGTGGACGGTGAGTGATGGGCTAACTCGCCGTCCGTCCGTCTCACGACGAAAACAGGCCGTGTCGACGGCGCGTTCGTGTTCCACGCGCGCCTCAAAGAGATGTCAGCAACATGGAAGGGACCCGAAAGGGCTGACGCCTGTCGGGGCTGCGGGTAGTCCTCTGGTTATCGCGGCCTCGACATACAGGGCGAAGAAGGAACATGGGTGGTTTTTAGTCAGTAGAAGTCTGACACTCCCTTTCGCTCTGCCCAAGAGCGGGAGGGGTTATTCGATGATTTTACACCCACCAAAAAAAAAAAAAAAAAGGCTGAATGGCCAAATCAGACCTGCGGCATATGGCGGCAAAAATAATTAAAGTTGAATGGGGTTAACTTGGGCTTTTGCATATTTTTTAAAATGTCTTTTAATTTGAGAAAGAGAACACGTTTAAGTTATTATGAGCCTGAAGAACCTAGTTTCGACCAGTATCTTTGTAAGTAAACACTTTTGTTAAATAAAATATCTATGATAGGGTTTTGTGCAGAGGGCTTTTCAGCTCGCATTCTGTACGCGCTGCTGAATGGGTCGCACACACCTTGACTGTTAGCTTGAATGAAAGTCACGGATAGCCAAAGATGACTGTTATTGAATATATTTAACTACCACGTAACTAATGCTATAATGCGTGAATGAGTACCGCTGTGTATGCTCGCTGATTGTGTATATACTGTCGCCTTAAACTATAATTTGTGCAAGGTGACGGAAAAGTGCTGATCTATGCAATGCGCGCGTGGCATGTACGATGCATGACTCGTACACATTCAGTATGAAAAGTTGTTAGCAGCGTAAGTATCGCGTCATGAGAGAAACAGTTTTACCACGAGAAGACTCAGACAGGAGTCATTTGGGTAGGGGCCTGGTGAATGGATGAAGGGATTTCAATAAAATATACGTCGCGTCGTTAGATTCGTCTTGATAGCGCAAGTGTCACTGGCTACATTAAATATAAAAACAAAGACAAATTGCGGAATTTGGGGGCCATATCGCGGATTTGTAACAAAAAATCCGTTACCATTGTTTGATGTTAGAAGAACATCACTATTTTAGTTTCATGAATATAACATCACTAGTGGTTAGTTCGTTGTCTTTGATTGATTGTCTCTGGAACAATTGTACAATAAGTTTTAAAATATATTGTGCTCAAAATAATTATGGTGGTTTGTGATTTCCCAACTAATAATAAGTTAGAACATGGCGCAGCCGTTCGAGAAATAAGTCTACGTGTACGTCGCTCGTAGTCGCCCTTCTCAAACCGCAAAGTTTTTGCACACATAAAAGCCAAACCACGTGCTTAACATGGCGACGGATACCAGCTTTGTAAAACTTCCTCCAAACCTAAACATCGCGAATGAAAATGCAGCGTCCGAGTGGAAGTTTTGGATACGCACATTTGAGGATTATTTGGTTGTAATAGGCAAGAACAAAGCTGAGGATGGCGTTAAACTATCACTATTACGCAACATGATGGGCCCTGAAGCAACAAGAATTATATCTACGATTCCGATTTCCAAACCTAAAGACGAAAATAAGTATGAGGATGTGATTGCAACTATCACGGCCCATGTCAACCCAAGAACAAATGTGGTTTTCGAGCGCTTTAAGTTTAACGAAAGAAGACAACTGGAGGGAGAGCCATTTGAGAATTTTCTGACAGACTGCAGGCATCTTATTCAGTCTTGTGATTATAAAACCATGGAGGAGGAAATGATGCGAGATCACATAGTACAGACTGTCTTAGACAAAGCCACACAGGAGGCTCTATTAAGAGTTGATGACCTCACTCTGAACAAAACAATTCAGTACTGTCAAACGAAGGAGCAAGCGGCAAGACAAGTGTCTGCTATGCATTCTGCGGCAGTGGAGGTAGCCAAAGTTTCAAGGCAGCAGGAACAGAAGAAGTCTACATTTAATTGTAGAAGATGTCAAACAGAACATGGTCCCCGTTCATGTCCAGCTTTTGGGAAAAAATGTAAGAAATGCGGAACTCTCAACCATTTTGCTGTAAGCTGCAAGAAGGCGAATAAAAAGGTCCAGGAAATCAACTCTGACTCTATGGAATCAAGCTATACAAGTGAATCTGAAAATGTGCACTGCGGAGAAGCCAAAAGTATAAATTGTGCGAAGTCCGAGTGGTATGAACATATTATGATTGAAAACAGTAAGGTAAAATGTAAGCTGGATACAGGAGCTGATGTCAGCATAATGCCGGTTATTTTATTCAATAAGATAAATGAAAATTTAAGTTTGAAACTTTTGCCTACACATATTAAGTTAGAATCTTTTGAAGGCAAGCAAGTTATACCTGTTGGCATGATAAATTTGCAATGTCAATACAAAAATAACAAGTGTTATGAAAATTTCTTAATAGTAGATTGTAAATCAATGTTGCTTGGTTTGCCTGGTTGTATAAATCTGAATTTAATTAAAAGAGTGCATAGTGTCACTAATACAAATATTAATAATCCAAGTAGGGATAAGTTTATAAGTGATAATATTGGAGTTTTTCAAGGTGTTGGGAAAGTTCCAGGTATTTTTGATATTCCCACCAGAAGCCCAGCAGAGCCAATTTGTCATCCATCCTCTAGGATCCCTCATTCTCTGTTAGAGCCACTAAAGATTGAACTTGAAAGACTTGTTAATAGAGAGGCTATTGTTAAAGTTGATAACATAAATAATAAAGCTTGTGTCAATAGAATTGTTCTTGTAGAACGCCCTAACAAAAAGATAAGATTATGTTTAGACCCAGCTGACTTGAATAAAATTATTGTAAAGAAACCCAAAATGTTACCCACACTAGATGATCTAGCAACTAAGTTAATAGGTAAAAAAGTTTTTACAGTGTTAGATTTATCAGAAGGATTCCATCATTTGGAATTGAGTGAAGAGTCTTCTTGGAAATGTTGTTTTGCCACACCTTTTGGCGTCTACAGATATAGAGTCTTACCTTATGGACTTATGAATGCTCCAGAATTGTTCCAGGAAGTACTTGAAACTCACTTTGGGAACTTACCTAATGTTGTTGTGTGGGCTGATGATATTTTAGTCATGGGAAATAATACTAAGGATCATAATGTATCCCTAAATAATGTAATGAGAAAAGCCAAAGAGTTAGGTGTTGTATTTAACAAAGATAAACTTCAATTTTGTCAATCTGAGGTAAAATATGTTGGCCAAAGTTTCAGTGCTAACGGTATGTCAATTGATAAAGACAGAGCAGAATCTCTAGTCAACTTAAAATCTCCTACCAACAAAGAACAACTCAAAAGTGTAATTGGTTCTTTTAGTTACATAAGGCGTTATGTACCTGACATGGGGGAATTAATGTATCCATTGTGTAGACTTTTAAAAAAAGATGTGGATTTTACATGGTTACCTATTCATGAAGAAGCTTTCAGTAAACTCAAACTTAAAGTTAGTTCAGCTCCAGCTCTATGTCCTTTTGACCCTCAAAAGAAAATTACACTGCAGTGTGATGCATCGGGCCATGGTCTGGGTTGCTGCTTATTCCAAAATGATGACAGAGGTACACCCAGACTTGTTGCATGTGCATCGCGCACTATGAATAGCACTGAACAGAATTATGGGCAGACTGAGAAAGAGCTGTTAGCAATTTATTTTGGATGTAAAAAGTTTCATAAATACATATATGGAGCTAGTGTGGATGTGCAGTCAGATCATAAGCCAATCATGGCCATCATGTCCAAGCATATAAGTAAAGTTGGTTCACCAAGACTTAGACGTCTGCGACTCAAATTATTAATTTATGACTTAAATATTTATTATGTTCCTGGCAAACAAGTTCATTTTGCTGACATGTTGTCTAGAAATAGCTTAAAAATAACTGAACATGATAATGAAATGTTGCAAATGGTGCACTCTGTATCTAAATACTTACCCATGTCAGATGAACGCAAAGATATTTTCAGAAGAGAAACCAGCAATGATCCAGTCTTAAATCTTATATCTAGATTTTATTACCATGGGTGGCCAAAGTCAGTTCCCAAAGAATGCAAAATATTTGAAAAATTTAAGGATACCATTTATCTTCAGGATGGATTATTGTTTGTTGGTAACAGGCTTGTAGTTCCAATGTCATTGAAACTTTATATACTAGATATTTTACACAAAGGTCACTGTGGTGTATCAAAGTGTATAAATAAGGCAAAACCCTTATTTTACTGGCCTAATATGCGGGTAGATATCCATGACTATGTAAGAAAATGTAGGCCATGTGAAAAGTTTAGTTCACAAAATTACAATGAACCATTATTGCCACATAAAATTCCTAAAGAACGTTTTATAAAAGTAGGTTCTGACATTTTGGATTTTCATGGGAAATCATTCCTTGTCATAGTTGACTATTTTTCTCATTGGATAGAACTTCTACCAATGACTGGGAAGTGTGCTAAAGATGTCATAAATGCCATGCAAGAGACTTTTACACGGTTTGGATATCCTGTAGAATTAATTGCTGATAATGTGCCATTTGGTTCTTTTGAATGTATGACTTATTTTAAGTGTAAAGACATTACCTTGACTACATCAACACCTAGATATCCCAAAAGTAATGGTTTAGCAGAAAAAGCAGTGCATATTTGTAAACTAATTTTAAAAAAATGTAAAGATGATAATACTGATTATAGAGAGGGAATATTGCATTATAATAACACACCACTGTCAGGACTTGATATCTCACCTTCACAAATGTTAAACAGCAGATTGGCAAGAATAATGCCCTGTAATATTAATGTGTTAAAGCCTAAGGTGCAGAATGATACATATTATAAACTAGTTTTAAGGCAATCTCTTTATAAGGAAAATTATGATGACTCTGCTAGAAAAAAAGTTACAAACTATGCTCCAGGTGACAAGATTGTGTTCAGGGAAGGGGTATTATGGAAGAAAGCCAAAATTATATCTAAGTTAAAAGAACCCCGTTCTTATATAATTGAAAGGCAAAGTGACGGTAGACGCTTACGGCGCAACACATCACAAATCAAAAGGTCATTCACTAAACCTAGTTGTACTAGGAATAATGATACTGAATATGTTGATTTCGAGTCTAAGAGACAAGAGGAAAATGAAGTGGGGACTTCACCACACACTCCCCAAACCATGAGACATCCAGTTACAGAAGGATCTCAGCCATACTTTACCAGAACAGGTAGACAGGTAAAACCCAGACATATTATGGATCTCTAAAATAACTACACACTAAAGTAAATATTTATAATTGTTTATTTCAATGTTTCTTTCTTAAAACCAATTAAATAAGTACTTAGTGTTTATGTAAGTAATATTAATTTTTCCTTTTTATGTAGATTGGCTGTACCTATGTCAAATAATACTACATAAGTTTAATTCTTATAACAGTAGCTTTGTTTAGCTTAGTATGTTTTTAATTTTCTGATTAATTATTCTTAGGAGGGAGATGTTTGATGTTAGAAGAACATCACTATTTTAGTTTCATGAATATAACATCACTAGTGGTTAGTTCGTTGTCTTTGATTGATTGTCTCTGGAACAATTGTACCAATAAGTTTTAAAATATATTGTGCTCAAAATAATTATGGTGGTTTGTGATTTCCCAACTAATAATAAGTTAGAACAACCATCGAGTAGGACATCAAATAAGGGGTTTAAAAGGAGATTACAAAAATATATGTCACCTATAAAATATGTTTAAAAGAAATTCAAAGTCACAAATCTATAAACAAACACAAAAGTTAAATCATCTGTGAAGAATTTTACGCGACCAACGAAAGAACAAACACAAAAATAATAAAAAGTTGGAAATAAAAAAAAATGTTAAAAAACTAAAAAACCCGACTGAAAAAACTGAAAAACAAAATAAGCACATTTTTTAAATTAAACAAAACTTGGAAGCAGGCGGAGTACATTCTATTTTCAATTCATAATCTAATATTTAAATGAACCCCGCCTGCTTCCAAGTTTTGTTTAATTTAAAAAATGTGCTTGTTTTTTGTTTTTCAGTTTTTTCAAACGCGTTTTTTAGTTTTTTGAAAACTGAATTATTTTGTTTTCGAGCGACAAAATCGATTAACGCACTGTAGTCATTTCAACATGTTTCATTCCGTTACTTGTTCGTAGATTGTGAGCGGTGCGCTGACTTCGTGTTCGACTACTGCTCCCTACACGGGCCGTTACTTGTTGTGCCAGACAATAAGGTTCTTTATAATTCTTTTTATTTTATTGTTTTTAAAACGATCATAAAATTTGAGGGCTGCTTAAGGTGGCTGTGCTAAGGGCTTGCCACAATAGCGGCCGTAAATCCCCTCTTTGAGGAGTGGTTAGAGAGGCGCCACGGCGTCCTCACCTTCCGTCTGACGCAGGTCCTCACCGGACACGGTTGTTTCGGGAGGTACCTGCACCGAATCAGGCGGGAGGAGACGCCCGGATCGGCCATTGTGAGGATCGGCCGGAGGACACGGTGGAGCACACAGTGGAGGTGTGCCCCGCTTCGGCGTAGCCCCGCCGTGTTCTCGTAGCGGCGATTGGCGGCGGCGACCTCTCGCGTCCGGCCCTGGTGCAAGCCATAGTCCGGGTGGTGGTGCAAAAGGTGGATGTGGCAGTCCTCAAAATTCAATTTTAATCAACATAAAACCTAACACTGACCGGAAAACTGCAAAAAACTTAAGAAAATTCGAAATTTCGTGGGCTACTCTGGAGCTTCAAGGCCTTTCATCCCATGTAATTTTTGGCGGTTTCGTATAGAGATGTTGTCTATATACTCGATTGTTTTTTTTATCTGGGGGTCTAAAATGGCCACTTTAGCAGATCACTATGAATTGCGTTAAAAAGCGTAAAATAGACCTATCATAATAGTAATGCGTCTGTGACATTTAGGAAAATAGATCATAGTAGGAAAGTAATATGAATTGCGTTTCAATTCGTAAAATGTTCACAGGCGCAGCAGTTACTATGATAAAAAAGTAGTTAAAACCTAAAAAACCCGACTGAAAAAACTGAAAAGCAAAAAACAAGCATATTTTAAATTAAACAAAACTTGGAAGCAGGCGGGGTCCATTCTATTTTCATTTCATAATTTAATGTTCAAATGAACCCCGCCTGCTTCCAAGTTTTGTTTAATCTAACTTTTTAGTTCTTTAGTGTTTGTTCTGTCGTTGGTCGCGTAAAATACTTCGCAGATGATTTAACTTTTGTGTTTGTTTATAGAATTTGTGACTTTGAATTTATTTTAAACATATAATAGGTGTCATATATTTTTGTAATCTCCTTTTAACCCTATTCGATGGTAGTGGATTTTTTTTATTTTTTCAAATCCACGATTTGGCCCCCAAAACCAGCAATAATCTTTGTTTGTTTTAATTTTAATGTAGCCAGTGACACTCGCGCCATCAATACGAATCTAACGACATATATTTCATTCAAATCCCTTCATCCGTTTAGGAGTTATGAGGGAACAAAGAAACGGACATACACACATACTACATACACGCCAAACACATAACCCTCCTTTTGGGCTTCGCCGCAGTCGGGTAAAAAGTCCATTTTACGATTTTTAACGCAATTCATATTATGACCTGATCTTACGCTACGTTACAATTCATTTATAACTTCTTAGCGCAATAATGCATTTGAATATAAATTAAATAATTATAAAACTCGTCTATTAATTTCTATGCTTGCTTACATAACTTTATCCCGCGTCTTCAAACATGTTGGGGTCGGATTACTAAGCATCATTAGGCAACGCCGCTGGCAAGTTTCTTACGATACCTTCATCCTAGGTTCCAGTGAAAACAAACTACCCATCAACAGTGCCCCGCGCCGCGCTGACTATACCTCACGTCTTCCTACATGTGGCGCCCTCTATTATACCGGGTAAGTTAGATAAATTGACCACTTACTTACTACTTAACGAAAGTTCTGGAGTGGCGACCGCGAACCGGAAGACGTTGCGTTGGAAGGCCTCCCACTAGGTGGACCGATGACCTGGTGAAGGTTGCCCCGCAACCTTCACCAGGTCACCCAAAGGGCAATGGAGAGGGCTATTCTCGGAGTTTCCTTGCGTGATCGAATCAGAAATGAGGACATCCGCATGAGAACCAAGGTTACCGACATAGCCCGAAGAATTGCCAAACTTTAGTAGCAGTAGGCAGGGCACATTGCTCGCAGAACGGATGGCCGATGGGGCCGGAAAGTTCTGGAGTGGCGACCGCGAACCGGAAGACGTTGCGTTGGAAGGCCTCCCACTAGGTGGACCGATGACGTGGTGAAGGTTGCGGGGATCCGCTAGATGCGAGACGCACGGGACCGGTCAATGTGGCGTCACTTGGGGGAGGCTTATGTCCAGCATTAGACGTCTTTCGGCTGAAATGATGATGATGATGATGACTTGACTACTTGAGAGCAGCGGTGGCCCAGTGGTGGAGACCCCGACTTACGAACAGTAAGTCGTGGGATCGAACCCAGCCAGGGGTGAAAAAATAATTACACGAGACTCATTAGATTTTTTTGTAAATCACCCTATTATATTGTATAAAGTTTAAAGGTGTGGTTTAGGTGCAGGCCTGGGTGTGTTCAGCACTCTGACACTACCCCGTGATGTTCGCTTCGGTCCATATTGTGGACGACGGACTCAGAACGTCGACTCTATGTACAGTTGGCAGGTAAATAACATATTTGTATATAACCTGTAATGTAATCCCTGAAAGTTGGTTTAGAGATGTACCTATAAGGCCCTATTTCCACCGAGATGTGCATAGCGGTGAGGAGAGATGTGTAAAGCGACACGCCACTCACACACAGCCGACACAGCTAGCTGCTCACCTTACACCACTCACCGCGACCGTCCTCGGCAGGGGTTGCTTAACACTAACTGGCTATTTTCTAGATATACGATGCCAACAACAGACGGTCGCACGTCGTAGACGCGGGAGACAGCGAGCGTTCCAACTGGATGCGCTATGTTAACTGCGCAAGGCATTGGAAGGAACAGAATTTAGTTGCCTACCAGTATAAAGGGGAGCTGTATTATAGGTATTTATCATAGTGATTTTATTTAAGAGGCTACGGATACTTCTTACTTAGCAAACTTAGAGTAACTGCCGTACTCAGAGATATTTAATGATTACTTAAGCCGTCACTTAGTAAAGGTTTGACATATTTTTGTGTGACAAAACTGTCAAAACCATTACTAAGTGGTGGCCTAAGTAATCATTAAAGCTCTCTGAGTGCGGCAGTATGACCACCCGGTGCGGTTTGGCACCGCACTGCAATCAATAAGGATGTTTACTGACATAAAATATGATTCTAATTAGTCCGTCTGTTAGATTATCGAAAAATATTGGAAACTTATTTTTAGTTTTATCAAATTAATAATAATTGACGAAGATAACACGCATAAAAGATTTGAGTGGGGGTTTATGACATCACTAAGTAACCGCTAAAAAATGTCATGTCATGTCTAATGTCTTAGAATATGACGTCACACGAGTTTTCAAAGCACTGTATCGTCTTCATTGTTTGTTTACGTGAAAAAATAAAAAATACGTGTCCAATATTTTCTGGAAATCTATCTGACGGACTAATTAGATTTTTTAGTTAACTACCCTATTCGTGCAGCCGCAGTAGAACGCCGTTTACAGCAGTGAGGCGCGGTGAAATTCATCTAGTGTTTTAAATCCCATAGTACAAGTATTTCTTATCAGCCATTTGTGTCCCACTGCAGGACAAAGACCATTTCCTCTTTTCACTTATCCCTACCCAGTGCTGTTGTACTAAAGATGTAAGGAAATCAATATCAATATTATCGGTACTCATCATAAGAAAGAAATATGAATTTTAATAAATTGTAGCGCACATCATGAATAAACACGTGAGATACAATACTGCAGTGGCGGCACGATGCACTCCGGCACGGCACGCCTACTACGGTGCGACGCTGCACGGCGGCCCAATGCATCATGTGACTTGACATATTACGAATATACTGTATGAAGGATGACGTTGCGGCACCGCAACGTTAACGCATCGTGTGGCCTCACTCTTACAGAGTTCTCAAGTTTGGCACATTACACTTACTGAGGTACTCAGAGATATTTAATGATTACTTAAGCCGTTACTTAATAAAGATTTGACAGACTTTTGTATGACAAAACTGTCAAAACCTTATCTTACAAAAGCTCTCTGAGTGCGGCAGTTGAACTACGTATTTGTGAAGGTGGTAAAACACAGAACTAAAATACCATAATTGACAATACCAAGTTTGACATATCGATGTTTTTCTTGACAAATAGCGCCAACGTGAACTGCACACTTAAAGTGGTCATAGATACCATACACCACCTGTACTGGGAGTATAAAACGGCCACTTTAGCAGATCAAAATATGAATTGCGTTAAATGGACCTATCTTAGTACCAACGTCTGTGTCCTTTTGTAGGTATATTTCTATTTTATTCGCGTTTTCCCGTCTCCTAAAGTCATAACTGTCACTCTGTTGTTTCTGCCTGCCTTCACTAACGGCATGGCATGAGTACATACGTTGATTCGTATTTCCAATGCTTTCATTTAAATATTCCAGGACAATAAAAATAATACCTCGCTACACGGAGCTGATGGTGTTCTATGGCAGCGAGTTTGCTAACACATTACACATCAACCTGAGCAAATATAACTCAGCCAAGTACTACACAGAAATTATTAGTGAGTGTGTCTTATATCTACAATAGAACATAGCTCCTTTGGCGCTTCGATGACGTTGACAGGAGAGGATAATGGCGCGTCCCTATTAGGGCCGTATGGCTCCGTGAGGACGGCCTGCGCGGCCAAATAGGGCGTTGCAAAAAAACAAAAAAGCATCGCTAGGCTGGGCCGCGCGGCCCATAATGGGGACGTGTCTTTAGAGATAGCACAATCAGCCTAAAGCCGCGTCTTCATTAAGGCTGCGCCACTCCGTGAGGCCTAGCCGCGCGACCAAGCCACGTGTGTGGACAGCTGCGCGGCCCAACAGGAACGTTGCACTACGAGCCGTGCGGCTCGTTATAGGGACGCGGCTTAATGCTCCTGTTGGGGCACAGGCCTACTCTCTATGAGAGCGAGCGATACAAGGTGGAAAGAATAACGAAGCTAAGACGGTTACGACGTATCCAGTACATCACTCTGAATACCCCCCAGCCTTCTATATAAATTTATCATCGGTAATTTATTTTTAATCTGCTGCTGCAAAATGTTTTGAGCGTGTGGGTATTGTCATTTCTAACCGACTTCAAAAAAGGAGGAGCTTTTGTAGGAACAGCTGTCTTTATTGACCTAGGATCTGTTGTCCTAAGTCTGTTGTTTAGCGTTGGAGTGTCTTCCACCTTGTATTCTACCACGCGGATCCGCTGGTCTCCCAAATATTGGGTTGAAAGGCTTGCCAGTTTCACAGTTTGGAAACAAACAAATTACAGAAAGTTTGGCGTCTGCCTGGGTTCGAACCCATGGCCTATCAATCGCAAGTCAGAACCGCTATCGCTGGGTCACCATAAAACTTTATTAAAAAATAACAAGATTGTTGCGTTAGTTCCTATTTATGCCACGCGCCAACAGATCTCTGTACAAAAGTATGTTCGTAAAACATTGGTAACGTTTTGATGATGTTTTAAGGTACTCCTGCTAAACCTATACGTCGCAGCGAAGATGACTTACAAGAAGACTATTTAACTGCAGATCACTTCCATTTTATCGACGAAAATGTTGTTGAGGATGGCAGAAATAAAATCTCTACCATTGCTAACAAAAACAGTAATGTTCTTAATACAGAAACTATTGATAGTTCTCACAAAGAAAAAACACTTGATGAAACTAAGCAAGTTTGTAAAGAAAACGCTTCAAAACCTAGACACAACTGCGAACATTGCCAAAAGACGTTTTTAAGCACAAGATATTTAAAAGAACATATTAACAGAAAACATAGCACTGTCTGGAAGTATTACTGCGAATATTGTTTGTACAAAAGCAATCAGATTTATCCTTTCAAACTGCATGTTGGAAAACATACAAATACATTTAAATTTGCTTGTGATAAATGTCCGTTTAAAACTAACTATGGAAGGAATTTTAGAAAACATTGCATTCGTCATGAAGATACACTTCCAAGTTATTCATCGAAGTCCAACTTTCTTTCGCCAAAAACATGTGACAAGTGTAGTTTCAAAAGTTGTTCCCGTAAAGTATTTGCTACTCATATGTCTAAACACAAGGGCAATATCTACAGATGTGATAAATGTCCTTATAGTAACCACTCGAAATATAATTTGTCTCGACACGTTACAAGATTAGGACATTAGTTTTTATATTTTATATTAAAGCTACCTTTTTTTTATGGCAACTCACCGTTCAGTTTAGGAGACTGGCTATTGCTGAACCCGACAAGGTAGTCTGCAAAATTCAAAGTTTCTTGGGTTTTTTGCAATATGCAGGTTAGTGTCAGGTTTTATGTTGATTAAAATATGATTCGCGCACGTATAATGCGTATGTATTTATTATAGAAATATAATTATTTAACTTCACTTGTTTAAATCACTACATTTATTATTACATTCGTACATTATTAGCATCACATAGGTATACACAATTTAGTAGAGAATAAATACAATGTTACGTCGCGACTTGGGTCGCGGAGGATCGCTTCGTACGTCTGTTCCCGTTGGCGGTTGGGATACTGTTGCGCGGGCGACGCGACGTGGTGACGTCGCGTCGCCCGCGCAACGTTCCCTGCGTTGTATTGGTGATGTTAATTATTATTATTCTGTAAAGTCACATTTGTTATGGTAGCGAATCCCATTTTATATAACATACAACCTACCAGCAAATTACAAAAAAACATAAAAAAGTAGTATTTCACGAGCTACCTTGTCGGATTCACCTTACTGGACTAATCCTGTGTATGCCTTGAGGTTAAGGCCTTCAGCCAGGGGTACCGTGTGGCTTGTTTTGTTTATACTATACTCTAGATGGCAAACAATCGAGCTTTATAGTCCTTTTACATGTATGTATGTACCACTGACAGCTTCAGTCCAAGAGCTTTATTAGACAGACTAACTGCCGCACTCAGAGAGCTTTAATGATTACTTACGCCATCACTTAGTAAAGGTTTTGACAGTTTTTTTCATACAAAAGTATGTCATAACTTTTGCTAATTGACGGCTTAAGTAATCATTAAATATCTCTGAGTACCGCAGTTATTAAAATGAAAATGGTTAATTATTTTAACAAGTTAGCCAGTGATTGGAGCCTAATTTTAAGTTAGCAAGCCTGTAATAGATGTTAATGTGTAATCTAACAAATGGCTAAAAAGGGTCATACGAAACCTTTATGCATAAAATTCGGGAGTCGGTGACAAAAATGTTAATGAAATAAACAGTGGTCCTAAACTGGCCACCAAGCAGATCATAATATGAATTGCGTAAAATTCGTAAAAATGGACTATTCATAATAGAATTGTGGCGCGTCTTAAGAATTTTTACGCAATTCATATTATGATCGTAATGATCTGCTTAGGTGGCCATTTTGGACCCCTGAACTCAAAGGCTTCCGAAAGTAAAGATAAATTCCACTTTTTAAAGTGTTCCTTTATAAAAACGTCGTTTTTTAAATAAAACAAATATGGTAACATTGAATCAGTTTTAATTTACCTACATTCGTAAAATTTTAAATAAAATTTAACTTATTCCTATCTTCTCAAAATTACCTAACTGTAAAAATTATATATAGAGTCGACTTCGCAACTTTTTAAGCAAAAATATAGTATTTTGTGAAACGAACAAAAGCATTTGTCATGTAACACAATTTTGATTAAATTTTAAATTATTAATTTTTATATTACGGTTATTTTGTACAAATTTATTTTATGTATTGCTAGTTATGTGTTGTACGAATAAATATCTGAAATAAATGAATTATTAAATAATGTAAAAGACTATTTATTTAGAAGATAAGGATCGATATTGTATTTTAATTAAAATGAATTTATTTTTAATGAAATCAAATCAATTGAATATTTTTTTACCTATAGGCCATGGCAGGCTTACGGTCGAGACGTCCGGCCCTGGTGCAAGCCATGATCTGGGGCGAGGACTGAGGAGTAATGGGACGGCGTCGCCTCCTTCTGCGAAGCAGTGTTGCTAGCGAAGGAGGTGGCGGAACGTGAGAGGGAGAGAACCTCATGTCTCAGCCGCCGGGGGAGACGCTCCGGGCGTCGGGGGCCACGTAACGGCTTCCAGCCACCTTAGACGCGGGCCTATGGACGGTGAGTGGTGGGCTAACTCGCCGTCCGTCCGTCTTATGACGACGCCAGGGCCGTGTCGACGGCGCGTTCGTGCTCCATACGCGCCTCAAAGAGATGTCAGCATCGTGGAAGGGGCCCGTAAGGGCCGATGCCCATCGAGGCTGCGGGATGTTGTAAGAGGTACCGCGGCCTTGACCTATAGGGCTAAGAAGTAACATGGGTGGTTTTTTTCAGAAGAAGTCTAATACTTCCTTTCGCTCTGCCCAACAGCGGGAGGGGCTAATTAAAAAGATTACCCACCCCCCACCATTTTAAATTATTTTGCTAAACTACACCTCTGTCTGAAACTACAATAGCACGTATCCCACGTGTAACGTTTCACACCAGTTTGTATAGGCTTTGTTAACAAAGCTTACTGACAAAACTCTCAATTGTTAGGTTTTTCACCAGTGTCCATTCGAAGATGTTCAGTTAAAGCTGCACAGTTGTGTACAAAACTACGCTCACACTTCTTACATAGATACTGGTCGAAATTAAGTTCTTCAGGTTCAAAATAACATAAACGTAAATCTTTCGTAAATTAAAATACATCTTTAATGTCACGCTTGCAAAAGTTAAGTTAGCCACATTCATTTGTTTTTTGCAATTTGCCGTGATATCCTGATCTGACTATTGAGTTAAAGATTGCAATTTTAGTTGAGGCGCACTTATAAGTCTTTACAGTTACGCAAAATGAAACCTAACATCTTAAACCCTTTAGTAGCATCTGCCTAGGGTTCATTATAAGTTCCGACAAAGTTAGTGCCGTTATCGGACGTAATACTTTGCGGTTTCCCCCGACGTGACACAAAACGTTTAAGAGCGGCTAAATACGCTTCACTAGATAGTGCCGTAATGAGCTGGATGTCCGGCTTTAAAAATATCCGGCTCGAAGGACCAATATTCGACTTGCTCGTGGTGGTAAATAAAACTATAGTGGACTATATTAAAAAGGCTTGGTATAATGCCGATTAAATTACAACTAGAATAGCCCAAACGAAACATATAATAAATTAAATAAGCGGTTGAGTGTCGTCCGTCGCGGTAGGCTCCGAGGAAGCGAGTGCCGGTGGCCGCGCAGGCGCTCCGCACCTCAGCTCGGTTGTCGCGCATGTGATCACGCCGCCTGCGCGTGCCGTCTGCGTGTGATTGTTGAGTTCGATTCCCAACACCTAGCCTTTTCCAAACTATGTTAGGGTCAGCTTCCAGTCTAACCGGTTGCAGCTGAATACCAGTATTTGAAAAACATTAACAAAAAAATAAACTTAAAGATAAAATAACCAACAAAGAAGAAGTTACTTTACGCCGTAGGCATACGGCCAAAATTAAAATGGTAAGAACCGCCGACGCTGGGCGCGGAATAACTACCTACAGAATGGAAATAGATAACTACTAGAATTCACGCGTCCTTCTCGGTTATTAGCGAGGTTTCCCGAAGATTCTAGATGACCGACGTAACAATATCATTACTCTCACAATCAATCCATCTCTTCTTTGGCTTTACTCTCGCTCTCCATCCATCAACATTAATATCCATCGCTCTTTTCGTCACATGTGTTTTATCCGTCCTCATTACATGCCAAGATAGACGACTTCCTTGCCTACGTGTTCAGAGCAAACGAAGTCAACGAATGACAGATGTACAGACATATTAAGCTACTACAATCTGTATTTCTCCAATAGATTCATAACTTTATCGCCAAAGCGGATCGATCGCGATCGTTGAAGTTTGATTGGAAAATTTTCAGTTATGGGTAGCTCGATTTGTTTCTTATTAAGGATACTATGAAATAAAACAAATATGAAAATATTTAATCAGTTTTTATTTAATATTCAAAAGTTACAAATAAAACTTAACGCTCATAATTCTCATTCATCGATATGACTGTATATTTCGTAATACTTATAGCTTTGCGCTAGGCGAGGCAGGTACTTGTTGACCTCATTACTAAACTTACATAATAATTGCGAGATATTTTTGATTTTTTTTCAAACTCTATTTAAATAAAATTAATTTCATTTCTTTGTTTTGTTTTTAATACTATTTGTTCAATTGACAAAATCTGCTAAAGTGCCCTCGGGGCCTACACATGCCCCGAAACTTTTTGTCTAACAAAGTGCGAACTCAAAAAAAATTGGACCATAAGATAAATTATACATAGCACATACGCACCAGATCTAAAGGCACAAAAGATTCAAGAGCGAGCGAAGCGAGCTCGTAAAATGTAAGCTAGTGCTAATGGTAGTTTAAGCTAGTGGTTTATGGGTAATGAATAGGAACTTATGACAAAAAGAGCGAAGCATTTTTATATTAATACTAGCCGTTGCCCGTGACTAATATAGTCAGCGTGAAATTAGTATAAAACTTATTACTACTGTAACAAACCAACATTAACATCACTAGCGTCATCTATAAAGCAAAGCAGCTACTAAGTAAGTGCCGTCATTCACCACTAGATGGCGCTGTACAAATACGTCACGATCCTTGATCTCGGTGTTAAGATCCTCCGTGATCTAATGACCTCCGCTAGCATAATTATTTTTATTGAGAGTTTTGATTTGTAAGCAGTAGTAGCAGTGCATTCGTGGACCACGTCCTACAGGGAATGGTCTCATGAGACTCGGCTAAAAATACCAATTTTTTTGGATAGAGGACCCATTGTCCGCTCCCTTCGTCCTTACTGGGAAAAGGTGGCCGGGGCTTGTCCTATATAAAGTTTGTACGTCTAAGAAAATAAATCCTTGTCACGAACTTGTTGATTTTCTCTTCGTGCCGGAAAACGGTGACAACATCCCTTACACTACTACTTTTTTATTTGCATCGTGTTATATAATATGTTGTGTAATATATTTTTTTTCCACCAAACGCTAATCCTTCTACAAAAAAAAAGGTACTTATAACAAAAATCCTATTCACATTGGGAACTAATATTTTTATAATTATTTCAGCTGCCGAAGAATGAAAAGTGAAAAAATGAGAAAGAATAAAATGAATAATTAATTTTCCTGTTAAAAACACGTCAAAATTGTTAATATGTCAAACAAACACTACGAAAAAATAAAGGGCTGTAAAAGTAACCTTTATACAAAAACTAGGCTTATTGTAAATGTATGTAGAATGTTTTTTTTTTAAACTACCTTTCTTAACATTTGTCGCCAGTGTGTTTTCGAATATGTTTTGCTATAAAACTCTTGTTTCTAAAACTGCGCCAACATAAATCACACTTGTAAGGTTTTTCGCCAGTGTGTATTCGACTATGATTTCTTAAACTACCCTCATTTATAAAACTGCGCCAACATAAATCACACTTGAAAGGTTTTTCACCAGTGTGTTTTCGAAAATGATTTATTAAGCTATCCTTATGACTAAAAATACCTTGACACACATCACATTGGTACCCTCTTTCGTTTGTGTGTATCAAAGCATGTCGTTTTAAGTGATACATTTGATTGAAACTATGCTGACATACGTCACACTTGTAAGGTTTTACACCAGCGTGAAGACGAGTGTGTCTGGATAAGCTGCCCTTGGTCGCAAACTTACGTGGACATGCATCACACTTGTAAGGTTTTTCACCCTTGTGTGTTTGAATATGTGTTTTCAAAGCATTATTTCGAGTAAAACCACGCTGACATATATTACATATGTAAGGTTTTTCACCAGTGTGTGTTCGAATATGACAACTCAGAGTATTCTTACGGGTGAAGCTACGCTGACATACGTCACACTGGTAAAGTACTATTTTACAAACTTGTGCATGAGTACGTTGTTCCAATTTTGTTTTTCGATTTAAAAGTTTGGAAGGCTTAATGGAATATGAGCCACTTTGATACGTACGAACTTGGGTTGTCCGGATAACTTTCAAATAGGGTTTTTGCTCTTTGCTTATTTCCGATGTAAGAGCATCTTCCGATTTTAACCTTCGTTCGTCGATTTTCAGTTTCTTCGCGACGGAAGCCCCTGTAATTATAAAAGAGATGTTTCAAAACGGGCCAGGTATATTTAGTTTCTCGAAAAATCGAGAAAAAATTGTGGAATTCTGGAAAAATACAGATAAATAGGGATGTTTACTGACTTAAAAAATGTGATTCTAATTAGTCCGTCTGTTAGATTATCAAAAAACATTGGATACGTATTTTTTGTTTTATCAAATCAATAAAAATTGACGAAAATAAGAACGCGTCAAAGATGAGTGGGGGTTTTGACGTCACTGACCGCTAAAGAATGTCATACTAATGTCTCAGAAAATGACGTCACACGAGTTTTCAAAGCCCTGTATCGTCTTCATTATTTGTTTACGTGAAAAAAGAAAAAATACGTGACCAATATTTTTTGGAAATCTATCTGACGGACTAATTGCCTAAATGCATATTTTTTTCGTGTCAGAATTTGATATTTCTTAATTATTTTTTATTAACTTTCGATATGGCGCCTCGCCATTTAGGTAATCTGTGGTTAAAAAGCAATCACAGTAAAACATCATCAAGGAACATATTTACTAATTGGAATGTGCACGTGAAACTCAAGGGCGTTCCGAGCGAGATTACCTCGAAAGTGGATGTCATCTCTGTCTAATCGGGTGTCTAATATTTTTTGTACTTATATTTGGGCAGTTATTATTGTTTTTTATACTTATAACTTCCTAGCACCATAATTATACGATTTTAAGTTGCACTTGCACATTCCAGTTTTTATGTAAGTTCCTTGAATATGACAGAAATAAACATGTTAAATGTCAATATTCAATCAAAATGACAGCTAATCGCTATGGCGGGTTATTGTTGTGTTGCAATTATTTCAAGTGTACACATTCTTGTGCTTTAGTACAACAAAGCCAATTTAAAGTGGATAATTCAAAACTGTTTTAATTGTATTCGTCTATTTTTTTGTATGTTGTACCAAGAACTGGCCGGGGCTCCAAAAATTTTGAGACATCTCCTTTGATAAGTACAATGTTCGAACATTAGGTTATACTAAAACCGCAAGAAATCAACCTGCCCTGCCTGGGTCGCACAGTGTTCGGCTTCGGACGATATTACGAGCTACTTTGATTTTTTAACCGATTTCCCAAAAAGGACGAGGTATCTTCGTGGATTAATTAATTTTTTAAATTACATTTGTATATAAATGATAATACGTGGTCCGATGGAATTACGTCCCATAAAAGACAATGACCGTAACTCGTACCGAGATTTCTCGAGTTTCACGATCAAAATGTTATAGTAATTATTTTCATAATTTTTTACGACATTATGCGGCTGGGATTTGATTTATGAAGAATTTAATTTAAAGTATAAAAGTATGAATATTGTTTTACTCCCTATAGGTACATAGTATTCATTCACACAACCAGTTCAAAAGTCGTTCTGTTAGATCTGTCAGTTGATTTTGACAGTTCGAATGACTTCGCATCGTAGAGGTTTCCCTACAATACCTACTTGCCTGGTTTTGAGGTTTTTATCAATTTTATAAAATGACTCCGAAAATCGAATTTAGTTTATATTTTTGTAAACTTAATCCGAGTTTAAAACTGAAAGTTGAAACTTTTGTAGGAGTTAATATGATAAATGTAGACAATAAAAACAAAGTTTGATGTTGACACAGTTTGGTACGGGATTCCATATATCCATGAACAAGATCTTTTGTGTATAAGAGAAGGGGGCATGACAAACAACATTTTATTTATATATTTATTTGGATCTCCAACAAAGGATACACCGATATAATATAGGTCACAGTTATACAAATAGTTCCTTTAAGTATGTTCTTTCAATTACAGCAGGGCTACTGCGTATCTTTTAAATGACAGTGGCTATCATTATAGTGTCCATCAATTAACTGTCAAATGGTTCCATTTTGTACTAAACCATAACCAATTTGACAGTTAATTCATGGACAATATGACAGCTACTGACATTTAAAAGATACGCAATAGTCCTGCAGGACCACAGTGTTTACATAGAAATAGGTGTTAATAACCTACTTACAAAACAACACATCATCATTATCATCGGAATTAAAGCAACTGCGTCGCGAGCAGGACGAGTTGACATATGGGTCTAAGATGTTAACGTTTTGGGTAGCCTGCGAAATTTAAATTATCCCAATCTTTTTTCTTTTTTGTTGATAACAATGTGATTTGCGACCGTTATACCGGGGTTTGTTTTGAATAAATTTTAATCATCAAACCAACCATTAGTCATTTAATAGGGTTGTATTGATTATTTTAATTAGTTTAGCCATGTTTGTTACGATCGTGAATCATATTTTTATCAACATACAGCCGGACCTGCTAATTTGACCTGCAAAAAAACCTATGAAAATTCGAATTTCGTGGGCTCACCTGATGCTTGCCTTATAATGTAATGAGGGAACTACCGCCATTTATGTTGTACAAACTTTATTTTTAGTATGTTTAGTTAATGCAAACTTCTTGCTAAAGCTACGCTGACATATGTCACAGGTATAAGGTTTCTCACCAGTGTGTATCCGTTTATGGCTTCTTAAACTACACTTATGTCTAAAACTACTCTCACACACATTACATTTAAAAGGTTTTTCCCCAGTGTGTATTCGAATATGAGATTTAAGATCTCCGTTAAAACTGAAACTGCTCTGGCATATATTACATTTAAAAGGTTTTTCCCCTGTGTGTGTTCGCATATGATTACTTAAACTACCACTATAACTAAAACTACGTTCACATAAATGACACTTGAAAGGTTTTACGCCTGTGTGTAACAGAATATGCTGCGTTAAATAATACTGTCGACTAAAACCACGTTGACATATTTCACATTTGTAAGGTTTTTCGTCAGCGTGTACACTAACATGTTTTGATAAACCATACTTATTTATAAAATAACGCTGGCACACGTCACACTTGTAGGGTTTCTTACCAGCGTGTGTTAGAATATGGCATCGTAAATTATTCTTATGATTAAAGCAACGCTGACATATATCGCACTGGTAAGGTTTTTCACCAGTGTGTATTCGAACATGTTTGGTTAAATCACTTTTTTGTCCAAAACCTTTATGACATATGTCACATTTGATACGTTTAAAAATAGAATGACAATCCGTATCTACAGCAGTAGTACCAGAACTAATCCGAACACTTAATTTTGAGTCAGTGAAGGTTTCGACCGTACGATTTTGAGTGGTCTGCGTAATTTTCGGTTCTGTTTTGATTTGCGCCGTAATAATTTTATGTTCACGTTTTGTTCTTCGAGTGTCTATTTTCGGTTTCTTCGCGACGGGCGCCCCTGGGTTAATAAATCAGGTAAGTGCAATGTTCAAATAATATTGGGCATGTACACGAAATAAAATAAGAGTACATTGTAATCTTCTCGTAAGGATGTCGGCGTAACTACCATTTTGAAATATGACACTATCTATGTGGGCCATGCCATTTGAGCCTAAATGTATCTAAAGCTCCCGTCGAGGCAACGTCCCCCGCCGGGGCTGCGGGTTGTTTGAAAGAGATACCGCGTCCTCGGCGCAAGGGCTAAGAAGGAACATGGGTGGTTTTTAGTCAGTAGACGCCTGACACTCCCTTTCGCTCTGCCCAGAGCGGGAGGGGTTATTTGATGATTTCCCACCCCTCAAAAATAAAAATAAAAAAGGTATCTTAAGCTCAAAGGGTGTAACCACCATTTTGGCCAAAGAAGGATTTTAATGATATCCCTATACTTGGTTTTTGGTCCTATTTCTACTAAAAATTTTGATATTCGCAAAAATGTGGTGGGTACAGCCATAATTTTTGTATCTCTAGTTGAAGAATAAATTGCGATCGTAAATGAAAAGTTTACTTGAAATGTTATTCTGCGGTGTTGAATATCCCAAAATTCCATAAATTTGTGTCTTTTGATTTTTCTTAACTGTAAGCACAACAAGTTATGTTGGAAAGCTGTTTGGTTTTTTGGTTCCCCTGAAAAGTCGTGTTTTGGTGGATACGCCCTTAGAGCCTAAAGATATCGAATTGCTTAACACATATGTCTACAGTTGGCAACGTATCGAAGCACGTTTCGCCTACTGTATTGTTTTCATTTACATGTTACGTAGCGAAACTAATATTTTGAAACCAATATTATCACAAAGTAGGTCATATTTCAAAAGACAATGATCGAAATTCGTACCAAGAATTCTCATGTTTCAAAATTAAAATGTTATAGTAATTATTTTTATAATTTTTTACGACTTTATGCGGCTGGGATTTGATTTTTAAACAAAGAATTTAATTTATAGTATAGAAGTATGAATATTGTTTACTCTCTATACATGGCGTTCACACAACCAGTTCAAAAGTCGTTCTGTTAGATCTCTCAGTTGATTTTGACAGTTCGGCTGACTTCACATCGTAGAGGTGTCCTTACAATACCTACTTCCCTGGTTTTGAGGTTATTTTCGATTTTATAAAATTACTACGAAACTCGGATTTAGTTTATAAAAAGAACTTTAGTAGGAGTTAATATGATAAATGTAGACAATAAAAAACAAAGTTTGATGTTGACACAGTTTGGAATGGGATTCCATATATTCATGAACATGATCCCTTCAATCGTTATTTCACGAGAAATTTGAAAACATTGCTAATAGGGTTTTACTTAACTAAAAAAAAATCTAATTAGTCTGTCAGAAAGTTTTTCAAGAAATAATGAACACATATTTTTTTCTTTTTTCACGTGAAAAAAAGGTGAAGACGAAACAACGCTTTGAAAAGTCGTGTCAAGTCGTGTGACGTCACAAGGTTAGTACTTTTTAACCCACAAAATCACGTTACAAGCCCCCACTCATCTTTGACGTTTTATTTTCGTCAAATTTTATTAATTTGATAAAACAAAAAAAACACGTATCCAATATTTTTCGATAATCTAACAGACGGATATTTTTGTATACATATTATTGCTCAGAGTCATGACTGTAGACACATCTCTCTCTTCTCTTGTTTAGCCAGTAGACATCTCCGTGCAGCTTCAGTGGATATACCCTAGCTGCAAAGAATCTCCTCTACGTTTCGCACATCACCGCTTTTGGGGAATCTGCGGGTCTAAAATGGCCGCTTTACCAGAATCCACGCAGAATCTTAGTATGAATCATGATATAATTTCAAATTCTTAAAATGACTTTATGTCTTTAACTATAAACTCCATTTTAAGAATTTTAAAATGATTAATATTACAATTCTGCTAAAGCGGCCATTTTAGACACCCTGGTTCTATTAGTCCGGGCGCTAGCGTTGCAAATAAAAAAGTCATAGTGAGCCGGAGGATGATGACATCGAGTTTATTTAAACAAAAAAAAATAAGAAACTCTAGGGCCGTGGGGTCCTAGTGCCCACAGTCTTTTTAAGGATATTTCCAAACGCCTTGTTGACGCTTCCTCTGACCCAAGGGGTGGCTTTTTCTTTGGCCAGAGGCTGTGTTGCCATACAATGCGGCAACGCTGCCAGTCTCTTGGGCACTTTACCTGCTGACAGCGTTGAGGAGGAGTTTTTCGATGCCCTTTTATAGTAAGTTTGTTTTTAGGTTAGTAGTTAGTCTTACTTATATCTCAATAAATTAATCCAACAAAAAATTTAAATATTTTATTTGGAAAAAAAAAAGTTTGGATCCAACAAAGAATATACACAATCATGCAAAATACATAGTGGACGGCAAAAGTATCACGTAAGTGTACTCCTTCTACGAGACCTAAATCTAAGCTAACAGAGATAGAGTACAGTACCAATTAAAAAATATTAATTAAATTCAAATATAGCTAGCGATGGGTGTAGGTGGTTACGGAATAGGTAAAAAAAAAGCATAGTACGTACCGCCAGCTGAAAGTATTTACGTAAAAAGTTTTTTTTTTAATTTATTTATTTTTAAAATTACAAGTTACTTATATTTATACAAAGCACACAAATAGACCTCTGGGGTCTGTCTTAGCATGCCATGGCCTGAGATTTGATCAACGCATTATTGACAGTTTTATAAACCTAACTGTAAGCTGAGAGAATATTACATTAACTCTATTATTAGAGTTAATGTTATATTCTCTCAGCTTACGCTTTACGTTCTTATAATTCATTGAGTCTCTGATGTCTACAGGTATTTGGTTTAGTAAGTTCGGTATTGTATAGGAAGCGGTACGCCTGCCATAAAAATTACTTTTGCGTGGCACTTGAAATGAATTCGATTTAGCTTGTCGCGTATTCACGGACTGTAATCTGAATATCGCTGTTATCAAAATGTTCTAAGAAAAACAGATACTCAGCACGCGCTAGAACAGGTATTACTTTGCAGTGTTCAAATTGTGTAGTTGGCGATATTAAATAGTTGACATAGCGAGCTAGAGAAAAAAACGTAAGCTGCATGGTTGAGGAGGAGGAGGCTTTGTGTCAACTGCTTGCATGAACTTGTAAAAAAAATCACGATTAAGCCGAATAACATTTAAGTATTAACTAAGCGGTTGTTTAAATTATTAAAAGTCCGAAAACAATAAAAAGCTGCGTGGGTAGCGGTGTAAAAACCGCCAGCTGACGCAGTAAAGACACAGATTAAAGCAATGCACAGTATCCCACAGGCCAAAATCGTAAAATAATATCGTGAAAATGGCAAAATGAAATTTACTTTCGGAAGTCAATGGCAACAAAAAGTCAACAAAACAAAAAAAAGTTACAAATAAAATTAAATGTTTTGATATCATAGAAACAACATATAAAATAGAAAATTAAATCAAATTTTAAATATTCTTTATCCTCTATTTGTTTACTTATAAAACTAATAATTACCAAGAAAAACATTTTATCGAGTGACAGTTCCTAAACTTAACAATTTATTTAGTTAAGAATTGTATAATACCATTTCGCGACTGTAACCTCGATTAATTACTACATATTATTATTAGATAGGTAGATCGTTTAGAATAAATTTCCTTATTATTTTAATGTTATCATCGATTAGATAGATGGTTTAGAACCACTTGACCATGGAGACGAACCTATTGATAAACAAACAAAATACTTACTGTTTGTGTTTGACGCTTTTCGTTTCTTTATAGACACTTCTTGTTCTTCCTCTTCAATTTTCATCTCACTTAAAAGTTCATGATCTTGGGAAACTAGTTCAGAACGGTCTATTGGTGTATATTCTATATCTAGATAATTGTCGTACAGATTTTTTGCACCTTGACCTGTAAGTTAACAAAAACAATCCAAAGTTATTTACTCAAATTAGGCTGATAATAATAACACTGAGGTCTCTAGTAGACCAGGGATCACAGGCTTCTTTTATAACGGAGTCTGCAGTCCAATTACTTGGGCTTAACAAATTAAAATGCAACAGTGTTATATCAGGAGTGGGGGATGATGAAAACGCTTCATTGAATTGTAAAAATGTCGTTTATATTAAATTACAATCCCTCCAAGATTCTAAATTTTCTGTAAAAATCAAAACATATGTCCTTCGGAAACTAACTTCATTTTTTCTTGAAAGACAAATCGTCGATCAGCTGTGGCCAAAGTTAACAGTTGTGAAGTTAGCAGATCCGAAGTTTTACGTACCAACCAAATTGGCTTTTATTCTTGCACTTTTCGAACGTCAAATTCTACAAGAGACAGTCCCCCAAAACGCCCACCCTTGGACACTTCCTAGTGTTTTAGCTGGAAAGTAGAAGTGGAACAAACTCCCAAGCAACACATAATACCTAGAAGCTAATTTTGGAGAAAGAACATAAACATAAGCTTGTGTTCAACTCAGCGACCAACTATTCTCATCATTTAACTCTTAAATCGTTAATGGAATAGTAAGCCTTTAAGCAAAGATTGGATTTTACTTTGGCTTTAAACGCAGCAGGAGCTATTAGGACCATCACCATCATCATCTGATGATGATGATGGTGATGGTCATCATCGTTCACAGCTTAAACTCACCCACTGCTGCGTATAGGCCTCTCTTTTCTTGAGTCACTCTTCACGATCCTGTGCCAGACTCCATCGGCCTTATTACAAAAGTGGTTAAACCTGGGCTTAACTCGGACTTGGATCATCTCGCAAGTTTTCACTTTCTTTTGAATATTATCGAAGTGAGACGGCATGCGAGATAAACCTAGTCTAAGTTAAACCCAGGTACCACTTTTGTAATCAAGCCGATTAAGTTTTTCCCCCGACAACTACATAATATGTATATCTAAAGCACGGACTACTTACATTTTTTTGGTGAAATACCCTATTTCTAATGTTTCTAAATAACGTACCGTCATCACTTTGATTTTCCACTTTTATCTCGAAAGCAATATCTTCTATAGCCTGAATATCAGCTGGTGATTCTTTCTTCACCATGCTTTCATTTGGACCAACATCAACTATATTTATAATCTGTATAGGAGAGTTAATATACGCGTGGAATTCTTGGTTTATTACAGGTTTCGGCTAAAAAAGAAGATTAAGCTACTTCAAAATCAAAATCAAAATCAATATTTTTTTATTTCACATAGGCCTACATGGGCACTTATAAAACGTCGATTCCTAAGGAGAAGAACCGGCAAGAAACTCCAAAGGTTACTCTTTTAATCTTTTAAAATCGTTTGGGTTAACAATAAGGTATAATACACACATGAAGACCATGCAGATTAATGTCTGAGATGGTCTTTTGAAGAAAGCATCACACAGATTTGAGTGGACCCGTCCAGTCAGTGCAAGCATTTGTCAGTTATCGTGGAGCTCGACTTATAACTCAAGGAGCTCAACGTCACGACGAACAATACCAAAGGAAGGACATTTGGGTGGGTCACTTAAAGTACTCAAACTGCCAGACAATCACAACAATTAAAATTTAAGAAAGACCCACATGGTCCTCACATTCACAATATCAATTTTTTTAAATATTTATCATATTTAATAATCATTTTACATTATTAAATGTCAAAATAAAAAAAAAACACAAAAAAAAATATAAAATAAAATATTTAACAAGTAAATATTGGTCAAAAAAAATATCATACTTGAAAAATTAAACAATGTCAGTGTATAAAAATAATCATAACTTGTCAAATTGTAAAAAAAAAATTAAGAAAATAATATGTTTAAGTCAATTCAAATTGGAGCAGTTTAATCCCAAGCTTTTTTGTCCTCTATATAATCTTTAACAGTATAAAATCCTTTCTGGCAAAGTTTACGTTTTATAAAGGATTTGAATTTATTAAGGCTTAAATTTTGAATGTGGCTTGGTAGTTTATTATAAAAGCGAATACATTGGCATCTAAATGATCCACCTATTTTCTTGAGCCTTGTTGTGGGTACAATATATTTATGTCTATTTCTTGTATTTATATTGTGAATATCACTATATTTATTAAACAGCTTTATATTTTTGTGAGCATACAAAAGATTTTCATAAATATAGTGAGAGGGAACAGTCATTACATTAATTTCCTTAATTTTTTCTCTCAGAGAGTGTCTCGGACTCAATTTATAAATAGATCTAACCGCCCGTTTTTGTAAAACAAAAATGGTCTGAATATCAGCAGCATTCCCCCGCAATAGAATGCCGTACGACATTACGCTATGAAAATAACTAAAGTACACTAAACGGGCTGTCTCTACATCGGTTAAATTACGAATTTTTCTAACTGCGTATGCTGCAGAGCTCAGCTTTTTCGACAATTATCTATATGAGGCCCCCACTGAAGCTTAGCGTCTAAAGTTAAGCCCAAGAACACCGTGCTATCTTCAGGATTCAACTCTCCGCCCTTTACCAACACACGAGTTTTCACCTGCCTAACGTGAGGTAGTGTAAACCTAATGCATTTGGTTTTTTTTTTCATTAAGAAGCAAATTTTTTAGCGTTAAACCAATGCACCACTTTCGAAATCGCGCTATTTACATCGTCAAAAACTACCTGTTGTCGTTTAAGTTTAAATAAAAGCGAAGTGTCATCCGCAAATAACACGATATCGTGGTTATTCTTTATGAGGTGAGGCAAATCATTAATATAAATAAGAAACAAAAAAGGGCCAAGAATCGAGCCCTGTGGGACTCCCATTATTACAATAGATCCGGGTGATCTTTTCCCGTTGACGTCAACGCTTTGGATCCTATTACTGAGGTATGAGATAAGAAGATCCAGAGCGCTGTTTCGTATTCCGTAGTGGCGGAGTTTCCTGATTAAGGTTTAATGAAGGACGCAATCAAGGACGGAATCTTCAGGGGGGTTTCTGGCCACCGTAGACGCGGGACTGTAGACAGCGAAAAATGGACTAGCTGGCCGTCCATCCCTTTTATGACGACAGGGCGCGTCAACGGTGCAAGGGACGACGCCTGCAACAGCGGACTAAAAAGTGACTGCTCCGAACAGAGTGGGACGGGTCATTAGATGGTTTCCCACCCATCAAAATATTCCACACCTCTCGTGCCCGTCATGCACAACCAACTGCACGCACAAAGACTTGTATGAAGCAAATGATAGAGCAGGGCTATTGATTGCGTATCTTTTTAAATATCTGTGGCTATCAGTGTCCTTCGATTAACTGTCAAATGGTTCCATTTTGTACCAAACCATAACCATTTGACAGTTAATTAATGAACACTATGATAGCCAGACATTTAAAAAATACGCAAAGAAGACCCATCAAAAATTAGAGAGAATATCTCTCGGTTGGAGAATACCTCACCTCATAATTCCCATTCATAATTTGAGCGAACCACTTTTCAGCTTCCCGACATTTTGTTAGTAATCGGAAGGATTTCTTCAGTTGAGCACAGCAGACAAAACAAGCAATTAATGGTCTACTGTCTTCAGTTAGATACTGCAATGAAATCTTTTATTAAACAAACAAAATAAAAACTTTAAAATTATACTATAATGCTTTTGCTCTCAAAACAGTGAAGTAAAACATCGTGAGGAAACCAGCATGTCTTGGAACCAAAAAACTCAAAGATATGGGACATCTACAAACCCGCACTGGGTCCGCATGTTGGGTTATAGCCCCTCTGAGAGAGGAAGCCTGAGTCCCTGCGGGTTGGGTTTAGATACGTGCTGCCTCGCTGGACGAAAAGTGAGGATATTGGCGGGGTTCTAGGGGGTTTTCTGATACCTACGTAACATTCTTTTCTTGCCGGAGACGCCATTTTATTAAAAAAAAAAACTACTACAAAAATCCTAATTTATTGGTTAGGAAAGTCACTAAAATAACCTAATAATTTAAAAAAAGCAGTTTTTTTAATAATACATAAGATATTATTGTTTACTTGACTTGGGGCACCCCTACTCGGACAGGTTAGGTTAGAAGGGGATGCGAGCGAATAGGCCCCGCCATCCTCTTAGTGGTGCATCTACATCTTAATTTGTTTTGCGTAGTTATACAGAGATTAAAATATCCATTGATTTAAACCTCTTTGACCTCCCCCTTTCTCCTGAACCCCCCAGAACCAGACCACTGCATACAAAAAAAAATATAATTAAAACAAATATATATATTTTAATAACTATATGAATGAGGGGGAGGGCCAATGGTATACACTTTACACCCCCTCCCCCCCAACACCCACCCAATATCGAGCCAGCATGTTTCTAAACTTTAACTGTCCTTGCAATAAGAACATTATAGGCAGATGATGATGATAATTAATTAGGGCCCTTTTCCACCAGAAATGTGCTCTGCTTCCCTACCATCAATACATGGCATAGCTCAGCGGGCTGCGAGTTCCCCTAGAAACATCTTCAGTTTCTTACAAAATTAGCCTGGTTTCAAACATTGGATTATAAAAACATTTTAAAAAAAACTTACCGGATTTCCAGACAGTTTCTCATACAGTTCATGCAAGTCCTTGTTGACGACAACAAACATACGCACATTCTCCACTAAACATAATCTACACATTTGTAGTTTTTCCATCTTGACGATCAAAGATTCACTTGGTTATTATTTTAAAACCATGTCATTCTATAAAAGTTGAATGTAAACAATTTATTTTTCTTTAAATAAATAATCAGTAAAACTACTTATATAAATATTTTAAGCACATGCAGTCTAGTCAAGTAAGACTTATTAATTTTCTCGAAGGTAACTTTCAAGGGAATAAACATTGAGGAATAAATTATTCAAAGAATGTTTTGCAAAATTCACTCTTCAGCAGGGCTATTGCGTATCTTCAAAATGACAGTGGCTAACCTATAGTGCCTATCAAATCAATTACTGTCAAATGGTTCCATTTTGTACTAAACCATAAACAATTTGACAGTTAATCCATAGACAAAATGATAGCCACTGTCATTTAAAAGATACGCAATAGCCCTGCTGATCTTCGCAATGTCATAGTCTTTCTACCTATGTCAGTCAATTTATCCAATCAACAAATCCATAGAGGTAGAAAGAATAATCAAACAAATCCAATCAAATCGGTGTGTGGTGTTTGACAGTTTGGTTTTTTTGTGAGGTTAAGGTGGAAGCTCACATCTGGCCCGCGAAATTCTAATTTTCTTACGTTTTTGGCAATTTGCAGGCCAGTGCTTGGTTGTATGTTTATGAAAATTTGATTAGCGACTGTAAGACGTATGAAGTTACCGAATTATAACCATCAAAATTATCAATACAACCCTCCAAGTTCATTTTCATGTCAAGATTGATTTTTGCATGTAAAAGTCATTCTTTAGTAATTTAGTCGTCGTTCTTTAGTAGTTAGTAATTTTGATGGTTATAATTCGGTAACTTCATACGTCTTACAGTCGCAAATCAAATTTTCATAAACATACAACCAAGCACTGGCCTGCAATATGCCAAAAACGTAAGAAAAATAGAATTTCGCGGGCCAGATGTGAGCTTCCACCTTAAACGATTAGTCTACGGTAGCCGGTACAAATGATTTACTAGATGACTGCAGATAGTTGCATTGTTATTTTATTGTCTTTCGATAGGTCAACAAGTAGAAAGTTGTTACTATTTATCACGTTTAAAACATGAAATCAATGTTCACCGAATAAAGTAATACGGATGGCAAACCCCCAAATAGGGGATCGGACGAAAAAAAACTAATTAGTCCGTCAGATAGATTTCCAAAAAATATTGGAGACGTATTTTTTAAAAAAAATTTAATAATATTTTTCAATACATATAGTGCTTCGAAAACTCGTGAAGTCTTCGAAAACGTCATAAATGATAGTACATTTTTATGACGTCACAACCACATCTTATCTTCGTCAATTTTGATTAATTTGATAAAACAAAAAACACGTGTCCAATATTTTTCGATAATCTAACTGACGGACTAAAGAATCATTGTTTTTTGACTCAGTCCGATCCCCTATTGTCTAGGGCACAGAAAATTTTACAAAATTATTTCAGAACGAATTTACACATGACTGACTGATGACAGTGACAGCTCTATCTAACCTAATTTCCAATCTTTTGAATACGTTTCTAAAAACACTAAAAACAGACGCACGTGATTTTATCACGTTTAGATACTAAAACAATGACTCAATTCCTTATAGACGATGTGTATCCAAAAGACACCGTGTACCCAACGGTAGTGAGGTTCCAAAATGGTTACGTAACCCAAAAATTTAAAACAAATGATTGTTTAATATTAGAAGACGAAAATACTGGCAAAAAAACGGTCGCTACAGAGTTATGTGACATGGTATACAGTGGAGAAGAAGAGCAAGAAGATCTAGGTAAGACCTTGATACTCGCTCGCAACAAAAAGACGGGAAAAGTCCGTCTAATCGAAACTGAAAACATTGAACTGAAACCAGTAATGAAATCTAGCGTAGCCACCACAGAAGAGACTGACACGAGTTATTTAGAGCTCAGTAGAAAGTTCGGATCGAAAAAACATAAGCAAATTATGGAACAGCGAGAAAAATTGAAGATAAATGTACAAACGGTCACTGAACAGATGCAAAACGTAACGGACAGTATCACTGAAGACCAATTGGACCTGTCATCTTATAACAAAACTGACTCTGATGACTTCTACATACCACTGATAAACAGAGAAGCGCCCACAGTTGAAGAAGTCTACGATATTGATGCTATATTGACACCGGAACAGTGTGAAAAGATCTCCTCCGAAATAGAAGGCACGAAGTACATGACTGAATTGCACCCTTTCTTAAAATCGCTTGCAACAAAAGAACTGTCGAAACAGCACACTGTCTTATTAGTCTACGCACAAACCTTACTACAGTTATACTCAATGTTAATGAAGGACATTAGCAAAAAGACTTTCACTGCCTGTCCATACTCCGTCACACTTAACGAGATTGTCTTAAACAATTTTTTGAGTAGTATAAATGGTAAACGTGGTCGTTCACCGCAGTTAAAGGATAAATCTTTGTGTCATGCATTAGTTTTTATTCTTTTAATAAATAACTATAAGTTTAATTTTAATGATTTGTGCCAAGAATTGAAGTTGACTCAACGGACAGTTACCTCGAAGGTAGCGCTAACCGGTGCCACGTTAGTTACTGTGGGTCCTAAGAAGATTGCTCAGTTGAAGTTACCTTTGAACCGACCAGCTTTGAGAAGGAAAAGTACGAAGTTTTGAATAAATGTGTTTAATGTTATGTTATGCAGTTTCATTCTGATCATTTTAAGCCCCATACATAACTAGCACTTTGCTGTCTACGTAGCCAACTTCAGCTGTCGACAGAACGAATTTCAGCTGAAATATTGGATACGTGTTTTTTGATTTATCAAAACAATAAAAATTGACGAATATAAGACGCGTCAAAGATCTTGAGTGGGGGCTTGTGACCTCATTTGTAGGTAAAAAATGTACTAACATGTGACGTTTTCGAAGAGTTCACAAGTTTTCGAAGCACTGTATCGTCTTTATTTTTTGTTTATGTGAAAAAAGAAAAAATACGTGTCGAGTATTTTTTGAAAATCTATCTGACGGACTAATTAGTTTTCTTTTGTCTGTCGACATTACGCCGATAGTAGGGGATTATCGGCGTAATGTCGTCCGCCTATCGGTTCTTTTAGAAAGAGATTGTGGGCAGGAGCTACACGACCTGATCCCACCATCACCGTTTTACCACCGGACTAGCAGATGTACTGCGGCGTACCATCTACACTCGGTCGATATCCCGAAGAGTGGTTCTCAGGACTTCTGCACATTTATTATGCCCAGTCAGTGTGGAACTGTCTGCCAGCGTCAGTGTTCCTCCCACATTTAACCCGTCTGCCGCTATATAATAGTGAACAGGCATCTTCTGGGTATGCTCATTCCATCATAAACCTCCAAAGCTTTCTACCAGACATTTTTAAATAACTTAATAAATGTGATTCTAATTAGTCCGTCTGTTAGATTATCGAAAAATATTCGATACGTATTTTTAGTTTTATCAAATCAATACAAATATACGAAGGTAAAACGCGTCAAAGATTTGAGTGAGGGTTGGTGACGTCACTGACCGCTAAAAAATGTCATACTAATGTCTTATAGTATGTCGTCACACGAGTTTCCAAAGCGCTGTATAGTCTTCATTGTTTGTTTACGTGAAAAAAGAAAAAACATGTCCAATTTTTTTGGTAATCATAAAGATGGACTAATTAGATTTATTTTGTTAACTACCCTATTTTGTAAGTAAAAAAAAACTTTTTCTCTTTGACCCAAACATTTTCTTCTTCCATTCTTATTTCCATATGGCATCATTTACTGCTTTGTGAATCATATCATTTGCATTCCTCCCACAATGAGTTAGAAAATTAAATAAAAATACAGCATTATATATCATTTATTTGAAAGTGATGTCATAAACACGGATTACATAATTATTTAGGTATACAACCAAGAATGAATAGGAATATTTTGAATGATTGACAATTTATACATGATTATAACACAATTACATAAACAATCACAAGCATTAAGAGATACCGCGGCCTTGACATAAAGGGCCAAGAAGGAACATGGGTGGTTTTTAGTCAGTAGATGTCGTGACACTCCCAAGACCTTGAAATGAGATCAAAATTAAATTCACTGTAATTCGAAATCATAGACAACATAAATGTGAAATGACTGTACAGTATAGTACAGTACATTTTGCATGTCGTTAATGACCTCTATTAAAATGGCCCTAGCGTCTACAATATACAGGGTGTAAACGAACCCTTCACACATACGTCAACCAAGCATTCTGTACATCAAACTAAGTACCCCTACGCAATTTAGCACTATTAAAACATTGTGCTAGTGGATGCTTTGAATAGTAAACGGGTCATGGAGGTAATTTAAGTAAAGTTAAAACCTGAAAAACAGCTGTGCAAAATTTGGAACTTTGACCTCCAATATCTCCGTAACTAGGGGGTTCCCAGGTATGGTCTAGAACCAAAAAATGATCGCAGTGGTGGGGAAAACAAGTGACTTTCGTTTGGGTTAAGGGTACTTTTACACCCTTACACAGAGATATTTTGTATTGAGGTACATAATGACTTGAACATGAAGTGATTGACTGGACTTTTCAAATCTCTGCCTAGCCTTATAAAGAATATAGGTGTGATATCCCACTAATATTATAAACCGCGAAAGTTTATAAGTACCTACCTATTTATGAATAAATAAATAAAATAAATATCCTTGGACATTTCACACAACGCCATCTAGTCCCAAGCTAAGCAACCTAATGCTTGTGTTATGGTAACGAGATGGCTGATAAACTACATACATTTTTTTTTGTAAATACATACATATTATAGATAGAAAAACACCCAGACTCGGAACAAATACTTGTAGGTCGTACAAATATTTGTTCCGTGCGGGAATCGAACCCGCGACATGCTCCGCAGCAGTCAATCGCTCAACCACTGCGCCAACCGTGTCGTCAAATGGATGGATGTTTGTTAATGGATGAATGTTTGTTACTCTTTCACGCAAAAACTACCTGGATTAACACATAGGATAGTTTTTATTCCGATTTTATCTTCCCGTGGGATAATTTACGAGTTGTAGCGGGCGAAGCCGCTGACAACACCTAGTTAGGTTATATATAGACTCTTTTTATGAAGCATTATTTATTTATTTATTTAAACTTTATGCACAATAGTGATACATAGGCGGACTTAATGCGACAAGGCATAGGCAAAGTATTCTAAAACGAGAATTTGAAGACACTGTTTTGTAGTTTTACATTGTACCAATATGTGATAATGGCTGTAGATAATAAAATGATTCCTTAGCCGTGTTTACATATTTTTGGGGATGACTGTTTGAATGCAATCCGCCCCGGCTTCACATGGGCGCAATGTACTAGGTACATTTCCCTCTTGCCTCTTGAATCACTCTATCGATTGCTGATAACTACATTTAAATGCGTTGTGCAATAGATCTAAGTGTCTAAACAGTCGGAGCGACTTAATTCTATTTTAAGATTTTTAAAATTTTTCGAGCAAATGGCGCTCGTGGCCTGTAGCTGAAAATCTGCATCATTGTGGTGCGATCTAGCATTGTGCTAAGCTGAGGCCCTTTTGGCATTAGTACTTTTATTTGTTTATATTATATATCGTATAACTTTTAAAGTGTCTATTTAAAGTTTTTAATGCCAAATAAAAACAATTTTCCTTCTTTCTTTCAAACGAACAAAAAAAAGATTGATTTAAACTTCTACCTCTAAGATTATCAGTCGAACTTAAATTCTAGATAAGATTTCAAATATAATACAGTATTAAGCTTTTATAGTAGTGAATTGGAGCATTCATTACTAATTACAAGCTATAATTTGAGATTTTTAACAAGATTCTTTGACTTAGAATTAAAAAAAATGTCTATCATTAAAAAATAAACATACCTACTTGCATCGGAGATTCTGATTTTAGGAGGATCCGCTAAGAAGACGAGGGAAACTCAAATCTTCTTTCGTTTTTTGCAATTTGCAGGTTATATATTGCATATGACTTATGGCCTTAACAAATATGACTTTATATAAAAAACATTAAAATCATCAAAATCATCAATCATCATCATCATTTCAGCCGAAAGACGTCCACAGCTGGACATAGGTCTCCCCTTAGTGTCGCCACAATGACCGGTCCCGTGCGTCTCGCATCCAGCGGATCCCCGCAACCTTCACCACGTCATCGGTCCACCTAGTGGGAGGCCTTCCAACGCAACGTCTTCCGGTTCGCGGTCGCCACACCAGAACTTTCCGGCCCCATCGGCCATCCGTTCTGCGAGCAATGTGCCCTGCCTACTGCCACTTAAGTTTGGCAATTCTTCGGGCTATGTCGGTAACCTTGGTTCTCATGCGGATGTCCTCATTTCTGATTCGATCACGCAAGGAAACTCCGAGCATAGCCCTCTCCATTGCCCTTTGGGTGACTTTGAGCTTTCTGATGAGGCCCATTGTGAGCGACCACGTTTCGGATCCTTATGTAATCACTGGCAACACACACTGGTTTTCTTCTTGAGACACTGTGGTAAGTTGGACGAGAAGATACTACTCAGCCAAACGCTGCCCAGCCGAGTCGGATTCGACGATTTACCTCAATACAAAATCAATCAAAAAAAATAATTTTTCATCAGTCACATCATATTAGTGTAAGTTTCAGGAGTCAAAGCAATCGTTGCATTTTCTTATGCAATACATATTCATCATAATTTTTGTTTAACATACAACCGGACATTAACCTGCAAATGGCAAAAAAACGTCTGGCGTTTCCACCTGAAAACCTATTAACATAAAACTAATTTCCGCTTTCATCACCTCTTCTATAATACCCGGGATACACGAGGACAGTTTTTTTAAGTTAGGACAGCAAACTAGTTCTCTTCGAAACTGTCCTGTCTTGCTGCCCTGACTTGGAACATGCTAGAAATGAAGCTAGTTTTATTGTGTCTACCTACACGAACCCAGAAATACTAGCTTGCTATCCTGGCTTAAAAACCTGGCCTCGTGTATCCCGGCCATTACACGAAGTCCTCTAGACGACATAAAAAACATTTAGTTTTACAATCTTCACAACGTCTAACAAACAAAGGGTATATAGTCGCCATCAAAGCTGAGCTCGTGGACCGTGGCTCCAACTAGCCTAAGGGCATTCCACTTTAGGCTTGCCAAATCGCGGTCTAGAGCACGTCTACCACAACGGTCATCGCAGTTTTGGGGCATACTAAATACTGTCGTGCAGCTCCGGAAATTACGGCCAAGACGATTCCATCTTGACCTCAGACTCCTCTTCTGATTTAATTGAGTCTTCTAAAGCTTCCTCCTCTGACTTTATTGAGTCTTCAAGAGGTTCTGACTTGATAATAAACTCACTGGTCGTACTCTCAGGTAACATGTCGTGTAATGCCCCGAAATGTGAGAAATCAGTCTCCTCTTCACTCATTTCAGTAGTGCACAGCTCGCTCAGTATCATCTTGGATTTACAAGCATCTGCATTCGTCAGCTTATACCTTTGTATAGCGTACTCCAGGGTATTGTAAGACTCAAAACAAGTTTGACACTTGAATATCTCAGAGTCCCTTAAATGTTTCAGCTTATTATAGACGTTTAAATGAAAATCGCCGTTGAAATTCTTGATGCAGTCTTCGCAATCTACTGTAAAGGTTCGGCGTCTCGAACCGAAAGTTGCTAACTCGTCTACGTCAAATTCTTCATGGAACTTTTTGATGTGGCGTTTCAGTGTTTTTCGCGTGCTAAAATCTTTCATGCAGAGTATACATCTCGGTAGGACTTTCTGCTTGATCGTAGGGACTAGATTGACGTGGCAAACTTCATTGTGAGCATCGAACTTTTCTTGCCCTTTGAAGACTAAGTTGCATTCTTCGCATTTATAGATCTGATCTTCGGCTAAGTGTTTAGTTTCTAGATGTATGTTCAGAGCCTCGTTAGAACTGAATGAAACAGAACACAAGTGACAAGGATGCGTGTTCATATTGAAAGAATGCAACAGTTTCAGATGTATTTTACAAGATTTGGCGGACTCAAAACGTTTGTGGCATATATGGCATTGCGGAAAAGCGGCAGAATTGGGATGTTTCGTCCGCACATGCTTTCTTAAGCTCCGTTTTTCTTTAAACAAGGTCTCGCATTCAATACATTTGTGTCTTTGCATGCCTAAGTGGGTGTACTCAATATGTCTTCGGATATTTCTTTTAGATTTAAACTGTTTATCACAATATTCGCAGCGTGACCAAGAGTCGTTGTTATGGACTATTTTTGTATGTGACGCTAAGTAGTATTTGTTGCTGCAGATTTTCCCGCAAAGTTGGCATTCTACCTCCTCATCAGTCGTATGTTTTAGCTTGACATGATGTTTGAGGGATCTCTCGCTGTAGTATATGCGTTCACAATGCTCACATTTGAACGCGATACCTTCCTCGTCAATATTCGTTGATGAAATGTTAGAGTCTGCGATTTGCGATTGGGGATGAAAGATCCTCGTATGGAACTCTAAACTGGAAATATCAGTAAATAATTTATCGCAGTAACTGCAAGTGTTGACGTTTGGCGGCGGTAGACAGATGTTTCTATGTGCACGTCTCGTTTCATGACTAAAAAATTTATTGAAGCAGACATTGCAGGTTGATAGGGCGTACTCTATATCATGGGTCACCCGCATATGGTCTTTCAACTCGTAGACCGTTAAAAAGTAGTTATCACAGTATTCACAGTTATAAATATTTTGCGACTCCATCCCGTACTGTTTAAGCAATGATTTCTTGCAGT